>BLKR01000040.1:0-600000 GCA_011170035.1 Teleogryllus occipitalis
GCCTATGAACGAAGAGCTTTGAAAATTAAAGGTCAACCACCTCACGTTATTAACAAAAAGGGTGAAGTTGAAGCGGCGCTCGCGGTTGAAGTCGGCTAGCAGTTTCCTCGTTCCCAAACAAAAACTTTACTGTTAATTATAACTTCAACTTCTAAACAAACAAAACTGAGGTAAAAATAATTGTTTATGTATAGATTAGATATTTTACTGATGAAATTTTTGCGTGATTGAAATGTCACGTTTATGCGCAGAGTGATAATTTACTTTTACGTCAAGAGTTATTTTAATTAATTTCTGCAGTAAAAATGGAACACAACTAAGACATGATGTTCAAAATTTCTAATCTGACAGTTGAAGAAGTGAGAATTATTGAAAAGTACGTGTGTGTGTATATAATCTATTTTTTACAAAATGTTTCTTTAATACGTGATTTATTTGTAGTAATTTACTTAATAATAGAATACTTTTAATACAGAATTATACCTCGTCGTTATGGCGCTATATTAGGTTTTCTCGCAACGAAATGCAAGAGTTATTTTTTCTACATTTTTCAACATTTTCAACTATATTCTCACATTTAACCTTAAAGTAATTGTATTGCAAGCTGAATTCCTTGAATGGGTAACTTTTCGTTAAAATTTCTCCTGAAAGATAAAGCCTTAATAATTCTGTATTTGAAAGATTTTTTCTGTGTTACAACAACTCATATGACATTGTTTTTAAATGCAGATAAAATTTAAATGTTAGTTACTTTTTATATCCAATGAATTACACATTCACAAATATACCCGTAACACAAAAATGTTTGCAGGTCATCACAAATCGCTTCAGAACCAGCGGATAATTTTTGAATATTATTAGTTGTGTAAATAATTAAATCCAAATTACTGATTGAGGGTAAAAAAAGCGAGAGCAACAAAAGCATGTAATTTTAGTTCCGCCGCGTAGAGCCACGTTGCGGTGGAAACCCCCATCAACTGCTCTTGCAGTGATGATGCCGGCAACAGGTCTGAAAGGGCCCTTCGCAATTAAATTGCATACAAGTCGTGTAATGGCTTGATGATCTTCGACCTAGCAACATAGTATTATGCAATTTGGATTATATTTTGAATAAACTAGCTGAATATAACTCTGTGCCAGCATGACCGCGGACTTTGCGCGACACTGTCTGGGAGGTCCGAGGGTTTGAGTCCCTACGGTGGCGGATTTTCGACTCTAGTTACATAGCTACGTCGGATTCAGCCGCTGCCTGGAAGAGAATACTAGAGGCCGGCTGCTCTGATCGCTAGTTTTACGTGTTGTTTGTCCCATGAATGTCACATAAATGCCGGAGGAGAAACCTTGACTACAGACCGCGCGCGACCATCCCCTCTTCTTCCTTGTCGAATCCTCTTCCCCTACTCACACGTACTCTTATTTGCACTACACTACCACACACAACGGGAGTCTAAAGCTTGTCGGGGTTTATGGTGTGCCCTGATGGGGGAGATGCAAGGACAGGGAAATCCTCTCAAGCTGACGTGTAGTTCGGCGACGGATCTCTCCAGACTAAATATTAAATTACATCACGGTTACAATACATTGCCTTTTCTGAATTTGTATTATATCTTATCTAATAATTAAGAAATATTTTTTTGTTTGAGTTAGTGTAGCCGGGGCCTGATGTTGGTCTAAATTTCGTATAACGCTGCCAATTGAATAATTCTTTTTGTTTTAGACATTATTTTAATATTTCAGGGTTTCAAACGCATTTGAAATTGAAAGGAGTTAATGACTCCGTAATTAATAATACTAATAAAACCTTTAAATGAACACGAAAATGAAACAATCCTTTCTATACCGTAAGTTTCTGACATGTAAAAGGACCTCAGAGTAAAAAATGTTCCTGGGAAAAATTAAACTTCATACTCAAGCTTTCTTCAGTGATAAGAATTTTTCGCACCGGCTTCCTGTGCCTAAATTTTTAGGTTCAAACCCGGCTGGACGATGTGGGCTTTTGATGGACGAAAAATATTCATTGTAAAGTGACATGCTTGTGGCATATAAATAAACGCTTCCAAATGCCCGGCAAAATTAATGCTTCTACAATTTTCATCCTAATATCCGCTATTCGTTCGGCTAGAGAACATCACGAGGAATGGATGGATATGGCTGAGTCTATTGTCGTGTTGGAATCTTAAGGCGATTTATTGGATTGAAAAAAATCTACAGTGTTGGGCACCATATTCCTATGTCACTTTTCCAGAGCCAAGCGGCTCCGCAAGCCTCCACATTCCCGCATTACTCCGCCTCATCCTATCTCATCTCATGCCCGTCTCCCTGCCCTATCCCCTCCTATCTCGTTTTGTGCTCTACCTTTCCGTCTCCTCCTTGCCGTGCATTGTCCAGTTTTCTCCATATCACTCCGCTCCGTAACCACATCTTTCATCACTTCCCATTCCGATCCACTATGCACCGCTCACGTTCCCTGTCGCGCCACGCTTCGTTCAGCTCTTTCGCCTCGCTCAGATCACCTCGCTGCCAAGCGCCCCCTCCCGCCCACGTCACACCACGCCGCACCCAGCCCTCCCACGCTCAGCCCGCTCACCCAGCCAAGTCTCGCACGTTGCAGCCTTCCCTGCCACCTGCAGCCCAAGCCTCCCAACTTGCCACACCCCGCTTCCGACGCCCTCCCGCCATGATGACTTCCCCGCCCAGCCCGCCCAGCCCGCCCAGCCCGCCCAGCCCGCCCAGCCCGCCCAGCCCGCCCAGGCCACCCAGACCACCCAGACCACCCAGCCCACCCAGCCTACCCAGCCGCTCTCAGCCCTCCCACGCTCAGCCCGCCCACCCAGCCAAGTCTCGCACGTTGCAGCCTTCCCTGCCACCTGCAGCCCAAGCCTCCCAACTTGCCACGCCCCGCTTCCGACGCCCTCCCGCCACGATGACTGCCCCGCCCAGCCCGCCCAGCCCGCCCAGCCCGCCCAGCCCGCCCAGCCCGCCCAGCCCGCCCAGCCCGCCCAGCCTGCCCAGCCTGCCCAGCCTGCCCAGCCTGCCCAGCCCGCTCTGCGCCCGGGCCCAGCCCGCCCAGCCCGCCCAGCCCGCCCAGCCGCTTCTCAACCCCTTCCACGCTCAGCCTGCCCACCCAGCCAAGTCTCGCACGTTGCCGCCTTTCTCTGCCACCTGCAGCCTGAAGCCTCTCCCAACTTGCCACGCCCCGCTTCCGACGCCCTCCCGCCATGGCGACTTCCCTGCCCAGCCTGCCCAGCCCGCCCAGCCTCGCCCAGCCTCGGCCCAGCCCGGCCCAGCCTCGGCCCAGCCCGCCCAGCCTCCGGCCCAGCCCGCCCAGCCTGCCCAGCCTGCCCAGCCCGCCCAGCCCGCCCAGCCTGCCCAGCCTCGCCCAGCCCGGCCTGGCAGCCCGCCCAGCCCGCCCAGCCCGCCCAGCCCGCCCAGCCGCTCTCAACCCTTCCACGCTCAGCCCGCCCACCCAGCCAAGTCTCGCACGTTGCCGCCTTCTCTGCCACCTGCAGCCCAAGCCTCCCAACTTGCCACGCCCCGCTTCCGACGCCCTCCCGCCCAGCCCACCCAGCCGCTCTCAGCCTAGTCTGCCACGCTCAGTCCCGCCCGCCACGTCCCGCTCCCGGCCCATCGCATCCACGTGCTCACCCCATCCTGCACGCCCCGGCCACGGCCGCGCGAGCGCTCGCGGGCAGGCTGTTGACGGCAGTCCAATTGACGTCCGCTCTCAACGCAGCCGGCGGGGTGTTGCCGCTCCTGCGGTACACCACAATGTGATCACAACATAATCGTAAAGCGGACCGCACGACATCCCATTTCATGGAGCTAATCAGCCGATTTACGATTAGCTTATAGAGCGCATGACCGCCCGCTTCGCTGCCTTACTGAATTACCGAATATGGAGCCGCGGCGGCGTTGGGACAGGGCGTTTGCAGGCCGCGCCCGCGCCTCCAAAAAAAATGCGAAATAGCCCGACAAATTGTGCGTCAGAACGCGGTGTGACTGTTGAAAAATTGCGGATGCTTTGAGCATTTCACTGGAAAGCTGTCAGGAAATCGATACGATTTGGCGGGCTCGTCTCCCATGCGATGGTGACGCGGGCTGGGCGGCGATGGGGACGAGCGGGGACGGGTGGGGACGGGCGCGGACGAGACGGGACGAGTGAGGACGGCGCCCCGTGGGACCGGGCGTCGGAGCGTCGGCGGCAGCAGCGTGGTCTTCTTCCAACGCAAAGCGGCCCCGCGTCGACGAGAGATTTTAGGGAATCCAGATGGACTTTGATATGGAAATAGGAGGGACGACTGTCAGAATCGAAGTGGCGAAAGCACGAACGAAACTCTACATTAAATGATAACTGTCATTTTATGTCGATGAGATGTGTGTTCTAGTTTCAAATGTCTCATAGGAACCCGCTACCCAGAGACGACCGAAAGCGCATATTCTGGTTAACAAATAAAGAATGTTTTTCAACAAACGTTCGGTATCGTTTTTCATTGTAATTACTTTTCGAAGCGTGAGATAATTAATAAGACCATCACGTTCTGTATATATATTTTCGAATTATCCGAGCTTATCCGAGGTGAAAGTGCATGACCTACGGTTTAAAGTGTAATAATACGGGTTAAAAAGTGGATAAATCATCATTTCCAATTTATTTCCAATTATTTATTAGTATTTTAAGTATGTTTTCAAATAATAGATTGCCAAAATGATCCCAAAGTTCAGTACCCAATGCAGATGAATCTAACCGATAACTGTCGGCTCAGTGTGCCAATATGTTTGCGAAACAAATGCTGAAGCACTGCTTGAGCGAAAAATGCACAAATTCCACTTTCCGATTCCCTTATCTTCTGTTATGTTTCGTACTAGCCTATCCATATTCACCTAGGTGACCTATAAATCCTTATCAATTATAGTAGCTCTTGGGTTGATATTATCTTTCTGAAAGGAAACGACACATAAACCCGCGTATTTACGCTTCTACCATAAATTTATATAGTATACCTTTGTGAAAAAGTACGACCCATAAATTTATATATGCATACTTCTTATGGATTCTCCTTGCGTTACGAGATTTCCACATTTTCAGTGAGTAGTTGAACGTAATATTTGTGTTATACATTTTAATGAACCGTGTTAGCAAGTTTTCCCACATATACGCTCGGAGAGTACGCAGGATTCAGCAGCCGCAGAGACATTATCGATAATATTAATTGCTGCTATGCATCATTGTACATCCGTCCCACATACGTCTTCCCTCCATCCCACATATGTCTTCCAAAGCTAAGGTCAAGTAATCTTCTTTAATATCTTTTCTTCGCCAATTTACGTATTCATATATCAGTTAGGTTTTTTTCAGCGAATCCGTTTACGGCAAAGTATCTGTATTGCATAGATAGTTAACAGAATTAAAAACACATTATATTCTTTGTTTCATTTTCATCAAGTTAGAAAAGTTGATTTTGTTTGAAACTGCAGAAAAACTTGTTGCCACACCAATAATTAGAGTTGACATTAAAAGGAAAGTGTCGTTATTGGCTGCGTTGAGAGAGAGAGAGAGAGAGAGAGAGAGAGAGAGAGAGAGAGAGACAGAAACTAGTGGTTCTACACACACTTTCTCATATTACTGGTAACGATTACGTAATATATTATTGCAACTTCTCTTCTACTAACACTTGTTATCACTTGAAAAAGGATTAAACAGAAGAAACGCGAGAGGTTCGAAACCAAAACCTTAATTTTTTAAAGTGAAAATGGTTTTCCATCACACAGTTTGAAGTAGTGTGCTCAATTTTTAAATATATAAGCAAATAAATTATATTTGCTGGGATTTTAACAAAATCGCTTAGTTCACGAAGTCAGAAACCGTTCCTTCTCGCCAGCGATCGCTCCCGTGGACTAATGTACTATTATATACTGTGAGTTTGAAATGTTATAATGAATTCCTAATGTTGTTGTGATTCCAGCACGATGTAATTCGAAATAACGCGAAAACTATCAATACTTAAAAAAGTGTACGTGAAATGTTTTAGTGATCTAATGATGAGAAATATATTGCATTTAGAAAAAAACCCTTTATGTGTATTAATTTACTTGTGGGAAAGTGTCGAAAATATTGAAATTTCCAATTTTCGAAATGAAGGGTTTTCATGAACATCCGACACATTCCATCTTATTAGGCAAGATTTGCCCTACGGAGGCAAAAACGTGTAGCTTAATTTGAGAAAATTTTGTTTACTTTTTTTTTACGAAAAAGTGTGCGAAAGCTGCTCATCAGGGTTAGGATTTTTTCTTATTACATCTTTGTTTATTCATTAATTGCGTTCAAACGTTTGTCGTATATTTAGAAACTACGCTTTTGAAGTGATTTAAAACCTATTTCACTATCCACATTTTTCCAAGTTTGCAGGTGTAGAACATATTGCAGATGTGTAGTACATATTATAATCGTATACAAGGAAAACTTTATGTGTTTGCTCATTTTTTCTGTAATATGTTTCACAATAGAGTTTTCTAAAACTGTTATTGAAATGTTTATTAACTTTTAGTGCAATTTAAACGGATTAATACGATTTTGAAGTAGGTTTGAACTTTAATTTATAATATACGGTTTCAAGATGAACTCGATTATTACTTCTGATATTGATCGGCACTTTAACAAGTACAAATCCGCCTTAAATGATAAAAGAGGTATTTTGACATTTGAACATTCTTTCGTAACCCTTTGGTTTGTGCATGTCAACAAAAGTAAGATATGAAGTTCAAGAACAACACAATGTTCAGACTATTTTATTTCATGATTAACCCTTGTTTTGCATTTAATATTACAATTAAGTTGTTTGATCGTTTCATTCGTGAAACATTTCATGAATATCTTTTTTTGCTATATTAATATTTTTAATCAATATTAATTCCAAAGTTTTCTTCATATTTTAAACATTATAGTCCATATTTATGTACACGTTATTCTATTTAAATCCTAGCCCTGCTACTCATTTTCAAAACATTCTACACGGCAGCCTTTCAATATATAAGTTTTAAGAACGTATTTCAGTAAGAAAACTATATTTATCTTGAATAAAGTAGTTGTAGAAAGAGTATGAACCAATTTTAAACTTTTGTATGTATCGAAATTTCAGAGGATTGGATGATAATTTGTCTATTGTAATCTTATTATGTGTATCTTTCTCTGTTATAGAAAAACGATTTTAGAAAAAAATTGGAGCCATGTCGAGGAAATTTTGAAAATGTTGTAGATAGCTCATGTGCAGTATCTCTTAAATTAAAAAATACGTTTCCAATTCGAGAGGGCGTGTCATCTTCCATATCGAACGGAAATATTCATTTTGGTAAAAATCTGTGCATGGGATAGAGCGAATTGTTCAATTACATACAAAAGACGAAGGAACAAGCGTACAAACGCTTTGAGAAAATCCTCCTTTAAATTACAAGGACCCCCAGGAAACCAATCACTGTTTTTAATTTCTCGCTACCACTTACGAAAAGATAGTTATGTAATGCTGTTTCTGTTAAAATATCAGCACTTCATTCTGAAGCTTACATTTCTTTATAAGGAGTCGAGAAAAAGTAAAAATGAAGAACAACCCTATATATGTAAAAGTCGCGCTCGAGAAATATATATTTCGTAACCGAGATGTTCTGTATTTTTATTCGTCCAAATTACTCTAAGGTGTCGTCCTTGTATATCGTATTGTATGTTACCAGCAATACAAGTGCCGAAGTCCATACCTTCGCAGCCCCGAAAAATTCTGCGTGAATGCAGCAGTTACAAGATCAGAAATTATACTTCGCATAAACAACAATACTGGTTTGTGCGTCGTGCATGCTGAATGGTCGATAAAAACGGTTTTGGAGATATTACTAATTAACAGGAAGTCGAAAGCGGTTCCTATCATACGGTGAGCGAGTAGATGTGATTCAATATGCATTCGTATTACACCGCGGACTAATGTAGACCGAATTGCGTGAGCGTCATGTTGGCCGTTTTGCTGCAGTTACGTTGAACTCGACCTTTGCGCCCCGCCCCCCGTGTGCGTATCTCTTCTCTCTCGCAGCACGTGTGTGGCCTCGCACCGGCAGCATCAGCGCATTGCGGCTTTGGCAGCGACTGGCCACTGACGCTGGAGGTGGGAGGACGTTTCTTCATCGAACAGAAGGTTTTGAAAATGAATCAACTACGTACTATAAGCACGTGCACATTCAAAATACGCGACCGTCTTACTGCTATCTGTATCCTTTTGCCCGACCGGGTAGAGTCAAACGACTCTGGCCACAAAGCCCTGACCCTGTCACGAACTGAAAGCTCTCAGACACTGAAATCTATCACGAAAGGAAGTCTAGCTGCGCCTGATTTTCTTCAGAACACGGTGTGGTGATTCATCATATTCTGAGTGTCTCAGCGCGTAAACTGGTTTTGTTTAGTTTGTAGAATTGGAATAATTCAGTTAAGTGCGAGACGTGGTAAAGCATGTGGTCTCGGACTGGCTGAGACTTGGAGAGTCGCTTAACATTGACAACGCTCATTGGAGAATTTCCTCATCGTAGACAATGTCTTCAAAATCACTCGCAGCATTCATATGGGGGTCAGTTAACTAAATTATACACTGGTCAATTAACTAAACTTGTCCTCGGAAATCTGATAATGAATAGTAGCCTATTGTGTGGCCCGGGGTGGTGCCAAGGTGCCTTTGCATATTCTGCTAATTTCTACGTTCGGGGACTTGCTAATACGAGATTATAGCACAAATGCCTGAACTTTATTTACATGCTTGTTTTATCGACTAAATTTTACTGAGGAAATCCAAATTGTTCCCAGGGTTGGTTTTTGTGCCTTTTTCTAAATTCCGTGTAATACTTATACAGCTGTTAATTAAAGAGCTCATTTCCAAAGTGATGTATCTCCATATCCGGTTGTTTTCTAGTTTTACGTATCAACATATTCACTAGATAAATTTTCATCATCGTGCCAAATATGACGTTAACAAAATTGCGTTTCTCCTAGTTAAGCAGTATCTGAAAACTGTTGCATCGTATTTTGAAATACTATAAGGTTGAATGTCAACTTTCCCTTCCCGAAAAATTGTGTAATGTAGACACGTTACTTACAAAATAAACTCTTCAATTGAACCTTTAACTTTTAATTATTGGCTGGCTACCATTTACGCCGTCGCAAACATGCAAGAAAGCGCGCACACATTGGAGTTACGATACAGCGTTATCTGTATCCTTTTACTCGTCCGGGTAATCGCGAGTTGACTGTGATCACAAACCCGCGTGTTAAACAGTCAAAACGATTATTTTGCAATGAATGTAGGTACTTCATGTAACCGAGTTACACACGTGATATTTGATTCGGAATGTTAGACAACTTCTATAGGAACTGGCGTTCGGCAGGTACATTAAATCTCCTTTACGCCAGAACATGACCCACAGAACACCTGGGCACAAGTAATTGTCTAACAATCAGTGGGAAATGTCACATGTGTAACTCCATTATATACTAGCGGAACCCGGCAGACGTTGTTCTGCCCTTTAGCTCCCTCTTTCATCTTCGCTCTCCCTTTCTCTCTCCGTCTCTCTCCCTCCCCCCCTCCCTCTCTTTCTCTCTCTCTCTCTCTCTCTCTCTCTCTCTCTCTCTCTCTCTCTTCGTTTCTCTCTGTCCCTGTCAAAGAATGCCAGACTGTGTGTCTCTCTGTCTCTGCTTCTCTTTTCAATCTCATCCACATTTGGTTGCAGATTCTGCACGTCTCTGAGAAGGTGGGGTAATATCGAGAAGCGCCAGACCAGCAAAAATGTAACAGAATGTTCAAGAAGATCTCATTCTGTATATTACGGGATGAGAAACGTTTCTTTCAGGCCTTTGGCCTCACCATATTAGCTTTTTATGCCCTACAATGCTTCGTTTAGGAGTTATTTAACGATATAGTCTTTTTTAATGCTGCCGAGTGTTGCGGGTTGCATTTGACACGACTATTTAATTTTCTTCTACAACGCCATCTGGTGGAGCTACAACAGAATTAACAGCACATAAACCTTCTGGGTGAAAAACACGTAGTTTTGCCAACTTCCATCGAGATCAATCACACGGTGTCGGAGTTAACAGGAGTCTATATACAAACGTCGATTTTTATGTATAGGTTTTTCTCTATGTTCGTTTGCAAAAAAAGTTAACATTTTTGGACCCCTCGATATGTACTAGAATTTTGTAACATTTATTCTGACAGGAATTACGTCACCTCAGATTGGTAGCGCGCATCGCGGCTTCGTCAACAAACCTGCGCCGACGCAGATGGAAGATATTTTCTTATCGTACCGTCTGTGTCAAAAGTCATAGGCGTCACTGTCAGGTTTTGGTTAAGAATCATATGGTCTGCGAACTCCACTGACAGTCATGGAAAAATGAACATCCCTTATGCTAGAGAAATTCATTTGGCAAAGTCTATAAAATTTAAGACTAGTTAAATTCGCCCATTATTACCAGCTGCTATTCCCATTGCTGTAAAATTATATTTTGTCATTATCTTTCGTACATTTGGTATGTTTTAATGCATAAGTATATTTGCTAGCAACGTCTAATTATATGACAGATCAGAATCAATATTCCTTCTTGATTCTCTTCGTGAAATTGATAATCTTATATGGCGCTGTATGTTTGATAGTTTCTCGCGCGCGATTGATCGCTTTACGTTTTAAGATATTCAGTGGCTCTCTTTAGCATTTGTGATTATAAAAGTACAAACATCTCTAGTAACCCCTATTTTGAAGTTTAAACGTAAACAATTGCTTGTTGACTAATTTCACATAGAAATAGAATACATTAGTGAAATTTAATTATAGATCATTTTCTTACTGAGTTTCAGTGAGCGATAAATAACAATCTTTTAAAAAATTGCCGTTTCTGATTTTAAGTCTTCATGATATTTTTTCACAATGTGCCGAACTTTTTGTGTGTTCGTTATGCCCCGAAGAAGGTTTAATGAAAGCCGAAACGTTTGCATACTTTTAAAATTACTATTTATCAGTGACCTAAAATCAATACGAAAATCACGATTAAAATGACGGAGTTGAGAACAATTAACTCGCCTTAGTTATAAGTATGTAAAAACTTCAATTGATCATCTTAAAACTTTCCATTGTTTGGCAAAACAAATATGCGAGAAAAGTGATCTCCAACTAACGCAAATGTTATTAATTTGTTGTTAGTGTACTTGAGTCAGCGTCAAGGTCTAAAATAAGCTAGTTGAATATGTCCAAATAATTATTCGTGTCACGATTAGTATCTCGTTTTTAAAACATCTATGGATGCCAAGTGAAAAAGAAACACATTATTGCTTTACATATAATGTCAGATTTGTTTCTAAATGACAAAATTGAACAGGATCCAGCCAGCGTTGCCGCGGGCGTATCTGTGCACCAACGGTCTAATGGGAGTTGCGTGTGACTGCGCACGTGCGTTAGGCAGTATCGCGTGCCCTCGCTGTAAAAGATTTAATGGTATAAAATTCGCGTTAAAAGCTTCCGTCAATACTGGCCGTTTTACTGCTACGAAAAAATATTTATATTCTAGGTGGCATAGGCCACGGAAGATATCGTTTTAGATGATTCCACAACTGCGCGCAATTGACGCGACGAGAGGGCGGAGGACCGCTTATCCTCGTGCGCAGCTGTGGGAGGATTTCGGGCGATAAATGTTCTGCGAACTGGCGCGCCGGCCGAGGAGGCAGGCCGCGCCCGCGAGTCATCGCAGGCAACAATCCTCCCCGACTCCAAAACTCGCCAGTGGAAATTCTGACAGACGGCAGTCCTCAATGCTTGCAATCCTCGCAGGTAAAAATCTTCGCCGGAGGAAATCTTCGCCGGTGGAAATTTTGCCGGCCGAAATTTTTGCTGTCGGAAATCCCTGCCGACGGCAATAATCGGAGTATGCGATTTTCATTTATGGCATACGTCGCGAGTGGCAATTTGTCACTAGCGGCAATCCTCGCTAGCGGTAATCCTTGCCGACAGTTATTCTTTGCTCGTGGTAGCCCATCCGGCAGGCAATATTCGCTGGTTACAATCCTAGTGGGCAGAAAACATTAAAAACAAGTCAATGTCGATATTCACATACGGTATTCCTCGTTGGCTGAAATTCTCTTCGCGGTAATCTACGCAAGTGTCACTCCTTTCAGATGACAATTCTCCTTCCCCACGAAACCATGATTTAGTTTTCGATTTAATTTCGCATTCATTATCCAATGCTTTTTTATTATTCCAAATAAAAAGTTCATTAAATGAAATATCATGTTGAAGTTTTAAATAATTTTTTTGTCGCATTGCACGACAGCGCGAAGGAACAATTGTTTTGCTTTTCACAGTGAATTCCTTAAATGCCGCTCTCGTGACGTTTCAAATAGTCAACAGATGTTGGTGAGCAAAGAACAAACAATTTTCTGTGTGGGAGGAACACAAAATGTATAGTTACTAAAAAGAAGTCAGTCAAGAGTTATGGAGGTATTGATCCTTACAGACAAGAGCTTAAGTATACTAATTGTGATCCTTCTATATTTATAGTTGACAGCAATGCCGCTTTGTGACTTTCACGGAACCAGCAAGTGCTATTTGTTTTCGTATTGTTTATTATTATTATTATTATTATTATTATTATTATTATTGTTGTTGTTGTTGTTGTTGTTGTTGAGGGAAACGGGATAACCGGGAAAACCTATCGTTTTCCACATTAACCATCACAAATTTTTAATATTTTTCTATCGGAATTACTTGTAATACACAGAAGTAGCGGGATTACCTACGTAACGCACTGCTCTAAGAACTCGTCTTGCACGTCTTGTGAATAGACTAAGACGTGAAAAATCTGGTTTACTACTCTCGTTGGTTTCTGCTCTCCGCCCGCTCCGCCCCCGCCCACTCCACCCCCTCCGCGCTCCCGTTCTACTCCGTCTGGCCTCTTCCGGCCTCGCCCCGCCCCCTGCCGCCCAGCCATTCCCGCTTCTCCTCGCCCTACCCGTCCCTGCCTTGCCTATGCTGCGTCCCGCCGCAATTACCCGCTTCGGGCATCCCCGCCACGCCCCCGCGGCACCCGGCGCCGGCACCGCGGAATTTTCGAGCCGCAACACCGATCCGCCCCTCACGCGCCGCAGTCCGTCGCCCCCGGCATTTTTCGGCGCCCGCGGTCGATGCCGCGCCCCCGCCCCCGCCGCCGGCCTCGCCCCCGCTCCGCCACGCCACGCCCCCGCCGCGGGCCGCCGTGGCGCCGCACTAATAGCCCATTATGCGCTCGCGCGCCCGCTCCGCGCCGCGCTGCGCTGCGCTCCGCCATCTCGCGCCACACGTCCCGCGTCCTACATCCCACATCCCACTCCCCACCCTCGCTTTCTTCCCCACACTTTTCCCTCGCGAGGGCTCGAACGCCCGTTGAGCCGCGCCGCTTGTCCTCCGCTCCGCCCACTCCCACTGCCCGCCACGCCCTAATCGCTCTCCGTGCCTTCTCCCGACGGCGCTCTCCGAGCCCGTTCTTTCCCCGCCCCGCGGCCGCGCGCGCCTCGCCACGCCGGACACGCGTCCTACCAGCGCGATTTCGGGTTAACGCGCGTTTCATTATGCGTTATTTTTTTGCCCCAAAAGGAGAAATGGACGCACGCAGCGCGCGTCATAATGCGCGTGTCCATCTGGGGGGCGGGGCGGCCGCGCTCATGAACCCCCGCCGGCTCCCTCCCCTGCCCCCGACCCGGGCAGATTTTGATCAAATTTGATGTATTGCCTCGAAGAGCGCGAACCCAAGTGACGACACGTCACGTGATAAATGAATGGCCGCCGCCGCACCCCCCGCTCCCGTGCGCCACCGTTTCCCGCTCCCTCCCCTCCCCACCCACGGCTCCGCCCCCTCGCCCGCCGCGGGTCGCCCACGTAAGCGCACGCGTGCGCGCGCCGTGGCCGGCGGCGCTGCCTTGCGCCTGCTAATTTGGCAGCTGATGAGACCACTTTATTAAGCGGCTGCCGGAGGGCGGCGGCCCGCCGGGCGAGGGGCTTTTTGCGAGTTATTTTGCGCGAAAGGAAGCGGTGCGCGGCCGCGCCACTGAACGCGTGAAGGACACGCCTTGTGCGTTTAGCCGTCTCGCCTTGTGTTTCTCGTGCGGCGCGTGACAGATTTTGAACAAAGTTGATATATGAGGTTGGTGGCGGCGGCGGCGGCGCGCCGTGGAGCGACACAGCGCGGCGCGGGCGGGGGAGGGGGCGGGAACGTGGTGGAGTGCGAGGGCCGGCGAGGTGGGGTTTGGTCGGGCTGGAACGGAACGGGGCGGGACTGGAAGAGCGCGGAAGGAACGGGACAAAACTGGAGACGGAGGCGAGTGTCAGAAGGGGATATGAAAGGCAGAGTCGGGGGCGGGACGGGAGGGACGGGGCAGGGTGGCGAAAGGCGGGGACCGGAAGAGTGAGACAGGGGAACCGGGGCAAGCCGAGAACAGAGAGCAGGGACGTGGACAGCACTGGCAGGGAGAGGAGGGCCTGGCACAGGAGATGTGTACGGGAGGAACGAAACGAGAGAGAGGGGGCGGATGAGCGTGGTGAGGTTGGCGGCGGGCGGGTCGGTCCCTCCCGGGTGAGGCCGGCGAGGCCAACGACGCCTTCTGTCACGGTGCATTAGTGGCGGGCACGAGCGCCGGCGATCCGGGGGGGGGGGCGTGGCGGGGTGGCCGCTGAGAGAGCGTTGAAGTGTACGTGGGTAGATGCTAATTGGCGACGCGATTGCCTTACGACTTTTTACTAACGAATGCGCTCGCATTCACGCTACAAACGACGATAAATAACCCAGAGTCGATATTAGCGACCGGAAGACGTGGACAGTGAAAAAATGCTTTCATTTCCCAGTCTGGTCATGGGTGCCGATTGGATGAGGAATGAATGGAATCACAATGGCATTCTCTTTGGACGATCTTCCAACTGGAAGAAAAGTTGCTGTTTTGCTGGTGTCCATATATTTTGGTTCTGCAATTTTGTTGTCCATTTATCTACCAGCCTGTCATTTGCAATTAAAAAATGAAAATGGAATTTTAGGAAAAAGTTGACAGTGTTGTGTATTTTACGCTTTATTGGAGCCTTTACAACATGTCTTTTAAGTGTTACGAGGTGGCTAACTTATAGGTTATTTCACTATTGAGAGTTTTAAAGCTTTCAGTACTTTACACTTAAAACATTTTTCATTGGATGTTAAACGATTTAAAATAAAGTGCCTGGAGTCTTAGATAATGGCCTACTTGCCAGTGTGTTAAAATCAAAATAAAAGTGTACGTGTATTTTCATCTGTGCAGAATTCTCTGTTCAACATATCTCGGAAAATTGAAATGGTTCTTTTTCGAAATCTTGTATCATTTCCCGCACACGGTCATTTGTACTTAACACTGTGATAATTTATTAATAGCTTCAGTCGTACCTTCAATTGCCTCAAGAATTCGAATTCGTTTCAATAATTCAATGAGTCTCTTCAGAAAAGATAACATATTGTTACATTTAGAAATTTCGACAACGAATATATTTCTCAAAATTGAACATGAAAGAATTAGTATTTTCCTGTACTTTATCTTATCTTGCAAACAGCCAGCAGTGAAAAAGACTTTTAAGACGATTAAGATATAAATGCGTTTTATATTATGAAATATTTTAAAAGTTATTGAAATATTTGGAATATATTATGAATTTTCAAAATTTAAGAATTATTAGATGAGTAAATTTTATAATTTTTTATTTGTATATTATATTTTCAATACTAAGTCTAATTCAGAAGATTTCGCAACTCCCGTGAAATTATACATTTCTAGCTCAATAGTGAGGTACTGAAAAGATTTCGACGTGCATATGCGTATTACATAATGCATATTTTATGTTGTAAATTTTCAAATCTCTTTATTTATTTTTAGTTACTATAACTTTTTTTCTTTTTCTCTTAGCGCGAATATTAAGCGCCAGGAAGCGCCTGCTGCCTCTTAGTAAAAATGCTCTGAAGAGTTTCATGCAGCCCCTCTCTGTTAATGCCCACTACCGCAGGGCTCAAGTAAAGCCGTATATGTGCTGCTGGAGTGGCGAAAGAAATATTTTTGTAAAAAGTCTGAGCGTTCCCAAAACAGATAAAGAAAAATAAATATTTACCCGCAAGTTATGAAGAACAAAGAAGTAAATAAGGTTAAGTTTCCTTCGATAATTTAGTTTATTGTAATGGAAGTTTTTCAATTTACGTTGAGGCATTGTATTCATTTATTCCCATTTAAAAAAAATGAAATTGAGTTAAGTGCTTTGTGACGAATTAATATTTCACGTAATTCATTGTTAAATACGTTTAAAAATTTTGTACTATATTGCAATAGAACGCACACAGTATTTACCTACATAAGCATATCTTATGCGAAGGCTGAGCTCAAGGTTTCATAATTTGAGCACAATTGAAAAGAAACAGGGACGAAAGAAATTCAGGGTGACAATTCTTTGAATAATTCGAAAGTGAACCGATTTCGGATCTCCCAAGAAAGCGACAGGTTGATCATAATTGGACAGATCAAAACTAAATTTGCACTGGCGTCTAGCACTAGTAGAACTCACGCATGTTAAACCGCACTCTCTTCTCAATCCTTCCATTTCCGAATTAAGGACAGTGGTTAACAATACGTTTTTATTTAAAAAATGTATAAAGATAAAATAAAACACAATGCAATTGATGTTTGAAACCCCTTTTTCAATAAACGTTTATTCAGTAGGTCAGAGAAATTTTCTTGGAACAATTCACAACACTTCCGTAAAACATTTGAAGACATTTACGATCTTCTTTGACAGTCAGCTTTTCGCTTTCATATATAGTCGTACAAAATATTAGAAAAGATGTTTACTCTCGAAAAATCTACTTAAAATTTTCCATGCGAAACTACAGCATCGGGCAGGTATACAACCATAATGTTTAATATCGCTACACTATTAGCTTAATATCGCATACAGTTGCAGATTCTGTACGTGTCTGAACAGGTGGTTTATTACAGTAGTAGTGTAGGTAGTATTGAGTAATATCGATATGCATCGGACGAACGAAAATGTAACAATGTCTAAAAATACCTCATCTTGTAGATTTTAATGCCGGAAATGTTTCTTTGAGTTCTTTGGTCTAAAAAATATAGTTTTTAAGCCCCTAAAACGTTTAGAAGTTATTTAAAGATATATATTAAAAATACGACTAGCTGTTGCGGGTGTATTTGACATAAATATTTAGATTTTAGTTTTTTTCAACAAATCTTTCATACTTTTAAAGTAAAAATGCAATTCGTCACATCTCTGTGAACTTTTCTTTCTTTAGAGACATCATTTATAAAGATTGGTTGCGTGTGCTGCAAAAGATATGTATACTACTGGAATAATATAGGAGACGATTAATATGTCCACATTTTAGGGTAGGAACAGCACGTCAGTCACATAATCACCTCCTTATTGATGATTATACTTAATAGTTTTATGTTGGTGTCTCGGTCTGCAATGTAGTAGATGCACAATATTTATGAAATATTGTGTTTTTTGAGTTTTACTAATAAACATAGGGCACTGGTGATGAAGTTTCTCGATTGGTATTCCTATTACATGTTTGTTTATGAATCATCGAATTATGTATATATATCAATCTTTACCCATTTTACAAATTAATATAATAATTATTTCCGTGAATAGGTTGTTGAAACAGACGAACGCTCTTTAGTGATTCTTATTTTCGCAAATATGCATAAGAAAATGTGCCCGCATTTATTTTGACTAGTGAGAAGGGTCACTTGTCAGAAATTGTGAGTAAAAGCAATTAAAAGTATTAATAACATATTATTATTATTATTATTATTATTATTATTATTATTATTATTATTATTTATCTGTATGAATATTTAATTTTTGATTTTATCACACAATAGTGACGTTCATCTCAAACTGTTTATCAGCATTAGTAATAATTTCTACGAAAATTTTAAAAATTAAGTAAACAAATAAATTACCACAATTAAAACTTTTATACTTTGGAGCGGTTGCGAAACACTGCACGGTCTCAAATATAATGATCATCAAAACTAATAATGGTTGGTCGCATGTATAATACGTACACATACATCTAACATTCGTATAAATATTACTTTTAATAGTTGATCATTATTAACTAGTTCTTTAGATTTCATCACTTTAAAAATGCAAACCGCAGAAACCATGAAAATGTTCCTATACAATCTATTCAATAATTCATTCTGGCTTTACGAAGTGGTGTCTGAATTGCTCTTACGAATATATATGCTTCTACCTTTTGTGTATTATCTTTTATTCAGCTTTTGAAATTAAAGAAATACACAACTTCTTTCCTTTTAGTTTCCCTTTATTTCACAATACAGTACTTTCGTATTTCACAGCGAAAGTTACTCATCTTAAATAGAATGTAGTCAAAGTGCAGTACTCAAGTAATAATTGGCGCACTCCAGGATTACACAATTGCAACGAGCTAAAAATACCGCCGTAAGTGGCGAACTATTCTGGCGGGAGAAAGTCGCGTCCTTCCCTTCGGGTGGCGCCTAACAAGACGTGTAACACGCGAATTTGCTCCACCTCTCGCGACTTGCCAACGGCCTGCACCCCCACCACTGGCGGCACTTGGCAGCTGCATCCGCGGCCGCCGCCTCCCCACCCTCCCCGCCCCCTACGACCCACTCTCCTCCGCTTGCTTCTCCGCCTCGCCGTCACGCCACTTCTGGTACCCAGTCTCCATCACCTCTGTCCTGCCCACTCCGCCTCTGCCTTCAGCCACTCCACCACATCCCACCCCGTCCGTCGCACTTTACTCTTCTTGCTTCTCCTTCCCGCCACCTTCTACCACACACCTCCTTCGCCCACTCTCCCCTGCCCACTCTCCCACTCCCTCCAACCCCTTCCCCACATACCCCACCCCCTCTGTCCCACTTTCCTCCGCTTCCTTCACCGCCCCGCCATCCCGCCACATTCTGCCCTCCGCGCATTCTTCTCTATTTCTTCGGCTCTGCCCATTCCGCCACTCCCTCCAACCTCTCGCCCACATACCTCACCCCTTCGGTCCTACTTTACTCCGCTTGCCTCTCCACTCCCCCGTCCCGTCACCTTCTGCTACGCACCTCTTGCCCGCCCACTCTATCCCCTCTGTTCCGCCCACTTCACCACTCCCTCCAACCCCTCCCCACGTACCCCACCCCCTCTATCCCACATTCCTTCGCTTCCTTCTCCGCCCCTCCGTCCCACCAACTTCTGCCCCACTGCCCCCTCACTCTTCTCCATTCCCTCTGCCCCGCCCAGTCCACCACATCGGCATTGCGTACTTCTCCCTGTCCCCATCCGCCCCACGCACTCCACCCCGTGACCCTCCGCTCCGATCTGCAGGCCCTCTCTCAGTCCATATCCCTAACGTCCACTCGCGCCTCCGCCTCGGCCGGCTAACTCCATTCCACCTTGCGCCGGAAGTTTTCGGGAAGTCGCGTGTTTCGGGCGCGCGCGAGGGCGTCTGATGACGCGGCCGCGACAGTGAGACCTGTGCCGCGGGAAGAGAGAGCGGTCGACGCCGAGGGCGCGACCTCAGGCACGGGGGCAACGCTGGGGGGCGGGGCTGGCGGCTGGCGTCCTCGCCCCTTGGCGCGATTCGAATCTCAACCGCCGCGCCGTGCCACCTCACTCCGGCACCCATCGCCGCCCCCGCGTCCCGCCGCCACGCCCCTCGCCGCCCCCGGCCACCGATACGCGTCGCGCGCCAGCGAGCGTGAGTGGACTGGCCGCCGCCTCCGCCGCCGCCGCCTGTTCGGGAGGTC
This sequence comes from Teleogryllus occipitalis, assembly GCA_011170035.1. Lineage (NCBI taxonomy): Eukaryota > Metazoa > Arthropoda > Insecta > Orthoptera > Gryllidae > Teleogryllus > Teleogryllus occipitalis. The sequence goes on from BLKR01000040.1 coordinate 19,848, forward strand.
ATCTGCGGTCACTGCGGACCGCGGCGCCGTCTGGCCCCAACGCGTTGCGGCGGCGGAGGGCAGCGGGGGCGGCGGCAGTTGCGCCGCGTACGAGGGCCCTCGCCGCTCGCTGCTCGCATCTGGCCTGCCGCAGCGTCCGCCGCCTCCCCCGGCTCCGCCCCCGGCGCCGTCCTCCGCCGCCCCCGACGCGTCGCAATTGGCCAGAAGGCAGCGGTCAGGCGGGCGGGTGGGCGGGGGTGGGCCAGGGGCGCGTGCTCTGGCCTGCGGAAGGGCCGAGCGGCGGGGCGGGGCGGGGCGCGGTGGGGCGGGGCGGGGCGGGGCGGTGTGAAGCGCCCGGCCCGGCCTGGACCGACATGCGCACCTTCCTCTCATTTGGCCCTAAAGTCTGACCGCGAAGCACCCGGGAAGAGCCAGCGGCCAATTGCTGTGCTCCTCCGCGCGGGCGCCGGGGAGACGTGGCGATGTGGAAAGATTGATTCCCGACTGGCTTCTCCAAGAGCAATCTCCGGTTTGTGTTTATTATTGACGTCGGGATAAATAACAATTGCCGATCAATTCTGTGAAACCTTTTCCTCTATAACTACGAAGGATATATTTGAAGACCGCCGAGTGAAACAACTTGAACTTTGGTGACGTATGGTATTGTGTGCTCGTAAGATAAAAACAAATAGAATTAGATTGGAAACTACCACACATGACTAGATAATCCAATACAGTGCGTTGATGAAACTAAAATTATATGGTCAAGTTTTCTTTATGCATTATCAATAACATTTTGCTACCTGTGTGACGAATACCACGAAAAAAATAGATCCTTGGGTTCTTGAATCATCATATATGTTAATTGTCTCACATCTTTTAAGGGTGGGAAGAAATATCCAAATGGTACCACGAGAAACATAACCCACCTTCCTTTGCACTGAAGCTTGCTTTCAATTTTAGAAAAATCGGGGATTTCAACGAAAATTATACCTGCACCATTCTTATAAGCGTATTTTACACTATCAGAGTACAAAGTTTAACCACACAATTTGGGGATATTTTGGAGAAAAATTTGGAAATGTAATTGAGGTTTCATGTAAGTACCCTCCAAAATTAAAATATCTGTTTCAAACTCACAATACCTGGAGAAAACTCAAATTGATCCAGGAATATCAATTTTATGGATAATCGCCTGGAAGGTTTAGGCGTTAGCGTTGACAACACACAAAACGTAAGGACCAATAGACAAACGTTGTGCCGTCAATCCAATATTCGGTATCACGAAGCCATGAGATGTGATTTCTGACTACACTGCGTTTCGCCAATTTCTGCTGTAACATCATAATACTTTCTATTTAGTACGTAATTACGTAGTAAGGCGAGAAAATTAAAAAGCAAGAAGGGAGAAGCATAAATTTAAAAATAATCTATTGTTTAATTCAGTATTTCACAAAAATGCTATTTGTGCTATTTTTGCTTTTCACAAAAATGCTCCTATTTTTATCTTCTATGTAAATAAAATCGGTAATGACAATGTTTAATTCTAAACTGATCAATCTATTTTTGTTAGCTTTAGTGACATAGGTAGATCATGGCTAATTTTATAGTTCGGCTATTAAGTGGGATGAAAATCCAGCTCCATTTTGAATATTCAACCTGCAATTCGTGTGGCGGTGACGGGACGGCCGCGGCAGGCGGGGCGCAGAGAGAGGCTTAAAGCGAGGCGAAGCGTAGATGGCCGGGATGTAAACAAATTACTTCCATTTTATACAATAGATAGGTCATTATTTTTTCCGTCATTAATGATTGTGATACATAAATATTCGGATACTTAAGCTACTTCTCCACAAACTATACCAAACGAATTTCAATAATTTATTTTTCATTCATTAATGTATTTGAGGATTATTAGATTCTGGCGTGGTAATAATAGTCTGAAAGTGACATTGTACGTGGAAAATTCAACACTCTAAACACGCATAAGTGTCATCCACAGAGCTGTTGCATATCTTAAACGAATTTGAAATTCTAACCATGTCTTTAATGCGTGTTCGAGTTTTAAACGCGATCTTTAATTTTTCCATAGTCACGACTTTCTGTCGCTGGGAAGATAAATATGAAAAAACTTCCTCCTCCAGCCCATTACGCACGAGCTGATTTGTATGTTTTACACGAAGTAGGGACTGCAGTTCTTCACAAGTGTCGCCATGGTGATTACACAAGCTCTTGACTGCTAATATGTTTTGTCATACGTGCCGCTGAACCCAAGCTCTCTCTAAAACGCGTTTCATGATTCTCATTATTCTAACGCGGAGAATAATCGTCAATGCGCGCTTCCGTTTGTAGTAATTGCAATCTCTGACAAAATGCATGCATTCTAGGAAAGTGAAACATTACCTTTTCGTATGCTTTGATTCTAGAAACAAAGTTGAATACACTCATATCAATTCAACAACAATAGTAACATTCATTATTGTTCTTTAATCGTAATCATTATCATGTTACCTAAGTATATTACTCTTCAAGGCTAGAACTTTAACTTCTTTTATCTTTTAGGATTTAGAAAAAAAAGAAAATGACCCAGATATAAATCCATGTTATTTGTACCCCCACACTTCTTTTTTTGCTTGCCATACCAGATCAGATTCCCTGCACAAATTCGATTTTCATGAATGTTTTTTTTTTGAATGTAAGTTCCTTGATTTAAAGTGTTCAGGAAAAAAATCTCTACAATCCAAATATTGTACTCTAATTCAAGGGAAGTATGAATTCCCAGCGCCGTAAATCGCTGCCGTCCTTTCTTTTCTCTTTCTACAATTTAAAAGCAATTGCTAAATTTTGCGTGATGCTAACATTTCGAAACTTTTTTCTTTTTCGATTTCTACAAGAAGCTGAAGAGTATAATCTAGTTAAATAATATAGTGTTTGTGTTAACGGAATTTGATGTAAAATGACTTCAAACACTTTACATCACAGAGTATTTAAACTCCTAAAAATTCACAGATTGTAGAATATTAAACTGTGAAGATAATCGTTTTACGATCACGCATATTAATTTACCTTTATCTGATCGATTAACTTCATCATTTTGGTACACAACAAAACATCGATAACCTCAGCATTGGTTAGCGGAGCCGTGAATTATCCAACATTCCGAGTCGCTCTCAAAGCGAAAAAGGGGCGGGGCGGGCACGCAGCGCTGGGCGGTTGGGGAGTGGCAGCGGGGTGAGGGCGCGGGGAAGGGAGGGAAAGCAGGGGAGCGGTCGGAGAGCCGCAGTGCCTTTAAAGAGACGCATATCATTTCATTTCATACCTCGCCCTTTAGCGTGGCGCTTGATTGCTGTAAATACAGATATTGTCAAATGAAATGTTTGGTGTGTCTGTAAAAAAAAAAAGCTTGCCATTTCCGACGGACTAACCTAAAAAAATACCGCAGGTGGTTGTGGCAGCACTGGTTATTCGCTGGGGTTGTAGGTTCGAATTTTGCCTAAAGATTTTTTTACCTTCTAGCTATTGTCGCAAAGTGAGGCATCATGGTTCCCAACTATTTTTACATTAATTATTTATCATTAATTATTTCATAATTGCCCAGAAAAGCTAAGTGGAATCTAATCAATTCTAAGACGTTAGAGATATGGCACAAAAATCAATTGATTTCAATATTAGCAAATAAATTCTAAGATTCACTGCATATTTCTTTACACGTATAATAAGCATGTCGTAGATGGATTTTTAACCGAAACAACACACATTATTATCATCATCAGTAAGCAAACGGCGGACAAGTATTAATAATAATAATAATAATAATAATAATAATAATAATAATAATAATAATAATAATAATAATAATAATAATAATAATAATAATAATAATGACAACAACTACTTGCTCGCTGTTAGCTACACACAGAATTTACAGCTTTTTACTTAAAAATAAATCAAATAATTTGTTGTTAATCATGCCCTTTATTTCTACGGAAGCGAAAAGTTCACATGTAGAACATCTTTATAGATGCCACAAAGAAGTATACAGGAAAGTAATTGTAGACTATTTTTGTACATTTGTATTTCTTGCTCGGGGGCGTGTAGTTGAGATCAGCCGGCGACCGTCCCTTCCGAGGCGCGCAGGTCGGCTCCGAGCGCCGAATCCACTGTGCCAAGCGACCCCGCCCCCCTCCAGCAGCGCGCGCGGGGCGGTCATTTTAGAAGCGAACCTGTTACGTTTTTCGTGGTAGATACCGCCCCAAACTCTATCTCGGCCGGATCCCAGGCAACGCGCGCGTCTCTTGCGTTAAAGGAAAACGGTGGCTGTAGTTTCCAAAGGGACGGAGGCGGCTTTGGCGCACCTCGCGGGCGGGGGCGGCGGGGGCGGCGGGGGCGGGGCGGGGGTGGAGGGGGCCGACGCGAGCGGGCAGAGCCGTCCCTCGGACGGAGCTCCGGATTTGGCCTCGCGCAGCCTAAGGCCGCATCCATATGGATCGTCCCCCGCTCCTCCCGTCTCCCCCCCCGCTCCCCTCGTTCTCCCCGCCCCGCCCCCTCGCGTCGCGTCCCGCGCCGACCAGCGGCTCGTCGGCGTCGTCGACTTTCGGCCGACTTAAATAAAGAAGTCCGGGAGCGTACGGTATATTTCGTGACGGGGAGGACATAGTCCCGCGGGCGTTCTTCGGGGTTTATTACGCTTGTCTTTGTGGGGCGGCGGCGAAGACGGGGCTTCGAAGCTCGCGCGCCGCCTGGATTGCAGGGAGGGGCGGCGTCCGCCCCCTCCCCCTCTCGCCTTCCTGTCCTTTGCTCCTGTAGCCTTTGCCCTTTGCCCCTCGGCCCTCTCTCGCTTGTCGCCTTCTCAGCCCCCTCGACTCTTCTTACTCTCTCACCTAGAAGCCCGTTCGTCCTCACGTGTTCCTCGCTTGTCGCGATCTCCCTCTCTCGCTCGTCGCCTTTACCTTTCGGTCCCTCGTCTTCTTGTTCTCTTAACCTCCTGCTCACTCCCTTACATCTCTCCCATTCATCCTCTCTCTCCTTGCTCGTGGCCCTCTCGTCCTCTCCCGCGTTCTCGTATTCCAATCTGCTCTTTCCCTCTTCACACCCTCTTCCATGTTTCACCAGCCTTTTGGTCTTTCCCATCATCTTGTGTACCTTCTGCACTCGTCTTATTCGTCGACAGTCTCTCGTGTGGGTCGAAACTCCTCTACCCTCCCATGCTTATGCGCCTGCCAGGCTCGAATGCGTTCCGTCGTGCTCTAATTCGCTATTTTCTCACACGTGCTCGATTGACCTCTGTATCCTCTCGTGCTCGAATGCGCTCTCTTTCCTCATGTGCTCTTATGCGCAATCTGTCCTCTTCGTGCTCGAACTTCTCTCGTCCATCTCATAATCTTCTCGGCCCTCTCGCGACTCTATTCTCTCGTCTTCTCGTGTCAAGTTGAAGGAAGTGAAAGTGCCCCATATGCCCTCGCTTGCTCTCTCGTGACCTTACGTGTATTCTCGTGCCTTCTTGCTCCGTCTCATTTCCTCCGCCCTTTTAACCTCTACGAAGCCCTGGTGCCTATTTGCTCTCCGTCAGACCATCTCGGTCAGTTAATAATTGTAAGTTTATAATTTCAAGGAATCTGCAATTAAAATTTGTATATTTAATCTCTTATAATTTATGCGCATAATTATCACGACTAAATGTAATAATATATTGCCCTTCTATTTTGTTAGTAACATTTCGATTACAAGAGGAGAAGACAAGCATATCGCCTAGCACATACTTTTCTCTATTCTTCCTGCTCAATTTCTTTTGCAACGGTTGCCTCGAATTTTCGAAATTAATTCTAACAGAAGCAAGAGCATTTTTCTTTTAAATTGTGTAAATCATAATTATTAAATCATGTAAGCAATGACATTATCAGAAAATATTGATTTCGTACACTTTCCACATTGTTATTTTGTCTACAGCCCTTCGCAGAAATAATTTTAAATCATAAAATTATGACGCCACATTTGTCAGTGAGATAAAATTATTAGAATTGTTTCAAAGGAATAAGACATATGTTTACAACAGACGGCAGCTCGTGTTTCAGAAAATAAAATTTAATGAATTTTCCAATCATTTTACGCATATGTTTCATACGTTTGTTGCTTACCCAGGCGCGAAAGTTCTGCTCATTACCTTTAAGGGAACTGGAAGATTTTTACGAGAGAACCATGAAAGAACGCTTATTGCACCAAGCGTAAACGAAATCTTTTGAATTGGCTCACAGGAATGGAAATTGTTATCGAATGTCGTATGAATGAGTTCAAGAAAATCAGAATACTTTTATTCTGAACTACTGTGTATCACAAAACTTCCCAAGTGTCTCTCATTAAAACTTGTTTGTATAATTCTCTAGCAAGCATTTCAGCAGCAAGTAGACATTTATACTTATTCTTAGGAATTTACCACTATTTTCCGCAAAAATATTTTTTTGATGGTGTGAAAACCTTTGGCGAACTCTTTTCATTCCATGTGACTTCATTCTATTTGACATAAAAATGGAACGGTTTAATAACCAATTGTGAGATTAAGATGCAATCGCGTCAGAAACAGGTATATAACGTAGAAGAATCTCTCTCTCTCTCTCTCTCTCTCTCTATATATATATATATATATATATATATATATATATATATATATATATATATATATATATATATATATATATATATATAAAAGAAAGTCGTGTTAGTTATACTATTTATAACTCAAGAACGGCTGTACCGATTTGGCTGAAAATTGGTGAGCAGGAAGCTTAGAGCCAGGAGACGGACATAGGATACTGTTTATCCCGTTCGACAGCGTTCCTGTGTGAGAACGCACGTTTCTGCACGTTTTCGCGTGATTTCGAATGTTTTCGCGTGATTGCGCACGTTTTCGCGTGATTTCGCGGGTTTTCGTATGTTTGGGCGGAACGGAGTTCCATGTTAAGGCGGAACAGAGTTCGCCGGGTCAGCTAGTATATATATAAAAGAAAAGTCGTGTTAGTTACACTATTTATAACTCAAGAACGGCTGTACCGATTTGGCTGAAAATTGGTGTGCAGGAAGCTTAGAGCCAGGAGACGGACATAGGATACTGTTTATCCCGTTCGACAGCGTTCCTGTGTGAGAACGCACGTTTTTGCTCATTTTCGCACGTTTTCGCGTGATTTCGCATGTTAGCGGTCATTGTTGCCTGTTGTAACCCATTGTTGTAACGCCGCACTGATAACAGAAGGCGATAATGATAACCGCCTTTCGTTCGCCGTTATATCTATATATAGTCGTGTTAGTTACACTATTTATAACTCAAGAACGGCTGTACCGATTTGGTGAGCAGGAAGCTTAGAGTCAGGAGACGGACATAGGATACTGTTTAATATACGTTTTTGCACGTACGCAGTGCAACAAGGATAGTACAGTTTCTCACAGTGAGTGCGACGCGAGAAAAAGATGGGACCGGCTGTTAAGGCGGAACAGAGTTCGCTGGGTCAGCTAGTAATTCTATAAAAATGTTGAGACTTTTAGGACACCAAATGGTTTTCCAAAACGTAGAATACTTACTGTTCAAGAATAATAGATAAAATAATATTTTATTACATTGCAATAATTTAAGTATTTTAACAATTCATGTCTTCACGAATGCTAGAATAACATAGTATAATATATTCAGATACATAGTCCTGCAGTTCTTTACATTACCAAGAAAGTTTACATTTAGCAAATATTTAATGGCTGCTTCCTTGAAGCCTCTTCCTTGAAGCCTTTCTGCTGCATGACGCTATCTGTATCGTAAGCAGTGACGCACTAAGTTTGAGAATTAGGTTGACACGCATATTGTGACAATAGTTGGAATTACACAATCAAATATTTTCATTTAAAATCCTAATTGCTTGAATGTTTTTCTACCTTTCCCGAGATCTTGGGTGTCTAACGAAAACATAGTCGCCTCTGACGTGCATGCTGACTGCATAGTTTTCTTTCAAGTTCTCCGCGGATTGGAAATGAATCATAAAGATTACGTCATATAGTGCTACAATAAGACTGAAGCGTGGATGAGCCGGTAACGAATGCAGAAAATGAAACTTGAAAAAGTAAAAGTGTTCTCTCTGAAGTCGAGGTACAAATACAACAGTACTCATTAGCAAACTTTGGACAACGTCTGGCCTCAAACCACTTGTACTATTTGTGAGTGAGGTGCGAAAGCGGTTGACAATTTTTTCTCATTTTCTGCAACAATTTATCAGGGAAACGGAAGGTTATTGTGATAGTGCTATAAACGTCTCAATTGTGCAAGATAGATTATTTCTAACGTGACGTTTCTTGAGGAAATACAATTTTTCAGGCAGTAATAAAATTCAGACTTATAGTTCAAGGTTAGATTAAGCAGTTTTCGGATACCGTTTAACAAAGGAAAAACATTATTTTTGAACAGATATTTGGTAGGATAATCGAGAAGCGTCTTAATAATTTATTCAATTCCAAAACTAATAATGAGGCTGAAATGGACGTTACTTCAGAAATTAGGTTTTCAATTCCGGTTAGTGTGCTTGGTATAGTTTGGTAGCTTGAAAAGAGTACTGCTGAATTCAAGATATCAGAACACAAATATTAAAAAAACTACAATATTCCACAAACTTTATGGATTTTGATGACGATACAAAAGCGGTTGAGACATTCCTCATTCTGTGTAAAGATTGGACAGGGAAATGGAGGATTATCCTGACCGCCGGCGCCATTAGGTGTCGATTGTGCGCGGCGAGGGAGTAAGCAATGCAGCAGATGAGATTCTGCCCGCTCGGCTTGAAAACAATGGTGGTGCGTTTTCCGTGGGGCCGCGCGCGCAGGTCAGTCCGCCGAGCGGCGTGGGAAGCGAGGCAGTGTTTGCCGCGGCGACCCAAACAAGCGTGTCGATGCGCGCCTGCTGATGGAGCGGCCTAGGCGGCGGCGGCGGCGGCGGCAGCGGCGCCGGGGACGGGGGCGAGGCCGGGCGGGCGCGGAGCAGGCGCGGCGGAGGCGTGGGCGGGGGACGGGGAGGGCCGCAGGGCCTGCGATCGTATTCTTTTGTTGCCAGAACAAAGGCCGCCTAACAAGGAGTGTGGCGGGCGCGGCCGGTGCGGCGGAGGCGGTGGTACAGCGGAGGCGGCGAGGGCGTTTGAGGGCGTTCGGGGTGTGGGGGCGGACAGTGGAGCGGCGGAGAGCAGCAGGTTCAGGGAGAACGATGGGAGTGGTTAAATGACAAAGGAGAGGGAAATGCGAGGGAAGGTCGGGAGTGGTGAAGGAGGTTGAAGAGACGGGGATGTGGGGGAGGCGAGAGCGGGGTGAAGGGGAGCGCGGCGGGGGAGAGGCGGGGGAGGAGCTCGGTAGAGGGGGAGGAGGGGCGGCAAGGATGGATGGGGAGTAGGCATGGCCGGCGGGGGCGGGAAGATCTGCGGCGACGGCTTGGGCGACGAGTGAGCAAGGTGTGCGTGACGGATGGGGGCGGGGCCGTCCGAGCGCGACGGGGCCGTGGGGGCCGTCGGGGCCGTCAAGAGCCGCGGGGGCCGTCGAGGGGCCGCTGGGGGGGGGGGGGAGCGTGCGAAGCGCGATGCGCCGGGCGCCCGCAAGCAGCCCGGGCCGTATTTTACGCCGACGCCGACGCGGGCGTCGGGCGTCGCCCCTGGGGGCCCTGGCGGGGGCGGCGGCGGGGGCGGTGGCGGCGGTGGGCGGCGGTGGGCGCGGGGTCGCGTAGGCTCGCGTTTTGCGCGCTGCAAGCAGAACAGGCAGAACAGGCGTACGCGCGCCCCCGGGGGCATTCTCAGGGAGCCCCCACCCCACCGCACCCCTCCCTTCCCCACCCGCGCGGGCGGCCGCCTTTCAATGCGATTGGACGTTGACGGAAGTTTATGGCGCGGGGCCCTGGCACACGCGCGCGAGGTGGATTTATGCACGTTGATGCCACGGACGAGCGGGTGCGTCAGCGGGTGGAGACGCCTGGCGGCGACGGAAGCTTCGTAGACTGGCAGGTTGCGGGTTCGAGACCCAGCGAGGCGAGGTAATTCCACGCAGGCTCAGTAGCCGGGTCGAGGCAGAACATTGCGGGGAAGAATTCACGAGGTTGCTGCTGTTAATGGTCTTCGTTAGGCTTTATCCTTTCAGTTTCAATTAAATAAGTTTCAAGAAGTACCTGTAGTGCCAGCCATTCTTGCCCTCCTGGCCTTCAAGCGATTGCTATATTGCTGCTTACTCTTTACTGGCCTTTACTGCTTATATTACTGCTATTGTTGGTCTTTGCCGGGAGTTTCCTAACAGTTTCAAGCAAATAAGATTCAATAAGTATCTTAAGTCCAGCCCTCCTAGCCATCCAGCCCTCCATCTTCGCCCGACTTTCATTGTTAGGGCGTGGAGATGGTGATTGATTGTGGTTGTTTTCCCATCGCAAGTGGCCCATCGTCAATGATGTGGAAAGACACTGGCAGTGCTGGCAGGACGCGGATGTTGCGCCAATGCTCGGTTTGTTCTGACGCCACAAGAAAATAGCTGTTATGAATAACTGGCCTTCATGCTGTGCCGACTGTAATCACTGTTGAATCAGCTTCTTAGCCCACGCTACTCTAGAAAATTCTCGAAGATTAGCAAAGTGTTTTGACACATTATAAATGAGAAATAGAATGGTTATCTATATATTTTGTACATAATTTAAAACGGCTCTAAGAACCTAACTTCAATTTTTCAGTAACATTCATTAATATATATCCTTCCTATGTCAACAATCGCTTCCATGAACTCGCCGTTTATGTTTCGTTAACGTGAACAAACGTATTCACTAGGGCTGCTGTTTTTTCGCAAGGTCGCATTTTGTATAGTTTCCCAGCTGACAGCACATGTCTAAAGGCGATATGATTAGCAACGCCGTACAGCCCAAATTTTGACGACAGTTTTTTATATTGAAATATACTTGTGTGAATATAGACTCATTTTTTAGTCCAAGATGAGCTGACATCTAATTAATGGCACAGTGTTCATGATTCAGTGAAGAAAAGGTGTACGAAAGCACTCTACAGAAACTTCGTACTCGGTGACAAAGGCTTATTGTACAAATAAATATATTGTTTTGTATGTATATAAATATATAGTGCAAATATACTAATTGTTTAATTACTTGAAAAATATTATTTTTATTCATTTTAAGCGTGGCCAGTGAAGACCGAAAAATCCTAACAATGAAAAATGGCGAATGTAATGTACACAAATCCCTAGAGCGATATTGAATGAGAAAGCAGACAGAACAAAACTAAAAACTCTAATATAAACACTTCCTTAAGGTCCTCTTTTTCTAAATGCAAAAAGTACTCCTTTTTTGTACTTGAGTGGTAGTTGGTATATGAAAGCATACTTCCTAGAAAAGAATGAAATTGTTATCAGAAAACAACCCTTTCAATCCAGCTATTTATATGCACAATGCAGTATTCACTTTGGGACATTTGCTTGAATAGGTCATGTCTATTGATTATGCATATTCATGAACGTGTGTGCGTAAGTGAAAGAAGTGTGTAATTTAATTTTTTTTATTTGTGTTCGTGGGATCTTGTTTGTGTGTTTAAATTCCTCGTCAATTTTGAATGCAGCTGCATCGCCGTCACTGCTTGTTTACTGCAGGTTTGGAATATTATATTTGCGCAGCCGGAGTGAGCAGCGGTGAGGGGAATATATGCATAAATAATTTCACACCTCTAAATTGTTACGTAGTTCCAATCATATGGTAATTTATTGTGGAAAAAGACTTTTTTCGATAACAAAGTTTTTTGTATGATTAATTTATAATTCCAACATACACGAAGCACATATATTATAATTTTTAATTCAGTGTTTATAAGAATATTAGTAGGCAGGCATTTCTATATTGCCCGTTTCCCTGAAATTCGCTCTTGTTTTTATTGAGTAAAAATGTTGCGCCTTAACGCTTGCAAGAAATTCCATCTTCTACGAGTAAATACTCCACGAGAAAATTGATGATAAGAAGGCTATAGGTCTCAGAAGAAGAAGCCGGCTTAAGAATTTAAGTGGCGGTTTAAACTAAACGCGCAAACATTACGAAGAGAAGCTGTTGACAAAAACACACGACGAAGAAAATTCAAAAAGAAGGGCCGTTGTTCGCAGGCTAGGCCCTTGAAAAAGAAGAAAACGAAAGAATCTTTTCTCGATTGCATTACATTTCTTTGCACCTCCTGAAGGAGGAAATCTTCCGCAGAAAAATAACTCGATACACAAGGAAACGTACGATGATCAATAGTAACGACGTTATCTCAAAGAAAAATTGTTGTCGAATTTATTTCGCTGGCTCATGAATAAAAACCAAGACGCAGTTTGAAGAACAACGAGCGTGTTAACTGATAAGATGCAGACGCCTATGTATTTTTAATTGGATCACGCAGAAGCGAACCCGCATCTACATTACACCTCACACCTCCTTTTACAGTCTGCGAAGACCTTTTCGCTTAAAGAAATGTGGGAATCTATTTTCTCCGTTGAGACAACAGAAATATAACGAAATTCCTTAATGTTAATATGATTATATTAAACAAATTCCATTCATTACTTGAATTATCCAGTCTTGTTTCAGTGGCTACAAGGAAATATTCAAAATCAAAATTGCACAGAAACAAAACTGGATCTAAATACAGAAATATGAAATGTGTAAACAAAAAACCTAAGTATTGTGGCCATGATACGTTAAACACTGAATCGCTAAAAGACATCTCTACTTTTGCTATCAAAGTATTCATTTGTGTACTTTTGGGAGCTTTTTCCCGCTTATGAATGTCATAATATTTATTTTCGATCCTCCTAATCTCTTGTTTTGGGTTTCGTATTGTCAGTTCAAAATATTACTTTATTTCATTTTACAAAACAATTTGCCCCTTTGTTTTAACCATTGGTGATGAAACCTCAAAACATATATAAATAATTAAAATTGTCTGTGAATGTAATAACTGTGTTAAATTCTTTCTGAATTTTCTTTTACATTAGTCCATGAATTTGTACTTTTAGTATAATGAAAAAATACAAAATTATAAACAAATATTGTTGATCAGAATATTAATTTAGTTTCATGAGACGTGATTGACATTGTTGTTATCACAGTCGGGATTATTTCACCACGTATTTTTGTTATCACATGGAATCATATCTCAAAACAAGCAAATCTGCTCACTTACTACTTTTCTTATGTGTTTTTTTACACTTTTATCCATAATTGTGTGTAACAAATTTAACGTGACGTATCTCCGTATCTCGAACAACCGTTGTGGAAGAAGTAACGGTTTCGACAACACTGATATCATGAGTGTTTTCTACAATAACCACGTGCGTGATTCAGAAGGGAGAAGTTTCGAGTAAGCCGTTTGAGCCATGAAATGAACCAGTTGTAACATAGCGAGTTTCCCAAACATTCAACCAATTAGCACACTCGGACCAATGTTACGTGTTGGCCCTTAAATAAAGAGATTAGGTGATCACAGAGACCACTTGATTATGCGATAATTGTGATGTTCCTGTACATGTATACATTTTTGGACATTTATTTTAAATATGACATTGTATTGGGTATTTGGGTTGGGTATTCGTTGTATCGAAAACGGGTCAATATTTTTTTACTCCTATACATAATTGTTACGTCCACAAAACTTTTGCGATACTGTGAAGCTGGCATTGTAATGATGTGGCAGTTGAGGGTCATACGCTGACCAAGCGAAAATTCGCCAACGTACGGCGAGTTGCTTTGCGTGTGGAGTGGAGCTAATTCTCTGGCTCTGGACCTAAAGCAGATGGCGGAATGAAGTCGCCGGCCGCTGCCTCACCGCCACGCCCCCCCCCCCAACGCACCACGCCACGCGCCTCCAGCTTCCCAAGGCTCCTCCTGAGCGGGCGGCATTAACGACAAGTACTGCATCGCAAGCAGCGATGGAATAATAACAAGAATAACAAGTAGCTTCCTTCCTGTGGTCACCACGTACGAGACGAGCCTCTGGCTGGAAGTTAGCTGCCACGTGCTGGACCGCGGTTGGCGAGGAAAGGGGGAAAGGTGCCAACGGCAACAGGGGGAGCGGATGTGAGGCGGGGCGAAAGCGAGTCGTGGGCGGGACGGGAATGGAATGGGGGCGAGCGAAAGTGAAGCAGTGACGGGCCGGCGGGGGCGTGGCAGGAGCGTGACGGGGGCGTGAGCGGGGAATTAAGCGAGGCCGTAGTGGAGTGGGAACGTGGCGGGGCCGGAGGAAGGGCGAGGACAGCTGAATGGGGGCGGAGTCGGTGCGAGGCTGAGGCGCAGGAAGGAGTGGGGCAGGACAGGGTGGGGCGGAGGGAGGTGGGGGGAAGCGAAGCGGGTGCGCCATGGACGTCAACCGCTCGCGAGAATAGCTGCGCCCGGCCTCCGCTCCCGCTCCCCGCTGCCTCTCCCCGCCCCCACCCGCTCCCGCTCCCGCTCCGCCCCGCGAGGCGGCGCGCCGCGCCACGCCGGCGCCACTCTGCGCAGGCGCCGGGCCGCCGCGTGAATGTTTCAGCGAGCGCGCGCTGCCCGCCGGGAATTATTCACCCGTCTTTCGTGCAATGCGTCCCCGCCGCCCTTCGTCCGCGCCCCGCGCACGCCCGGTCCCGCCCCCGCCCCCGACCCGCCTCCGGCGCCCGCCGCCCGGGCCTGGCAGCTGCCCTGGCGACCCACGGCCGCAGGCTGAACCCCGCGGGCCGAAAGGTCGGGGATGGCAGTCATTCCCGGAACGCCGGTCGGGGCCGTGCGAGGGCGCTCCGCCGGGGCGGGGGGGATGAGGGGGGAAGGGTTCAGCTAGTTGGTGGCCAACAGAACGGTATCGGCGGCGGGGGCGGCAGCCGCGGCGACGGCAAATGAGCCAGCCCTTGCGTTTGGGTTTGCGTTTGCGTTGCCCGCAGCGATTAAGCAGTCCATGACGAAGGCGATCGCGGCGGTCGGGGCGTGGGCGACACCGCGCGTATTGGCCATGCAGACGGCGATGGAGCTGGCAATGGCATTGTCGAGAGTGAAGATGGCGATGATGGTGATGGCGCTAGCAATGATATTTGCGCTGGCGAAATTGAAGGCGATGGAGTTGGGATGTGCGGCATGAAGGGGGATAACCGGATGAGAGAAAGCGAGGGCGCGGAAAGCAGGTAAGTAGTAGGAGGGATGGGCGCTACGCCAAGGGAATACGAAGAATACAAGGAATACAAGAGAATTCGTAGGTCGCGGGCAGAAAGGGGTGAACGAAGGCCGTCGAAGATGGTGGGTGGGGTGAACTGGTAAAATCGCTACTAACGTGGTCAAAGGTAATATCGTGTAAAGGTAACGGAAGGGTTCACAAAGAGGAATGTGACTGTCTTGTCAAAAGTGACAGTTGCAGTTGAAATGGCGGTGGTGACCATGGCAATGACAATGAACAATGTGACGGTTACGGTAGAGGTAGTGATGATGTACCTAAGTGCGTCTCCCTTCCTGCAACGCGCGTGGCCTGGGGGTGTTTGTACACAAGTTGCGTCGACGTGCGTTAATGGAATATGATATGAAATATAATTTGTGCGCTGTGGCAAGTGGCCGGTCGGCGCTCTCGCTGGCGTTCTCTGGGGGATTGGGTCGAGAGTGACGTGGGGGCACGGCAGCGTCACTAGGGCGGGCGGCGCTGCGTCCTTTGCGACCCACTGGCGACGTCCTTCGTTGCCCCGTTCTGTTCGCGACCTATTCCCTTGGCCTTCCCTCCCACCCATCCAGCCCACCGTCCTGCATTCCCCGCCCCCCGCATCTCTCAACTCGCTGTAGCGTCGTGTCGCTAAGACAGCGTGGGCACGTGGCGCGAGGTGTGCACCGGATGCGTAGACAAAGGCAAAAGCTATTGACGCACGGGGCTTTTCCGACAGGGTGTGCGGGTGTTAGGGCGGAGGCAATGGACGCGGCGGGCAGCGTCGCGAGGGCTATTTAAGGGCCGTGAGAACAATAGTTCCTTCTTCTTGTATCCTGGCAGCAGCAGCGTAGGTCGTCCATGAGAGGTGCGAACGTGCACACGGCGCAAGAAACCGGCAGTTATTGTCGTGACTAGTGAGACATGTAGTCGGTCTCAGGGCAGGCGGTACTACGCACGGCGAAACATTTGGTAGTATGTTGCGGTGTGGTAGCCGTTGTAAATATCTCTCCTAGCAGTGGGGTCTATTTAGTTAGTTAATTGTATACAGTGCATTGGTTATTTGTGACTACGGTCTAAATAGTGAATAAACCTGCTGTTATTACAACCCACTCTCGTCTGTGTACTGATTACACCCGTATGACGCCACATGGCCACTCCTCGCCGTCAATTCCCCTCCTTGCGATCCCCTCTTGCGCACCGTGACCTACGCTTCCTGCCCTCACCTCCCGGTTTCCGCTCTCCGCCCTTCGCTTCCCATGCTGAGATCTTCGCCATGAGCTCCCCGCTATCCGTTCCCCGCTCTATGCTCTCCGATCTGCGTTCCCCACACTCCTCTCCTCTGAAAACCATCCTGAGTCCCTTGCGCTCCCGAGTCCCTTGCGCTCCCTGCTCTATTCTCCCCGCTCTGCGCTCCCCGCCCTTTAATCTCCATCCCGATCCCCACGCCTTGCGTTTCCTGTTCTATGCTTCCCGCTCTACGCTCCTCGTCCTCTGCTCCCCATCCCGATCTCCTCTGCATGCACTCCCCGCCCGGAGTTCCCCGTCCCGCGTTTCCCGCCCGACGCCCCCCCCCCCCCGTGCGCAACCTTGCTCACCCCGCTTTTTGCCACTGCAGGGTGGCATACGTCACGGATGAAGACAGCTACCGTCGTGTTTACTCAAGCCGCTATCCATTTTCACGCGGCAATCGTGGACCGGAAATGGAAAAATACGCAAAACAATTTTTCTAAAACAACAAGCACTGTATCCAAGTGTGTATCCAATGCCGACGGTGTTCAAGATTGTTAGTTCCAATGAATATATAAAAAGTAATATTATGTGTCAAATACTCATGTTTAATTAGTTAATGATTTCAGTTGTTGAGAAAATTTAATGTCCTATATTTTGTTCCTTTTACCTATTCAGCAAGAGAAAAGGGTTGTGAAGTTCATGCAACAATTCAATGATCTGAGCATTCAACGACTTTTCAATGTAACTCGTAAGAAATCAAAGTACATTAATCCTCCTGCTCGGATGATGTGTACATTTTTTCGCCGTATCAAAAATTAACTTATGATGGAGAGATATAAAACATTATCCGTAAGAAGCATCTTTTATAATTACCTTGCAGTAAGACTAATTTATTCTCGTACCATTGAACTGACGTTCGTGCACTATTAATGTTTACACCTGTTTCACGCGTATATTTTACTGTGAAATTTGTTTTGGGGTCCAGGAGATACAAGTGAATAATTCACATTTTCTACAGACAATTTCATATATTTTTCTGCCTTACAAAGAAAATCGACTGAAATATTTCTCGTAGTGTCAGAAGAATGGAGACCAAATAAATTACACTGCAGAAATTCACATTCAAGCATTTGTTATTTTTGTTTATTACGAGGGCCAGTTTAAAACTGATATTCACATCATCCACAAATCTTCATTTTTTTCTTTCTGTCCAGAGATAATGTCACTGGCAGTAACTTCTATGTGCACGTGGATTACCTAAAGGAATGTAAGGAATCTTTTAGTACAATCTCATGAAAAGGGAAATACGTACATTTCTTGAAAATAAGCTTTTTGATTTTGGCTTGGGTGATGAGAATGTCATTTCATGCACAAGAGTACCATAAGTGCAAGTCCATAACCTGTTTTTTAAATCGTAATGCTCTGATAATACGGTTGAAATGTAAATAGTAAAGTATGTGCTTATGATGATAAAACGAGACGTAGTATTTTTCACCTCACTCAATATAGATATGAAGGTGTCAGAAAGGAATATTTCTCTAAACGCATTGAGATGTTAAAAGACAGTTTATTATTTGATGGGCACACGTGAATCAATAGAAGGCCCAGAAAATCAGTCAGATGTTACTTTGTCTTTGGCAACGAAATGGAATCCTTAAATGCTGAAATGAGAGAATGTTTTCTCAGAGAGCATCATTTTTCGCTTAACTAGAGAACGTCAAAATTGCGGGCTCTTATCACTCACTAATGCATTCATATATTTATTAAATTGCTAAGAATGAAAATAAAATTTGGGTACTAAGTTGCTTTCTCTTAAAGAAAAGGAGCAAGAAGAGTTATAAGTTGATGAATATGTCGAATTTTATTTTCTAAAATGGAATAAATATATTTACATTTACATACTTTTTATTTCTACGGTAAAAGAAGAAATTAATCTTCGTACACTAATAAAGTACATCATTTTTACAACAAAAGGAACTAGAGGAAGAGTTCTTTGATCACAAGACTGAATTTTCATATCTGAGTGTGGAGTAAATATTTATTGATTGAATGAAGTCACTACTTTTAGATTCCGAGTTTTGACATTGGTCAACTTAGTTGTTTTCGGGGTGTCATTGCCCATAAGCAGCCGCTCCACTGGCGGCATCGCAAGTGAAAACAGTCCCGTTGACGAAGGCAGCTCTTCATTGTCCTCATAAAAGCTCGTCAGTACGCCCGCTCATCCCCGTTTGCTTGGCCGCGTGAGGATCGTATCATCTCCTTTCGCGCGCGAAGGACGAATGCTTTCCGGGCCTGTTAACGCTGAAGTGCAGACACGCTTCCTTCCGCGACTCCGCGTCCCCCGCCCCCGCGCCGCATCACGTTTGCACAACTTTCACCGCGTTGCGCTGGAACGGCGACAACAGCTTCTGCTGGTCGCTACACGAACATCGGCGTCGCCGGGTGCGCGCGGGCGCGGGCGGGGCGACGGCGGCGGTTGCAGAACGCGGCGCCGGGGGGGGGGGAGGGGGCGGGGTCTAGGTCGAGGGGTGGGGGTCGGGCGAGGTGCCGCTTGAGAGCAGCGTGTTCGATCGTCCCTTCCCCCGCCCCCGCCTCGCCCCCGCCCCGCTCCGAGCGCCGCGCCGCAGCTCCGACCGTCGACGCCCTTCACCCCCCACCCCGCGCCGCCGCAGGGATGCGTCGCCCGCCGCACACGCAACGCACGCACCTGCAGGCCGCCGCCCCCGCACGCGCACGCGCACGCGGTCAGTGGGTCAGCGGCGCCGCAAGGGGGCGTGGCGGGGGGCGGCGCGGCTGTCTTTGTGCCCCCGACGCCTCTCCCCTGCCCTCAGACGCCGCGCCCACGCCGCTGCTTGGCCCTGCACGCTCACACGCCGCAGTCCGGCTCCCAGTGACGTACAACGGGATGCTTCCGCGATGTTATCCACTATCCAACTCGCGACTCTGATCAAGTATTACTTTCCTGCCGGCCATGGTTATCCTATTTCATCATGTCGTGTACGGTTGAAATTGTGATATAAAAAATATGTTTTCCAAAGTCAAATACCCTGCTGTTACTTGCGGCTTGGACACTCCGCGATCACGGCCGGCCGGTCCTTTACCAAGCTTCAACCTGCAACTCTTGCCAATTATTACGTATCTACTCGTCATATTTATTCTCTTTCGTCATGTTCTGTGCTGTTGAAATTATTGGAGATATAATTATAAGCTGTGGTGTTTTCTAAAGTGTAATACATCTCTACGACCTGCGGCTTGCACACCCTGCTGAGCGTAGCTCACATGAGTTTTGTGAGTAGGTGCCCACACGATGCATTATGTCTTTGTCATGATAGGAATTTCTTTAGAAATGTAAAACTTTGAAAAATGGTCGATTGATCCAGTTAATATTATATCATTAGGAAAAGAAGACCTGGTTGATGAAGAACACTTTTTCAATTAATATTCATTTTACTGACCGACGTTTTGTCCAGTAATGCTTGACTATTTAAAAACTTAATTTTGAAACCGATAACTATTTAAATGTGAATTATTCAGTTCAAAATTCCTCTTTTTAATATTTTTCCGTTTCAAAATTCAGCTCAAAAGATGATGAATGGAACGTCAGCCAGTAAACTATGAATTAATTAAAAAAACAACTGATTTATTGATCCACCAGTTCATTCTATATACCTAAATATATAAAGTAAAACACGCTAGTTTTATAAATATAAATAGAATTTGTTTGTTGCGGAAAAGTCCGCATGACGAAACGGAGTGCTACCTAGTGGTCTTTAAATATCGTTCGATATGTTTAACATAAAAATATTTAAGGGTCTGCATTGAATCGGAAGCCAAAATCCCTCTGATCCGGTCGACCACCACACAAAAGTACAGGAGAGTAATGCTGAAATATTGTGTTTTACGTTCGGAGAATTTCATTTGAATACCAAATCATTTTTACGTGCCACACCATTCATAATGTGATATATCGGCTTTTATTTGGGAATTACAATAAAAAACGTATTTGATCATTAATGTTTTAGAAAATCAGAACACAATGAAGTATTCAAAAACATGCATTTCCTTGCTAAACAGAATTAAAACCAACGATTTTACGATTTGCTGTGTTGTACAATTGGATTTTTTTATTTTTTAGTCTGCATAATGCTTAGAAGCCAGATGGTATGTCTTCCTTATTTTGCCTTCACGGTGTGCGACCAAAAGTTTGCGCACTATTTTATTTGGAAAAGATTTCTCGTGACTTGTGTTTTAACACAATTTCCAAAGTGCGTTTTGGGTTGTAATTGGTAATAATAATGTTCATGTCGGTTTCCTGGTTTTTATCGTAATACAGTCGAGAGGTTTAAAGCCACCTTGAACTTTTATAAAGTAACGATATACGAATTGACAAATACCGATAACCTTTTTCTGATCTTATCTGAAAAATTGCTTTCCTTCGCCAAAGATTCCGCTGTCTGCAAATAACGTGGGTTATACGGTAGAATAAAGTATTAAAAGAAACATTGTTTTAATTTAGTTCAAGTTGTTGCAATTTTCAAACAAGGTATTTGAAGTACAGAAGAGAACATTCATGAAATGCAAATAGAAAATACTATACATGAAACTACTGAATGACCTTAATCAGATAAAAAATATTTAAAATAATTGCCGAAATAATGTGGAAGTAAGAAAACTTAAAGGATTCGAGATTTTAGGCGAATCTGGCCACATTCCGTATACAATATCTGGCCACATACCGTACCATACCGCATAGTGAACACAGCGAAAAAGCCTGCTGCCCAACAAAAGTAATAAAAGGTACAAAAATATTTAAATTTGTAGAAAGCGGCGTGAGGAACCACGGCAAAATGGGTTGTCGCAGGTTGCATGTTGGCCCTCGGATGTTGAGGATTTGCACGGGTACAAGTTTTCACAGTATGATGTAAAAAATTGAACTTTTTTTGTTCTTAAACAGTTTTTTTCTCATCCGGAGGATATTTCCCAATCCATCCTTACCAAATCGCGTACAGCTTTAGAGAAATACTATAAGGTATTGGGTTAGGGCTCCAAACAAGAGCATAGCTCTAGAGAGTTTTGCCACTACAAGTGCCCAGACTATGCAGTATGTCCTTATGTCATAAAGAGTTCACTGTCAAAGTTTCATACATCACTGTCAAAGTGACATCGTCTTGTTCGAGCTTTGCAAATTTTCTAAATTTCTCCGGCCAGATTATTGATAAAGCTACTTCTACAAGTTGGAGCATAGTAAATGTTCGATAGATCGCAATGAAATTGTTAGTAATATATTAAGAAGATAATATTTTGATATACGTTTTCGAGTTTGTTCTGCCGATTCGTTCGTAAGATTTACCAGTCTATAAGATTTGGAAGTTCCTATTATCACCCTCCATGTAGTTCCTATTAGCGCCTCGAATTTGGGAACGTTGTTTTGTGGTGGATATTTTATTTTTACAGATGTCACAGTTTCAATAATGGAACAGAAAACAGATGAAAGGAGCAGTGATAGCTGTAAAAAAAGCGATGACAGTCAAAGTTTATGGAGAGCGTATAGCCGTCAGTCAAAATTTTAGCACGCGGTCAGTGGAAGGTATTCTAGCGCTTCAGCTGCAGCTCAGTACCTCTGATATATCCGGAAGACATTTGCCACATACCGAGGCTTTTCCCTAAACCACCATGGTAAAAGTAAGAATCGGACGCCGTGTTAAGTGGATTTTCCTTCAAACGTGCTCTTGTGAATCAATAAACAGAACACAAGTGAAGGCATTTATTCTGCAAACATTGTGCAAAAGCAAAGTCTTAAAAATCTAAGATTAAATTCAAAAGTAAAGAAACAAATAAAAGCTCAAAAGAGAGAGAAGACGTCTTCAGAGAGTTTAGGAACTAAAAATATAAAACCCTAATTTTTAAAATATTTTTGTCACAACCAGTTCCACTTTTTATTTTTGACATTCAAGAGTAATTTATAATAGTGTATATTGCTTACATATAGTATGTTTTGATTACATGACGTTTCGGCAACACCTTATAGCCATCTTCAGACCTGGTTTTTCACTGTACGTTTTAACAATTTATAGTGCATAATTTTTCATACATTTGAAAGTAAATATCTGTTGACAGAAGCTTACCTTTTATAAAATAGAGTTCGAATTACTATACTAGAATATTTACATATTATACTAGAATATTAAATGTTCTAGTATATCGATGATTTCGCCGAACAGTGCGAAGGGGGTGTTGAAAATAAAGTCACTTTAGAAATAATACCTGCGTCACGCGACACTCACAGTTATATTTCTCTTAAGAATCAATCAAGAGAATATTTGAAAGAAAAACGAGAAGTGACGGAACATGCAGATAATTTCTTGCTGATTTTTCGTTTTAAAGGTGCGTTCAGCTTTTCGTTCTCGCTAAAGAAATGTTGTGGTAATGGCAAACTGCACAAAACGTTTTGATATTATTAATGAAAAAATTTGTGATATTGTAAATGCAAAGATAATAAATATCGACATTAACTACAACGGTGTTAATTAACCTCTCAAGATCTGAATATTTAGAATATTTCTTAATCAGAAGAAAAATTCACGGTTTTTGGAGTCCATCTTATTTTCTTTTCTTACTTCAGAACATAACACGATGTTCAATTGACCTCTTTTAATATATTTAAACGGCTCATTGATACTTATCTTTAGTGTATAGTACCATTAAGATGTTAAATTTGTTTTCAATAAAATGGAGAGATTAATCTCAAAGCAATTATCGGCAAATCTTCGTCAAAGAAAACTTCGTGTCAGTATGAATGTAGATATAATGACGTTTCTTTATTTTCGTATTGTATCTTTTGTTACGTAAAGAATCACCGCCGAAACGCTTCGCATTTGCTGGAGCATGTTTCCGTTCCTGTAACCAATATGGAGGAAACTCCGGAATGAGTTGAATCTAATATTCTGCCACTGGAAATGTTATTGCCTTCTTAAATATACGAAATGGAAATATTCTTAACAACAGGCTGGTACTGTCAGACTTTGAGATATTGGTTGTTATTTTCTCAGAGAACATGACAAAATCTACAAGTTTACAAATTACATTTAGGGTCATCATAGGTGGTATTTTGATTGTAATATTTGTTACCAGTATATAATGGTTTGTAAATATGTACGTACCATCCCCGTATGTTTAATTGTTTGTTCAAAACTCCAGTAGATTTTGATGAATATGTTTGCAATATTACCATTTACAAATGAAGTGTGTCATGTTTCAAATTTGTTAAAAAATATGCGATTTACGAAGTGAAGTATGATTATAATTTACGAGGCATCAAGATCTATTTGCACCGGACGCTTAAGCGCATACAGTTGCGAGTTTGCAAGCGAAACTTTGTACGTACTATATCGGGAGGTCCTAGGCGCGAATTCTGACGGTAGCAGAATTTCGACACCAGGTAACCTGCTAGATCGCAACATATCACTGCCTTAATGAGAATTATAGAGGTCTATTCTCGTTTTTTTAACGAGGTCTGTTATAAACATTTACACACAGATCCCGGAGAGCACTTTAAAAACGTAATTAACTTACGTTTAAAAGTGATTCCGGGCTCGTCAACAGCTAAGGTCATTAGTCCTGTAAGTGTAATGCATGCTTTTTGCTCGAGATGTGGGGGTGATCTTTCCCCGATGGATGGTGAGATCCGGCGCGAATCTGCCGTCGGCTAACGGGGTGTCCCCCAACCAGGTATCCAGTGGGGCACCGCCCAAAGCGGAACAAGCCCTAAGTTCCCGACCGGCCTCCCGGCATCTGTGGTAGCGTAGTTGAAGTGTAAGGAAGGGGGGAGTATAGGACAAGGAAGAGGAAGGAAAGATCGCGCGCGGTTCTTGGCCCGTTTATTAGGGTACTGCTCCGACATTCGCCTGGTATTAATCGGAGGCACCCGGAAAAACTATCTAGCCAATGTTGACAATCCTACCACCATCAGGACTCGAATCTAGGATTTGCTGGTCAGAGGCCCTTCAGTGACATCAGTTGACGGCTCGAGCCATCTCACCAGGTCTTATTTGTATCCTTACAGCAGTGTTGTGTGTACGGTTTCCGATCATCATACGACTCACCACTCATGATCTGCAGAGTGTATCCGAATAAATGTTACAAATTTCTAGATCGAGTAGATCCCTTTTTGCCCATTAACATGTGGGAAATTTAATTTCACGAAGTTACACGCTTAACATTTTCCCCTTTGATAGGCATGCAATAGTGCTTGGTTCGTACACGAAATCTCATTTACTAAGAACGTAATCCTTAGAACACCATTGTGTGACTAATTGTCTAACAATCAGGTCAATGTCACATGTGTGACTTCGTTAAAAGAAATTTCCACACGTTTTGTGACAAAAAGGCATCATCTTCGACTCCTCTACATGACCTAGAAGTTTGTAACTTTTATTATGAGACATCCATGAAAAGACTGGCAAAGCGAGTACGCGGGCACAAAGCGATGCCAGAGAAGAGAAAGAAGAGTAGAAAAAGAGGGAGGAACTTCAAGAGGTACTGATCACGTTTCGGGCATTAGATTGGTCTAATGAAACGGGCGTGCGCGACAAAGAAGGAAAGAGTTCATTGCTGGGAGGAGGCAGGATTGTGAGTGCATATGGAGGCGCGGGTGGCCAGTGGTCGCCGCGGATGTCTCGACGCTGGTACGCAGGACGCTGTAGGCTAGTGGCTAGCGAATGGCCAATGTCTCTAACTTTATTGCTGGTGGGGTTCAGTGGTTGGCGCATTTAGCAGCTGGTTGCTTTTGGGTAGCGGTGCTATTGGTGCTGGTGGTTGGCGAGTGGAATTACGCTGGCTGTTGGTGATACGTTGTCGCCAACCATGAGTTCCCCGCGAAAGCTTCATCTTTCAGCTTGAAAATTCAGTGGGAATGATGGTTGGAAGTGAGGGTTGTAGGTTCAAATTCCGTGTAAGATTTTTTTCAACTTGTGAATGTGATGAGGATGATAAAAACGAACCCTGATCAGTCCCAAATAATCACCCTTAATCATATGATTAATCATACATCTCTGTAAAAAACGAAGAAAACGAAGCATCTGCTCTCTGGACTTGGTCGAGAATATCCCGCTATGGATTTCTGAGCAGAGAATGTCTACTTTCTGCCTCCATTGCGTGCGGTGAGACCCAGTCGAGGCGACCTGCGGTATCACTGTAATGGTGTGTAATGGTGTTACGTTCCCTGCGTGACCCTCCGTCGAGACTGCATTCGGCCTTCCGTGTTTCTTTTCATTGGCTCTCCTCTGCTCGTTATCCGCCCCGCCCCGCTCCACTCTGCTCCACTCCACCCAGCTCCAGCCCCCTTCATCTACCTTCGGTCCGCTCCAACCCTGCCCGCTCCGCCCCGCCCCGCCCCGCCTCGCTCCACCCCCACTCGCTACATTTCATTCCGCTTCAATCCACACCGCTCCGCCTCGCACCGCTTTGCCCCGCTCCGTTCCGCTCTGTCCCGCTTCACTCGCTCCGTCCCGTTCCTCCCCGTTTAACCCCGTTCCGTCCCACCCCGCCCAACACCGTTTCTTCCCGCTCCTCCTCGCCGTGCTTTGCTGCGCCCTCTTCCGTGCTCCCTGCACCCCACCACCCCCTTCGCACCCCGCTCTACCGCGTCCCGCCCTCCTCCGGCACGCTGCGTTCTATGCATTTCGTTCCGCACCGCGTTGTTTTCCGCCCCGCCCTACCCCGCACTGCTCCCCTCATTCCGCGCCACCCGTTCCCTCCCGCCACCCTCCTCATCGCTTTGCCACGTCCGATCTCGCTACGCCGATCCGAACCCGTCTCATCCTTGGTCGCCCCGCCTCGCCCCACCCCGCCCCACTGCTCCCCTCATTCCGCTCATCCCCGCGCCGCCCTCTCCCTCCCGCCCCTCCTGCCCCCTCATCGCTTTCCCACGTCCGACTTCGCAACGCCGCATGCGAACCCGTCTCATCCTTGGTCGCCCCGCCCCACCCCGCCCCACTGCTCCCCTCATTCCGCTCATCTCCCCGCCGCCCGCTCTCTCCCGCCACCCTCCTCATCGCTTTGCCACGTCCAACTCCGCCACCGCCGCATCCGGACCCGTCTCATCCTTCGTCGCCCTGCCCCATCCCGGTCTGTCCTTTCCCGTTCTGCGCCTCTCGCCCCTGTCCCAGCAGCCCCACCCCGCGAGCCTCCTCGCCCTCGGCACAGGATCCGTCCGATCTGTCGCGGATAAAGGGCGAGATTGGGCGGTGCAGTCTATTTCGGAGGACACATATGCGGTACAATCAGATAGTCCCGGAGTTCGTACGGGGTGACCGCGCAGGAACCTTTATCTCCTCGTGCAAAAATTGAAGCTTCCGCCAACTCGAAAGCTGGCTTGGTCGTAGCTGCCGGAAAACTCGCAAAAGATTTGAATACTGCGTCGACTAGCACCCAGCGACATGCATTTCAAACGTTGTGCGTCTTGAAATAAATTCGTAAAATCCTCAGATTTGTATCCCGAAACTTCCATCACTTCTTCATGAATTTTTCAGTTACATGCTTCAGGAGAGAGTTTCTTAGGAACTCAGAATTTAAAACAAATTTGTTTTCACGGCCGTATATACATTTTGAGATGTTTGATATTGAGTGAATGAGAAACAAATCAAGACAAGATATGTCAGCTGTGATACAATATTTTACAAATATCGATGGGCACAAATTTTAAAAAGTTTTCCATAGTTCCAATTTCAGACATATTTTGCATCTGATACGCACACAAAATATGTTTAGTTTTGGTAGAGGGGGTAAGCTAAAATAATATTTAAACTTCTCGATCAAATTAGTTATTTCTCTTTACGAAGAATGTAAGTGAACCTTTCTGATCTTTTGGAAAAAATCATTTTAATGGTAAGCCAAATCAAGAGAAGAATTTATCTCACGGTGTATTGTGCGATTTGAGGTAGCAAAACATCGATCAAGACGGGCACCATTTACTCAATTAAGTTTCCAATCGATCAAAAATTACATGGGGTCCATTTTATTTTTCTTGTAAGTTGTAAAATATATTGTTTTATTGAATTACAACTGTATTTTATGTTTCAGGCCATGAAAAAGTATTCCTGTACAATATAAAATTCCATATATCTTACTGAGTTAGGAAAGAGGACGGTTTTTCTTATTTCCTACAAATTTGATTTTTGGATTAATGTTGTTTTCCGGGAAGCCTCTCAATCTATTACATGGCTGTAATAGATTTGTAGAATTATATGACGTTTCATTGTATTCTGTTGAAACGCAAAAGTGATGAATAAAACAGTCGATGTTAATAAGTTTACCAGAGTTTACAGAAAGAATAAAAACCAAAACATTCGAGATTGTCACTTGGTATATTTATGAACCGGAATCAAATATTTTTTATTAAATGCTTTCATTAATAAGTTTTATATGAATTATTAGCGATTGGATTTTTTCATTCACATTTTTGTACTTTACATAATTTATTGTATCAGTGTCACAACGTCTCCCCTTTGTGCATAGAACATGCAGCTGAAAATAAAACAAAATGCCAGCGCCAAAAAGCCTCCACTGTGAAGTGCTTCCATTCTTTTGGGAAAAGCAACAAAAAGAATCACGGTGATATTTTTAATCCACTGTTTTCCACCCTTTATTTGCTTCGTTGCTTATATCGGCTTGTTTTGTTCTAAAATAATGGAAACAGATGAAATATTACAGGAGCTGCCTAAATGCGTTTATCGCCATAATTCTTCCCTTAATGATTGCATATCAAATGTGATGTTTAACTTTTCCTAAGGGATAGAAATTGGATGTCTACAAATTATTTATCTCTAAGCTTTCTGTTTTTCATTATTTCTGATATAAGAACATTTGAAAAATTTTATTTCATTGCAATTTGTAATTATAAATCGTCTCTAAGTAACCATTAAAACGAATCTACTAATAAATTAATTTCGAACTGTCTGGTCCAACGAAAAACAATCGTCCCTTTTTCATATAAGCTAGATTATGTATCTGTTGCGTCTTCGACGATACACCTCGTCTCTACACCTTTTTTCGGCACTGAGCGCCTGGAGTAGAGACATATGCGTAATTTAATGTGAGCTTTCGACATTATTGTAATTTAGTTGTCAGTAATTAGAGTAAACAGAAGCGTATAAAACCACGAAAAGAAAATTTTCCCTTCCTGTGTTATCAGCAACATCCTTTTCTGTGTGATATCACGCAGCTGATCTGTGCCCATGCAGTTCCAATAATGCCTTGACTGAGAAAAGAAGTCAATTTCAACTCCGTAACTCAGATTATTCATTACATCAATAAATTAAGTTTGTCCTCACAGCAATAAATTATTCAAACCATGGTGACTTCTATGGTTACGTGCGAAAACTATGATATGGAAATAACTCCCGGGAGTAATAGGTGAAGCGACCGCAATACGCCATGTTGCCACGCTGCCGACGAGGCGAAAACAACTCGCTTCGCTCCTGCGAAATGAAGTGCAAATTGTCCGTTGCGTTTGCCCTTTAATCCGCCCACCAAAGTGATTTCACATGTAGCAATTTGCCTGTGAGTTAATTACAGGTTTCGATGTACGGCCGCCAAGGAAGTCTCGATGAAGTATCGCGTCCATGTGTGGCGTGCGGGTTGCGTGCCGACAGGCGCTGAGCACTTCCCGCTGCGCGCGGCTCTCGTGGGGAAAGGGATAGTGGAACGGGAAGGCCGCCCCTTCGGAATGACAAGGTTCCAACTAACATATATGTCGTTTCTAGTAAATTGATATCAAGGCTCATTATTCAATCGTCTCTCCATCAACAGTTGTAAATTTTACAGTACTCCACAAGTTACAGTTCTCCACAAGTAGATATTGCACCAAAAGTGTGTGATTCTTATAGCAGAAGTCACATAGAACCTTTTCACACTATCAACTCATTTTCTTCCATTTTGTCCGTTGGAAATTTGACATTAAACAGGGCCGATGCGTTACGCCGGGCCTGCCCAAAAGAGTGACCCAAAGGGCACTGCCCAGAGCAACCGCGGTCACACCGATTGGCCCTCAGGAAACACCCAAAACGTCCTCGGCTCTGAGAAGATTACGTGGTTAATGGGGAGTTACTGTGGGTCCCACATGCTTCTACCCAAGTTTTTTTTTCGACGTACCTTGCTTCCTTACACGTCCGTCCTACAAGCCGCGTCCGTCCTACTACCCCTATTCGACACATCCCGCGCTTCTACCCACATGTCGCGTTTCTACTCGCGTCCGTCCTACATTCCGCGCTTCTACCCTCATGTGTCACTTCTATCCACGTCCGTCCCACGTAGTGAGCATATGCCCACGTCCGTCCCACGTAGTGAGCATATGCCAACGTCCGTCCCACGTAGTGAGCATATGCCCACTTCCGTCGCACCTGCCGCGCGTCTACTCACGATCGTCGTACGTCCCGCGCTGCTACCCACATCCGAATCACATCACGCGCTTCTACCCAGGTCCTCTCCACGTGCCGCGTCTCAACCCATGTCCACCCCACGTGCTACGCTACAGGCCCATTCACAATGCAAACATAAGCATAAGCATGGCGTTAACATAAAAGTTAGGACTACGTCTACAAGTGGACTCATTCACAATGCGTTTGCATAAGCATAACACGTAAGACGTTAACTTAAGAGCTTGGAAGCTTCAAGCTTCTGTGCTTATGCTTATGTCAGACATAAGGAATGAGCCAATCACAGTTCGTTAACTCAAAATCGAGTATCGAAGTCGATAGGCGATCTATTCGTGTCGATTAGTGTGCTGCGTCTCATAGCCAATAGAAACTCTTATTTTGCCTGTGTTTATGTTCGACATTGTGAATACGCCAACTCTTCGCTTGTGTTAATGTCTATGTCTATGTGTTATGCTTATGTTTGTGATTGCATTGTGAATGGGCCTTACTACTCACATCCACCCGCGTGCTGCTCTATTTTTCTCAGCAGAACTTGCCTTCTATTTCGTAACATATGTGATTGCACGGGCAACAATTGTAGCCCAGCTGAGTTTAAAACTATCTGACAACTACGTTCTTGCTATTGAAAGCCCTGAAGTAGAATGGATAGTTTGAGAAACAAGCAATATGAATTCAGTGATACCCCCACCCCTCTTAAATCGGTAGGGTTGCGCGCCAACAAAATAAAATGACAGGCCTACACACGTGGTACGTGTGATCGCTTAAAGGTTAAAACTATTCATTCATCTTCGCGGCAAATACTATTTTTCTTGTTTGACTATTATTCATTAGCGTGAAATGCACGCGAGAGGGTTAACATTTTTACTCAACCAAGACTTTCTCGTGTTTGTGCTAGTTTGGTTGGGAAAATTTTCAATACGCTACCTTTCAGCCTGTTCTCGGGAACGCAGCAACAGATCGTGGAAATGCAACCAAATTCGCTCTTTCAGTGTAATATGGTAGCACGGTCACGAAGGAAAACGAATTAGGGCTAGGTGGAGGAAGAGGCTCTATTTTTGGCAATTATTAACAAAGAATGAAGTTGGGAAATAAAAATATAAACAATCACTAGCATTTCCATTCGTGATGAGAGAAAGAATTTTACAGTCACACACATTATTTATTACAAGTACTGTAATATTTCATTTTTCTTCGACTAATACTTTTAAACCTTTACATGTTGCACTATCAATTAACTGTAGAAACCTAGTACATTCAATCAGAACGGATATTTTTAAATGTTTTATGTGCCCCTCTAAAAATTGAAGCTTCAAATACGCTTCGATGCCGTTCTGTTTTTGTTTATTGTCATATGGCTTAGAGCTATCGATTGAGTATATCGAACACTAATAACCCAATAAATTCCTAAGGGATGAGTGTGTTCGGGCAAAGGTTCATATTGGAAACTACATCAAGGGTGCGTCTGCGATATTCGTAATCGTCTCCATACCGCAACTCGAGAGCTACTTTGAAGATCGAAATAACGACCAAAGAGCATGTCCTGCATTTTTACGTTCCGTGCGCACGAAGTGTGCCAAGAAACGGTTAATCCAGCTCTCGGGAATTGATCAATACACTCTCCCTCTTTACGTAATCTCTGTTTACGTTTTAGTAGTACTGATGCATGAAACAACATAAACTGGACAAAGTATCATAAATATGAATACAGCTATCTCTTGCAGTAATGTGGAAACGTAAGTGAATGCACATTGAATGAATGACTAGTTTTTTAATAAATTGGAATGACAAGCACTTCCAGTCACGCATACACGCACAGTTTAGTGCAGACAACCCAATGGTGCAAAGAAGGAATTCGCTTATAGAGATAGCCCTTCTTTCACAGTTCTTTTGTGTACATGTTAATAATTTTTTTGAGCTTCACTCAAAGAAAAGATCACCTCGTCTTTTGTAAGCATTGCGACATTATTATATATTCTTGTGTCTAGATTGCTTATCAAACAAATAAATATTTTATATTGAGCTTAATGTCAGTATTTCGGTTCTTGTGGACCGTGTTTCAGGGCTTCCAATTAATTGTCTTAGTTACGGTAAATAAATTAACATAACACTTGTTACTTGTGTATAACGCTATTGCATCATTTCACATTCATATAGTTCTTTTTTATTTATTTATTTAACGTCAAAAAAAACAGTTAAAAACTGCGTATGACGTGCTATGGGGAAAAGTGAATTGTGTGCACATTTTCAAAATTCTGTGATCCCTACACTAAGTCATATACTACTTAAATTTTGAATTTTTGAAAGGGAGAAAAAAAATCAAAACTCCCATGTAATAAAATCTATTTTCAAGGATAAACAAGCAATAAATTTTGAATTTTGAAAGGGAGAAAAAAAAACAAAAAAACTCCCATGTAAAAAAATCTATTTTCAAGGGTAAATAGGCAATAAATTTTGAATTTTGCAAGGGAGAAAAAAACAACAAAAAAAACTCCCATGTAATAAAATCTATTTTCAAAGATAAATAAGCAATAAATTTTGGCTCTTATAACTTCCTGCCGCGACATGGAAACGATAATTTGAATAATTGTATTTCCCACTGAATTCTAGAAGACGTGCACAGAAAATGAAGTTACATTTATGTCCAGAAGCAAAACAAGGGGCCATCTCAGCATTTGCTCAATGGATCAGGGAAACTGGACGAAAAACCTGATCGAGATGGGGGTCATTGACCCGGAAGCTGTAGTACAATAGTTGTTACAGGTTGTTTATACTTATTTATACAGTCCAAAAGGTAAATAATGCATTATGTATCATTGTTAAAATTAATGTTACTTTTCTTGTGATGCTCAGTATAGTCTCTAATTGTATAGAAACAGTTATGCAGCAGAAACGATTTCACTTGGGATTTAAACTTTTCTATTGAATTTAATCGTTTAATGTCATCTGGCAAAGTGTTGTAAAATAATGTACATGTATTGTATGTGAATTTTTGTAATGAGCTGTTGATACTGTCACCTGATGAATATGATTTCTACGTCGAGTGTTATAGTAATAGACTTCGGCATTTTCTGAAAAATATTCCCGCCCTTGAGCAAGTCATTTTTTACAAAAACCACTGATTCGTAAATAAAAAGACACGGTAATGGTAGAATTCCTAGATGAATAAAGAGAGGCTTACATGAATCACGTGGGTGGGATTTGGTTATTATTCGTACAATTCGTTTTTGTAATCTAAAAGTCTGGGAGCTATAAGATGTATTTCCCCAGAATATTATGCCATATCTCAGGCGGGAATGAACATTCGCGAAGTATACACAACGAGCAGTATGAAGGCTGACTGAATTTGCAAGAATTCTGAACGCGTAGCATAATGAACTTAATTTTGTGTTCAATTCATTTAAATGGACGTTCCATTTAAGGTTTGACTGAATTGAGAGACCTAAAAATTTTGTTGCCTTAACATCAGTCAATGGTACACCGTTCATTTTCAATGGAGCACAGAATTGTTTATTTGAAATGGAAAACTGCATTAAAACCGTTTTCTTTTCGTTTACTATTAATTTGTTATTTCGGAACCAAGTTCTGTAGACAAGTTAGCTACAAGTTAGCAATAGCTAGTTAGCTAAATAAAAGTAGTGGCCTCATTAAACCTTTGTATATTTTGTTAAATTGTTGAAACCTCAGGTAATAAGATATTTCGTTATTACCTCAAGATTTTTGTACTAATCGAGAAAATGTAAGCTGATTTCATGAAGCGTTTACTTTTACACTTAACCAGTGTACTTCGTGGAATTCGCATTGCCCTGAAACGATAAGACCTCCCAATTAAGTTGTTTTACAAAAACGTTTCCTAACTAGCTCGATGATCGCGGCGTCTTTCCATTACTTCAAAACGTTTATGCCTGTATCTCAAAGATACACTGCATGTACTTCCTGATTAAATTGAACAAGTGATACAGGGAATGTAGTATTCTAATGATAAAGTTTTCATTTTTAGAGTTTAGACAGTTATTTTTTCTATTCTTTCCAGATAATAAAACATGAAATAAAATCAATAAAAGCAGATTGTGTTTTATTTCTTCAAATTTACATTTCCAATTTTAGCTTGCAATTGTAGTACCTGAAGATGGAGACAGAACTTGAGCTCCTAAATGTTGGAAATTTCAAGAACACAATCTGTTTTTATTAATTTTATTAATGTTTCATTGT
This sequence comes from Teleogryllus occipitalis, assembly GCA_011170035.1. Taxonomy (NCBI): domain Eukaryota; kingdom Metazoa; phylum Arthropoda; class Insecta; order Orthoptera; family Gryllidae; genus Teleogryllus; species Teleogryllus occipitalis. The sequence continues at coordinate 53,863 of BLKR01000040.1, forward strand.
CTGGAAAGAATAGGAAAAACATACCTGATTGTCTAAATTTTAAAACTGGAAACTATCATTTAAGTCTACCACAGACAATTATGATTAAGAGATGAAAACGTTGAACCTCCTTCGCCCTGCGCATAGCCATTCAGTCTCGTTCGCTTCGCCCCCCCCCCTCCCCGCTTCTTTGACGGCCAACCGCCACCTAGCACCGCCTAACAAACCTCTTTTGTCTCCAAGCGCCGCACGCCGTGGCGCGGTGTTCGCGTGGTCGAGCAATATCGACACTTTTCTATTTACTCTGTGACCGGCAGCCAGAGATGCTTCCTTCAGATAGCGGCTACTAACTGCGGGCAAACGTCGTTGTCCATTTCCGTGACAGGAACAGAAAAAAACCTTGCAGCGGTTTACCCTGTCTTGAAGCTTGTGCTGCTTTTTAGAGCAGGTAGGGTGTACACGATTTTCCTAAACGTTCTTTATGTTCTTTAAGGATGTAACAGATCCGAAAATGTTATTTGAAATTCGTATATATTATCGTAGGTTTAATTAATTTATATTCATTTCAATTTAATTTAGCCTCCATGATTATGAATTTTAAAAAGATTCTAATGAGAATCAGAATATTCTTAGCAATTTATGTTTTGTAAATTTGTTACGACATACTTAAATTCTATCATAATTGAAGATATTGCTGATAATAGTTACTTCATTGAGAAAACGTAGCATTTGTAAATTTCCTGTAAATCATTAATAAGTTAAAACACATTGCATGTAAGGACTTCTGTGATGCGGCGTTATCAACGACATTGTGCCCCTAATCCCATAATCATGATGCAAAGAATTATCCATAAATGCCTTAAAGACAATTTCGTACCGCGAATACTCTCGTTAATATCTCGATTTTCATTTAACGAAGACGTATCGCTTTTGAGCAGCTGAGTTTATAATCTTTATTTAAATGCAATGGTTACAAAGTGTTGAGTGTTTTACCAGAATTGGCCACATTTTTCCAGTGCGTATTGCGGAGAGTACTTTCTTGCGCTTGGGAACATTTTTGAGGTCAATCGGATCTTCAATTACATCAATTGGATGCTGGTCCATTTTTGGGACCTTGAAGCGACCGCTTGTTTATCATTGAACCCGTTCAAAATTTCATCGAGACCCAGGGGGTCTAGGACGATCTCATTGGGAACCCTTGTTCTAGACAGAGATGGGTATAAGGGCTATCTCGACGTAAGCTATGAGGGTTCTTGCACAGGGTACTTGAGTGGGTTTTCACGCTGAATATTGACCCAAATGATTGGTAGGTTGCTAATGTGTCAGCCAGAATGGCCAGTCGTACACCCAAAGGCATTAACAAATCTCTCATAACAAATAAGGTAGTAAAATGCCACACATTAACTAATTTCAACTCATTTCGATACGTTAGATGTCAACTTTTGAATGAAATATTTTTATAGTGTCTACATAACCCTGCCAGTCCTCACAATTTCAGAAAAAAACATCATTATTTAAGAACCTCATGGTGAAGGGTATAATTTTTAATTTTCTATATCCTTACCTCAAAATTACCAACAGTGTAATCTTAATCTGCAGATTCTGAAGAAACACAAATATGCGTTATATTAGAATAAAAATTAAAGAAAATTGACATATTTTTCAATGGTTTCTTGGCGTATTTTACGGGCTTGTTTTGAGTCAAAACCAAGGCCAACGTAAATGTTTTGGTTGCTGGGGTTATAGCTTTTCTAGCGCTTCGGCGTTAACAAGTGCATTTCAATCGATTTGTTTTTATTGATACCGAATAAAGTGTATATTATCGAGATAAATATTTTCTCAATTATGTATTAGTTTTATTTGGTGAATTTTAATACCTTATAATTTTATAACCTTGATAATTTTCATTCAAGCGTTGATAAGATCGCCGGTGAGGTAAATACTTTCTAATAATTAAATGAATAAAAGGTGATGTCAACAACATAATTTAATTTTTATCCAATCGTTGGGAATTACCAAATAAATCGATTACCCTCTCAAGGTGGATTAATTGATAATTGACAAAATTAATTATAGACATAATGTATCACTCATTTTTATCGTTACACTAAAAATGATGACATGGCTCTGCCATCTGAGATAAAGCGTACGCTTTTTCCCGCCTCCTTTACCCGTTCAATAGGTCCCCGCCCCATGCTATTTCTTGTGCTGTGCCTCCTACCACTTGTTCCATCAACCCTACCCTGCCTCCTGCCCCCTGCGCCCCTCCTCCTACCGCCCTCTCCCTCCCCCCGGTGCTATCCCTCACCCATGCCCTCCACCCCCTACCCGCAATCTGCTCCCGCCCCCAGTGCCCCGCCTCATGTGCTCCTCCCCCTTCACCCGTGATCTCCACCACTCGCACCAATGGCGTCCCTCACATAGCGGTCCACTCCCTATCCCATCCCCATGCGTTCCCGTCCCCTGCGCCCTCACACTGTCCCGTTGCTCTGCCCGTACCGCGTCCGCTCCCCTCCCCACCCCCGTCACGCGCCGGCGCGGCGAGCAGAGGAGCGCATTGTCCCCGCCCCCGCTGCCGGCGGGGCTGATTAACATCGTGCGGCCGCGGGGAATTTTTCGGGCCGGTCTGTCGGCGCGCTTGTTGACCTGAATTAGCTTTTTTTGTGCATAGAATGTTCTTCACTGATGTATTGGGATGTTGAATTAATACACGCGTCGGGGTAGCAAGTTCGCACTGAAAAGCGCACGCGTTTTATCGCCCCGCCGGCAAAAATAGCACTAAAGATAGTTGAGAGAGGGAGTTCGGGCGGTAGAGGAGAGGTGCATGACGATGCGAAAGGGGCAGGGCGACGGGTAAGGCAGGAGGACAAGGGCGAAGGGGACAGGTTGGGCTGGATAACGGGCGGAAATAAAATACTCTCGAGGTTTGGAAAACGGGCAGGGTCGGAGGACAGGTGGGCAGGACAATGGGTAAAAGGACGGATGAGACTAGAGGACGAACGTGGATGATCGACATTGGAGGCGAGGCATTGGAAGGATGGGGGATGGGCAGCGGGAAGGGTTGGGGCTGGGCGGTATAGGCGGACGGGCGACGCGCGTAAGCTGTGGAGTCGTCAATGAAACACGCATTTGTTCTGGGTAGCGATTGCCTCAAACTGTTCCGATAATTACGAGTATTTCGGTGCAGTACGTGTATATGCAAACCGTTAAAGGGCACTGCTCAAAATACGTTTGAACATCGCATTCATAGATTTATAGTAATTGATATACTCCTCTCAAGTCAGCTGCGTTTGATGGACAGCGGAGAATTCTAATTACAAAGGCTTCGCACTCCACGGGCCTGTGCCACTTTAGAATTCTGGAAATTGTACACGCATGTTGGAGGAAACCATAGAGGCATTTGAAGCGTATGTTGTTTGATAATTTATATTCGGATATTTAATTAATGTACCACTCTATCAAAATTTACAGTTGAACGGGCGTTAAATTTTCTTTTATCAGCACAGTCTGTTGTTGACAGGCGTTTGTTATCGGGTATTTCTATGATACCTGTCATCTCCGTTCTCACGAAACCACTATAGAGTTCTCCCCTGGAAAGTTTTTTCTTTAGTATTATTGAATGTGGTGAATGATTAGCTTTTCTTGTGAAAATGAACTCCAAACGCTGATGCCATTAATGGTTTTGGTTTTGTGAGCAACGTTTTAATAAATGTATTGAAGGGAAGTTTTATTTCAAGGACAGGCAATGGAGTATTTTCGTTGAAAGAGATATCAACATTCCTCGTGCAGTTTTTCTAACTGAAAATTAATTTGGGTATTGCGTAATACATAAACCTATCTTGAAATCTATCGACTAAAAGCGATAAAGAATTCATTTATAAAATAACACGCCATTTTTTCTCTCAGAACAACTTGTGTGTGCTGTCGCGAGCACACATGTGAGTGTGTCCATCCCATGCACATTGTTTTAAGCTTCTACTCTAAGTGTATCGTGTGTGATGCAGTATGATGTTAGAACGGTATCTTTGTAGTCACTGTGCCTAATTTTGTCTTGAAAACGTGGTGTCTATAAAGTGTTTAAAAATAAAAAGTCTGAAAAAAGTGTATAAATTGATCAAACCTAATTGATATAACCTAAAATTTTAGTGAAACCGTGTAATAAAAACCAGTAGCATATGTTATACGCGTTGTTTTGATGTCCAACTGTGCGGGGTAGGTGTGTACGTTGTGCGCTATGTTGTAGGGACATAGGTTTAACTGATGATTGTCCTGGGGCTGCACTGCGATTTGTGTATTTTTTTCCTTTTTTCCCCCATCCCGCTTGGTCAGTTCTCTATGTTTCCGCTACCTGAAGCTTAGCCTTAAGCAGATTAAATAAATCCCTGTCAATCCATACCCACTGCCAAAGAGTCAGTGACCACAACTGACAATTCCTTCCAGCAGCAAGATCCTCCACCACTCCCACCCCCAGACGTTCGCAATATGAAAGAGCTCGCCAGACTTTTATTCCTACACCTACCCTGTGCGCTAGGGTTGCCAATATAACCGGCTGCAAGTCACCCGTTACACGCCTGGCTTATTCTTCAGAAGTTGAGTTAATGGCCCGTAGAAAGGTAATAAATTATCTTTAGTATCAATGTTCATGAGACTTTTATCGAGACGTTTACGGCATAAGTGATATAACTTTCTAAATATATATGTCGAACAATTGCAAAGATTGTCGTGGTTCAGGACAGAACAATGTGTTACTGTAGGAAAGGTTTCGTGAAAAGGATTGTTTATAATTACGTTGTATTGTTAGAGATACAATTTGGGGCTATGCTTCCCGTCAAAAAGAAATGTCATTTCCATAATGTGATTCATGACGGAACATTAAATGTAACTTTAGAAAATTACCCTCAGCGTCTCTATTATTTGCTCATCTAAGAGAATAACGAAGCTCATTCGGTGTAAACAAAATGCGCAGGCTGCGGCGGCGACCACAGGCGCGGGGGAGCGGGCGATGGGTGGGGGCGGAGCCCGCGGGCGGCCGCGCCCACCACGCCCACCACGCCGCGGGCGACCGCGAAGCCGCGGAGAGGGGCGGCGGCGAGGGCGGCGGCGCGCGGGACGCGGTTGACCTCCAACATGATAGACGGGCGCGCTAACCGCCCGAGCACCGTGATCGGAGTGCAGAATCTCGAGAGGACGCGCTCACGTGGGCGGAGTGGCGAGGGAGACGCGCCCCCTTCTCCCCTCCCCCCCTTCCACTCCGGCTCCTTCGGGCCCGGCCTTCGAGCCCCCTCACTCTCTCGACGCCCCGCCCCCGCCCACACCCCCACCCACGACACCGTCGATATTTCCCGAATGGATTTAGTACCGCAAAAACGCCCCAGGGCCGGGGGGCTTTAAAGGAGCGCGCTAGGCCGCTCGCGCCCCGCCCCCGCCCCGCCCCCGCCGCTCCGCCAGCTGGCGCGCGGGCGCCTCGGACCGGGCGAGGAGCCCGGGAGCCGAGCGGGGCGGGCCGGAGGCAGGTGGCGCGTGATCGAAAAGAAGAATCGCCGCGCCGTGGGGCAGTGGGAGGCGGAGGGGGCGTGGCGTTGCGGCCGGGGGGAGACGGTGAATTCGAGAGGGGATGGATAGGGCGGGGCGTCGGTGAAGCGTAGGGGATGGGCGGACGAGAATAGACATTATGGGGAGGCGGTGTGGCCGGGAGGGACAGGGCTTGTGGATCATGAGGCAGGGTGAGGGGGCGTGGTGAGGGGAGGAGCATGGGGGCGGAGGCGGGGACGTGGCGATGAGGCGAAGGGGCGTGGTGAGGGGGCGTGGCGTGGGGGGTGAGGTCCCCTCCGTTGCCTTAATTGAAGTGGCGCCTCGCGCCGCCCCAGCCGCGTCTCACGGGACGTCATCGCGCCGCCGATGGATTTGTGTTGCGGGCTCCGGCAGCTGCGAGCCGGCGAAAACTTACAGGCGCTTTCGCACTTCATCTGGGCCAGGCCGGAGGGGCAGCCGTATCGCAGAGGGTTTCCCGAAGCGGCCGCAATTAAGAGCCAAATTTCTTCCACTATTTTGCTACGAAGTTTCGTAGTGGGTACGAACATATTTGTGAAGGAACGTAATGATTGCTTCTCACGAGAATGGAATTACTTTCTTTGTTCGTCAAAACGTTTCTACTAAGAATGTGCTCTAAAATGCTATAAAATATTGTATTTTTATAAGCAGCTCCGTACTTCAATTTGTAGATATTTACCTGATGGAAAAGGTTCGATGAGAATCGATAGTGAAGTCCTAAATTTCATTCTCTATTTTTCTGTTCATTGAATAATAATAATAATAATAATAATAATAATAATAATAATAATAATAATAATAATAATAATAACAACATGCATTACCGTTATTTGCAGGAAAATGTAATAAAATGTGGGAACTATATTAACCTTGAGTACTGGGACTACAGGTGTATCCCAGCCATTTTATTTTTGACACAAAACCTCTACTAGAGTGATGGGATTATTAGCTTCAGATAACATGTTACTCTTACCATCCAGTCTGCTTCTGAGCTTTTTCATAGCAAGCAAAATGTTGTTGAATAGTTTTAAAGACAGTTGGGATAGAATAGTAACCCGAGCTCTCACCCTTGCTGTGATGTGTGTTAGAAAGAAAGTTTACCATACAAGAAATCTGAAAGACGATATTCTAACGTCGGTCATATATTATTGTCATGTACTATTGTCACATACTTTTGTATATAAATATAATGTATAAATAGTCTATTGTCCTGAATCTCTCACAATGAATTATCAGTGGAGAAATAGAATATTTTTAATAACAATAGACATCGCTTAATGATGTAAATGACATATGATATGAAGTTTAATGATCTTCACATCATAATCAAATAAATATATTGAGCTGGCAGTGCACTTATTAAAAAATTTTATATAGCTCGTAATGGCTAAAAAATATAATTTTAACTTAGGATACATATGTACCCCGTACGATCACTTGCTTTACGACAGAGACGCAGGGTTAATTCACGGCAAAGCAAGGGGGTGCTATTCAAAGTGATCATTGATCACTGTGTATAGATCGAATGCTTAATGTTTTAAAGTTAGTTTAAAATCAATGTAAACGTTTTTATTCCTCTTTTGTCACAAACGTTTAACAATACGTTTCGCAAACGATGACCTGTTAAACAGCCAAATAGGTAATATGCTCCGTCAAACGGATGCTTTTTCAAAAACTGAATATAATTTGATGTAGATAAAAACAAAAAAGTTCTTCTGAAGAATAGCATTGCGAAAAATACTTAAAATCAGGTGAACTTTAGAAATATTTTGTGGTTAATAAAATAGTTCTTGTCAATAACTGGCTTTAGTATTATAAATGGGAGACCTCAAAAACATGAAACGCATTATCATTTTCTTATTGCATTGTTAACAATGTTTGAATCGTTTAGTACAATGCAATTATACTCTCTTGATAAATAAAAGAACAAAACTTGGAATACCTATGTTAATCTTGATCGTGTCGTTTAGAATTCTAAACATAATTTAGAATATATTATGTAATAAACTCACAACGCACATTAATGAATTTGTGTGTACGTAAGCTTAAGCAATTCACCTGTGAAGACCCTCTGAGGGTTTTGAGGAGGAGGATTTCTTGCACTATTTTCAAGTAGGCAGCTCCATGTAAACAAATATCATTCGTTGGAGGCTGCAATTGTAGCAAAAGATGTTTATTGTTTATTTAAAACGGTCCTAATTTAGAATTTGAAGAAATTTCAGTTTACCAGAATAAAGATCTACGTTCAGTTGGACATGGTAGTTTATCATGCAAATGTATTAATTAGTGATGGATTTGGTTTTTTAACCCTCTTCATGACATTTTCAAATAAATTGCATTCAAGATGATTTATTTCCACGAAACCACGGAAAGTGATCAAATCGACACCACCCATTCGCAAATGCCGAGTGCTATTTCACCCGCAATAATGTTTTACCTAAAAATAAACGCATGCTAAGAAAGAAAATGTATAATATTTTGATTATTACAATACATTGCAGATAAGTAAAATCACAATTATACATTTGAAAAAAAAACATTTAAATCCTTTTCGGCAAAAGACAGTTCTATCAAATTGATTATTGTGATTGAAATATTTTGCATTTCACAAAAATAATATTTATTATAAAATTATGTTCAGGTGGTCATGCTTTTTTATGTAGTAAATGAATCCCACAATTTTTAATTTATGAAGAATATCATGTGTCTCGGTTAATGCGTTTCCTTTTAATTTTGCGTTATTATTAAGTAGAACAATCAAAAATTAAAAGAGTTTTGACAATGTATCCGAACGATATCTTTAAAAATGTTAACTTTCTTTAAAAGCTCATTTTTTAAAAGTAGCTGTAACTAGTTGTAACTGTTTGGTCAGGTCAGTGGGAATTGATTCGTTTGACTGTTTCAAGGGAAACAGCGCAGGTAAAGCAATAAAACGTAAACGATAATCCACACCAATAATTCAGCTAGAAATATTCCTATCTCTTTCTAAAAAGATAATTGTAATGCATTTGATACAATATTTAAATTAGTAGCAAAAATTATGGGTATTTGCCCTTATATTCAGTTAGCTTTGTGACTGAAGGTTAAAAGTGACCGCAGAAGCAATATCCTGCTTATTCTCGTGACTTTTTTTACTGTTAATACGGCGTCCCTTTGGTTGAGATAATTTACTTTTGAACAAAACGAAGATAATTGCGTCACAAAGAGTGTGGTTATTGCGTATATTAGTCATCAAAGTGAGAGTTGAAATCCCGAATTCAGTTATCTGCCACTGATCAATGTACACGTGTATATATGAATTATCTGAATTGTCCTAGAGAGCAAATTAAAGACCAAAGCTCTGTTGTGCGTGTATTCTGCCATGTACTCTGGAATATAGACGATGCTGTTCTTGTGAACTTCTAATTCTACCCATTTTATCAGATTTTACACAGTAATTTTTTGTCAACCCTTCAGCCGACGAGGGCCTATATTATCTTTAATAGTCGCCTAAAGTACTGAAGTACTCGTATTTGTCTACTCTAGGACAAATATGTTTTACCGATATTTAAGTGCATTTTTCAAATGAACAGCTTTTCTAAAGGTTCAGAATTAATGTAATATTTTCTTTGTCAGGACACAAATATAATCCTAGAACTTTAATACTATTTATGCGTACGTAATGAGGATATTGGGACGTGGGCATTCCTGCACCTTTCGAAGGGAATATCTCTTTCAACAGGAAACAGAAATTTTCTCCCGGGGATATATGTAATTGAAGCTTTGTTTCTGAAAACTAGAAAGGAATTGAAGTTCAATGCTCATGTAAACCCGTTGATCGGACTGGTCCGTTTTCTTTATAATCATAGGCAAATATAATGTTTCTGTATTTTTCGCAACTTTTCCTTTTGTTGAAGAAAAATAATTATAAAGTACTACTTAACACACATGGTGATGATGATGATAACGAATCTCAGAGCCAACTAGCTTTTCGAGGGTAGGTGACGGACCAAGCTGACGCGTTTAAGCCATTCCTAACCTGGGGAGATGGCAGTGGTGGTTTGCTGTTGTCTTGCACCGCATCATAGACCATGATCACATTGATCATCAAAGATAAAATTAAAAAAGAACGTAACAATAAAGTTTATTATGCGCATCTGCACGTGAACGCTAATTCATTTTCATAACCGTTGTTAGTAACCATCATTCAGAATAGTAAGTTTTTCTATTTCTAAATTGAACTACCTTTCTGAAATACCTTACTGGGATGATGGAATATTACGTACGCACCTTTCCGACTCTTTGCCTATTGCACGTGGAGTTCCTCAAAGATCGATTTTAGGCCCTATTCTGTTCCTACTTTACGTAAACGATATGCCCTCGACGATTCGAAACGGAAAAACGGTTCTCTTTGCGGATGATACGAACATCATTTGCAATAAAGAAACCGTAAATAGTACAATATCAGATGTTTCAAATTGGTTCCGAAATAACAAATTAATAGTAAACGAAAATAAAACGGTTTTAATGCAGTTTTCCATTTCAAATAAACAATTCTGCGCTCCATTGAAAATGAACGGTGTACCATTGACTGATGTTAAGGCAACAAAATTTTTAGGTCTCTCAATTCAGTCAAACCTTAAATGGAACGTCCATTTAAATGAATTGAACACAAAATTAAGTTCATTATGGTACGCGTTCAGAATTCTTTCAAATTCAGTCAGCCTTCATACTGCTCGTTGTGTATATTTCGCGAATGTTCATTCCCGCCTGAGATATGGCATAATATTCTGGGGAAATACATCTTATAGCACCCAGACTTTTAAATTACAAAAAAGAATTGTACGAATAATAACCAAATCCCACCCACGCCTCTCTTCATTAATCTAGGAATTTTACCATTACTGTGTTTATTTACGAATTAGTGGTTTTTGTCAAAAATGACTTGCTTAAGGGCGGGAATATATTTTCAGAAAATGCCGAAGTCTATTACTATAACACTCGACGTAGAAATCATATTCATCAGGTGACAGTATCAACAGCTCATTACAAAATATTCACATACAATATATGTACATTATTTTACAACACTTTGCCAGATGACATTAAACGATTAAATTTGATAGAAAAGTTTAAATCCTAAGTGAAATCGTTTCTGCTGCTAAACTGTTTCTATACAATTAGAGACTATACTGAGCATCACAAGAAAAGTAACTAATTTTAACAATGATACATAATGCATTATTTACCATTTGGACTGAATAAATGTGTATAAACAACCTGTAACAACTATTGTACTACAGCCTCCGGGTCAATGACACCCATCTCGATCAGGTTTTTCGTCCAGTTTCCCTGATCCATTGAGCAAATGCTGAGATGGCCCCTTGTTTTGCTTCTGGACATAAATATAACTTAATTTTCTGTGCACATCTTCTAGAATTCAGTGGGAAATACAATTATTCAAATTATCGTTTCCATGTTGTTGCGGTAGGAAGTATTACTCCGAAGGACAACATGCATAAGAGCCAAAATTTATTGCTTATTTATCCTTAAAAATAGATTTTATTACATGGGAGGGTTTTTTTTTTAAATTTAAGTAGTATATGACTTAGTGTAGGGATCACAGAAGTTTGAAAATGTGCACACAATTCACTTTTCCCCATAGCACGTCATACGCAGTTTTAACTGTTTTTTGACGTAAAATAAATAAATAAATAAACTATAATCCTGTGCTCAAAATATTCGTTCATGAGCGGCTTGCACGAAACAGGCAGTGCGGCAATCTCCGACTCAATGACCTCCATCTCGATCGGGTTTTTGTCCAGTTTCCCTGATCCATTGAGCAAGTGCTGAGAGGCCCCTTGATTTGCTTCTGGACGTAAATATAGCTTCACTATGCGCAAGTTTTGTTGAGCTTTTCTTTTGCTTGTAGTGGTAGTAGAACTTAGGGTGAGTTTCTATTTACTTAGCAAGTCAGAAAAATCAAATATGCAGTTCGTTTACCGTTGCAAATAAGTTTTCTATAACTCGGAAACGAAAATATCTAGTTTTTGAATGGTTAATCTCTCGCTTTATAAATTTATTATTATTATTGTTATTGTTATTATTATTATTATTTTTATTATTACTATATTTTTTATCTTTCCACTATTAATAGTTAAATTATTGGGAAGGGATTCTGAAACTTAAGAAAGCGTGCGCAGATGATTTTCTCTCCCATACGTCATACATACAGTGTTTCACTGTTTTTGACTAAATAAATATCTCTCCTCTGGCCGCAGCACCGGACAGCGGCCGCTGGATCCAGGTGCTCCATGCGTTACGCAGCGCTACCCCGCCCTCTTCACACCCTGCTCCGCTTACACTCTCTCTCACACACACATACACACACACACACGTCTCGGCCTCGCGCGCACCGTCCCGTCCCGCGCATTCAGCACATCTTCCGACGTGTTCGTCGGAATTGAGCATTTGTCTTCGTGCGAGATCAAAGGCCTGCTTGTAATTAACCTCCATAATTATCCGGCTGTCGGCGGTGCAGGGGGCGGCAGCGCGGAGTTTCCACTCCCGTCTGGCTCCCCCCCCCCCGCCCCCGCGCGTGAACGAGCGATGGCCGCGGGCCGCGCGGGGCGCCGCTTATCTGCGCCCGGAATCAGTTGCGGGTATTTCCAGAACCGGCCCGCCGCGCCGCGCCCCGCCCCGCCCCGCCCAGCTCAGCCTCCATCCCTTCCCGTTCTGTCATCGCCTCGCCCCGCCAGCGCCACGGCAACACTCGCGACCTCTCTGTTCCACGATGCCACCTCTCGGCCCACAAACCCGCCCTCACCCCGCCCTCCTCCCGCCGCTCCTCTCGCCTCTCCTCTCGCTCAGTCAATTTCTATCTCCAACCCTCCGACGCTCACCTCCCCTCGGAAAGACCTGTACCCGCCCACCTGCCCTCTCCGCTCCCTCTCCCCGCTCACCTCCTCACCCAATTCCCGACCCCACTCGTTTCCTATTCCCACTCCCTCACCGCTTTTCCTTTCCCCTTTACTCTTCTCGCACATCGCTCTCCGTTTCATTGACTCGTCTCGTGCTCCCTCTGTTTCCGCACTGTCCCCGACCTGTCTTCGTTTTCCTATGCTACTGTCCTCGCCACTACACGCTGCCACCCGGCGCTACCGACTGAGTTTAGCTCCGAGCCAGCTGACTGTGCAGCCACTCTGACCGTGAGGTTCCAGGGCTCGAGTTGCGCGCCAAGATTACTATGTCAAATTCAGCCGCTGCCTGGAGGAGAATTCTAGCGGCTGGCTGCTCTGACCGGCAGTTTTCCGTATTTTCTCTTGTCAATTCCAGGTCAATGCGGGACCAGTACCCTAACAAATGGATCAACTCCGCGTGCTATCTGTCCTTCGTCTTCCTTGTCCTATAATGATATTAATGTCATGAGTAATTTCGTCACGAATTACTTCAAAACTCTGTACGAAAACGCGAAAGTATCACATTATGAGATTATTGCGCATGTTATAAATCTTTTTTTCATTTTCGTTTAAGAAATATTGTTATGAGTATTTGAAAACCGTTCAGACGCAAAATACTATATTCATTTTTGCTTCTTGATTACTCATGGTATCATTAATATTGTAAATACAAATCCAGACAATCTTATTTTCGATTCATTCGAATTTCCGTCCAATAAAATTCTGGAATCTATTAATCTGACTCTCATCCTAAAAAAAAAATTTTAATATTTTTGTTCAAGTCAGTTATGGCAAGCAACAAATCTACCGAACAACCCAATGATTGTCTAAGTGCTCGCGGAGAATCGGCAAAACGAGCGGGAGAAAATTTTGCTTTAGGGCCCTTCATTACGTAACAGCCACACTTGCAGAGTTTCCCTCGCTGTTCGCGCAGTTTCGCTCACTGCGTCATTGACGCTTTGCCCCACCGCGCTCGCTCGCTCCCGCACAGCCTTTACCTATGTGTCAGGTTGACGCCGGATAAAGACGTCTGATGCTTCCTGTGGTGGATTCTCTGCGCGCTGCAGATTGCTATTGGCGCTCAAAGCAGAGAAGCGGGCGAACGACACGAGAATTAAGAGCGGGAAGACATTCTCAAAAATCACCTCGAACCGCCCAATTTTACTTCTCGCTACGGAGTAGAGATAAAGTTCTGCAATGCTGCGCGAATTTTCGGCAGAAAATATCCTACTGCCGCGCGCTGGTAACGAAAAAGTAGATAAATGACGTTCCTAAATTTAAAAAGAAAATTTCTGTAACACGTATTGTAGCCAGAATCCATGTTTTCTGGGTCCTCGATAGCAAAAAATCGATTGACGGCAAACCGTCTGTCTGTCTCTCTGTGTGTCCTTCTGTCTGTGAACAAAGCTAGCGGCTAAACCGTTCTGCCGATTTTCTCCAACGTTGATATTCCCCAATCGATGTGGCTGATGTCACGACTAATTGAATTTGAAACCAATGTTTTAATTTTTGGGTGTACTTAACATGAAGTCCAAATTTTAAAAAAAATGGCTCCATACTTTTTATTAAATTTTATTGTTGAATAGTGTAAAGGACGTTAAAGAGAATGTTGCAGGTTTTGTTCGTTGAAAATTCTGATTTTTTTGAAATTGCAAGAGTTCAAAATTTTTTCGGAGTCTTCCTACAACTATAATTGCAAAGATAGATATTTTTCCCTTCGTGAAATCGGTTCCTTAAAGATAGATTTTGAAAAAAAGGTTATGTACAATTTTTGGAAAATTTGAGTACTTTTTGCGAAATTTTGCGTGAAAATACGGGCGATAAATTCCGTGCTGGTTTAGCACCACTATTTTCTGACGGTACTATATCATGCTTTGGCAAATCGGCATTTCATAAAATATCTTCAATGTAAAAGACTAAAATGTGAAGTTCTATGAAGTTTTTTATAGAATCTTATTTAATGTCGAATTAACCTGTTATGTTGAGCGAAAGAAGCAGAGTGGTTTATTAAGTTCAAGCAATTATTACAAATGTTTTGAAACACGTCCTTTCTATTTTTGGCGACAAACGTGAGAAAAAATCGTAGCAATAATCAACCAGATGCGTCAATTCATTAAACTACTGTTTTCTGAAAGGTTGGTTAATATGTGCACATTTGACTGAAGGAATATTGTTACTCACTACCCGAATATTATAACATGACTTTCAGGTAAGAAGTATGGAATAAAAATCTGTAAAGGGAAATCAAAAATACTACCCATGCAAGAGATGTCAAAGAATCGTTGAAATATTTTTGAGTAAATACAAAAACAGCAATTCAATTCCTTGAATTTTACAGCATTCTTAAACATTTTCTCTTCCAATATATTTCCTTTTACTGTTTATATGTAGGCGGTTACCGGCTGAACTGTTACTGATTTCTCTCAATTAAATTGATCAAAATAAAGCAAACATATTCTGAAATATGTTTTTCCTTTGTTGGTTTTTCCACAACGCTGGAAATAATACTTACGCAAAATCAGAAAAGTAAAAATAGATTCAGATATTGAGATGGACCCGGTAAAAAACACATGTCATGTCATTTAATATTATTCTGGGAATAAAACAATTGTACGTATTTACCACCGTCACAATTACTCTACAATTCACATTGTGCTCTCCGCGTCTTCTTTGTTTCCCGTGGCTCTGTCATCAGCATGCACTCAAGTACATTTTGTCGCGGAAAATTAATAAATGCCATTTGTGCTTGATCCAGCCATTGCGCTAAGTAACACATGATTTTTAAAAAATTGCTTAACTTACATGGAAACAACCACGAGAGATTTTTTTCCAGTGATTTCAAGATAATCCGAAGAGAATAAAATATGCTTATCATTTCGCTAAAAGTACAAAATACACCAATCGGAAAAATCTGCACTATATCCTTTATTCTATGAAATTGTCACAATTCCAGATTTGATAAATAAAAAAATATTTTTTTATTATCTCATAACAGAATGGAAGTTTTCAATGTATGACTTGTATTACGAATATTGTTTTCATGAGTTAGTTGACCTTCACTCAAAAGATATCCAAATAAATACTGCGATATGTTTAATCTGCTGATACACAAAGTCTCAATGCACTTCTTTGAAATCAACGTATGATTTCAAATAATTTCCTTTGTCCTCTTCCATTAGACCTTTCATTTCTAATATATTTACCATCAATTTGATCCGTATTGCGTGCCTTAATAAATTTTCTTTCCTTCTTTTCAACATATTCAAGCCATGCTAATTAACTTACGCAGGAATTTTTCTTACTGTATCCTTCCTGTCTTGTAAGACTAGTTACAAGAGCGAAATGATCCCCAAGAAGGCGTCCTCTAAAAAATTGCTATGTTCTAAAATATCCCGCTCTGGCTTGCCCGCTCAGGGAAAGGAACTAGACCTCGTGGTTTTCACGGAAGCCTGTCTCAATTTATTTTCGATTAGTAGCTCGTGAGGTGAGCCTCTCGAAATGAGAAGGCACGGATGGCCGTCCGCGGCGAAGGCGAGAGCGGGGGCGGGGCACGGGGGTGGGGGAGAGGGGTAAGGGGAGGGACGGCGCATGCCTGGCGGCGCACCCGCCAAGAGGCTTGTATTTCGCAAACTTTCGTCGACGAAGTGCAAGTTCCATTTTCTTCCGCTTGTAAAAGGGTTTGCGAAGGGCTTTCATTACGTAAGCCGTGCACGGCTGCCTGCAAGTTCGTTCCTTTCCGTTGCACGTCGGTGTTTTGTGCGCTTAGATTTCCACGCCACTATGTGGAGCACCTCCGAGGAGAGCTTCCACACCTCCACGCCATCACGTCGCCGCGCCCCTCTCGTAACTCTCCCCTCTTCTCACCCCACCCCACCCTGCCTCGCCACGCTCTTGCTGATACTTTCTTCGCCCTATATCGTCGCCGCTTTCTCTACATCCCCCTGAACTAGCCACGTATCAGCCCTTCGTTCTTTTGCTCGCATGCAGAAATCCGACTCCACTATACAACGTCTCTTGTTCCTCATCCGTCTCCTCCAATGTTTTGTGTCTAATTCCTTTATCTAACTTACTAGACGGTCTACTGACAAAGACAAGGGGGGACGTGTTGTAGAGGAAGAACCAAGGTAAAGGTAGAAAAAGGCTTCAGCATGTCTTTTCATTCAGTTTGAGAAATATTAATACATTTTTATGACGTTTATTTTGAGTGGAAAGCTACATGTTGCAAGAAGCAAAGGAAGAAACCGCCTCATAGTTTTCTTCAAGAGTCAACGGGAACATACAAGAATCGAAACATGGTTGTTACAAGCCTAAAACAACTTCACGATATTTATTAGTTATTAATAAGTACACAGTTTAAAAGATAAAGTAAAATAACCAGCGTTACAAATGTATCAAAGCCATTACAGTGCAATGTATATTCCTAACATTTTTCATACTTGTTATAGCATCTATTCGTATTTGTTAATGAAGAGTTATACGACTGACAATATACTACTTGACATTTGTACTTGTATGTTGATTTCAGGTGTTTAATGTATCCTGATAAACCGTTAAAGTATGTACAAAAGTTGAAAGTGCAATTTTGTAGAGTGGTGTTGATTGTAAAACCTGATAAATATGATTAATGCGTGGCGTGTTATAATTATCGGGATCTCAATTGCGTGCAAATATGCGCCCTCCGTTGGGTAAATCGGTTTTAACAGAAGCGTCTGATTTTTAATTGAGTCAAGGCAAGATTAGTATTTCAAATTGAATAAAGTGAGGCTGCAAAGAGTCATCACAGTTCTTTTCCTACCGACTGTCCTTTGACCACCCTATCTTGTTTCAGTTTGTTACTCGTTGCGTCGTTCGTTCAGCTCGATAACGAATTCTATTCTTTTACTAGTTCGGAAATAATATCAATTGTTTTATATAGTAAATAAGAAAGTTTAAGTAGTAAATAAGAAATGAAAGTCGAATACGAATTTCATTACCGCTGTACTCCTGTAGAGCTTATGTTAAAATATTTCAGTAGTATGAAGCCTTTCATGAATTCCACTTAAGTTAGATATTTCTGGATGGAGTCCACTTGTCACACAAATATTATAATTAACCTTATTACCAAGTAGTTTTATAATTTCCTTCCCTGAAGAAAATTTTGGTAAATATGATTATTTCTCTCATCTGTTATCCATAACATTGAGGAAATGGAGCAAAACATCAACATTACATAATTTTTCTAAATTACAATTTTAAAATGCTACAAATCACTCAAAAAGAATATTTTAAATTTTCATAAGTGCATCTTGCAAAAAGAAGTGCATATAATTGAAACAGTTCCTTTTATAAAACATTGAATCTAAGCATTTTCAGAAAAAAATTCACTTCGTACTTACATATTTTTCCGCTGTTTTGGAGCCCCAATTGCCTCGCAGTGTGTCAACGTAGTACTGCTGAATGTCCTGTAAGTCCCTAAAGCACAAACCTATGAGAATAGAATGGCATCCTTGATTCATCCAGGCGAAAATATTGGAGGACAGTCCTTGAAGCTACTGCAGTCCCTTGGCCTCCGACTCCAGCTGGAGGATGACCAATGACTGAAGCGCAACACTTGAGACGAGTCTCTAAACAGACTGCGACGATTTTTCTTAACATTCGTGACGATGTTTGTGTGCCAGACTCGCGACCTTACTTTCCAAATGTAAGAACTCGATCTCATACGACTCTTTGGGACATCGGTGACAACACACAATAGATATTATATCGCTAGCGCTGAAAAGGGTAAGGATACTTAGCTATACTATCCGTTTAAGTTAAATTGATATTAAGATCATTATAAAATTTGCTAGGGATACTATCTGCTCTGCGTCTCAGAAAGAAACACTGGATAATTTCATATTCTATTAGTTGCATATTTTACCCGCTAATATCATTTTATGAGATTGTAATAGTTTTTATTGCAGGGTCTCATATGAGTTTTTTAAACTTTATATAATTTTGTAACATTATTTGAACAGTTTTTTATATATATCCTAACAACTTCTACATGAATATAATATGCGATAGAACTATCATTTCCTAATTTTTGCAATAGTGTGAGCCAGTTGAGAGATGTACAGACGTAAACAACGGTTTTGCGTTAAAGTGAATCTACTGTCACTTAACGGACCCTTTTTTGGAAAAGAGGAAATCAGTGAGGGCATTTGATGCCCAGCCATCAACAATGCAGCATTCTATGATCTCAATTCTAAGGCAATACTTGTATAGTTACAAATTGTAGTTAATTAATTAAAATTTCTCACACGTCAGTGTCTCAGATTACAAGTCTAAATTGATTTTAAAATTTATAAAATTCACAATAGCGGACGCAAAATCGCTGGTTGCCGTTAGAAAAGGACTCCACAGTAAACAGAATATGTATATCTCGACTTAATGTCTTTTCCTTGTAAGCCGACAAATTCTGTGTTGCCGATTTTCAGCCTGGGATAAGATTTGTAAATTTTCCAACCTCAAAAATTACTCGCGCACGAACGCAGGCTATATATAAGCAAAACTGACAATTTACATTTTAAATAGTGTGCACTACATTTCTATCCAATATAAATAATACACGAAATGAGAAATACAGAATTTCAAATTTATTTGATTCAATCGATTATAATTAAACCCCTTTATTAAAATGTATGGTCCACCACACTCAATAAATTTAAAACGTTATAGCTATTTCGTCGAAAGCTAAACGTTTTAGCTTTCGTCGAACAGATTAAAAGTCAGGTATTGCTCATACGACACTTAAAAAAACGTTTATTGTTTGCAAAATCACGACGATTCGAGGAAAAATTTAACCTCATCTTTAGGCTAGAAAAACACATTCCACTTCAAAGATGTACATTCGGCGCAATAACAAAAAACACATTAGAAACACATGAATTTATGTTTTCTTTTCTTCCTTTCTTCGCCTCCCTTTGATCGAAAAAATACAAATTTTCCCTATCGCAGTAGGTACGTCATGCCAACAGTCAGTCCGTCATGACGGCTGGGACGGTTGGTTGTTTTGTTCATACGTTTGGGAAATGTTAATTTTTTAATTTAATTTTCTCCATAGATGTTGAATAATGTTTCATTTTACAATAAAGTGAATTTCGAGTATTTTTGCTTAAATACCGCCTAATGTGGTTATTATTAAACAGAACGTACATAATTGAAATGAAATTTGTTCTCACCTGAGAATGGGGATAAATTTGGCCTTGGAACGTCGTGATTATGCAAACCTAATAAAAGATTGTTAACTCTCATATGTGCGATATTTGATGCCTTAATCTGTTCGTCGAAAACTGTCCAAAACGTTCTCTAGTAGTTGAGCCCGATCAGTCTCCGTGCATGAAGAGAAAACAATTTCGATTTTGGTCCCAATATTGAAACAGTTTTGAGCCGTTTCAGTTTCGGTCGTTGGCTTGCCTGAAGCGAAAGTGCTCCTCGCGCGTAAAAGTTTGAGAGCGACGCCGCAGCGAGCGTTGCGAGGAGCTGCAGTGAGCTCTGCGCAGTGGGAAATTACGGAGCTGGCGCGGTCGGAAACCCAATTTTGAACTCCGCGTTTTCAGCGGTAACCCATTTTGCAGCAGACTGCTGGCGTCGTAGCTGTAAGTAATGTTGTGGGGTGCTCCGCACAGATGTTTATGACTGTTATTGTGTCATACGAGTACTTCCAACGGTTACATGTACTACAAGTAATGAGTATTGTCGGTCATAGGCGTTGGTTACTCCCCGATGCAAACTAGCGTTTTCGGCGCAATGTGCGTGAGGTTCGCGCCATGTAAAAAGGAGATAATTGCAAAAAAATTATTTTATTAGCAATCAGGACATATTGAATATTACATGAAACACGTCTGCAAAATTTACAATATTCGAGTTAACGTGAAACGAGATAGATCATCTTACGGTAATGGCTTTGTTATCATTGCGATTCACATGTTCAACTTTCCATGGCAGTAAACAAACGTATCTTGGATTTGTGAAGCACATAATTGAATATACTTACTTCTATATTGCAATTTTAGTTGTCGAGCAACCATAGAGCTACCTTGTAGACATACTCGCTATCACTGTGAGCATATATTACATCACAATTAGTTTTGTTTCAGGACGTTATCTGACACATCGAAACATCACATTGACTTGGGCTGTGCGTTAAACAGGGAGAACGTTTCAATATTACTAGAAAGGAGAAGTCAACAAACGATTTTTTGTGAGCACCTAATCAATGTAGCAAAACTCATACGAGGCTACTTTTCTCAGAGGCGCAGGTAATGCGTACTCGTTCAAAAACGTGTAAGTTGATGAATGTAAGTAATGTTAGGTTTTTGTGCAGTTATACGGACTATAGTGAGATACAGAAAATAGTGAAAAAGATATCAGTCGTTTCTTCCAAACTTTAAGGAGTTTTTCAAAGAAAGTTAGCGCCGTAAAAGTAGCTCGGAGACACCCCACGTCTCATGCAAAGAAGTTCTCTGTCTGTTTCTGCCAAAATACATACCTTCCAGGCAAATATATAAATTTTACAATCTATGATTGAATGAAGACTTACATTGTCGGCATAGATGAAAAATATGCATCTTATAAAAGTCTCTCAAATCAAAAATGATATTTGGAGCAATTATTGTTTTAACATTAAACGTTTTGGTTTTCAACATTCTAATATTCTAACATCCATTTTTTTAAACAATTGCGCAGAGCAACAAATATCATGTTTTCAACTGGGACCATTGTCTATATTATCTTCCTTCATCACTTTTAAACCAATGTGCGGATTTTGTTTCTCGAATTAGCAAAGGATCTATTTTCAGTGAGTGAGTTATTTATGCTGAATAAAATTACTTAAGACTCAATAGGGTTGACACTAATTACCAAATGTATTCAGCGGTCAAAAAGTAATTGATTTAATACTTATGGTATCAGCGGAAACTTGTGAAATTCCATGATAGTTTAGTCAGAAACAATCTTCAAAAATGTACTAAATAATATATCATAATGTTAATGATGCCACAATTCAGAAATTTACATTCGCATATTCAATGATTTTATGTTACGAAGGTTATGCGAATGTTCGCGGCTATTCGTGCTTTCGCGTCACAGGCTGCTCTTCGGTCATCGCATTGTGCCCTCTCTTAGGACTGTAGTGTCGTTTAATTTGCCATCTCATTGTATTCTCATTGAGAATCATTGCCATTGCAACACATTGCGTTGAGAAGTGCCTTGATACCGCCTGAGCAGGATCATCCAGGCAGCCGAGAGATTAAGAACTTCGTTCAAAACAATTTAAATTCATTCATTCATTCAAAATATTAATTACTCCGATCTGGAATCAATGAAGGGTTTTCCGGTCTGAGGAACTAATACTTTGAACAATTGAAATAGGTAGATACAATTGTTACGTCGTAAACAAATTAACACATTAAGGTTAACATATAATACGTGGAGTATATACTCCGACGTATTTGTCTAACCAAAAATGTGATATTGTATGATCCCAATATATTTATAACAGTTTTTTCTTGTTCTCAATTGAACGCTAATATGTACGTTTTTTAGGGGGAGATGGCCGCTGTTACTCCCCTGGATCCACCACCGGTAGCGAGTGCGTTTGGCTCATGCCTTTACACACAGCGTCCCACTGTGCGGCGTGCGGCGGCGACCAGTGCCTTCTCGAGGCAATCCGCCGCTATTGCACTCGATATGCGGGCACGCGGGCGGCGGCGGCGGCGGCGGCGGCGGCGGCGGCGGCGTACTGCGTTAATGACTGCGACACGACGCTACAGCTCGCGTGCACGCGACCGCGCGCGCACGCGTGCGGGGGGCGGAGAGGGGGAATGGAGGGGCGAGAAGGGGCGAGGCGCCGAGGTGTGGAAGGACGACGTGGCGGGGCGTGGCCGGGGACAGGCGAGCAAGCGGTGCTGTACAGGCGGTGCTGGTGCAGGCCGGCCACCCCCGCCCCGTTGCCCGCCCCACCCCTCGCCTTCACCCCACGCCCCCGCCGCAGTGGCTGGTTGTGGTTGGGGCATGTTTACGGGCTCTTACACGTTCGGGATACATGCCGCTTTTGTCCGTCTGGGTTTTCACGTCTCGCGTTGAACCGTACCTTGAAGTCGCAGGAACAGACGTCCACCTTTAGCCGTTCGGGTTTACCGAATCGCTAGTTTAACGGAACAACTTTCATTTTCACAGGTTTAACGAAATTCTCTGTACAGATTTACGTGCATAGTCGTTCAAGACACGGTCACACATTGAAGAGAATCAGGAGCAGACGGGTTCAGTTCATGACCTATGGTTGTCAGCATAGACGCTCGTGTGTGCCCAGTCCGGTAAATCATTACGGATTAAACCCAATTATCCCGAAGATATTGACCCCTTAACACAAGCAAAGAAAGTTGTGCCGCAGTCAGAGATGCTTGGCACAGAGTTGATTTGTGAAGGATGAGACGTTCCTTACTTCGCCTCCTCCTCCTTCTTCTAGAGACCTTAAATATTATGTTCCCCGTGATCAGTCAATCTATATCTCTGCCTCTGCCAGTCATTCTTTTGTTCCTTACACATCTTTCTTCCAATTCCATTTGTCATTTATTTTTTGCGCTTACTCTGTATAATCTTATCTGTTATTTGTAACTTTCTTATGTTGGTTATATAAATTACACTCTTTTTGCTCAATCCCCTAAGCTACTACACTTTAAATGCCTTCAATGTAGTTTCCATATCTAATACATTAATTTTGAAATAGACGTAATTGTGCTGCTGTTTTGCTCTTCAAGTACAAAACAAGTAACAGTAAAGACAATATCAATAAATAGTAAACAATAAATAGTAAAGAAAATGTATTACATGTTGAAAAAAAGAGACAAGTTCTTTTCTATGAAGACATTTTCGTTGTTACGTTGGAACGATTCCGTGCCATTCACACATCTCTCACCTTGGAAGCGTTTACGACTTACCTATCGATTCCCACTCGGGTTGTCTTATCGCGAAACGAAAGGAAAGAAACGAGACAAGAGCCATGCCCGAGGATTTGTGAACCAGCACCTCGCTTGACCCAAGTGCCCATCGACGGCCGGGGTGAATCATTGGAGTTGCGAGTGCCCGGCCCTTCAAAAGTTGCTTAAAGGGCATCGCGGCTGCGCAGCCGTGTTCTTGTAGCTCCTGACGGTCGTAGGCGGTCCCAAATGACTCCTAGGGGCTCCGAGGTCCCTACCTCGTGCGCTGCAATCATTAGCCTCGTTGAGGAGATTTCTGGGATGGGTTGGAATATGCAGTTACATGCCAACAACTTAAACTTCGTAGCCGACCTCCTGGCCCTGGAGATTGGGGCGTGTGTCCGTGTGCGCGTTAAACCTTAATATTGTAGGTTCAAAGTTCGTGTAATGAATTAGTTTTCATCGTGTTATCAGCATGCACACCTTACAGCCCCATAAAACTTATCCCCATTGCTCCCAATACTAATCCCATTATTCCATTTCCATCAATACGAAAAAATGATATCAGAAGAGGCTTGCGACACCGCGCAAACGGGAGATTCTGGAGGCCTGGGTCACGTTATTCATCTGTTAATTCATCCCAACCCCTCTCCCGTCTCAGGTCGTAAGAGTTCAGATGGCCCGACGGGGTACCGCAGCGTGTCAAATAATATAGGATAATGGCTGGGAAGAGCATAAGGGCTTCTATAGAATCGATGGGAGGGATGACATTACGTAACCTAGGAAGATGTTTAGCAGGGAATCGCTCCCCGCGGAGGTGAGACGTCTTGGAGGAAGTGCCTCACAGACTATTTTACAGAAAGTAAGACCTTAAAAACGACAAAAATTATGAAATTGAAGCTTTGCAGACGGGAGATCTACAAAGATCTTAGAGTCTAATAGCTATTATGGCAGATTTTCGGCAGTGTTCCCACCAGCTGCTTAGCCGACGGTTATTCTGAGGCAAAGCCTGAAAACCTGAGCAAAAGTCTAAAAATAGCTACTGATCCAAATGTATTATATCCAAGAGAACTGTTTGCAAGGTGTTGGTTGCAGATTGCCTTGACCTTGCTTAGAGCTTGTCCCGGCTGGGACGGTGCCCCGCTGGTGGGAGAGTCCTGGTTAGGGGGAAACCCCGTTAGCCGACAGTAGGTCGGCGCCGGATCTCGCCATCCAGTGGGGAAAGATCACTGCCGTCTCCCGAGGTAAACATGTACTACACTTACGGGACTAATGACCTAATATAATGACGCGCCCGGAAACACTAATCAACCAACCAACCAACCAACCAACCAACCAACCAACCAAACTGACGCCCCCTCCCCCTGGCGTCCCTCTATTCAGCGCGTCGCCTCCACGGCCCAAGCGCGCAAATCTGAAAAGCGCATACCAGCCACCCCCAACAGACAGCATCCGGCTCAAGCGTGGGGGTGTAACGGTTTCTCTGAGCCCGACTGGCTGGAAAGCGTTGCACGACGCCACAATATCGTCTTAAAGGTTGAGGCGATAGTCTTGACCATGGACACATTTCGCCGTCAATCGACTTTTCGCAATCAAGGACCCACAAAACATGGATTCTGACTACACAACGTGATGGAGACAGTAAATTACTTCATAGAGGAAGCAGATTTATATACTTTTTCGTTACCAAGGTCCAACTATAGGTTTGTCGACGCATGATTACAATTACTTTCTCTTCGTACGAGGTAAGGTGGGAAAGTGAAAAGGAGTTGATTAAGCTTTTTTGCGTGTATCATTTGATCTGGGTTGGAGAGGCAGGTCTTCATTCTCCCTGGAATTACATTTGCGTAATTCTCCTTTTACAAGGATTATCGTAATCAATTACGAGGGAAAGGTGTGAGGCTTTTGTACCACAAATTGATCGTGGTTTTGCGGTATAGCTTAGTACGCCTCATTTCAAACAATTCACGGAGTTACAGTTACTTCTATGATGAGAGACTCAAGAACAACATAATAGAATGTTATGATTTCATGAGTATAATTTCTTGTTCATTGCTTTCAATTCCTGGACACAATTCAACTAATTTAACTGTTGCATCAAAAGTATTTTTGCGACCCGTAGCATGTACAGAATCGTAGCACAACCGATTAATTTTAAGCTTCCCTCACCTTTCTGTACGAATCTATGAGCAACGTTCAGCCTACGGATGATAAAAGTTGTAGAAAAATGCTGAGTATATGAACAGAGGAAACTGATTCAATTGTAGTTTGAACGCATTATTTACTATAGGAACGAAGCTACACTATTTAAACGTTTTACTTTGTCTAATGATAGTATTATAAAGAAGGCATTGATCGATACGTGTTATAATAAAGCGAATAATAAACCGAATGAGTGCTCTAATTAAATATTTGCGTACTGCCGCAGATAGAAGTCTTTTGGAACTGATGGATTTTGTTCTTTTAGTGCACAAATAATCTAAATATAATCAACACAAGAATTCGCCTTTTGACAAGTGGCTATTTCGTCTATGGTAAATCTTTTCCTTAATTGAAGGAGACGCAGTTGAGGTAGAGTGGAGTGGAGGGTTGTGCTAAGTGGAATTTGACGCGGAGAATGAGGGGGAGCGGAATGGAGGCAAAGACCTTGGCCTTGTTGAGGCAGACGTGAAGCGAAGCAGGAGTGGAAGCGGGTCAGAGCCAGGTAGGAACGCGTGGGAGCTGAAGGGGAGCGGAGGCGAGGCAGAGCGGAAGCGGCCCCACCATCGCTGTCCCGCCCCGCTCCAGCAGCACTGTCCCCCGCAGCCTGGCGGAGTAGAGTGGAGGCGGAGTAGAGTGGAGGCGGAGTAGAGTGGAGGCGGAGTAGAGTGGAGGCGGAGTAGAGTGGAAGCGGAGTAGAGTGGAAGCGGAGTAGAGTGGAGGCGGAGTAGAGTGGAGGCGGAGTAGAGTGGAGGCGGAGTAGAGTGGAGGCGGAGTAGAGTGGAGGCGGAGTAGAGTGGAGGCGGAGTAGAGTGGAGGCGGAGTAGAGTGGAGGCGAAGTAGAACGGGAAAGGGTGGGAAGGCGGAGCAGAGTCGGAGCACAGGCGGCGCAAAGCGGAGGCGGAACAGAGAGGGAGTAGAGCGGAGATGAAGCAGAGCAGAGGCTGAGCGGAGGTGGAACAGAGGTGGAGCTGAGCGGAGGCGGAGCAGACGGAAGGCGAAGCGGAGCGGAGGCGGAGCAAACGTGAACCCAAAGGCAGAATGCACGTCTGGGAGGCGCTGCTCACCTTCCGCACCGGCCACGCCCCCTGCCCCGCCCCTTCGCACGCACTGCCGTCTCGAAGGCGGCGGTCGAGCGGAGCCAAACGGGTCGCAACGATGCGGAACGCGCCGGGTCGGGAGGCGCGCGCCGAGGTCGGGTCGGGGCCGCGGCGGCGCGAGGGCTGGGGAGGGGTGATGCGCAGCCGGTGCTGACCTGTGCGCCGCGGAGGAGGGACGGTGATGGACGCGGCGGCTTGGCGCGACTTCTCGCGGTCCGGCCGGGCCGGGCCGGGCCAAGGGGCAAAGGGCAGCTGCGGAGGGGGCGGGACGGGGCAGGATACGGGAGCAGGGCAGCGGGGACGGGGGCCGTGGCCGGGGCTTCATGGGTGAGGCTTGAGGGTCGGGGCTGCTGGGGCGGGGGATGGGTCAGAGCAGCGGGAGCGGATCTATGTGGGAGCGGTATTGCGGGGGCGTTGCTGCAGCGGCGGGGCTGTGGAGACGCGACTACGGAACCGGGCTGCTGGGGCAGGGATGCGAGGGAGTCTACGGAGGCCAGACCGCGGAGGACAGGACTGCTGGTGCGGGGTGGGACAGCGGTGGCGGGGCTGCGAAGGCAGGAAGCGGGGCTGGAGAGGCGGGACTGCTGCGGGCTGTCTTTCGCATCGGACACCACGCGTTCCTTCCGGACCCCAGCGTCCGGGCGCTGCTTCTTCACAGTAGACTGATGCACAGCCAGATATGGGTTTGAGCTTGTGACTGGTTTTGCGTGCCGGCTCGCTAGTGTCACAGCTGTAGTGGTGGAATAGCTACGGTATAACAACGCTAACGACACCACAAGGGTAGCAAAACGCCTCTACCCGTGTGCAATACGTGCGAGCTTCACTAGCCCGGGATTCCATGTCACAACTTACGGGACAACATTCATCTTCTCAACTGTACTTGGTCCTGGTTATGCGCACAAGATGTCGTTAACCACAAACGCGTATTTAGAAGAAAATCACGTACCAGAGAGTTCCACTAGAGACAGTGTTTCCATTAGTTTCTGCCGTGTGGCTATGGTTACATTTACTGTTTACACGAGCGGGTAAAACTGTCTAGGTTAGCGAAAGTGTACGAGACATTTACCATAGCCAGGATCTTCCGGATGCGGATATATTAATTCCATGGCAATCTTAGCAACGAACTGACCGCGCCTGGCTTTTGGCTCGACGTACCACCCACTTGTCAGTTGAGCACTGGTGCTTCCAGATCGCTGTTTTGCAAATCGTAAATAACTCGCGCACATACAGAAAACGAGTATTTAGTTTCATGCACCCCTAGGTGTTATTAAAACTAGGCACATTAGCATTTTATATGCCTAATGAACCTGTCCATTACGTGAAATTTTGAGAATCCTACCGGTCGAATCTCGCCTTTCACGTCCATTTATAATGATAGTGATGATGATCTTAAGAAATCTTGTTTAAAGAATAATAAAGACGTCCGAGTATACATATGAATTTTATGGCAATAAAAATTCGTCCGTACATAGACACGAAGATAGCGAAACAAAAATAATTTCGTGTGACGTCATACATGCCTGACAATCGCAAAGAAGATACGATATGTATCAGTTGTACCATCACGTAATTTTGCGTTAAAAATTTAGGCAATTTTTAAACATTTTTTTTCTCAAAACGGCTTCATTTTTTTCTTTAAATTTTTTTCTTGTATGTATCAAGGAATGCTGTAAATATTTTGTTAGTCCCATTTTCGACGAACTCTGCATTTTCAAAAATTACGAAATGTTATCATTGCAAAAGTACAATATTAAAGATAGAGATAGTTTTCAATAAAATTAGTTCTAAAAATAGATATTTAATAAAGGTCATTTGCAATTTGAAAAAGTAACTGTAGTTTCTGTTTGAAATCAATGCAATTTATTTTTTTAACTTTTTTCAAAAACCGCTCCAAATTTTTAATTTTTTCACGAATAGAACAAGGGACACTTAAAAGAATGGCGCGAGGTCTAATTTGTGTCAAAATCTCGAATTTCGAAAATTACAAACGTTAGAAATCGTGCAAGGAACGTTGCAGCATCAGTAGTTTTACATATCGTAGAGGTTACAAAATAACGAAGACGGTACATACACTGATCAGTTTACATTATTTCATTCGCTTTATTTGCATATCCCTTATTTTCCATATACAAAACTTTCTGAACAAAAGGTGCAATATCTGTAGTCGCGCCGGACTGGGAGCCCGCAATCGGTGAAAACACTGATAGCTCTGGACTGATCGAACTGAAATGAAAAATTTGTTTTAAACTACTGGTTGCAAGATGGTACTGTAATTACGCGATTCCTAAAGTCAAAGATATTAAATGGAATATGAAAAATTATTTCGTGCGGACTGAGAGTCCGCGGGCGACTTCTGCAGTCTTAAATATAGAATTCGGGCTACCCAAAGCAGTTTACGAGCAGTTTACAGCAGTTTACGAGGCTAGGGAATTAATCGTATTCGTGAAAGTGCTTGTTGACGTACTATTTGATCCGCCCTCGCAAAAGAACACCAATAAAATGCACGTATGTTGTTGAACGATTACTTGCCTAACCTCCAGACTGTGATTTAGTTACAGACCAAGAAGCTTGGTTTTAAGGGTAAAAACTTCACAGTGGCCATGGTGTAAAAGAACCTTCGATAAATGTCCAGTGAAATTATATCCTCTAACAAATCCAACCTTATCAGATCTTATATTCGCTCAGCCGTATAAATACACATAAAAGATACTGTTGTGTCAATCACTGGCGATGAATATGGCAGTCAAAACCATTTGATAATGCTGGGAGGCCATATAATTCAGCCGTTCCTAAAATTGCTGCATAACGGTGGTGGGTCAGTGAATATTTTTCTAAAGCCCAGATATTGGAAACAAAATACAAATTAGAAGAGCATACGTGGTCTCAAATTATCTCGCGATTCCTTCCGGGTATGGTAGTTTTTCGGTAACATTTTTCTCTTTGAGAACAAAAGGCTGTAATACCTATTTTAATTCATCTTCATTTTAGTCACAATTGAAGTACACTTCAAACATTTGTTGCTGTAACATTTTGTTTCATGCCCAAGGCTTTCGTTATTTGAATTTTTTATCCCGATTGCGCT
This sequence comes from Teleogryllus occipitalis, assembly GCA_011170035.1. Lineage (NCBI taxonomy): Eukaryota > Metazoa > Arthropoda > Insecta > Orthoptera > Gryllidae > Teleogryllus > Teleogryllus occipitalis. The sequence continues at coordinate 83,651 of BLKR01000040.1, forward strand.
GTTTCGTGAATTATTCAGTTACGCAATAAAATTTCTGGAGTAGATCTACGATGAAATGCGCAATTACTTTTACGATTGCAGGAACATAATATCCGAGTTCGCGGGAGAAATTTTTGGGTACGCTTGTCACTAGAACTTCAAAAATTCGTGTCTATATAACTCAGTTTACTTACTCCAATCTCGACTTCTCAGTTCCCGGAATTTCGTGAGTGGGTGCGCGGGATGGAAGTGGGCGTGGAGGTGGGGCAGTGTAGGGGTGGAAGGTGGCGGATCGAGAGGAGCAAGGTGCCCACCGCGAGACGTGGCTCCGATCAAGAGGAAACGGAGAGGAGGCGGTGAGGAGGCGGTGAGGAGGCGGTGAGGAGGTGGAGACGAGGGTTCTTGGGGTTTGGCGCCGGGGTCGAGGGAGTCCGAGTGTGATCAAGGAACAACGGGGGTGCATCGGGAATCGGGGCGGTTCCAATCTGCGCGCTATCTATCGATTGGTGGGCGGGGCGGCGCGAGGAGGTGGAGACGGAGGTGGGGCGCGGGGAGGAGGGGTGGGCTGGAGTGGGGTGAGCTCGCTGGCGTGCTAATGGCTGAATGGCGTGCCCCTGTGTGACGTCCAGGAGGGGCTGCGTGGGTCGCGGCTCGCGGCACGGCGCGGGCACGCGCTGATAACGAGGACGGCGGCGGCGGGGTGGCACGGCAACACGCGCCGCCGCCCCCTCCCCCCTCTCCAGCCACCCCCGCCTCCCCCCGCGCCGCCGCCTGCCCTTTCCCTTCGCCCCCAACCTGCCCTTCACGACCCGACCAACGAAACAACCAAGCAACGGCCGTAAGCCGCCGCCGCCACCATAGCCGCCACCGCCGCCACTGCTGCCGCTGCCACGGCTTCCGTCCCAAGTGCTTAAAGTTGGGGCACGACATTCTTCGTATCATCAGGCTCGATCTGAGATCGGAGCCGCTTTTTCCTCCCCTCGCTACCGGGCGCACTCGCTCTCTCTTCTTTTTCTTGCCGCTTTTTTTTACCTTTTTGGGAGCTACGACGCGACGTGGGGAGCAGCGGCGGCGGCGGCCCGCTCGAACGCCGAACTCCGGATTCCTCGACCTGGATGCCCTTCTCTGGGCGCCGGCCAACCCACGGCAGCTTCTCTTAATGAAGTGAGCCTTAGTCATTAGGCGGGGGAACATCGTGTGTCCACGTCCGCGGCCGCGGCTCTAGGGAACGGGACAGGGGCGGATGGGGGCTGGCAGGCGCAGGCAGGGGCAGGGGCGGCGGCACCGGTGCGGCGAGGCGAGGGGAGGTAGGAGCTGCAAGTTGGGAGGGCGGGATGTAGAAAGAGTGCAGAAGGGTCGAGGCGGAGGCTGAGTGCAGAGGTGCCGACAAAAAGTCAAAATTGAGGTTTTTGAGCGTGAGTCCACGGACAAATGACTTCTCGTTTTCTTCGGAGGTTGGCGCAGGGAGTGGAGCGGAGGGAGGGAGGGGGCGGGGAAAGGGGTGGGGCAGCGGAAAGCAGAGAGACGCTCTAACGTCAACGCGTCTTCTCGACGCAGCGCTTATGCAGGCGGCCGGGATCGATTACGCCATCGAGTCAAGAAGCGATTAAAGTGACTTCGACAGCGGAGGGAACTCCACGGGCTTTGGGTGCCAGTGGCCGCAGGCAGGGCGCGCACGGGAGCTGGCGGGGCGGGGGCGGCGGAGGGCGGGTCGGAGGCGGGGCACCGGGGGCAGGCGGCGTGGGAGTGGGTGGGGCGCGGGCGCTGGTGCTGGGCCGGGGGAGGGGAGGGGGAGGCGGAGGCGGAGGCGAAGGCGGCCGAGCCGGGAGCAAGCGTCTAATTGACTCACAAAGGCCTCCGCGCCAACCCGCGCTCTGCCCCCCTCGCTCTCCCTGGCCCCGCCACACCCCTCCACGCCCCGTCCCGGCCTGCGCCGCTACCACTGCCGCGTTTGTGAAATGTACCTTAGAAATCAACAGCGAGAGGTGGCGGAATGGAAGGATGGGTAATCAGATGGAAATTATACATTCCTGTGAACGCTCTGTTTTACTGCGCGAGTAAATAAGAAAGCGATGAATAAGAAGGAACGAAACAACAAGGAGGACTACATAATGAGGGCCGGCTGGAGAAATCGACATTTGCCTGTTAAGTGTGTCTAAAATTCAGCGCCGCAATATTTTTTCCTGCCGCTTAAACTGTCGCGCCCATCAAATCGCTATTCGGCAAAGCGCAGAGCGCGTAAAAGCATGGGAATGCGAGGGGGAAAGTGGGAGTCTTTGGAAGCGTTGGGGTGTAGTGGCATTGAGGCGTGGTGGCGTAGGGACGGATGGCCACTCGTAAACACTCGGTTGTGCTCTCTGGAGTAAGGAGTGGGAGCACGAGAGTGTGGGAGCGCGAAAGCGTGGAAGCACGGGGAGTGTAGTAGCGAAACCGTGTGGGAGCAGGATAGCGTGAGTGTAGGAGCGTGAGAATGTGAAAGTCTGGGACAGAGTGGCTGCTTCAGTGGTATAAGGATTAGTGTAGCGGGCGTATGGATTTTCAACGGCGAAAATTTTGTTCGTACGCCTACCTTCGGAAGGGAAGTAAAGCTGGCTGTCCCATGTTGTAGACTTACTGCATGTACAAGATCCTCATGTCAAATAGAAGCCTTTGAGCTAAATTTACATCCCTGATTCGTCACCCGATGATACTTTTTTTCTCTTCTAGACAGTGAAAGGAGCATAGAGAAATTTGCAGGATCAGAGGGAAGAGCAGGCCTGATGGCCTCAGTCTCGGCACGTAAAATAAGACATGATTGAATTGAAGTATGGCGGAGGATCGTGGGAAGGTGGTGGTGGGAATCGGGGGTCGCGTGGCGTCCCTTGCGTTGGAAGACACGACTTCCAAGACGACTCCGGCGGCCCCTAGAGCGCGCGGCGAGCGGTAGCCGAGCGCAGCACTAAATCACAAATCCTTTCATTCAGAGGCGCGCTCCATCACGCCCCGAAACAGTCGCTCTCTCAATCAATCACTCTCTCCGTTGTCCCCGGCGCTAGCCACCCGCTCCCCCGCCCCCTCGTGCCTTCGGCCCTCCCCCTCCTTCGCTGTCTTTTCGCCGCCCTTCCCCGACGAGCTTCCTTCCTTCGGACTTCGCTTTTCTTTCCCGTTTGTTTCGCTCGCGAAACTCCTCCTGCGAAGTTTCTAGACAAAACCCAGTGGCTTCCCGAGTTCAAAGTTGACTTACATGCAGGTCTTCGCTTGCTTAACCTCCCTCGGTATAACCCGGACATGTCAGAGTGCTTCATAGGGGTGCAGAAGAAACCTATTTTTTTGCTTGTTTTGTTAGTGAAAATTTCTTTTTGAAAACATTTCTTGAATATCAAGAGCATAGTTTTCTGTGGCGAGAATAAAATGACTCTCAGAATAATGTTTTAATTTGCGTGATTTAAGGATTCAAGCTTGCGTACCTCACATGCGCAAATAAGTTTAAGAACATCGAACGTCACTCTTTAAATTCTATTTCGTATTATTGTTAGTCTTGAAATGAAGCATTTAGTTATCTATGTTAGCTTTTTGGTTTCTAATGTTCCGGTTAGCATGAATAACTAATGAAAACATGTACTAATTCAGCTGAAAAAGTTATCATTATTCTCTTTTCATGATAATATAGACCATGACTACACATAATGGTATGAAATAATATAATTTAGAAATTTGTTGACCTTGAAACAAATTGTTGATATTATGTAAGTAAAGGAATTATAAACATTGATCAAATGCTAATAACGCAATATGTATGAACATCGGATTGAATTATCATATTTAATATTAAATCTTCAATAAATTGTATGAAAATGGGCGAGGAAAATAGACTGCATGTTGGAAATGTTTTTATCAATTACAAGCACACAAAATTTTATTCTGTCGTACTCCGTGATTGAATCACTTTCTCGTTCCTATTGTAAATTCTAATGGTAATTAAAACTGTTAACGATGAAATTATTTTTATTGCCTCTTCGTGATTGTCTACGTGCAGTGTTCTTTGTGATACAAATGACACGAAATACTGACCACCAAAAATTAAAATCATTTACGACTTGATTATTATGCTCTTTCAAAAAAAGGTGATTTTACCATATTACGGAATATATTTTCCGGTGTTGCGTGCAATCATTATTCACAGTGTATTGTTATTCCGCGCAAAATTATTCGTGTCGTGAACGCATAGAAATGATATTCTCCGCAAGGGTTACGAAGGCATCCCAATCAATGAAAACGAATGAAACCCTAAAATACAATATCAGTATCCCAGTCTTGGATAGAGCGGTGTTTTATAAGATTCTATCGAGTTGATGTACTTACTCAAAATTCTTAATTAGAAAGTTGTCAACCGATCTAAAAATTGGAAAAAGTGTTGAAGAAAATGAGTAAAGGTTAAACAGAGACATTACTGCCGCATTGTGTGGAAAGTAGAAGGATCTGAAGTTGAGCTTCCCCGTCGAGGCAAACGGCCTTTGTTCAGTCGTTATCACCTAAACGCGACGAGGAAACTTGAACCATGCACCTACGATGCGTTCCCAAAAGTACTTTATGAAATGAATCAATACTCGCCCGCTGGAACAAAACTAATTAAAGACACGCGGAAAACTTAAGACGTTGGAAAGAACGGGAAGCGTCCGAAGCAGCGGAGCGGCGCGGGGCGAAGGCGGTGGCGGGGGGGGGCGGCGCGTGAGCAGCTGTGCTGCACCACTGCGGACGGCTAGCCGCTCAGGGCCGGATGCGGGCGGTGCGGGGGCGGGAACCGGCGGCGGCCGGAGAAGCGCGGTGCACACGTGCTAGTTACGAACCTCTCGAGTTGCCGGCCGTTTCTTGCCCGAACAGGAGGAGGAGGGGGAGGAGGCTGGCCGGGCGGCAGCGGCGGGCGGCGGCTGGTGGCCGGCGGGACCCGCCCCGCCCCCGCCCTGGCCCCCGCCCTCCCCCGCGCCGAGTGCTGCTCCACGCCGGCTCGTAAGAACCGCTTACTCGACCTTGTGTTCCGACTTAATTCAGAAGTTTGAGTGCAAGGCTTTCGCTCGTAAATAATTTAAGCGCGCTTTGCCGGAGCCCCGGTGTGGGCGAGAGGGCCGCGGGATCGGGCGGGGTGGGCAGCGCAGTGCGCCGTGGTGCGGCACATCGGTCGCCCCGCGTCCCTCGCACGCCCCCGCACGCCACGCCCACCGTTCGGCCCGTGCCTCGGCGCGCGCCTCGAGGTGCGCCCTCGCGAAAGCTTTGTCTCCCACCGATTCCACATGGATTGGCCATTGATCAAATCCGGGCTCCGGCGATGGAAAGGGTTGGCGCTAGTCGTTACGCCACTCGGCCTTTAGCTGTTTCGAAACACCCGCCGTCGCCACGGCTTCGGCTGGTGCGTGGTCCGATTCGGACGTGCTGTCTGTGACTGAGCCGCGGGCTAATACATGGTGAAGGTGCGGTCTGAAGCACGGGGAATGCTGAGGCCCCACCTGAGCACTTGCCGCGAACGAACAATACCACCACGCGACTCGCGAGCGCCTGATCACGTAGTTGGTTGCTCTGACCTTCGCGAACAAAGCGTACCATCAGCGAAGATTAGCCACTCCCACCCCACGAGCTTCTATTCTTTTTATTGGGCGCTCTGACCATCGCGAACTGACCGCGCCATCAGCGGAGATGAGCCACCGAAGAACAAAGAGCGCGCGCTGCGTTTGTGTTTGTGCTTGATGCTCATTGATGTACTGACAACTGTCGGTCCTCCCCGAGCAGCAGAGAAAACAACGACCTACTCAGTTCGTGACGGGCTCAGCACTCCACAACGCCGACGGGCGCTCGTGGGACGGACGTCGCTATAAACTCGTTCGATGTGAACCCCGGTCTTCAAGCCGCATCTCAGTCCCAACTGTGACGGCCCACCGAGCAAACTCAGTGACTATGTGCATTGCTCTGCTGGGGAATCGCCCTCCGCCACATGTGCCACCGCAACTCGTTTCCAAGTTCGTGTCTGAACCCATATCTCACACTCTTGTTAAGCCCGTGGCGAAGCTCTTTCGTCAGCTCTTACCACATTCCTTTACACAAGTTCTTAAGTCTGTGTCTGAGCCGAGCCTCAACTCGTGACACAGCACATTCGTTTGCCCGTCCGTGACCCCTTCAGCACCTACTCAGGTCTTTCAGGTATTGAGTGCTTCAGCTGATGCCTCGGCTTCTTTAAGCCACTGCTCGTTAATACGATCGTGTCTCACCCAACGTGTCAGTCTGACTAATCTCGTGACTTTGTACATTAGCTCGTGTCTCGGCTTCCACCGCCGCTTGTATTGCTCGCGTTGCTAATTCCGTCCAAGCTCCTGGCTGGGGTGTAGCCAGGGCTCGTGCCAAACCGTGTTTCTATTCCCGTGTTTCAACCCGTGTCTCAGTCAGTACGTCATCTTCCAGCACAGTTCGTGCCGCAGCTCGTCCCTAAGCTCGTGACTCACCGCACGTCTCAGCCCACTCCTCGGCCCATGCCTCAACCCGTCCTCACCCCATGTCTCAGCCCCCGCCTTCTCCGCCCCCGTCGCCGCCACCGCCGCCCGTGCGCCAATGGCTCTTCCGAGTTCGTGGGCGATAATGCGGAAAGTCGCGGGGCTTCTGGAAAGCGAGCTCGCTTCCGTGCTTCCCTCCCCTCGCTCTCCCCGCCCCCCAATGCCCCCTCCCCACCACGCGCCCGGTTCACAATGAAGGCGCAAGCAGATATTCTTGGCAAAACCCTGACCTTCTCAGTTTCACTACCCAGGCGGGGCGTTATTTTCTAAGCCGACGGATCGAACCAGACTCATCCTGCGCCGAAGATGTTTATTTGGGTGGGGGAGCACAATTTTTTGGAAGAATTTGAATGATAATAATGCTGTATGTGGTTAAACAGACAAAAATAGTTTCACTGAATTGTATGTAAATAGTGATTATTGTTATAAAGAAATATTAACTTGACACTAAATGCACTTTTTCAGTAATATACCAATAGATTTGAAATTTCGTTGAAAAAATTATTAATGATTTTTAAAAAATGCAACTATATGTGTCTCTAACCCACATTCTTTTACGTTCAACAATATCCCCATTACACTACATTATCACTATACTTCTACGTCTTACATTCCACACATTTTTGGTTGTTTTTTATGGTAAATATATACGTATGCAATTTATCTTGCTGTTGTTTTAATGTAAAGGGGCGAAATTTCTTTGAAATGTAGTAAGGGTTGTTATTTAAAAAGTGAACATGGAGGTTAACTCAATTTATGGAAGTGTTTACAATAGGGTTATTTAAAATAATATACATATAAGAGTTATTTTAAAATATTCCTGTGACTCATAAGGTGCGGGAACTGTGTGGAATCCATGCATCGCTCCCATTATTATTATTATTATTATTATTATTATTATTATTATTATTATTATTATTATTATTATTATTACGAGTACTATGTATTGATCAATATTACGGTCAAAAATGTTCTAGTAATACCATTGGAGAAAAGTCATTCAAATTTTTTTTCAGCAGTGAGGGAATATAATGTTAACGGATTGAATTATTTCTATTTTAATTATATAAAACGTCAACGTTTAAATAGGGAAAAAGTTTTACTTTCACCAAGCTATTTATTTATGAATCCGTTCTTTGGTCAAAACTGACTTAACTGTGGGAATAAATGTTCATGCAATACTGATATTTATAATTACAACACACGTCGTAGTTATCACATTCATCAGGTCTCAGTATCAATTGCTCATTACAAGAAATTAATGATGATACCTGTAGTTCGTTACTATACAACACATTGCCAAATGTCATTAAATAATTAAAATCGGTACACAAATTTAGGTTAAGAGTAAAATCATTTCTGCTAGATAACTCTTTCAATACCAGTATTATTCTGATCATCCGGAAGAAAAATAATTTTCCATTTTTGCAATAATATATAACGAATTAGTTTACATTTCTATTGTATAATTTTAAAAATGACTTAATATGCCTGTAACAAATAATGTACTTCAGCTTCCAGGTAAATGATCCCCATCTCGATTAGGTTTTAGTTCAGTTTCCCTGATCCATTGAGTAAATGCTGAAGTAGCCCTTTGGTTCCTGGACAGGAATGTAAGCTTGACTATGCACTAGTTTTGTTGAGTCCGCCTTCTGCTACTAGTGGTTGAAGCAGAACCGGGATGTGTTGCTATTTATAAACAACGCAAAAAAAATTAACATGAACAGTTCGTTTACCGATGTAAAAATGTTCTCCTGATGAATGTTTATATTTTTATTATTAAAAAACGTTCTTCTTTTAATTTAAGAGAGGTTTATTTTTGTAGTATACATAACTGTGATTTATTACATTGTTAATTGGCGTTTCGTTTTCTATAACTCGGGAGTGAAAATGTCTAATTTTCAAAAGTGGTTCAATTCACTTTAAAAAAAAAAACGTTTAGTCATCATTCAACTATACTTCTCCCTCATGCGTCACATACAGTATTTTATTGTTACTAAATAAATAACGAATATAGTAAAAAAAAGCTTATATCTACCTAAAAATATAAAACAACAGGTAGGAGTATACTCTATAATTCCCTCATATGCGGCCACATATGTATTAGTCAAACCGATAATTACGTATCGCCCCAATCCATTCATCAGCATAACTTTAAGACGTGGCTTTTCGTGCAGTGATACACTCGCGCTAGGCCCAGCGCGAGCATGAATTTGCTTTTACTCGCCGCTGCGAAACCATTGAATGACGCAGTGAATAAAGCCAGTCAGTCGGTCGAAGCGTTGCGTTCCGTTTGCGAGGTAGTTGAAAAACTTCGCCTTAACTTTTTTCCGCCGCGAGTCCGCCCCTCCTCGCCCCCGCCCCGGCCCCGGCCCCGCCCCGCCGCCGCCGCCCTCACCGTCGGCCGCCGGCGTTTCAGGGCGCGCGCAGATAGCGGTCACGCGTGGGCGCACGCCGCGCGGCCCCGCGCAGCGCCGGCCGCCCACAGGCAGTGATGGAACTGCGCGCGCCGCCGCGTGAAATTGGAAGGGTGCGCACGCGCAGTTGACGCTGCGCCCGCGCACAGCGCGCCCGCCCACGACCACGCTCTCCCCCACGTCCTCGCCCTTGCCCTCGACCGCGCCCGCTCTCTCACCCTCGCCTTCGCCTGCGACCGCGTCCGCACCCTCGCCCTCGCCCTCGCCCTCGCCCTCGCCCTCGCCCTCGCCCTCGCCCTCGCCCTCGCCCTCGCCCTCGCCCTCGCCCTCGCCCTCGCCCTCGTCCTCGCCCTCGCCCTCGCCCTCGCCCTCGCCCTCGCCCTCGCCCTCGCCCTCGCCCTCGCCCTCGCCCTCGCCCTCGCCCTCGCCCTCGCCCTCGCCCTCGTCCTCGCCCTCGCCCTCGCCCCCGACCCCGCTCTCGCCCCCGCCCTCACACTCGCCCTGGCCCTCGCCCTCGCCTCCACCCTCATCGTCATCCTCGTCCTCGTCCTCGTCCTCGTCCTCGTCCTCGTCCTCGCCCTCGCCCTCGCCCTCGCCCTCGCCCTCGCCCTCGCCCTCGCCCTCGCCCTCGCCCTCGCCCTCGCCCTCGCCCTCGCCCTCGCCCTCGCCCTCGCCCTCGCCCTCGCCCTCGCCTCGCCCTCGCCCGCGCTCTCGCCCATGCCCTTGCCCGCGCCCACGCCCTCGCCCTCGCCCTCGCCCTCGCCCTCGCCCTCGCCCTCGCCCTCGCCCTCGCCCTCGCCCTCGCCCTCGCCCTCGCCCTCGCCCTCGCCCTCGCCCTCGCCCTCGCCCTCGCCCTCGCCCTCGCCCTCGCCCTCGCCCTCGCCCTCGTCACCCCCTTCCCTCGCCCTCCGCCCTCGCCTCGCCCTCGCCCTCGCCCTCGCCCTCGCCCACGCCTCGCCCTCTTCCTCGCCCTCGCCCTCGCCCTCGCCCTCACGCCCTCGCCCTCGCCCTCGCCCTCGCCCACGCCCTAGCGCTCACCCTCGCCCTCGTCCTCGCCCACGCCCTCGCCCACGCCCACGCCCTCGCCCTCGCCCACGCCCTCGCCCACGCCCTCACCCTCGCCCTCGCCCACGCCCTCGCCCTCGCCCTCGCCCTCGCCCTCGCCCTCGCCCTCGCCCTCGCCGCGCTCGCGTCTCCTACCGTGGTCAGGCACTATTTTTCCCTACACCCTGATCTTTCCTTTCATCCTCTCCTATATCTTACCTTTTCTTAATTCATTTCCTCTTCCCACCAGCGCCGTTCAGTATTCCCTCGCCACTCTCTCTGCACTTTCAGTCCACTCCTTTCCGTTTTTCGAGTCGTCCCCGCCCCTTCCCTTTTCTTATCAACCCATTTCTTCTTCGCACCGTTGCGGCTCACCATTTTGTCGCTGTTCTCTCTTCCCTTACAAACTTCCATCTCTCTACCCGCCACGCCTCTGTTCGTCATAGTTCTTCTCTCATTCCATTTCTACTTCCCTCTCTTTCTACACCACGTTCTTCTTGCCCCTGCTGTCCTGACTGTCTTCTCTATCCTCTTCTCTAAGCCATGCCATCCTCATCCCCCTTCCGCTTACCGCTACCAAATTCTGCCTCATTCCTAGCCCATTTTCTGCTCCTTCCTTTTTATATTATAATTTCTTCTTCTTCCCGTTTGTCTTATCTTTTCGGACACACTGCCCCCAGCCAGTGCTTTCTAAGTTCTCCCCATGGTCGCATTGTACCCCCGGTGTCTCTCTACTGCGAGAAAAGGCGCGCCGTAGAAAATGAAGTTGCTCGAGGGTCTAGCGCGATACAAAATTATATTTGCGGAGAAATTGAAAAGGATAGTACCGCAACATAGATAACTTTTTCTTTCATAACGTACTGAAGGATGTCATCGATGCTCATTCCAGTGTTTGTACGTTTCGAGTAGTATATTAGATGGAGCCTTTTGGAAGACTAATTTACTAATACGATTTCCGTGTCTCATGAGTGGACGATGTCAAAATAAACCTACATTTTGTCACACTTAACAAGAAAAACAACAAACAAGTTAAAATCCTGTAATCTTTTTGAAACAATCAAACTGAAAGCATGAAAAGAATCTTATGTCGAAAGTACTAGACCTCGTTTTTCGTTCTTGAACACTGGAGTGCCTATCTGCGACTCGAGTTGTGTGTTCTGCCTGAGTTTATTTAACGAAGAGCCTCTTTTCAGCGTCGTAGAACTGCCATCCCTGGACGAAGCCAACTTTCTTCTCTGCAGACGACAAGGGACAAGGAAGTGGGGGCGAGAGGGCGAGAGGGTGAGAGGGTGTTTGTTTGCGCGTCGTCGTCAGTGGTCGTCCGGGGTGAGGTGGGGTGACCGCGGCGAAGCGGGGAACGAGGCAGGGCTAGAGGCGGGAAACGGGGCGGGGAGCGAGGCAGCCAACGAGGAAGACAGAAATGCCGACAGCGAGGCGGAGACAGAGGCAGGGAGCGAGGGAGGGAGCGAGGCGGGGAGCGAGGCGGGGCGAGGCAGAGCAGGCAGGGAGCGAGGCGGGGGTGGGCAGCCGAGGCTGGGCGAGAGCGAGGCGAGGGAGGCGGGCAGGGGAGCGGGCAGGACGAAGCAAGTGAAAACAGGCCAGGGGCAGTGGAGCTGGGTGACTGGGAAATGAAGTGGGTGGTGATACGGGCGCAATGCACAGGACTTGAAAGATAGAAAGGAGAATGAAAGAAAGAATAGAAATAGATGGAACCACGCGACGTGGGTAAGAGAGGATAAGAAAAAAGGAGATGGAAAGGGAGATGCCAAAACCGGATTGTTCTATTCCAAGCTGGCTAAAACAAAGTATCAAAATGATTGACGTTTCACGTTTGAATATTTTACCTGGTAAATTATCCACCACATTGGCAACATCGTGCAACCTATATCACCCTCAGCTTGAAAAGAAATATTTTCTTCTTCGATCATCAAATTTCATTGATTGGACCAAATAGCATAAGGACGGGAATATTGGGTACAAACGAATGGGAATATAATTTATAACACAAGACGATAGAGAAATTTGAAAATGAATGTGAAAATAAAACAAATAGTTTTTCATAAAATTAAACTTAAATAATAATAAAATTGTAGGTTTTCTTTCTTACTGTGGCAGTACATCAATTTATAGTTCGTTTTCCGCCTCAAGAGCTCTAAAACGGTCGTTTTTACTAACGTTGACAATTGAATGCAGGTGATGAAGTTTTCCGTCTCCAACTGCAATAAAACAATATTCGAAAAAATTTGACGTGCGTGGTTTTCACGGAAGGTCTTCGAATTGTTTTACTAAAATACAGTAGAAATAAATGCCATGTTAGGTTACGCCAAGTTCCCTGTGCCGAGCCGCCGGAAGCACGCACACGACTGACATGTACGAGTTGGCCGTGTCACTAATTTTCTGCTCCGCAAGCGCCCACAACTAAGTATCACTCACACGCAAATAAGATGTAATGCAGATACATATTATTAAACAATATGAAGGGCTTTTAACCATTTATGAGAATAAACTCTTAAAATGTAGAGTGTAAATATTTTACCCTACTTCCTTTACGAAGTTATGTAAGAAGGGGAAACGAAAGCGAACTTAAGAAATGACCCAACTGCGCAATCGTCATTAGAGATTTTCCCATTACCACCCACCCCCACCATGATGGGGAAAGGGGACTGTGAAAACCCCCTCCCAGCAAACAACGCGTACGATTGTCGGGCTATTAACAGATGGGGTACGCCTCTTTGCTTTGCACAAAAGCAGTCAAACAATAACAGCTTCCATTACGCAACGAGATAAAATGACATGTTATGATTATTTTTTTTGTTTTGTTACGTGCTAAAACTCGTTAGGCTTGAATGAATCCCAAAAATATCGGAAGATTTCCTCTTCCATATGTCATATCCCCCATCTACTGTGTGTGTACTCGTGACCTCGTTGTTAGTAATGCAGAAAAAAAAAATTAGGAGGGCTGAAACAAAGATGTGAAGCTAGTTTTCTACATTGCCTTAAGCATTCAAACTGTGTTTTGCGCACGACAAATCCATTACACGTTCCAGTGTACTCAGTCTGCAGTACAGAATTGCGCGCTACCAGACGTTCTGGGCAATTAATTTCATTTTGACCTTTGTTATAAATGCATTATTGTGTCTAAGAAATTAATATAACTATAATTATAAATAATTATCGTTAACCCTAAATAATTATCTAGGAAAACTATAGGTCTGAAGAGGGCTGAAAGTGCCGAAACGTTGCTTACTTCTAATGACTAATAAAACAGAATATATCTCACGTATAAAAAACTGATTGTCTGTAATTGAAAAAGAAACTGTTTAACATCAATTTTCTATTTTAAATGAAATTATTTTCACTTCTGGAATTGCTATATTTATTAAGAATTTATCACCTAAGGAAGACAATAAAATGGACAAAAGAAAACTACCAATACGTGGTGCTATAAACTAATAGTTGACAGTAATGGAACCAAGGTAGGCTTAGATGTGAAAAAATATAGTGACATTCTGAATTGGATGCTGAAATTAAGATATTACACCTATCAATTTGATCAATTTTATTCATTCTTGATGATATTGGACGTAACATGGAAATGGAAATTATATAAATATGAAGAGCTAAACGATTTCTCAGGGAAATGTACTACAGTTGTCGTAAATTTACGTGAACATTCGTAAAATCTTTGCGTCAATTAGTTTCGATTTTTTTCACGTTTTGTTTAATCACGCAACCCAATTATTCGGTGGTTTGATTAATTGAACCCTGCAGGTTTCCTAATTTCTCAACGCTTGTCTTTGCCGTTGTTGATTTATAGCGGGGAATACTTTTTTTGTGAGTGAGAGGAGAACTCAGAAGCCGAAAGCTAAAAGCCATTATCAGCAACCCGATGTTTAACTTAGACGAAAAATATAGGTTGACGTAATTGGCCTCAGGATCTATCCGAACAACCGACATCTACTGGCCAACTATTTTAAAAGTCAATTAGCCAGGGGATTTAACAGTGTCACAGGTCGCTTTATCGCTTAAATTTTTTACCTTCTTTTTAATTTATCTAAAAATGTAAAACATATTAATTGCTTGAGAGAGAACAATTAACATAATTATTTGGTAGGTAGAGAGACAAATTGTTTAGGTGGGTTTTAAATCAAGGCAAGTGTGTGTGTTCAGCATTTGTGGCTGCCGGTTTTTAATGCTTGTGTAATATATTGTGTGAGGGTGTTTTGGTTCATTTACAACCTGCAAACTTATCTTACTCCAAGGCGTTTCTTTGTGTTACAGTGTGATCTAATACAAGGTAACAATATTTATTGAACAATGCTTCTAATATAAATTTTCATGAAAGTCAATTATTATAATAAATTTTAATTAATGCCCATGGCGAAATTTCATAGTAATCTAGTATAATTTATTAATTCTTATACATTAATATATAATTACATAACAACATAATTATAATTAATAATGATGTTTAAAATGGAGGATTCAAAGATGCAATTACTTTGTAACAAAATATATAAAATATATTTTTGTTCGAATCGTCTCATTCCGAAAATTCGGCAGAAAACCTACATTTGATTGCAGAAACAAATCATGAAGCAGTTGACCAGCTTTACGTATAAAGAAATCGAGAAGAAAAATTCAAACATTACAGGCGGACAGACAGAAGGACGGACGGACGGACGGACGGATGGACGTTTAAAAAAAACACTTTTTCGATATCAGGGGACCCCAAAACCTCTATTTCCATTGAAATCTCAAAATCGATTTTCCGCAACAGTACCTACCTCTCTCTATACTACGTATATTACTCCCATATATACGTATGTATACAAGAAAGTTAAAATTGAACCAACACATCTTCGTGTCATGTATGATTGCATGAATTGCATGATCACATGGGTTTTTATTTTGCGTAGAACGCTGAAATATCCAATCGAGCTCTGTAAGTCGATAGCCGTGTATAGTCACATGATCGAGCGTGTCTAGTTACATTGAGAAGCGAAGACGGAGAACGGATCACGGAGGAGAGAAGAAGTATACGGAAGAGGGAAGGGAAACAGTGAAAACGGAACGGAAAAGGGAAAGTAAAAAGTGAAAGAGAAGAGGGAAAAGAAAAGGGAAAGGGTAGGGGAGGAGACGGAGTACGGGTGGGAGAGGTCGGCCGGCCGACTTTCCAAGCTGAGCGATGATGATTGATTAGCGGAACGCAAGATGGTGCGGAGAGCGCCGCGATCACGAAAATCGTCTTGGCGCCGCGCAGCCGCGGCGGCGCGACGGCGCGGGCACGGGCGCGCCTGCCGCCGCCGAGGCCTCCCATTAAAAAGTAAATAAAAGGAAAGGTCGACGGTGTCCCGCCCGGCGACAAATCTATTCTCGGCGCTGCCACTAGAATATGGAGTGGCGGCCAGCCCTCTTCCCAAGCAGCGGGGTCGCCCCGCGGCACGGTGGTCTGGCCCACGCAAAAAGCGGACAAACGTCCTTCCCTCCAAACCGTCCACTTTTGGCGATTTTAGCGCGTATGGAAATAAAAATGTACTGCGCTTCAGATTCCTTTACTATCCTTTCTGATTTTTTTGCGTCTTTCGCCGGAAAGTCCCGCGAACCTGAAAGTCTATCAGGAAAAATTCTCTTAATATTAGCCTACGTTTGTCAGTAACATTTACAATGAAAAATCTGAATTTTCTTTTGTTACTCCCTTACTTTCTATACGTTGTTGTTACAAAAATATAATATTTTTTGTTGTAAATAGTTTGCATTCAAGATCGCTCGATGCAATATTTTATTAATATTTATCTTATAGAAAATCTAAACATGTGTGTATCATGAAACCAACTTCCTTTCACTGTATAACTCAAAATTATCTTTCAGTGTATCTTTTGTTAGTAAGTGTATCTTTTAGAATGAGATATGGATGAAGGAAGGATCACGGGCAATAGGTGTTCCGTTGTTACATATAAACGTAATATTAATACGTGTAAATATTAATATTACAGCAATGGAAAAAACATAAATCGATAAATTCAGTACACATCTAACAAGAAAAATACATCCCATGCCAGCCTATCTTCAACTTCACATTGAGTTCTATTTGATTTATATAATATTTCCACTTTCTCGCCTTACGAAGTTCTTCGTAAAAAGGGAAACTTATGTAATCGTGGACCGGAAAACGGTGAATTTTCGTCAGAGAAACTCTTATTTTGAATTATAAAACGAAATCCCTCTCTTATTATGAAATACATTAAACACTACTGTCTGTTTAAAAATATATTTACGTAAATAGTGAAGAAAGTTATTCATTGGCTTACGAATAAAATGTTGACGGACGTGATGATGAGAGGATCCGAGTCCGGTATTTTGAAATGAATACCCCAAAAGCACTTTCGTACGAGTTGTTTACATTATTTTTTTGCGCGGATTCATAAAAACCTCAAAGTTTCTAATCTTGAAATCGTTCTGAATGTTCGTGGCGGCAGCCATGTTCATTCAAGCCGCCACAGTGTTTTGTTTACATGGCTCCTTTGCGGTACGCGTGCGGTAAAGTAGCTATTTCCAGTGAATTAACAGTGAAAGTATTAATTTTCAGGCTTTAGTTCTGAAAAATATATAAGTATTTGTCCCGTTGCTGCGCAATGTTGACCATTCTGTGGCGGCACAATGAAAGTAATAACTTTCACGCATGAGTTCTGAAAAATATATCAATGTTTGTCCGACTGCTACGCAATGCCGACCATTATGTGGCGGCACAGTAAAAGAATGTTTGTCCAATTGCTGCCCAATGCTGACCATTGTGTGGTGGCACAATGAAAGTAATAATTTTCACGCATTAGTTCTGAAAAATATATAAATGTTTGTCCAACTGTTTCGCAATACCAACCATTGTGTGGCGGCACAGTGAGAGTAATAGTTTCCACGCATGAGTTCCAAAATATATATAAATGTTTGTCTAATTGCTGCGCAATGCCGACCATTGTGTGGCGGCACAGTGAAAGTAATAGTTTCCACGCATGAGTTCCGAAAAATATATAAATGTTGGTCCGACTGCTACGCAATGCCAACCATTGTGTGGGGGCACATTGAAAGTAATAGTTTCCACGCATGAGATCCGAAAAATATATAAATGTTTATCCAACTGCTGCGCAATCCCAACCATTGTGTGGTGGCACCGCAAACCCTCAGCTTTCGTGCTGCACTCTTCTTTACTCCCCACCCCACTTCATCTGATCTAATTTTCGACTTCGACGCATTTATAGCTTCGACCACCGTCGCAGTCTTCACAAAATCTTTTGCACAGAAATGGGATTTCTGGAACAATCAAATTGAGAAGATAGACTATAGAAAATAAAGAAAAAAAACATTCCGTAAGTGTTGGTGACTACAGCATTTTCTTTATAATTTTCGAATGAATAGAATCATAAATGGATCACTACACTTGATCTAAGAATGAGAGACATCTCTGTAGTTATCATACATGTGAAGTAGTTTAGGCTCTCATTAAACGAATATTTCTTCGAAGACACTTCTTCTGAATTCAACCGTTGATTGACATGGATATTTACTGTCGCATTGACAGACAGGAAGTAGCACAAGAGTTTACACAATACGACAAACTGTCATGTTGAAACAAATACGCAAAAATAAACAAAGGATTTATGACATCAATTATTTTATCAGCTTACCGGCATTCACATACAAAAACTTTATAAATATCCCTAAAAATTTACTCAGATTGAAGGACATGAGTTGCTAAAACCTGATCTTCTCTAATTGAGTTACCCCGGAAAATCACAAATAATACATTAGTAAAAAATGTTCGCGTACGCGTTGATAGGTTCTCATTAAATAAAAACGTAATTGGGAAGTCTTAAAAATTGTCAACAGTGTAGGCGAACTCCAATTTCATTCATGAATGGCAGGTCTTCTCTCCGCTGCCACTGATTGACACGGACGTTGACACTGGAATTAGCATGCAGAACGGAATAACGGTATTTCGGCAATATGACTAAATTTGGAATGCAGAGGATTACGGTTCCAAGAATAAGGACCTAAATATTTATTGTTTCAGTTACTTTTTTATTTAAGTGTGTGTGTGTGTGTGTATAAAAATGAAATACAAGAAATATCCTTATCAACGTACTGAAAGTGAAAGACTTTTCTTAAACTTTATATTTTTAATCCGTCTCTGTTATAATGAAAAACTGTTTCGGGGAACATGCTTCTCATTAACAAAGAAATAAATTCTAATAGAATAATACGGAACAAGAGGAAGAACATTATTTTATATGGCGTCTAAAATATTTATTCAATAATATTGATAATATTAATTGACAGATCATCAGAAGTAGCTTTACAGACTTACTGAGAACTCATAACTTCCAGTTAATGCATGTCATTGAGAATGTTTCTGAAATCACACATACGATGCACGTAAAAGAAAGAACTGATTTCCTACGGAGCTTTTCACATGTGGCAGTACTTCCCCTCCGTAGGCTTTGATTTTCTTGAACAGTAACACTGATGTTGCAAGTAGATCTGTGTGACAGAAGTTTGGCAATATAAATGTTTATTTTACAACACTTTGCCAGATGACATTAAAAAATAAAATTCGATAGAAAAGTTTAAATCACAAGTAAAATCGTTTCTGTAATAACTGTTTCTATACAATTAGAGACTATACTGAGTATCAAAACGACATTCATTTTAACAGTAATATTTAATGTATTATTTACCGTTTGGACTGTATAATTCTAAACAACCTGTAAGAAGTTTTGAACCGCAGATTCTGGGTCAATGATCCCCATCTCGATTACGTTTTTTGTCCAGTTTCCCTGATCCTTTGACCAAATGCTGAGATGGCCCCTTATTTTGCTTTTGGACATAAATGTAACTTTATTAAAAGTGTACGTCTTCTAGAATTCAGTGGGAAATATATTTATTCAAATTCCTGTTCTCCATCTTGTCGCGGCAAGAAGTATTATTCCTTGACGATGAACATTATAAAGGATAAAAGCCCTTTATTGCCGATTTACACTTGAAGATAGATTTTATGACATCGGAACGAATATTTTGTTAACAATTTTTAAAAATCGCTCATTTTCTTTCTGTATTCGAAATTCAAGAAGTGTGTGGCTATGGTAGGGATCACAGAATTATGAAAACGTGCACAGAATTCACTTCTCCCCTAAATAAAAACGTAATTGGGAAGTCTTAAAAGTTGTCAACAGAGTCACACAGTTTTTAACTCTTTTTGACGTAAAATAAATAAATGAATTCAGAATGGAGAGAATTACGTAAGAAGGTTAAAAATCTAAATTTTCATTGTCTGTTGGTTCAATATATAATATCGATTCATACAAAAAACATCAGAAGTCGCTGAGAAGAATTCTAGCGGCCGGCTGCTCTGATCGGTAGTTTTCTGTGGTTTCTCCGATCAACACCAGGCGAATGCCGGAGCAGTACCCTAACAAACTGGCCACGGACCGCGCGCGATCTTTCCTTCCTCTACCTTTTACTATCCTCACCCCCGTACACAAACTTATACTAATATGCACTACACTACCACACATCCCGGGAGACCGGTCGGGAGCTTAGAGCTTGTCCCGGCTGGGGCGGTGCCCCGCTGCTGGGAGAGTCCTGGTTAGAGGAAACCCCTTCTAGCCGATGGTAGGTCGATGCCGGATCTCGCCATCCAGCAGGGGAAGATCACTGCCATCTCCCGAGGAAAAAATATGCACTACACTTACGGGTCTAATGATCTAAGCTGTTGACGCGCCCGGAATCACCAACCAACAAACATGAGAAGTAGCGATATAAAACTAAGAAGTGTAAAACTACAGTTAGCGAACCCATATCTTTAAGAATTAAGAGCATCTGTCAGGATAACAGCAGGACACGACCTCGTATCCCGGTGGGAGCAAATATTTGCACTTCATAACGATCCACTTTTACTTCAAGAATTAAATGTATGTTTGAAATTCAGTCGTAGATATGATGTACGTCCAGGTTAATAGATTTAAGATTACTATCCTGAAAGGTCGGAAGCATGACATAACAATGCCCTAATAATATTTAAAAAGTAATTTTAAAAAATATCAGATGAAACTATAATCTTACCTATTAAAAATGTTTAATTATTTGAAATATTTTTGATTTAATGTTATTAATGGCGTGTGTACATTTTTAGAGATAGTTGTAACTATATATATATATATATATATATATATATATATATATATATATATATATATATATATTTGTAGATAGAGCTGTTGGGAAAAGTATCAATTTGACAGAAAACCTGTCGTGGGTCCATAATGACGAAAAAACAGATTTTTCTTGCATTTTTGTAACTCCGTATGAAGCAACATACATTGAGTTCAATTGCAGATGTGTCATTTTAATAAAAACTTTTGACTTTTCAAATATTAAAGTTATTAATATTTCCTAGTATTCTGGGCCTCCGTTTTTTCGAAATTTTCAAGAGAAACACGAAGTATTAGTATAATAGAAGTTGCAATATTATAATATTACGTTACCGTTGCAATTAATACATGTACATATGAACCGTTGTGGCACCACTTTTTTTAATATTACCCCCTCCCCTAGATGGGCACCTTAACTTTCTCTGTTTATGTATTAGTCAATCCACCCTTGCGTGCGTGAAAATTGTTCGCGAGCGTATTGACAAGTTCTCATTAAAGATGAAATTGGAGGAGTCTCAAAAGGCGAAAGAAAGCAGTGTAGCCAAGCAGTAATTCCCTCCCTAAATGGCAGTCCTTGCCTCCCGTGGCATTGATTGATGCGGCGTGCCGCGCGGTGTGGCGTGCTCGTCTCTTTGACGGGATGGCTGGCGCGACCGCATCACTCGCAAAGTTCACTTGACCTCCACCCGCCGCGCTGCACCGCGCCGCTGCATGTGTGATCGCGCGTGTGGGAGCGGGCGCAAACGAGCTCTTGGACCTCGCCGAGAGGCGAATGCAAATGCGCACTCGCCCTCGCCCTCGTCCTCGTCCTCGCCCGTATGAGAACATACAAGACCCGCGCGCGCCGCAGCGTGGGTTTTGCGAACGGGAAGGTCGTCGGGTCATGTGACTACACTAGCCGTCGTCGAAGAATGCAGCTGGAAAGCTTAGCCACCACTGGAGAATATGGTCAAGGAAATGATCCGTCATCTTTTCGCAATATGATGGTTTATTATTGTTATTATTATTATTATTATTATTATTATTATTATTATTATTATTATTATTATTATTATTATTATTATTATTAGTATTATTAGTATTAGTATTAGTATTATGACCATCCAATCAATTCACGACTAAATATTTCAGATATCAGTTTATATATATATATATATATATATATATATATATATATATATATATATATATATATAAAGAGCATGTCTAGTAGGTGCCTCTCCAATACACAATGTGCTCTGTTCCCGATTACGTGATATTTTGCACTTCTGTCATTTGCACCACCTAGAAGTTTTGACAATTAATGTCATACAGTTTTCGGAACGGTTTACCCAGGTCCTTTGCTTATCGTTGCGAAATCACTCCAGAAGGCTCTGCCTACATACTCGTATTGCGTTAAGTAAGCGTCACTCACACAAGAAAGCAACAAGTTAAATTTAAGATGAATGATGAAGACGAGAAGCTCGAATATGCAGATGTTAAATCAGTAATTAGTCAAGTATGGTTTGCAATACACGCAAAAAATGTGGGTCCACCCAAACCTTACAAGAAGTACAAATATAGAGGAAAGAATCAGATAAAAGATTAAATTAAATTGAGTTGTACCGTGAGCAACTGTATTCAATCATACACGTCATCTAAAAAAAGTGTTTTCCTCCAATCCATTTGAAATGAGTAAAACAAAGGTAAACATAGTAAATAGCAAAAAATGAAACGACGACAAACCACACGGAAAATGCCACTGCAAAATACCACTGCAGTCTGCGGTCGCATTGGCGACATTACGTCGTTTGAACAAACAATACGTCTGCACCACGCTGTACGCTTGGGTTCATTTGATCAAAATGGCAACAAGGCTTCATAAATGTACGAGTAGCTTCACTATCTGTGCACGTTTTCATGAGCTCAGTGAGAAATATAGATATTTAAATTATTGTTCTCAATTTTCTCGCGGTAGTGTGTCGATTTCTCCACGAATGGCACGATAGGAATTATAGCCAAACCCTGTAGCTCATTTGCTTCTGGAAATAGTTTTTATTACACAGGAGCAAATAATTAATATTATTATATCGCCTTTTTTACCTTATACCTACTTTAATTGCAAATATATTCTACTTCTCACTTCTGTTACTTATGGTAGGCCATTGCGGGACTCTCCCAACTTATTGACATCTCCTTGCCGCTGGATTTCCGACATCCCGATGACCCTCTGGTTTACGGGCTCTTGCCTATTTTTTTGCATGGGGGCCTGCATTCCGTCAGTGAGACTTGTTTATTGACATTTACATTCTTCTGATTTATTAATTGATTGATTGTTAGTAATTCCGGCGCGTCAACTACTTTGATCATTAGCCGCGTAAATTTAGAGCGTGTTTTTGCTCGAGAGGTGGTGGTTGTCTTCCCCCTCTGTACGGTGAGATCCGGCGCCGACCTACCGTCGGCTAGCGGGTTTAGCGGGATCTCAGAAACCACGGAAAACTACAGAACAGAGCACCTGCCCGCTAGAATTCTCCTCCAGACAACGACTGAATTCAGCCTATTGTAGTTGACAAGCTAGAGTCGAAAATCCTGTCAACGTCGGGACTCGAACTTCTCCCCACCTCCTCTCACCATATATATATATATATATATATATATATATATATATATATATATATATGGGGGTGTATTTCTAAAATTGCATTTGTCCTTGAGGAACTTAGACTTCAAGAGTCAGACCTCTAAGCCTCTCATGAAACGCGTTCCCTGCCGACCAGAATAAGTGCTTTTCGACTCCATTCAGTGTTCATTTCTCACTAATATGTATCAGAATTAAAACTGGCATTGGTTTATAAAATTTGATAAAATAAATAAAACCAACGAAACATTTTGGCTTAATGTCTAACAAGGAAGCTTTACTAGGTTTATCGCCCCCACCTCCTCCACAAAAGTGCATTTCACTTCCTGAAAAAGCCTCCCTCTCACCTCCCTGCATTGCGAACGTAAGGTCAGCTCTTTAGCTTTCGTAACACAAAAGTCTCACGAGAAAAGTAATACCGAAGACATATTTTATAAGTTTCTGTTCACGAGTTTTGTAGAACAAATGTGTTTGGTGAAGAAGGTTATCGAACTGTCATCTGTTCTACGTCATCTCCTCAAGAAGAAACTATGTAAGTTGAGAGAACTGCAACGAAACGCGAATGTACGGTCAACTTCATGCGAAATGAAAAATTCTCGGGAAAGATCTTTTACGTTCATGAAAAATATACCAATTGTAAGAAAAGAAAAACATATTGGCAATTCGAGGGGTAATTTCGAACACTTGAAATCTGAAGATGATTTCAATATCCCTCCACTTTTACAACAAAATATTCTCGGAATTTTATACATTAAGATCTAATGAATATAACGAATATAACGCAATCCAGTAATAAAGGTATAAAATGATTTGTCTGTCTTTTTTCGAACGAGACTTATCCCGAATTATCTCATCCTAGCTTATGTGCAAATGTGCGACGTGTAATGAGCCTCAAACCTGACTGATGCCATTGAGATGAATTCTAAACTTTTCATCGCCCTAGTAACGAACATGCCACATACTGCACGCGATATTGCCTTCCTCTTCCTTTCCTATCCTCACTCCTTACTTACAAACACTTGCTTGCTGCCACGCATGTCAGGAGCTTAGAGATTGTTCTGACCGGAGCGGTGTCCCGCTCTGTGGGAGTAAATTTGATGGGGGGGGGGGAAATCCCGCAACCTGACGTGTAGGTCGGCGCCGGATCTCACCATCTAGCGGGGGAGGATCACCGCCCACCATGATAAAATCGCGCACTACACTTACGGAAGTAACGAGCATAGTTTTTGACACAAAACACACGAAATAATCAATCAGAATGGTCGCGAAGATGTGTGGAAGTCAAGAAATACTTCTTATAAAATTCAGTAATCTATTAATCATTATTTGTACTGCCTACTAAACGGAAAGAAGAAGGATACCGAAGAATCAGAGGGATAAAAGAATAATGCACTTAGTGAAGGAAATTGAGATGCTTCTACTGCTATGTTACCACAATATCCATGATGCCACTTATATTTTGATAATGCCGTTGCAGTTGTTACATCAAAACAGGTCTCTTTCCCTAAAAAGAGACCTAAAAGTGACACGAGTGTGGTGTTTCCTGTAATCGCCTGTTATGGAACCTTCCTATTTAAACTTTGATGTAGTGCGTTTCCAATGCTGCTACAGATTCTTAAATTTTACGATTAATGTATATTCATACTGAGACTTCTTTGGGAATTTAGTTAAGTCGTGAAGTACATTGCACAATGCTATGGAAACCACATGGGTGATGTACGAACCTGACTGTCAACCAACCCCTTATGCCTTTGCTCCCCCTACTTTTCATGAACGTCCCATTTTAAAAATTGTCTCAAAACCGGTTCCAGTTTTTTCTGTAAAATATGTTCGAAAACAGTACAATGCCCTGATTCACATAAAATGTATTAAAATTGTGAATTTTCAAATATTTCTCATATGTAACTGTTTGGGATATCTCATGTGTTTTTATATTTTCACTTCAGGTGTATTTTACAATTTAATGCAACAACTCAAATGCTACATATGTTATGAAATTTCCCAAAATATCAATAGTTGTCCACTGTAATTATTCCCTTTCTTTCTGTTAATAATAAATGTACTTCTTCCTTTTAAAACTATTTATTAGTGCTCATGGGTAAATGTGCAGACTTTTTCTTTAAATTATTTGCAGGGTAGAGCCAAATACACTAAATTCGATGGCTTATGTCTGAAGAGTTACTAGGATACTAGTTGCAATATAATAACATTGCCCAACCGTTACAAATAATATGAGAGTGTATGTTGTCTTTTAGCACCATTCGAATGTTATAATATTCTAAAAACACACACTACTAAAGGAAGGAGAGCGAACGTAATTTTGGTGCTAAAAATTGAATTCCAGTTTCTCTCTTATAATTCGATTTTGATATTAAATAGAAAACTAAATTGCATATTTAGTCTATGTATAGTAAAATGTCAAAAGTGAATGTGATAATGGTCTTTAGTAAAGCGTAATGAATATAACAGATGATTAATTGTTATTCTGGTAATATAATCCAAAATTTATTACAATTGATTTTAATATTTTCCATTGTTCATACGTTACCAATCTCTCTTGATATGTTAAAATTTGCCAAGTATATCGGTATCGCAGGTAATAATAAGTAATTATAATCGGATTCCATACATTGAACTGTACGTATAGCCTTTCCTCTCCTCAAATCTCTCCTTCCATATTTCACAGCTATTTAAGCATTCTGTCGTATATTTTTATACACATAGACCAATAACGAATTGTTTCATTTTGACTGCGAATGGCGGAAATGACTATACAGAGGGAAACACCAGCACCTTCCCATGTCCACCAAAATGCATAAAGATTTTTGATCACTCTTTTCAATTATATTTCCATAATCGAAAATATAGGTATCATCGAGATTTGTCATTATTATTGTGAAATGTTGACATATTGAATGTTTTCAAAATTCATTCTTAATTTTGTTTAATAAAAATACCAACTCAAATTATGTTATTTTCTAACATTATTATTCACGATTCATTACCAAACGTACTTGAAATTCGATATCTTCTATTGAGAGCTTAATCATTGAGAATATTATCACTTGCCTAGTATCATTCCACCTACACACCTGAAATTCAAAATTAATTTGTACATTTTACAATAGTACTCCCACTTTTAGATTGTTTGAAGATAATAAGAAACTGGAAGTAAAAAAAAATCCATGGTTTTTAAGTTATGTCGTGAAAAAATTGAATAGTAATATTTTGTATAATAAATGTATTCAACATAGCACATATTTAATTAATTCAAAAGTACTATGTAAGGTAACTAAATATAAATCGTCGCAAGCCAAGTCATGTGCAATATAAATTTCGAATCACACTGTTTATGCATTCACCCATCCCTTCACTAGGAAGAGAAGGTTGCGAATCGCCCTGTAATATAATCATTGAAATGGAATATGGAATGGAATTGGCCGCGCCGGCGGGGACGGAGAGGGGAAGGGGGCGGGGGAGGGCGGAAGCGGGGGAGGGGGCGGGGCGCTTATCAGGCGGCGCACGCTGGCGATTTCCATCTGCGGGAAATTGCGACAGCGCCGCCTCACTGCTTTGTACTCCGCAATCACTCCGCAAGGAATGAAGCACAAGAGACGTGGGAAGTAATTCGGTGTTCCGCGCAATAGTATTTTTTTTGTGCCAAAATATAGAGAAACGAATACGGGAAATCGACGTCGTGTACATATTGATACAAATAATATATCAAATAGTGTAATGTAGCTGTGGATTAATGTGTTGGAAGAAGTAATAATAGGCATGAAAATGAATTCAGTGAACGAAGACAATCGCGAAATCTAGAATGAAATTAAAGTTTACAGACTTCAGAAGTTGACGAAGAAGAAGATGAAGGAGACCAAGAAGAATAAGCAGGATATAGAGGGGAGAACAAAAAAGGGAAAGTTATTGGATTGGAAGGAAAGTTCGGTCAAAATTCATTGTAGTCTCTAAGCAAGAAACGCCTGAGAATTTTATCCGCTGTACAGCTATGTTTGTGGCCATGCATTACAAGGGTGGTGGTGTCCTCAATAATCTTTTCATAGATCCTTGTCACTGCAATAGCCTGCAATCCAGTTGTCGCTGTAGGCTAACAACAAATTTGTATACAAAACTTCTAGCCTAATAATAACATTGACTTGTACATTTTTGGGGCCTCATTTAGTGGAAAAATAATTAAAATGAGTATTACAAAATGTTAAAATTGTTTAGTTTCCTGAGTAGTATAGTAAACGTTATAATAGATTAGAAAACTGATAGTTAAACAAGACAGTACTCGCTATTAACGACAGTACAGAAAGTGCTCGGTGTCTTCTCTACGTCGCCTTAGCGGATTTTTCACTTTCTCCTGTCATTCTTCAAACACAAGTTTTACAAACATCCATTTACGAAAATGAATAAGACGTAGAAAAGAAATGAAAATGGTTGGAAGTTTCGTAATCTGCTTGTACGCAGTGTCTTTAAAAATTTGGGCACGTCAGAAGAAATTTGCTATAATTAATAAATGTTTCTTCTTTTTGATAATTCTAGTTCATAATACATTATGATATTCCATATTTGTAAAAACGATACTGATATTGTCGGCATAATAAATAAAATAATAATAAATCGGTTGTAATAATTGAAAAAAGAACATGTGCTACGTTGCCATTCTAGATCAAATGAATAGAAATTATTTAGTCAGACTATGAATGAATGTTCAACAGGAGAGCTTTTAGTACTTAGTATTCATTTATTCTTTGGTATCTACGCCTTTTTAGGTAATGTAATCTGTGTGAATTCAGGACTGTTACGTATCTTTCAGTGGTCAAAACCAGAAACCCAAGGCTCTTCATAAACGTACTTGGACGTTCAGCTGATTCGGATACCACAGGTATTCACGGACTCAATGGCTCTGTCCAAATGCTTTCGGCCACCAATTCCAACACGAGCGTCGTTTGTCACTTGTTCATTTTGTGTTGTGCTTGGATAGGGAGAGATAACACGGCGTGGTTCTGAACCCATCGCTCGCAAGTGAGCGCCACTTACAAATTGTATTGGGGCTGTGGAATGCTGACAGAGCAGTTACCCACATCACTGCATAGAGCGAGCGTTTGGTTTATGGAGCTCGCACACATTGACCCAACTTTGTTATGACGACATCCCGGCTGAAGCTAGACCAATACACAGTACTTGTCAGTTTTGTGAAAGAACTGTGAGCGGCTGCAGAACTCAAAACAATCCCTGCGTCCCTGTCAGGCAATGTGTGCCATATAGATACCATCAACAAAATACTTGTACTTTGATATGTATGAAAACAAGTTTTGAGAACAAAATATTGCTAATCCATACGTTTCCCTTCAGAAAGAAACGAAAGACGTCCAAAACTTGTACATGTACATTTAATGAATCTCGAGACTAAAAGATCCCGCTGAGCAATGTTTGAGTAGCATTTTATTGCTTAAAGAAATACTTTCTATTTTTCCTAACCACTTTCTATTTTTGTCTCTCCTCCTCTCACACAGATTGTGGTTTGGCGAAACAAGCATAACGAATACAATTTATACTAAAAGCGATATCGTGAGATCTTTTCAATACAGGTTTTCAGCCAAAACCGTAATGATGACCAAGAAGATTGTTTCTTACTTTTCGATTTTACACAATTACTACCACCTCATTAGAAAAGAACATTTAATTTTAAATACTGAACTGTAAAACACGTAATTTTATTGAATATATCGGTAATGTTTGCTGATTCAGGGGATTGTGTTTGCATTTTATTAGCTTATGATTCTTTAGTTGTTCATCCGTGAGTAGCTTAAATGCTCACAAACGCACGAATAAAGAAGGAAATTTGTACATTCATTATTCTAATTATACTTTCACTGCACTTGCAGCCACATTATGTCCTCTTGGCTACCCAATTGTTCCTACATAAATGAGGTTGCGGTCGATATTGACAATTGTATCAGGTTTCCCAGTCGATCAAAAAACCCATCAACTTTTTATGGCTTTCGCGTTAGCTTGCACAAATTGCCTTAGTTGGACGATGTTACCCTCAAGTTCAAGCGAAACATTCGGCAAACAAAATATGTGTTGTTTTTTTTTTAGGTTCAAAACTGTGCGCGCTTCTGCCGGAATTATATGAAAGAGAGGAAATAATTATTGTCGTTTGTAAATAAATTTTGTAAATACTAGACCCTATTTCAAATACATAGAATATAAGTCAATTCTAGAATTGAATATGTATTTACAGGCGATTAGTACGTTCACGCTCAGGCTTTTACTTACATGCAATTGCATGTAAGTAAAAAGCGCTTGGTTGTTCAATTTGCAGTACCAATCGCGTACAAACATTTTGAAAAGGAACATCCACTTAATCCAGATAGAATAACTACTGATAAGAAGCAGTGATTTGTATTAAGTTCCTTCTCAGCTCGAAAAAAAATGAATAAATTGGATTATGTATGTTTCTGACACTTTCTTTTCCCTCTTTTCATTAACATGTCCTGGTTTTGAATGGTTCATTTTTTAAGTTTAAAATTACAGGAGCAATGTGAATATATTTTAGTATTAACCAACAATTACACTTTCACGTAAAAAAACAACAGTTGTTAACGAATAATCAAATTTATACGAGCCATTATTTTAGAAATAATACATATTTACTCAAAAACACTTGCATTTAATTTTTTAGCTTATATTTGGGTTTTTCTAACGTGGTGGCTGAGAGTAGTATCTCCAAGATAGAATTCGGCACGACATATTTCGTCTTTCTTGATCCTGCCGCAAGATGTCGCATGATTGCGACCGCATCAAGCAGTGCTGCAGATCAAGCTACTCTATTTTTTACTCTAGGATTTTATCTTCACCGATCCATACAACCTCTTTCCGAATCCTTTGATTATGACAGAAAGACCATCTGTGTCAGTACGTGTGGGTGAGAGCTTAGAAATGTAATCTAGAGCCCTCTCAATGTTTAAAGAGACTCCTTTATCTACTAAATACTAATAAAAAGGTATTTTACAGAACTAGCCTCAAGATTATAGGATTATTAGTTAAACTAAGTTCAAGAGATTAAGTGATGAATGAAGTACTATTGTATTTGATTCATTAAATTTAGATATTGAGAAATTGAGTTTCGTGACTCGCGAAAAAACAAAAAAAGTACTTCCCCAGAGTATGGGAAAGTAAAGATCGCGCACGGTTTGCAGGCCATTGTTTAAGGTACGGCCCCGGCATCTGCTTGGCATTGATCAGAAAAGGCCACGAAAGCTAGCCTTCAGAATTGCCACCCTCAACAACTCTCACCCTTACACTGGCATCGTCCGACACCGTTAAACGGCGACGAAAATCCGCTTTGCTGTAAGCAGCTTTGGTTGGCGGACTCTCACTCGATTCATATCGTCAGTAATTACCCCAAATGGTATTTCAAATACAATAAGAGTGTGAACATCAAAGGATAAGTGCTTCTTGAAAGGACACGCCCCCTCCGCTGCGCTTCTCGTACGCAGTGACTGCTGGCGGCCCGGCAGTGTCAGTTGCCGCAGTGCCGGGAGTCATGCAGGCTGAGTGGCGGGCGGCGCTTACTCCGCCGCGGCGGCTCGCCCGGCGCCCAAGAGCCACACGCGGTGGCGGTGGCGGCCGTGGCAGTGGCGGTGGCGGCGGCACGGGCCCAGGGCCGTCCGTCTCGCTGTCGGCCTCCTGCCCGCTCGGCCGGGCGGCCGGCCTGCCGCTGCCACCGCCGCCGGAGAGCGCGCTTGGGTTCCTCCACCCCTCCACACCCCCGCTACGCCCCACGCCTCGTCACAACCTGCCACGCCCCTCCCCCTGTCGCGCGGACGCTCGCGAGCGGCCGTGTAATTGATCAATAGCCGTGGCTTAATAAACGGGACTAAACGCCCTGGGTGACGTTATGCCCTCGCAAATAGCGTGGGCGGGCCGCGGTGGGCGCGCGACCGGCGGCGGCGGCGGGGTAGCCGGTGCGGGCGAGGCGTGGCGGGGTGGTGCGGGGGCGCTGACGGCCGCCGCGCTTGACAGCGCATCCAGGAGGTGGCGATCACCCGCTCGCGTGGGCGGGGCTGCTGCGGGGGCGAGGGCGGCGGCGAGGGGCCACCCCCGCGATCGCCGGAGCGTTCCGCCGCGCCACTGGGCGAATGGGCAGGCGAGGAGTGGTGGCAAACGGTGAGTTAATGCATGATGCTAGTACAAATACACAAGCTGAGTGCCTGCAGTAGCAAAAATGCTGAGGAACTAGACACGAAATGGGTTAAGAAAAAGTAGTAAGCGCTCTGCTTAAGAACATCAAATAAAATACTGATGAAAAACTCTACAATCAATTGAATAATTTAACAAAATATTCGTCACAAATATAATGTAATAACATAGAATAATATGTACGGATGTACAATACATCAGTTTTTTCATACAAGGAATATCGGTGGCACTTTCCTTGGAGCCTTGCCGTCCCATGACGTCAACTGTCGTAAGCAATGACGTACTGAGTATGGAGTTTAGTTGGTAAGTGCATTAAGAGAATAGGCAGAATAAGACAATCAAATGTTTGCATATTTCTGTCATAATCGACCGTTTCATTTCTTTTGTATTTCCCACGACGTTCCTGGGTATCTAACAAAACCGCAGATACCTCTCAAATATCCGGAATTGCCGTTTCCTTTCGATTTCTGCGCGCATTGGAAATTAATGCTATAGATTTGTGCGAATGCAGTGGCGGATCGCTTCCTTTGACGATCCAGTGAAGCGCAGCGTCGAGGGTGGTGAAACGCACAAGTTTCCAGGGGACACGTTGGCAAAATTTCATTTGATGCTGGAATTCGAGTCATGTGACCGCTGCCATATTTGATGTTGCAAATGTCAGGCGCGTAATAGCTCACCGTATTGCTATTCTATCTTTGAATGAGGTAAAAATCGGGGTGGGAAGTAGCCAGGTGTAACGTATTGTATAACACAGAGGGAAGACCAGCGCCTTGCAGGCGCCGCATCGCAGGATTAGGGCGCCAGAGAATACTGGGTGGAGAAAGGAAGTACAATGAATAGGCGGTAGCGAGGGGCAGAGGCACCCTGAGGTATTTTGGGAACTTTCACAAATCCATGGGCGGGGATGCCCAAAATGCGTGGCGGCGCAAGTCACGTGGCATGAAGTGCCGCGTGAAAGCGAGATGACGTTGCGTGTCACGTGGTCTGAAAAGTATATAAGCGAGAGCGCAAAGCGCGGGGTAGGTTTTTGAGAGGAAACCTCTTGAAAACGCACAAAACTTGCGTCCAGGGCGGTTCGGAGACGAGCTATGTTCGTAGGGCAACCCATGTATTGAGACGCCGCTGTGGAACATTTTTTCCACGGGTGACTGCGGTCGCCGGAGCTCTACGCTGTGAGCGTAAGCTCGCTGGGGAGTGGCGAGGGCCACGAGTCAGACAGATTTGCATCATTTAAGGGTCCTGCGATCGAGGATTGGGTCTATCAGAGCTGCACGTAACTGATCAAACTATTTATTTGTAAATACTTATTAATAAATCTGTAAATATCTGAAGCTCGTGTCTGTGATTTCTTTTGTGTTCCCACGACGTCACATAGAGAAAATGTGCGCGGCAAAGAGAGAACTGACCGATGGGTTCTGGACGGGGGGGGTCGCGCAACGTCCTGACGGAACCGGAAGCGCAGAGGGCTCGCGCGGAAGCGGCATTGCCGAAGCCGGCATCCGTTGGGGCGAAGACAGGCAGATTCTTGAGAATCCAGTGACGGTTCACTGTCCCTGGCTAACCAGAGGCGGGAACACTGACAGTGGCCGGGAAGCGGAGTGCGAATTGTCTGCCGGTGAAGCGCACGGGTTTCCAAGAAGGTTTGATTGATTGATTTTTCCGTGTTTCCGGGCGCGTCAACGGCGTTGGTTATTAGTCCCGTAAGTTTAGTGCATGTTTTTTCTCGGGAGATGGCTGTGGTCTTACCCCGCGGGATGGCGAGATCCGGCGCCGGCCTGCCGTCGGCTAGTGGGGTATCCCCGTTACCAGGACTCTCCCACTAGCAGGGCTCCGCCCCAGCCGAAACAAGCTCTAAGCTCCCGACCGGTCTCCCGGGATGTATGGTAGTGTAGTGCACGTTAGTGTAAGAGTGTGTGCGTGTGTGTAAGGGGAGAGGATAGGACAAGGAAGAGGAAGGAAAGGTCATGCGCGGTCCTTGGCCCGTTTGTTAGGGTACTGCTCTGGCATTCGCCTGGTGTTGATCGGAGAAACCAAGGAAAACTACCGATCAGAGCAGCTGGCGGCTAGAATTCTCCTCAAGACAGCGATTGTATTCGACCTAGCAGAAAAGCTAGTGTCAAAAATCCTGCTGCCGTCAGGACTCGAATCTAGGATCTCCCGGTCAGAAGCGCTGCAGTGGCATCAGTTGATGCACTTAGCTATCGCTCCCGGTTCCAAGAAGGCAGTGTGCGGGTTCGTGGGCGTAATGTTTCTTGGTATCATGACGAAATTTGGGTCATGTGACCAATGACGTATTTGATCTAGCAACGATTTGCGCAGTAGACCGCCGTTGTGATGACGTAGAGATCTGCCTGTGATGTGCGCGCCCAGGGAGCTCTCGCGAAGCATTGGCGGAGGCGGAGGGTCTCGGAATGCGATCTTATTGACTTAGAGGACGTACAGGGCACGAGAATGTTTGCGGGCGGCCAACGTACGCGGCGAGCGAGTAGGCACAGGGGAGAATGCGGGTATGAGTGAGCGCAAGCTATGCCTCCAGGCTGCCTCAGCTTCTGAGAACGCAAGGGCCGCGGGCTTCGGATGGCGGGATGCATTGTCCCTAGGAGGGGTGCTTGAGTGCGTATGCGCGGAGCTTAAAGTGTGGAATGTAAAGAATGATCAATAAATATGTATTTAACCTCACAAATTGTAAACTTGTACGAGATGAACTACAGGGAGAATTGCAATCTGTGCACGTTTTCTTGAGCACTTTCTCTGCCCAAACCCATATAGTACGTTGTATGTTGAATTAGAAGACAGTTAGCTGCCAGCATTTTTGGTGGAATTGATAAGAAAATAGTCGCTGCCGTGGGGCGAATACGTGGGTTGTGGGGACGAGAAGCGCGGGGTGCGGAGCGTGGGACGTGGAGCGAGGTACTTGGGGCGAGGAGCTCGGGGCGTGAGGCGCAGGGTATGGGGCACCGGCCCAGGGCGCGGGACGTTTGGTTTGACGTGGTGCGTGGGCGTAGGGCGCGAGGCGTGGGGCGAGATGGTGAGGTGTGACGCCGAAGGACGTAGGGAGCATGCCGTGGGGCGTGTGACGAGGTGCACGGAGCTAGGCGGACGGCGTGTGGGAGCCGAGTGAGGCGTAGGGTGTAGGACGAGGGATTTGTGGCGCGAGGCGTGGGGCGAGATGACGAGGTGTGACGCCGGAGGACGTAGGGAGCATGCCGTGGGGCGTGTGATGAGGTGCACAGAGCTAGGCGGGCGGCGTGTGGGAGCCGAGTGAGGCGTAGGGTGCAGGACGAGGGATTTGTGGCGAGGGGCGTGGGGCGTGGGGCGTGGGCGAGATCGGAGGCCCTAGGTTTCTCAAAAGTTATTTTTAGTCTTAGAGACGAGAGTGATCATATATTGAAGGAAAGATTTCACTGAAGAATATCAGTGGAATTTTAGAAATAATATGCTCATACACTGAGTCAGGTCAGATAAATGAAATTATGAAAAATGATTACTTTAAGCACTCCACTATTTACCTGGGATACGTTTCCGAATAGTTACTTGTAGGAAATTTGATACGATGGTATATTTTGATTTGATCGTATATTACGTCTAAGAGTAAGATATGCAAACGATCGTGAACATCCTTTCTTGGCGTTGTTGTTTTCGGAAGGACCGCCCATACGATGGGAGATACCGCCATTCACCCTTTTCTTCGGGTAGTTATTTTGTAATGTATATGGGTAGAAGCTCTGAGTTGAATTCCCTTGTGTTACAGTTGTGTTTTAGTTTCTATGCTTTTTATGACATACATTATAATTTTGTTCTAATGTATTTTGTGCTTAACCTATCAATGGTTTCTGTTGTAGACAATCATAATGTTGATTTCCAATATATTCTTTTCTATTGTTGAATATAATTAGTAGATTTGTTTTACACAAAAACATTTATTAAGGTTCCATAAATGTGTGTACACATAGTAATTCCCGTCACACCAATATTATATTTCGTTTATGAATTTCGAACAATACGCATTTCATTCCGGTTTCGCTGAATGCCAATAGAAAGTATTGAGAGAAACTTTTACAACCGTTCAGACACGAATATATTTTCCATAGAGGTATTTTATTAAAACAGCTACTACGACGACATGCCGGAAGTTCCACAAAATCCACCAGGACTCATCAACAGAAGATTGGTGTAGGAGCTTCAGAAAACGAAATAGATGGATTTCTAATGAAGAAAACGTCATGGATATTTAGGTCCGATGGGCAGTTGAGAGCAGAGGCAGGCAGTCGGAATGCCGGTGGACGAGAGGGCGTAGGCATGAAGGGGAAAGGGAGGGAACCATTTAGAGTTCAAGTACTGAAAGGTGCCAGGGCGTGGAATTAATCGGGAAAGGGCCGTCGCGGATCAGTTTTCATTTAAAGAATGAAAATATAATGAGCTATTTGCTTAAAGTGTTTTTAAGTTCGGCTTTTCTAGTAAAATAGAATTTTCGACAAAACTTTTACCAAAAACTTCACACTTAAAATAACTGTGACCAATTTCATCTACTTCTCATCATAGTTTTAAAATTTTTTTGAAATTAGAGATTTGAAATGGAAAGTCGTTTATGAGAGTTTTGATTATGTAAATTCTATAAATTTTATTAATGCATTAATTGAAGTAAAGTGACATTGTCTAGAATTTATTTATTGCATTCATCCATTAGGACAAACTATGAATTTTATCTGTAAAGTAAAATGAAAGTTATTTTACTTCCATTACCGACACTCCTCAACGAAGCGATTAGCTTGCCCGCTGGGTGTCAAATGAATACGGATATTTTCGAATCGCTTCTCAAAAACTGTTAATCTATCGATAAGAACCGACGAATAATGGGCCAGACGGATTCCCTTTGTTGTTATTAATTCAAAGTATGAATTCTTCAGGATCTTTAAGTACAATATAATAGATTTATAATGTGAAAATTTATCAAAATGTTGTAGTGTAAACTATTTTTACCTTATAAAACTTTAATGAAATATGTTAATGTTTTTTTGTAATTAGTAACAAGTTAACGTTGTGAGTTGTTACAATAGAAAAAATGGGTTAAAAATATCTTGGCACATACAATTCTGAAAAAACAACGTTATATAATGTTTGAGATAAAAGAACGAACGTAAATAATTGCAAGGTCATTACAGGGTTGCATCAGTTGTTGAATTGGTCATGAAAGACAATTTTATTATTAGAACTGGAAATGAACAGGTTTTTTTGACACGGTAACAGAATGTTCCGTTTCAAAATTAAACAATCCAACAAATGCTTCTTTCTATTAAACATTTTCAAATTAATTAGTGTTTTCGAATCAATGCCTTTTCCAAATGAAATTTTAACCTTTCAAATTAATTAACTAGCAAACGTTTCTTGTTAAATTAAATGAATAAAAATTTCACGAGATCTAGGGCGTGACGTAGCGGACCTGCACAGCTGTGAGCTGCGCGTGGTGGGGGTTGACGTACAATGGTCCGGATCGCTAAAAAAGTCGGACACAAAGAGCGAACTTCAAAATAATCTGAATTGTAATCCTCGAGCTTTTTATGTCATACATTATATTAATGATGTAATGCTCAGGTAACTGATGATTATGTTCAATATATGATTTGAATATTGATGGAGCAATGGTGAAATGTGAGAACAAAATGGGAGAACCCTGGAAAAAGCTGATGCAATCCCGCTTTTACCTCGAAAAAGTCCACACAGTTCGGCATGGAGGTGAACGCCTGACCACTACACCACGGGTTGCCGCATATTTTTTTCAATAAAATTACCACTTTAGCTAAGTGAAACGTTAGCTTCGCGGAGACAAAGGCTTGAGGGTCCGTGTTCCACGTAATGCATAAGTATTTCCCCCATGAAATAGAAGCGTGGTTGGTTTCTTACACCACCACACACCTCGTCTAGACAGTCGTCCCATCCATAGCCATTCATCTCTCACGATCATTCACGTCTTGACATCACCCTTCCCATCCATGTAGATTCACTATGCGTACGTTTTGTTGAGCTCTCCTTTTGCTTGTAGTGGTAGAAGTAGAGCTGGGGGTGTTACTATATTGTTAGAAAGCAAAAAATCAAATCTGCAGTTCCTTGCTGTTGCAAAAAGGTTTTCTATAACACGCAGGAAATCGCGAACTACTACTGTGATTAGTGGCATAGGAAAGAAGAGGACATAAGGCGTAAGGCTCCTTCATCGTTTCCGCTTGACAACGAAATTATATGAGCTTTCATTATATAAATTGGACCGTTTTGAAGCAACGAAAGGGATGGAGCAGTAACAAAATTAGTCCCAGCAACCACGCAAGCGTTGCCCTAATCATAAATTTTAATATATCCGTTTTTGTCCAAGTGTGTCTTATCTTTATGCAGCCCCAAAACCTTCATATATATATATATATATATATATATATATATATATATATATATATATATATATATATATATATATAGCAGAAGACATATAGAGCGTGACATTTCAGATGGTAAAATAATCACCGTATTCTCTTCGGTTTTATGCACAACTATTCTGTGTGGCATTTTGTTAAAAAAACGCATAGTTTCTGCACAACAGTTTTTTGACATTATCTCTTCTTCCCTAACATCCAAATATTTGTGCTTTCGTGCTTATGGCAGACCGATGCTTCCAGGATAGTTTTATTTATTACCCAAGAAAAAAACATTTTTTTGGATACAAGCAAGGAAAAAAATAATTTTTATATTGGAATTCGGGTCCCATTTTCGACAGATAAGTATAGCGCGCAGCCTGATTATAGACCATTAGCCGACCGTCGGAATTTCAGTGCACTGGCTGTTCATTAATAACTTCTCAAGTCAACAGGAGCGCTTCGAGTCTCGGAAATGGGAGTAAAGTTGCGGCGATAGACAAGCTGTGACGAAACCAAAAAATTATAAAAATATTTTTCTAAGGGGTTCTATGGTTCTGAAGCCAACATGGTAAAGGAATTACTTATCGCTAATATAATGAGAATCGTTCTGTTATGTTTTTACGATCTAAAATGACTTATACTATAATATCAAGGTAGACGCACTTCGAGCAAAATCGGAAAATCAATTGCTCTACACTACCACACATGCCGGGAGACCGGTCGGGAGATTAGAGCTTGGCCCGGTTGGGACGCTTTGCTGCTGGTGGGAGATATCTGGTGGAAAATATTTGGTGGGAGATATCTCGTAGGAGATATCTGGTGGGAGATATCTGGTGAGAAAAAACCGCTACCCGACGGTAGGTCGGCGCCGGATCTCGCCATCCAGCGAGGCAAGTTCACCGCCACCTCCCGAGCAAAAAATGCACTACACATGCAGGACTAATGATCTTAGATATTGACGCGTCAGGAATCAGTAGTAATCAATCAATCATCAAGGAAATATTAACATTCGCGAGTAACGAGAGGCTCGCTGCGACTCGCCTAGTTATTTCTCCAAGTCCTTCAAATGAATTTTGTCCGCTTTCCGCGTCCTCCAGACGACCACCCTGCGCAGCAGGGGCGCCGGCCTCGGCGTCGCCGGCGAAGAGGACGTCGACGGTGCACCGGGCGCTGGAGGCGACGCGAGAGACAGCGTCGACCCCACGCCACTCGACTCCCCCACCCCCACCCCCACGCCTCATCCCCTCCACCCCCGCAGGCGCGCAGTGCCGGTGTTTGTCATCGTCCCCTCCTCCGCGCGCTTCCTTCCTCCGCAACTTCCTTCTCCTCTCGTCCCTTCCTTCCTCCGGACGTGCCCTTGCACTTCGCCTTTATTTCCTCGCGTCCTTTTCTTGCGGGACCTTGCTTTCTTTTTTTTTCTTTTCCTTTTTTTTTCTCGAGCGAACGCCTCCTTCGCTCATTCTCCGAGCCGCCGGAGCCTCCTCCTCGACTTTATATTTGTCTTGTCATATATCTTCTGGCCCATTTTTTATCCGCCCGCTGTTTCCATTCCTCATTTAAACCATTTTCTTATTTATTCCCCCGTCATTAAACGTAAGTTTTGAAGTCGCGAGCGTGCGCGGCGGGCAATGTACGCGACTGCGTCCCCGCGTTTCCACTCACAGCGAGGAGGCTGCGAGGAGCGCCCGGCGTCGCGCGGCGCCGGCGAGCGGGGTGGAGAGAAGGTGCGGCGCAGTTGAATAGGAGGCGGGAAGGAGACGAGGCGATGGTAAAGGATTGCGTTGCGCGGTTATGGGGGCGGGGCGGTGGCACGGCAGAGGGGCGAGACGGGGGCGTTGCGGCTACAGCTGGGAGGGGGGACGGAGGCGGGGAAAGCAAGGCAGAGGAGGCGGGTGAGGGAGGTTGGGTTGGGGAGGAGGCGGAGGGAAGGAGGGGTGTAGGCGGAAGGTGGAGCGGAGGCGAATCGGGGGTGTTGCGGAGGCGTGGCAGATGCGGGACAGAGGGGTGGAGAAGGCTGTGCGGAGGTGGAATTGTGGTACGGGGGATACGGGGTGATGGGGAAGATAGGAGCCGGGTGGAGAAGAGGCGGAGCAGGGAGGAAGCGGAGCGGGGGGAGAGAGAATTGGTGGCAGTGGTGCAGAGCGAGGCCACGAGGCGGGACAGGCCGGAGGCATGGCGCAACGCAGGTGGAGCCGGACCGTGGCTTGGTGAGTGAGGGCAAGTGCGGCGGGGGCGTAGGCGCGACGAGCCGCGGGCGAGCGCCGAGGGGCGGGGACGTGGTGTGGGCGGGGCGCGTGGGGGCGGGAGGGGCGAAGCGACTGCGTGCATACGGCGCGAGCTGAGCACCGAGTGCTGAGTGCTGCGGAGAGCGAACGCGGCTGGAGACATTGTTATGTTGCTGCGCCGAGGGCATGGTGGAGGGCGCGGACGGGCGGGGCGAGGGCGGGAGCAGAGGAGGAGGCGGGGGCGGCGGCGGGGGCGGGGCCTGGTGGTCGCTGCTCCTCCATCAAGGACCTCACGACGGCTCCGCGTTTCCGTCGTCACGCAGGAAAACCTTACTTCGCTTAACGGCCTACGCAGGGGACGACCCGTAGCATGGCAGCCAGTGAGCTAGCTTTCCGCCTCTGGGTACAGGGCTCTCTCTACGTGCAATTTATGTGAGACCAAGCGTGTTCGCGGCAGGTTTCTCCTGGGTTCCTCCGTTCCCCCTGCCCCTTCAAATTGCCCCATCGTCATTCGGAAGAAAACTTAATTATTCAGGTCCAAAAAAATGAGGGGTACCCATCGTGTGGTGGGAAGACTGCGTACCTTTCACCGCTGCCGCGGCGTATTAATTCCGTGTCGAACCTTGTGGAATTTATGGTGGATAAAGCGGGTTTGAGGCAGGGTTTTCGAGGTTCTTCTGTTTCCCCTGCCTCTCATTCAACTGGTGCTCCATCAATCGTATCATCGTCATAAAACCCTTGCCATGAAATGATACATCCAATCAACTTATAACCAAAAGGCTTTGACACTGGCATCATAATAAAAAATAACCAAAAATAATTCGTCCATCCCAAGAGAGACCTCTTCCAGGGTACTAAAATCCCAATGAAGTGTGATAGTAACAGCCTACGCACCTCACAAACGCTATAGCACTTGCTTTTGTAACCCCGAGGAGATTTCTAGCGGCCGGCTGCTCTGATCGGGAGTTTTCCATGGTTTCTCCGATCAACACCAGGTGAATGCCGAAGTAGTACCCTAACAACCGGGCCACGGACCGCACGCTATCTTTCCTACCTATCCTTGTCATATCCTCACCCCTTACACACACTTACACGAACATGCACTACACTACCACACATGCCGGGGGACCGGTCGGGAGCTTAGAGCTTGTCCCAGTTGGGGCGGTGCCCCGCTGGAGGGAGATACCCAGTTGTGGAAAACCCCGCTAGCCGACGGCAGGTCGGCACCGGATCTCGCCATACAGTCGGGGAGGACCACCACCACCACCTCCCGAGCAAAAACACTTACGGAGACTAATGACCATAGTAGTTGACGCAACCGGAATCACTAACATTCAATCATTCAATTCATGAATCAGCCACGTTCTTTTTCTCTTTCTTCAAAACACTGCATTGACGTGGCATATTTGTGTTGGAGTAAATATCACCTAACATTTAAGGAATTTGTTAAAATTGGCTTGGGAAAATCTTAAAATAGATATCATCAAAGGTTGGCCTCTACATTTTTCTCTGAGTGCTGATCTTAAGAGCTGTATTCATAAGAAATGTAATTTAATTTCTATTTCATTGTGATAATTCTAATTTCAGTATTTGACGCTTCTTCTACTCGTACCATAGCATAATCTTGTTAGAATGTTTGAAAATGATATGATAATTTTACAGTTATGTTTTAAATGAATATAGCAATATTTTAATTTAAATAATCTTATATAAATAATAAGAATAATCTTACACTACCTGAAGATGGATATATATATATATATATATATATATATATATATATATATATATATATATATATATATATGAATTCGCTCAGCAAATAAATTCACCCTCCCTACAAAACTTCGTCCGTATTGTCAACCTGTCTAGACTTCGCGTGCACTCACTTCACGTTTCTGGTCCAGAAGATTCATTGGAATTGAAATATATTGAATGCCGTTTTGATTGAAAGAAAACAAGAGCCAGACGGAGGAACGAGGGTGGCATTGCGCGACGGCGCTGGCCATAGGACGCGCCCGCCCTCCCCGACTCCTTCCCCCTCTCCGTTTGCAGTTGTTCCCTCTTCACCCTTCGCGTAGAACCAGCCACCGAAATTTACAAGTGAATCAAACGATGCTGGAATTTCGCCCGCGATTTCTCGTGGTTTTCTTTCGCTCCCGCTTCTAGCAACCAACCTTCGAATTCACACCCCATGGTGTGTCCTGCTAGAAATCATCCCCGAAAATACATGTTATCAAATTCACTTAAACAACTTTCTGTTAAGCGAAAGCATCCGTTGGAGAACAATATATATATATATATATATATATATATATATATATATATATATATATATAACTTGGAGAACATATTTTTTATTTTGTTGGTTGATATATGTATGCGGTGAACAAGAAACAGCCGTAAAAACACAAATATGTTTCAGAGGTGGGGAGGAAAAGCTACATTAATGGATGAAAAGAAGTCTGGTCTCCGCCTTTCAGCAAACATGCTTCAAAATTTTGTATATCATGTACAGTGGGGAAAAAACGCTCTCCAGAATTCTCTCTAATGTCGTTGTTATTTCTATAATATTAAATAGAATAGTACATCAAAATGGTAACTAACTTCTTTTCAAAATCAATAATAATAATAATAATAATAATAATAATAATAATAATAGCGAGACACGCAGAATCACACAGACCCTGAACTTCTGATTCTACTTAACATGAAATGTGAGACACAAAAAAAATCAGTCGTGGAGAGACAAACCACTTCATGGACAATATTTAAAAATAATGAACAAAGTGCAGATCAATAAAGCTCAATCATTTATGTGTATTAAAAGGTGAAGAATGAAGCCAGAATTGGAAGCAACTATAATAGCTGCCCAAGATCAGGCGCTGAGAACAAGACATTATGATAAAGCGGTTCTCAAAATTTCCCAAGAAGATAAATGCCGCATCTGCCAGGAACAGGTTGAAACCATTGATCATATTGTTTCAGCTTGATCAATTCTAGCAAAGACTGAATACATGGAAAGACACGAAAGTGTTTGTAGTTATCTCCACTGGCAGATCTGTACCGCCCTCGAAGTTCCAAACACATGTCCCAAGTGGTACGAACACTTCCCAAAACCGGTGGCGTCTGTTGAACTGTGTACGACCAACAAATCCAAACTGATCGCAGCATAGCGACAAACAAACTGGATATTGTTATCCGAGATTTGGGAAAAAATCGTGTCTAATTGTAGATGTGGCTGTGCCATGCAATCAAAACGTCATTACCAAGAAACGTTTTAAATATGTTTGGATCAGCCAAATGTGGGGCGTAAAAGCAAAGATCGTCCCGACTCTTATCGGAGTTCTGGGATTTGTTCCACAAAATTTGTGCAAGAATTTAACTAAATTCCCAGGATATTCAAAAGACTGGGAAGTGCAAGATATTGCTTAATTTGGAACAGCCCACATTTTGCGCAAAGTATTGTAGAGGCACAACGACAGTCCCTAGATCTGCTCCTTGAGAAGTTGGGTGCAAGCTGGAGTAGATTTTATATTCAACCGACTCATAACATCTTTAATCATGAAGTAGAGGAATAATCATAATAATAATATACAAATCCTAAAAATATGGTAACAATAACAACAATACTAGAGCAAATATATTTATACGCGTTGCATAACGAGTAATGAATAATTGGGCCAAATATACATTTGTTAGAGATAGTGATTTATTATGAATGTATTATAGGGCCTGTGGTGTCATGGGTTTCTAAAAGAACTTCATTTTTATACAGCTTGGAAAAACCATGAGTGTGCTATTCAAACATAAACACGGTTATTCCTTAGATTGTAATCAGTACGCCGATAATGGTGAATTATAAGATAACAACGAACTTGAATCT
Source organism: Teleogryllus occipitalis (assembly GCA_011170035.1). Taxonomy (NCBI): domain Eukaryota; kingdom Metazoa; phylum Arthropoda; class Insecta; order Orthoptera; family Gryllidae; genus Teleogryllus; species Teleogryllus occipitalis. Next base: position 127,151 of record BLKR01000040.1, read on the forward strand.
TAGGTGAATGGTTGATATCAACACATAAGGATGAGTAATCGCTTTCTTAATAATCATAATTAATAAAGAGCTCTCAAAACGATCTTTTTCAACAATGCATTATTTTTCATTTTTCCATATAACACTAAAATATGTAAATTTATATTGTCGCAAAAATATTGAAATGAAGGTGAAAAATAATTTTATACTCAAAGGAATTTCTTAATCTTTATACGAGAATGTGGTGGAAATCATATCTTCTATGAATCATTTCTACTTAATGTCTTTACTTTTATTTGAATTTAATCATTACCATTTCTAATTTTCATAGTAGTTCACGTCTACAATGTTTTTTAATTGTTCAGAAAATAGGATTGGAAATTTATTTTCCATGAAGCCGCCTTTACGGTACTTGCTCAGTTGTAATTTCTGCTTTTGATCATGTTGCATATAGCTAACATCTTTCCAATATTTCTTTGTTTGTTTTTCAAGTTTAATATATAACTTAATGCGTTATTGGATTTTACAAATTACCGTAATAAAACGAGGTGAAAATGAGAGATTATTGGATCAAGGAGTGTTAAAGATTAATTTAATTTGAAACGATAACTTTCACATATAATTTTTTGATGATGCTTACTTCCGAGACAGATATAATATACTGAATACGCATTTCTCTACATATTGCTAACCGATTTCCATAAAATAAAGAAAAAATGTTAGCTTGCTTTCAGAAAATCAATAAAATAAGTGTCTAATAATATATTATAGTTCAACTTCCCACAGGCTTTTTGTGCATTTTGCAGAAATGGAAATAATTGCCATTCTGAAACACTGTTGGTGCTAACACATTTAACATGTCCACACACCCGTTTCCAATCATATCGCTTCAGTGCTTGTTAATTTGTTCGTGTTGTCATCGTCTGTCAATTTGCCGCATCACGTACCATCCCACACTCGGATAGCACTCCCATTTTGGACAGTCAAAGGTCAAAATTGAATAGGTATTTAGAGAGAACTCTCTGATAAATTCTGAGTGTTAAAAATGGGGACTAATATTCAGAGTGAAGGCGGGTATTTATCAGAAAAGAAAAAGTTACTGTCTCGTCATCTAGGATGTTACAAAAAGTAGTAATTTTCGTGAATGCTACAAAACACTCTCATTTTCGTATAAACGGTTTCCAGTACTGTATCTTGTATTCACTACGGTGCAGGTACGCTATGCTTTCATATAACACTGTTAATTGTGTTATTGGTAGGCACACTGAGTAAAATGGAAAGTGTAAGAATATTATTTTTCTACTACTCCAAAATGTATGCATCTCTGCATGTTATCGGATACAGTAAAGATGACGATTCCACAAGCAGTGCGAGAATATTAATCTTGCACGGCTGTCGGCCAATCAATTCGTCTTAGTTCATTAAACACGACAGAGGGTTCTCGCAGAGGGCAGTCACCAACAGAGGGCCACAGCACTGCGCGCTCTGCCGCGGCAAGTCGCGACAGGGGAACAGGAAGTAAGACAGGGGAACCACGAAAATTCAAAATACTCGTATACAAGAAACATCTTGTTCTACTAATAGATATATTTTAAATTAAATCGGCTCAAATCAAGAGTCAACTCCCTCGATAATAAATATTACCAATTGCTCCTATTTCTCAAATAATATTTCCAAAAAGTAAATTAGACTATTTATGTTTGTAATACTTGTTTTGTTTACTTGTTTGTAGTTTATGTTATGAAATTTTTAAGTAATGAAGTAAAAAGTACAATGAATGTAACATTATTTCAAAGCATAAAAACATTCAAATATTTTCATTTAGTATTTTTAAAACATCAATTTCAGAGTCATAGAGAAAGTATAGTCTTCTACTCGCGTAGAATGACTATTATTCACTCGTAGAAATTTGGACATTCGCTCCTACGTCACTTATGTCGTAAATTTCAACTTGTGAATAATAGCTATCATTCTACGCTCGTTGAATATACTATTTGCTCATTCAACTTTAAAAAAATCGCCCTGTCCAGACTCGAATGTCAGCCTCAAGCGGGGGGGGGGAAACACCGCAACCTCCAGGCATGAAAACGTTCATTACACTAACGGGAATAATGACAATAGCAGTTGAAGTGTCCGGAAATATTAATTAATTTATAAAGTACACTAATCGTGCCTGACAATCGAGAATGATCATTTCGTCGAAACGAATTTATAACTGTCCTAAAGAAAACGAATTTTATATTATATATATTTTCAAAGTCACTTTCCAGAAGTCCACAAATTCTTAAGGTCGCAGCTTCTCCTTTTATGGACCAGAATACACATCTGAAATACGGAAATTCTGCTTGCGACCCTTTCGTATTTTTACCCGTAAGCGATTATGTAAAGTTACCAATAGCCTTTTACCTTCAAGTTAAAAATACATCTTCCCTCCCATACCACTTGCTATTTATTCCTGCGATGGATGACGATCTTTTCAACTCGTGCACAGAAATTTCTCCCAGAAATGTCGGAATTCTGGATTCAAGCACTATTCTTGCCAGCCTTTTTGGTAATAGGTGGGAGGGTGGTTGTCACAGGAATTTATAGCATCCTCTTATGCGTATATTTTTATTTTTCACGTGTACGGAAAAATAGAACTTTCTTGTGACTCTTAGAAATCACTACGTAGCCCTAATTCGACTTATTCCATAACGACTTCAACGATACGTCAGAAATAGAAGTGTTTCGCCATATATGAAAATCTAGAATGAAATGAATAAAGCGGTGTGGTGGTGAGAGAGCTTTTGGTTGTCCAAAAGCTTTTAACATTCCCTACAAATTAAATTTTTTGGGGATAAAGTGAAAGTGGAAACAATGTTTTCCTCCACTCAGTTCATAAACACGTACGGAGAACGTAATGTTTTGCTTCTCAATCTCGCGCTAAATAATTTGCCTCTCAACACTTCATCTATTAAACAATAATTCTGTAATTGCTGATCAACATTTAGTGAGAATGATATTTTGTATATAGTTATCTGTTTGGTATTTTCCCTCACATTTTTGATAGCATTTCTTTTTCAAATCTCATAGACGGTAATTGAGGGAACTACATTAAATCTTCATGTGCAATAAAAAGATATACAATGATGATTTCCTTTTTCTCGCGAGTTACACATCAAAATCACGTCGTTGAAGTTGTCATTTACGCTGGTGAATAATTAATAACGCACACTTAAATCCTCACCAAACAGGGAGCAAATTGAGTGGATGAAGATTTTCCTCACCAAACGGAGAGCAAATTGAGTGGATGAAGATTTTCCTCACTACGTGCCACTGCAAATGAAGCCGTACAAGTTGCAGGCGAAATAGACATCGGTAACGGTTCCCCGTTGTTATGAAGGGCGAAGACTTCTCTTACCTCGAAACAGTGAAGAAGTGACTCGGAATACTTCCCCTTTCATCGCCTCATTTGCGCGCTTGTAGACAAAAGCTTTTGTTTGCTGCCTCCCTGCGGAGCGCGGCGGGAAAAAGCGGCAACCCCGCCCCTCTCCACGTCCGTTGCCGCACCCGGACCCCCCCCTTCACGACTCCGCCCCACCAGGGTTTCTCGTCCACCTTGCCGTCATACGCCTGCTACGCTCCCCCAACACGCTGCTGCCTGCCGCACACTCCAACCCGTTCTCAACCCGAAACGCTTCTGCCAGTCACGCTACTCGTCTCCACACTCCTCCCTGTTAAACTTCTCTTCAATACTTTCCTCCTTGTCACGCTCCAGGCTGCTACGCTCTTGCTCACCACGCTTGCGTCCGACACACGCCACGCTCCTGTCCGCCAAGCTCCTGCCTACGCTCTCACACGCCACGCTCCTGGCCGTCATCCTCTGGCTCCTGCCCGACACGCTCGTGCGTGCTACGTTCTCGTCCACCACGCTCCCAGCTATCATTCTCCCGCACGCCCCAAGATTCCGTCCGTCACCCTCCTATCCGGGACACTATCATCCAAACACGCTCCCGCCCCCACATGGTGCCGCCCGACACTCTCTTGTCCGACAAGCTCCCATCCAACGTTTCTAGTTGCGCTTTCGACCCCCCCCCCCGCACGTCTTTGCGTTCCCATCAAACGCGTCGCACCCGTCAGGTTTCCTTCACCTCCTCCAACCACCCCACCGTTTTCCCTCCGCCTCCGCGCCCTCCCCGCTCCCACCCTGCCCTCCCATAGGCCTACTCCTCGCGGCCGCCACTCTCCCTCCCGCTCCGGTACAGACCCCGCTTCACCCTACCCGTCCCATACCCTCGCTCTCGTTCGCCTCCCCGCCACGTCACTGCTACGTCTCCCTCCTCGCCCTTGGCGCTCCTGCTTTCGCGGGCGCCTCTGCGCTCACTCCCGCGTCCGTCCCCCCCCCCCCGCTGGGCTCCGACGGCAGCGCTCTGTGGGCGGGGGTGCGCCACCGCAGACCCCTCCCTCCCCTCCCCTCCCCCTCCGCCGCATTCCGCCAGGAATCTCCTTCGCCCTGAGCCGCGCTGAGCCCGCCGCCGCCGCCTCCCGGCGTGCCTGCCACTTCCGGCTTGCGGGGTCGTCTTCGGATATTACTCTCGGTACTGTCGCTGTCTGTCCCGCTAGCGTCTGGAACAGACGTCTATATTTCCTTGATGTCGCTCTGCTTGAACGCTCTCGCCGATGAGTTGATCGTCTTTTCGACTCCTCTACCGGCTGCGTGTAAATAAACCTCTGCTTTTCAAAGCTCTCAGGCTCATGTTTATCCTTGTTCCTCTTGTACTTAATTTATTGGACATGGAAAGCACGGATTGTCTCTGCCATTTACGTGACGAATTTGTGTTTCCATGTTCCTTTTAGGATCAATGTTTATTTGCTGTGAATGAAAAGTAGTATTTGAGCGTTTAGTTTGAAGCACTTAGTTTAAGGTACGAACTATTGCTTCTGTGTTTTAATAAGAGTTGGGTGACAACTCAGTGACGATGTTCATGATTTTCAATGAGTATTCATCCAAAATCAAGCGAAAAGAGAAATAGATACATAAAAGCCGATGTAAGACGGGTTTTGAACGCGATATTACCGAGGCGAAGCATAGTGGACAAGCGCCTACGCGGTAGAGAGAAAGTTTTGTAATGCTGCGACAAAAAACGGAGAATTTTCGACAGAAAACTCGTATTACAGGGCCCTGGTAAGGAAAAAATGGATAAATCCAGTTGCTAAATTTTGAAAAAATCCTCTAATAGGTGGTGTAGCCAGAATCCATGTTTTGTGAGTCTTTGATACCAAAAAATCCAATGACGGCAAATCGCCATTATGTCCAACCGTCTGTCCACCTGTGAAAAACGCTAGCGGCTAAACTAATCAGCAGATCGGCCCTTGAATTTGAAATCAAAGTTCAGAATTTTTTCCGTGTCTTTGTTCAATTAAAATATTAAAAATGGAGATTTTTGCTCTTAATTAAATATTTTCCTTAAAGATAGAAATGTACAATTTTTCGGAAATTTGAGATTTATCAAAAAATGATGATGTGGTAACTCCGAGAGAAATTGCTGTATAAATAGTGTTACGTAAGCATTACTAATGGCGAGAAATATGTGCTGTTTTAGCACCACTTGTTTATTATACACTTACCTCTAACGGTACTCGTGTCTGCCTTTAATAAAGCGACGATAATTTCATTCTTTTGTTTCTATTTTTGCCAACGTACGTGCTACTAATTTTGTCTACGAATTGTTCACTGTTAACATTCTATAACTGAGGCTGTTAACATTCTATAACTGATTCTAAATTGAGGCGCTCCAGATAATAACGGCAGATCCCAAAACTTTGCATTTTCAGTTTGAAGTACGGTATGATAGTAAACGTCTGCCATATAACTATCATATGCTGATTTCAAAAGAAGGCACATCCCTCGAATTCCACCTTCAAAAACTTTTCCGGAGTGAAAATGAAAGTGAACAAAAAGAGAAAAAGTCATTTTTCTCAAAACGAACTCCGGTTGGGGTCTGCCGTTATTGTTCTGAGCGCCTGAATTGGTAGTTCTGTAACTGTTATTTTAGCGTATATTGGACTACAGAGACCGTTAGTTGACTTACAGTGGGCCTGCAGAACTCAGAGCCTCTGCGAGCCGCACGATCAGATCCCGATGCACAAACGCAGAAATTCCCTGGCGAGCTGCGTTGCATCAAGGAGGGGATAAACGCCACTCAAGGGCCGTGGAAATGGCTTCGGGTGGGGAGAGCGGGACGGTTGAACGCCTGACAGTCATCGGGTCCGAAGCGCAGAACACGGGGGCAACGCGAATTATGTTTTCCTTTCTAACCTTCGTACGCAAAGAAATGCGCAACACGGCAGGAATAGATTTCGAAAACAATGGAGTAGATTTAACGATTTCAAGACAATGAATAGTGATATTGAACATCTTGCAAATTATTTTGCCGAAACATCGTCAAAGTGGATGAAAAAACATAACAAATCAGCGTGAATTTGCATATTTGCAGGCTGTCTCGCACCTAAAATGTTTTAGTAAGCAGACCTGCTTTATACTTCGATTTAAACATAGCTGCACTTCAAGGTCAAGAGCTAGAAGGAGAGACGAACTCTGTCATCCAATCGGGAGCTCCGTGAGGACTTACATTTTTTTGTATCGGAGCTCCCGATTGGATAACAATGTCCCCCTCTCCTTCCAGCTCGGGGCCTTGAAGTGCAGCTATGTTTAAATCGAAGTATAAAACGTAGTTTCCCTTCAATATAACGAGCTGGAAAGAGAGGGGGACTCTGCCATCCAATCGGAAGTTTCAATGCCAAAAATTTAAGTCGTAACTCGTAACAAAAATTTAAGTCGTAACGAAACTCCCAATTAGATGAAAGCGTTCCCCTCTCCCTCCAGCTCATGACCTTCGAGGGACACTGTTTTAATCGGAAAATGGAGTATTGAACTGTGTTTTACATATTAGTGTGAAGCACATCTGAACATTTTTATTTAACTTATTCAGCAAAGAGATTTTACCACCCTAGGCCAAGAAAAGTGAATAAATCTTGGTCGTACATAGAGTAAATTACTTTTCTACCATTTTTATGGACACGATTCTCATTTTTGGGATCTTAGATACGAAAAATTCGATTGACAGTAAAACGTATGTCTGTCTCTCTGCCTCTCGGTTAGTGTGGCTTGCTGCTTGGTTGGCTGTTCGTCCGTCTGTGGTCAACGCTAACGCTTAAATCATTTAGATTATTTTCTCTTGTTTAATGAGATGCATTTTATATATTTGTGTAACTGTCCTTATATTTTCCGCCTTCCAATGTTTACATTAAGGATCTTTAACACGTCATTTACACAGATTACAGAAAATTTACATATGTCCCTTTGTAAAAATAACAAGTGAAAAACATTCCACCCGTAAAAAAGAGATAATCCAAAAAATAAAATAATTAAATATGTCAAGCCTCCACAACTGATTACTGATGATTATTAATTCTAATAAATTAAAATACGTTTATTTATTTTGAAAAACAAAATCAGGATGAAAAGTGTTGTTGTTATTAATATTTTAATTATTATTATCTACAACTTTTACAACAAAATACACGTTTGTGGTATCGCGCTTGTGTGTTACGTTATTCCCGTGGTATCTCAACCTGACTCCGCGGTATCCAGAAAAGAGCGCGGAGCATCTCAGAGAGAGGAGTCGCCTACGATTGCTTTTAATCTTCTCGGCAAATTTCAGCTTGAAGCCGCATTAAAAGGAAAGTAACGCCCGTTTCTCCCTCCTTCGCGCATCACAGGAGCTGAGACTTTCTTATTCATCGAGGGTCGGATTTATAACTTCGGGGGCCCTAAACATGACCAAATAATGTCCTCTGGCAATGCTGTAATAATTAACACATGTAATCAAACTGAGTGTGAAAATAAATTAACGTTAAATTTAATATTAAACTACTTTTTCCTGTGCGCTACCCACTGCGAGTAGACCTCCTGCAGCATATTCAACACTTGCACACGAACACATGGGGATAGGGCCCTTCGTAACACATACACGCGCGTGGCACTGATCTCTTTAAGGCGGGCTCTTGCCACACAGGAATTAAGCGAATAAATATATTATTTATTTATTTATTTATTTTTACGTCAATAAAAACAGTTAAAAACTGCGTATGACCTGCTATGGAGAAAAGTGCATTGTGTGCACATTTTCAAAATTCTGTGATCCCTACACTAAGTATATTCTACTTAAATTTGAAGGAAAAAAAGAGCTCCCTTGTAATAAAATCTATTTTCAAGGATAAAAAGGCAATAAATTTTGGCTCTTATCCATGTTGTCCTTCAGAATAATACTTCCTGTCGCGACAACATGGAAACGATAATTTGAATAATTGTATTTCCCACTGAATTCTAGAAGACGTGCACAGAAAATGAAGTTACATTTATGCCCAAAAGCAAAAAAAGGGGCCATCTCAGCATTTGCTCAATATTATCTTCAAAAAATAACTGAAGGTCTGGAAACAACGGGGATCTTAATCATGTGCTGAATCTGTTTAAATTATCATTATCATTAATCATCCGCTGCCTCCCATTCCGCTTTCATTGAAGCCCGAGAAACCTCTTCGGGGACGATCGGAAACAGATAAAAACAGATGCACGAACCAACACCGTTTGAAAAAATGGACAGAACAATGAGTGATGGTCAACACATTGTAAACGTACGAGTCATCCGTGATGCAGTAGTCATCAAAGTAGACACGATAGTAGTATCACAAGAAGGCATCACGCCACCTGTCAATCTCCTTATCTTTGAGGCATCTACATGGATTGATGTGTGGGGTGAGGGCAAAATATGTGCAATGTGATTTGGTTTAATTTATTTTCTTCAAAAACAGTAAAAATAATTCTATGCGACTTATTGGGAAGAAATATATTCTATGCACGTTTCTTTTTTTAGCACTAACATTCCTATCCCACCAATGAACGTAGTTTAATGATGAAATGAAAGTGCAATATCGGCTTAGAAACATCTCAAAACTAGAAATTTTCTTATTGCAAGATTAAAAGCAAAAGAATGGGCATCTCAGCATTTTCTCAAGGATCAAGGAAAACTGGACCAAAACTTTAATCGACATGTGAGTCATTGACCCAGAAGCTGAATTACAATGTTTGTTAATACGTTTCTATTGTTATTACATGCTATACGAATTAAACGCACGGTAAGAAAGAATTGGTAACAAATTGTAAACATAATTCGATATCAGGAACTGTCTGAATTGTGGATAAAGTGAACACAGCGGTGCCGTGACTTTGGAGTGTTCTGCTGTAATTTTGTGAGCCCGTGCGTCAAATTTCATCGTAAAGCCTCGTAAAAGAAATATGTCAAGTGTGAACTTTTCTATTCATCACATCGCCTACTTAAACCAGAGAAACGCCCTCAACAGAACTGCTGGCTAATCCCTAGGCGCGAAGGTGTGCCAGGATCGAAACTCACGGAAGCAAGAAAGTGAATCGATGAACACCGAATGAGCGTACTACAATATACGTAACTCAATTTCCCTTAATATGGACACGTTAAAGGTATCGCATGAACACCTGACATCGCTCGCGAGTTTCATTATCCTTGAGGCATCTCAATCTTGAGCAGCGCGGCCCAGGGCGTGGGCTTTGGGGGTGGAGGGGGCGTGGCGGGAAAGGGGGCGTGGCTGAGGAGTCGGCTGCGATCGCTTTGTGAGGCCCTCTTCGCGGCGCGCTCCGCCGCCACATAATGTCCTCATATTTCATTCCGCATTCTACCTTTGCGCCTCGCTAGTAATTTTAACGAGAACGCCAGAGACCGGGCTAGAATTTCATTATTAAAATCAAGTCTACAACAGAGGTCCCCGGCTAACCGTTTTTGCAGATTTAGGATTCTGGAGTGCAAGCAGTGTACAGTACACCGCTGTGTAATTAAAGAAAAAAATCCACTCGGGGTCTGCACGCACTTCTAAATAATGAAATTTAAAACAAGCAAAAACGAAAAGGAAGAAACTTAACGGCACTAAGGGCGAATTTTTACACAAATACAATCATCATTTCCTGAAGTGTCTCAAAAGGTTTAAGGTTTTTTCGAGTGGCAGCCTTTGACTTTTTACTGCTTCAAGAATTGCAGATCGTCTGCTGTAAAATATTACCGAAATACATCGCAAATATAATTTTCATACTTCATTATTAAAATCATATAATGAAAACTGTTAATCAAAAATGATTTTTGAGAATATCTTAATATTAAAAATGAAATAAGAAAATACACAGACTATGAAATACAAAGTAATATAAGGCACGTACAATTGATTTATATTCGTATTTATGTATTACTTTAAGACATACTAGTTTGAAATGGATAACGTGTATTCCTGGCAGGCAGATACTCTATTTCACAAACTGATTCATTTGGGACTATTGACATTTTTTCCTCTTACTAATCTTTAATAACTATGCTTAACGTATCATAATGATCGTACATTTATTCATGTGGTTATATCTAGAACACATATGATTCATTCATGATACACTGATATCACTAAATAGAAACGACTCTTGCGTATTCACTACCATTACATTATTGTCCTGCTAAGTTAATGCTAGTTATCATATAGAATGCAAACATGAAACCTGTTAAAAGCTTCTACGAGCTTGAGAAAGAACCATGAAAGAGCGAAATGAATGAACATTTAAGTATGAACGAGTGAAAAAAATATAGTATTTGGAAATGGCCGAGATAAAAACTCATCTTCAAAAGCAACATCTAAAAGCTCTCCAAAGCCGAGAGAAACTGTAGAGGTTCTTTCAGGAACAGTGTGCTAATTTCTCAAGCGCTGTTACACCGCTACCTCGTCTGGGAGGAAAAAGAGAACCTGATCTGCAGCGAATCCTTTGGAGTTGCTGTAGAATTCAGGTCACAAAAAAGTGGAATCGTGTTATCTTACATTTTTAGGTGAATAGCCTACCTGGTAAGATGCATGAATTGGATAGATGGTAATCATGTTATCATATTATAAATAATGATGGAGTAATAGTTCACCGGTGGAGTGAAACGGGATAACCTCAAGAAAAATATTGCAAATCGACTTTGCCCAGTAAAATTTCCATACATTGACCATGGTTGAACCGCGTAGTAAAATTAACAATTAGTAAAGAGGGGAGGAAATAGTCTGCAAGCAGTTCAAGTGTTATTTTGGACAAAATAAGGATGCAATGAAAGGAAACCATTGGAAATGAAAAAAATTCAAATGTATAAATGAAATAAAGAAGAGGATATAAGAGAAAACTTAATAGAGCCCGTTGAAAGTATCAGAATACTGCATTATTCTGATTATTCAGAGGTTGAAACCTAGCACGGGGACCCGTTTGTTACGAATCGCCAAATCAGGAAAAGACGGTTTACATTAAACTCCAATTATTGAAGTTTAGTGGAGTAAGGAGGTGGATGATGGGCAGTGGGTGAGGACGGTGGGTCGTAGGCGAGTGGACTCTGAAAAGAGGGCGGTGTATGGGGTATGGTGGGAGGTGAATGGTGGATATTAGGCGGAGGATGTTGGGCCGTGGATGTTGGGCGGTGAACGCTGGGCGCTGTGCTGAGAGCGGAGGGAGGTGGGCGATGGGTATTGGAAATGGTTGGTAGGGGGTGTAAGGTGGGTGTTGGCCGGTGGACCCTGGGCGCTGTGCTGTGGGCGGAGGAGGGCAATAGGCAATGGAAGCGATTTGAAGGGGGTGTATGGTGAGTGTTGGCTGGTGGACGCTTGGCGCTGTGCTGAGGGCGGAGGGAGGTGGGCGATGGGCACTGGAAATGGTTGGTAGGGGGTGTAAAGTGGGTGTTGGCCGGTGGACGCTGGGCGTTGTGCTGAGGGTGGAGGGAGGTGGGCAATAGGCAATGGAAGTGGTTTGAAGCGGGTGTATGGTGGGTATTGGCCGGTGGACGCTGGGCACTGTGCTGTGGGCGGAGGGAGGTGGGCGATGGGCGTTGGAAATGGTTGGTAGGGGTGTAAGGTGGGTGTTGGCCGGTGGACGCTGGGCGTTGTGCTGAGGGTGGAGGGAGGTGGGCAATAGGCAATGGAAGTGGTTTGAAGCGGGTGTATGGTGGGTATTGGCCGGTGGACGCTGGGCACTGTGCTGTGGGCGGAGGGAGGTGGGCGATGGGCGTTGGAAATGGTTGGTAGGGGTGTAAGGTGGGTGTTGGCCGGTGGACGCTGGGCGTTGTGCTGAGGGCGGAGGGAGGTGGGCGATGGGCATTGGAAATGGTTGGTAGGGGTGTATGGTGGGTGTTGGCCGGTGGACGCTGGGCGCTGTGCTGAGGGCGGAGGGAGGTGGGCGATGGGCATTGGAAATAGTGGGTAGGGGGTGTAAGGTGGGTGTTGGCCGGAGCTGAATGGTTGGTGGTAAGTGGGTGAAGAGCGCCGCGGACACACGCTGGCCGCAGCAGCATGGAATTGCCCCTCCACATGCGAGGCGCTCTCTCCCGAAGCGCTCCCCTCGGGCCAGGCAGACCCTTCGGCGCCCGTGCGCTCCCGCTTGGGCGGATCACGCTTCGGAGCACGTGAGACGGCGCGGGGAAGCAAAGAAGTGCTCCTCTCTCGGGAGGAGGAGCAGAAGGATGAGGAGGAAAACTTGCAAATGGAAAAGCACGAAACAGAATCCAACTTCGGAACCTTTCTCTTAGTTCACGAGTACCTTAGTAGCTTTGCACCTGATCATAGTGGCGGTCTATTCTACGACGGGACGGCCCCGCATCCGCCGCCACCGCCACCCCCTCCGCCGCCTCCATCGCCGACAAAAAATATTCCTTCCTCGAAAGGAGTCCCGGGGTTATGAAAAGTTTCGAGAACGCCCCTCTGTGCCAGTATATTCCTTCCGGCTCTACAGAAAGACGCCTCGTCCTGTTAACTCTGCGACGAAGTTCTCGAGAGACGTGAGGCGGCGTTCTTTCAGATCCGCGACGTGGGCGGGCGCGGGGTGCGAGGCGGGCGGGCGAGAGTGGGGGGCGAAGGGGGCTCGAGGGGGGCAGAGGGGGGTTGGGGAGAGCGCGCGTGCCTCCCGTGCTCGGCGGCGCGGAGCAGCGCAGGTGGGCGGCGCGGGGCGGCGTCGGTGGTGGCGGGCGGGGTGGGCGGGGCGGGGCAGGGGCGGCGGTGCCGGCGCGGCGTCCAAAGCCCGCCACTGAAGGCGCCGGCCAAGCGGCTACAGGAGACCACGGCTCTCCGCCCGCCCCGCGCCCGGCTCCCCTCCCGGCTTGGCGTCTCTCCCCGCCCCTCCCCGCTCCGCCCCCCGCCGCAACACAGGGAATTCAATCGCGCGAATTCCGCGGCGGCCGCCAAGCGTTCGGCGCATATCCCCGAGAAATTCAATTTTTTTTCTCGCGCCCGCCAGCATCATCCCAGCTTTGTGCGGGACAATGCCACTGCGGAGGAGGAATATATGAAAATTCCCAAACACAATTCCCGCAGAAATTCGGGCGCGTAGTTATTGGGCGTTTGGACAAAAAAGAGGGCAGTGCGGGGGGAGAGAGGAGGAAGCGTGGGAGGCGGCGGCCGCGGTGGAAGCGGCGAGTGCGGAAGAGGACTTCTGTCGCCGGCCGTCCTCGTTCGGCGGGGCGGGAGGGGGGCACGCCGAAGCAGCGAGTAGCATTTGACGCCGTGACCGTTGCGATGTCCTATTAATACGCCCCCTCTGCCACCCCGCCCCCTTCCGCCGCCGCCGTCGGAGCAGGCCGCCGCAAAGGCAGCGGATCCCCTTGGCGTGATCGTTTTTGTCAGCGGCAGCGGTGGAAGCGGCGGTGGCGACGGCGGCGGACGGCGGGCGAACCGCCACTTTGCACGCCGCCGTCGCAGGGCTTCGCAGCCCCCCGTAGCGCCCCCCGCCCCCCCCCCGCCAACCCCGTCCGCGGCTGAATGGGGAAGCCGCGAGCGGCCACAAGCGTTCGTTTACCTCCTGCCGTAATAGCATTAGTCGTCATAACAGCGGCAACAAGGCGGCGAAGGTGTAATGCGAGCGTAGTGCACATGCTTTACAAAGACGCGGGAGGTGTGGTGGCCCTGCGGGGCTGCGGGAGGCGCCGGGAAGCGAGTGGCGAGAGATGGTGGGCCTCGCGCGGAACAAGTTGACGCCGTTTGGCGGAGCGCTTCCTGTGCAACGGCGAAGGTAGCCCGGTGCCTTCACAGAGCCACCAGGGGTGGTGTGGCCGAGACGGCGTCGGTGGCCCTTTCATTTGATTTGTTTCATTGATGTATTATCAAGAAACAGGGGGGGAAATTTTTTATATATGGAGAAGTATAATTTGCGCACGTTTTCTTCAACTCCAGAATCCCAACTCCACCATTTTACTGTACATAGTACAATGATGAATGAAGATTCGCGCCCGTTGAAATATAGATATGTTTCCCTCCGTGTGAAAGAAAATTTATTTTCATTGGCACATGAACTACAGATATAATTTTATAGTAAAAACAACCCACACCTCCAGCTCTATTCCTATCACAACGAGCGAATTGCAATGGCAACAGTAGGAGCAGTAACACGTGCGCACACTGAAACTACATTTATATCCAGAAGTAAAACAAGGTGCCGTCTGATTAATTGCCCAATGCATCTAGTGAAACTGAAAAATAAACAACTAATCGATATATGGACATTCACTCCTGGGTGCTATCCATGAAGAAGGAACGAAGATGGTCATGGTGGTGGTGGCAACGGTGGCGATGACCATGGCTGTAATGACATTCATGAAAGCGACGATGGCAGTGGGAATGGTGGTGGTAACATTGGAGGCGGTGGTTTGTGGTGGTGGTAGTGTGGCCGCGATAGTAGTGTTGATGGAGACGGAGAGGCAGCGATGGCAATGCTGAAGGCGGGAAAGCGAGCGGCGAGGGTCTGTTGCCACGGGGGAAATCGTCTGTGCTTCGTGCGCGCCCATTTCCTTAAACAACAGAGTTTAATAAAAAATTAACCCATGTTTACCGCCGAATGTAGAGCGCATACGCGTTTTCATTTGTGACTGTCACTACTTTCTTTTTGGGAATGTGTATCTCGACTTGAGTCTCGCTCCCTCATGCGTTCGTACTCTCATGAAGTAGAGAGCATTTGTTAGATAACTGCGTAAGCTCTACTTTTTTCGAATAAGTTTGGAAACAAAGTGCACCATGATGGAGCAAAATTTCAGTCAATTTGGAACGTATACTCATGCAGTAAGTATTTACTTTGTGGCTTAAGAATACCTCTAGTAGCCCGCTCCATTAAAAACGCTACTGCTTAACTAAACCTCAGAGAATGGTGTTCCAAAAACGTGGCACGCACGCTGCTCGTAAACAAGTAAAAAAACTGCTGCGTATATTTATAACGCTCATGACATCATCATCTAGTGGAGTATTCTGGTATAATAATTCAAAAGTTGGTCCACAAAGGTTTGTTCAGGTTGTGTGAACGCAGAGGTTGGGGTCCAAAGTTGAAAATAATAAGGAAACTATGCTGCTTCGATATTTTATAACTTCTAAATTCTTGTATAAAAAATAGTTTTATAATCTTGGACTCATTACCTCCCCTGATGTGTGAAGTAGTTTATTCTCTGCATTGATAAATGTAATGGTAGTTGAGGAAGTGGAGGAAGAGGAACATTCTCGTGAACGGCAATTAAATTTGATTCTGGACTTCGAGAAAATATAGAGTGATATAGATTATTCATGTTCTAAACAAAACAAACATGTTTAGATAATTTGATTCTACCAGTCGCATAGGCAATTTCAGCTACACCCCATACGTAGTTTCAATTGCATCGATCATAAATTTCCAATTCAATCTATTTATAAGGGCTCAGTCAGAGCCATCTATTGAAAAAACACACAACCTGGGTTTGCAATAAAACCTGTACATTTCAGAAATGCATGAACAGATAATATGAAATACAAGTAAAGTTAATCACGTTATGGAACTACGAAAATTGATCCATATTTCAGGTACATATATTGATAAAGTAGCACCTTTTCTTAATTAAGATAAAGAAGGATCTTCTGTGAGAATCTGTGTTTTGTGATACAATTAAATGAATTTGTCTATGCGAGTTCCGACACCTTTTTAAAAAGAGCTTTGACACATCTACCCAATTCAAAACCATGAACCTCATATCTATAAAATTTAACGAAAGGAAAAAATACTAATGACATAGTAAAAAGATTAAAAGTAATAAATGAACCCAGAAAGAAACATCTTTAGTCTTTTCAAGAATTGGCAAGACAACTGGAAGCTTGCAGAAAGGGAGAGAAAAGTTATCAAATAATTTCAGTTTGTACCAGTAGAGCATCAACTTTATCAAAAAAAATTTGAAGTAAAATTAATCATAAACTGGCTGTAGTGAAAGAATTGATTTATTGGATCAAAGTATTATGAAAATTGCTTTTTAATTTTTTAATTTGTTTTAGAATACGACGCGATAATTTGCTGAAGACATTTTGACAAATAAATTGATGCAGGTATACTATAACAATGTATATCTTAATGTATAAAAACTAGGGGTGATAAAACAGCATGTAATTTCTCCCCCACATAATGTGAAAAGAGCAAGCATATTTTTAACTTCGCTTAATTTTAAGGATTTCACAACATTGTATTCACTGGGGTTCTTATAACAACCAGAGAAAACGGCTTGTACAAAAGCATAACTCCAGTCGTAGAACGTACCATCCCGTTCTTAATTTTCATCGGTGTAGAGATTAAAAGATAAACTTGGCTTAACAAAACGCATTCACAATTGTAACGCAGCGTGGAACAAAATTGTATTAGATAAAATAATTTGTTCGCACAAAATTTCTGCCGGTGACACTTTCATTTCAGCGGCGGCGTTATCACAACTTTGTGCTTTGAAAAGACCGAGCAAACAAAACATTTTACAGATTCTATCTTTTCCAATGCCAACTTGATCCGGCAAAAGTTTTTTTGAGATGCGGAACAATTATAAATTGTTATTTATTTTTCCTTATGGTTGATGCACTTTCCACAATCACCACATAAAATTATGTTACACGTCATAGAAAATAGTCAAGGTATTTTCAGTTTCTTTTCTAGTGTTTTCATTATATCTCTCACTCTTTCATACGTGCAATTTAATACGTACGTTTTGGTGTATACAGAGGAATATTGTGTGGTATTAAATTATTGATATATTATACTGTTCTAATAAATTTTGAGTGTGTTCTCATTAAACAAAGACAGTTATACATTAATTGATGATGCATACAAAAACTAAAAGGATTAAGTCAATGACATGCAATTGACAAGTTTTGCTTTGTGTTATGAGAACCAATTAACTAGACGACATCAGCAACTGTTTTCCATCTTCCGAATTCCCAAATAAATTCGAAATATATCCCAAATTCCTTACAAGGTAAAACATCCAGGAAAGGACACCGTCATAATTTTTCTCTTATGACCACGATAAGTAAAATAAAAGTCATGGCAGCGCATTTTCTTTTGCGAACAGCTGCTTCAACGAATTATCTGACCCTTTGTAGATACCGCGCGCATGCGTTTTATCTACAACGGATTATAATGCGTATAAAATGTTGACATTAGGACTATTGAATCTAGTTGGGAATAAATCACGTAAATTGCTAATAATTTGTTTCTTTTTTCTGTACGTTTCTGGTGCCAATCACTGAAATCTCGTCTACACATTTAACTTCATCTACTTAATCGAAATTACTTTCCGTCATTTACATTTTGTTCCATTTGGATAACATCTGAAAATAAAAATTGTTACGTAAACTTCTATCTGTAAGATTTATTACTTTATCGCTACGGAGTAGAGAGAAAGTTATATAATGCTGCGCAAAAAAAACGACGAATTTTCTGCAGAAAAATTCGTATTACACAGCCCTGGTAACGAAGAAGTAGATAAATCCAGATGCAAAATTTAGAAACAAATCCTCTAACACGTGATGTTGTCAGAATTCATGTTTTGTGAGTCCTTGATACCGAAAAATTGAATGACGGCAAAACGTGTCTCCGTTCTTTTGTCTGTCCACCTGTGAACAATGAATGCGGCTAAACGGTTCAGCAAATTTTCTCCAAAATTTATATTCCTCAATTGACATGCCTGACGTCGCAGCCCCTTGAATTTGAAATCGATATTTTAATTTGGGGGGGGGTTTATATGATGCCCGTGGGACATTTTCCAAATTTTCAAAAAATGGCTCCATCGGATTTGATTAAATTTTGTTGTTGGATAGTGTGAAGGACGTTTAAGATAATAGTGCAGGTCTCATGTTATTTGAAAGCCCTGATTCTACGAAAATTGCAAAAGTTCAATTTTTCTCGGAGTCGTCCTACAACTAAAATATTATCGATAAAGTTTTTTCCCTTAATGAAAGCTGTTCTCTAAATATAAATTTTGAAATAAGGTCAGGTACTAATTTTCGACACTTTGCTTTTCGCGTAATTTTACATGAAAATGCGAGCGAGGAGATACTACGTGCTGTTTTAGCACCACTTGGTTTTATTTTTTATTTTATTCCGTATTTCTTATTTGAGTCATTTGACTCATGCGTTTTTAAAACTAGAAAATGAATGTAATATGCGATATGAAATATTTTATCTTTGACATTTGTGTATTACTGCTGAAATTGTGTATTCGTTTCAGAACTAGTGCTGCTATATAAGCACACACATTTTAGCATCATTTCTAACGTCTTCAATTTTCAGAAATTCACATACATCAATGAAAATGAGACTTATACAGTTTTTGAACGTACTTTGAGCCGGTTTTGAGAAATACTTTTTATTTGCGTTATCTTCATGCAGATTTGAAGCAAAACAACGCAAAAAAATACGTTTTCCAAAACGTTTTAAAAAATTACCAGGTTTTTTTAAATGATCTCATTTTTTAAACAAATTTATTTAAGAAAAATCTGGATCATCAGTACTGTACGTGTTTCTGCAATGTTAATTGTCCACGACTTCAAAGTTGTATAAAAAACTTTTGAGCCATTTTTGAGAAAATTTTGGAAATGTTGAGGCTTTATGTAAAGTGTCCCCGAAAGTCAAAAAATCCATTACAAATTGACAAGAACTCGTGGTTGATTAGATGAATCGGCGAATACGAATATTGGAGAACATCCTCCGAATGGTTTCGGTATTGATAAATAAATAAATAAATAAATAAATAAATAAATAAATAAATAAATAAATAAATAAATAAATAAATAAATAAATAAATAAATAAATAAATAAACAAATAAACAAATAAACAAATAAACAAATAAACAAATAAACAAATAAACAAATAAACAAATAAATAAATAAATAAATAAATAAATAAATAAATAAATAAATAAATAAATAAATAAATAAATAAATAAATAAATAAATAAATAAATAAATAAATAAATAAATAAATAAATAAATAAATAAATAAATAAATAAATAAATAAATAAAAATGTCTTTATTGGTGGCGAGGCTCAGGCCATTTAGCCTGCTCTTCCGCCTGACCACTTTCAGAATTTATATTACAATAGTACATAATAAAGGAAGTCATTCAATGAAAAATACGCACGCAATTTGGATGAAGATTTTCACATGGATGACAGGAGTGAAAGCGAGAGAGGACGAGCTTGATAGGAAATCGGGAAAGAATCGGGATGAATGGAACGGTAGAGAGAAAGGAAAGAAAAAAAGAAAGAAAAGGAGAAAGAGAATCAGTGAAATGTTAATAAGTTATGTTAATTGGTTCATTGAGGTTTTGAAGAAGCTAAAATTGCGTACGTATTTTTGAATTACCCCTAGAAAAACTAGAAAGGGAGGGAATCTCGTCAGCATACAAGCGAAGACACATCAAGTCAAGAGTTGAAGCCCTGTGAGAAACTGAAAGCATTGAGAGATAATGGTAACTGTTTTTGCGTATATTTCATAATATTAACAATAATAATTATTATTATATGATAAAGTGTCGTAAAACTATTTGGTTCTTAAATAAAGTTATAAAAATAAAAATGTGGATATAATCAATTTGTTTTTAGGAAATGTTAACAGTTAAAATATTCCACAAACTAGCAAATTGGAAAATTTTAAGAATTTAGGAAATTTTTACCGTTTAGAGTATTCCCAAGACCCGAAAACCCGACCCAACATCTCTCACCCGTAAGCCAACGATTTATTCTACCTTTATCTTTATCACTATCACATCTTTATCACTATATACACTCTTTACACATCACATTACTTTATTCGCCACGGTGCCGACTGCTCAAGCGTCCATGGCGCGGCTCGGCGGGGCGCGTTTCCGCGCCTCCCGCGCGGAGCTGGAGGGTCCGCTCCCTCCACTCCGTAGAGTGAATGAATGAATGCCTTATTTTACGTGGTGAGACTGGGGCCATGAGGGCTGCTCTTCCGTCTGACCACGCAAATTTCGTTACGCTCCTTTCACCTACTAGGGATGAAAAAAGGGTATTACTTGGGCGACGAAACATGCAGTTTGAATTTAGCTCAGTGGCTTCATTTAGGTTTGAGGATCTTTTACATGCAGTAAATCTACTAACATGGGACAGCCGGCTTTACTTGCCCTGCGAAGGAAGGCGTACGCTTTCTCGCCCTTAAAAATCCACGGCTTCGATCGGGTTCCGTGGTGGTAGCAGAAACCCGCGAACTTTGATATAACAGCCCGATACGCTAACCGTTACACCATTATTAAAAATTCATTAGTAACCGAATATTAACGGCTTATCTTCTATTAAAGCGCGAATTTAAAATCATCCATAAATAATAATTAAATAAATGTGTGTTTATAGAGATAAATCTTAAAATAGTCCGTACCTATAACTGGATGTTTGAAGCTGGATAAATGGCAGAAATTTGAACATCAGCGAGATTGTGGCCCCTACCTGGATTGAATCTGTACGTCAACTGGTCTGTACGGTGGTTTCCCTCATCATTTTGAATCGAATGTCACGGCAGCACATATAAAACGGCGGTCTATGAACCGCGAACAAATGTTATTTAAGATCTCTCCCAAATCGAACTAGAACGCCCTGGATACGTCTCTCTTTAAAAAACAGCATACGCCGATGGAAGCGAGGCCTTGCTATTGAGAGTTAAGAAACTACTAAAATTAGATTAGTAACATATTAGAAACTGGTGGGAGCTACAATATACTTTATCGCACTATTTGTAACATATAATTTTCAAACAGACACAGATTTCAACGAAAGTGAGTAAGGCGCTATTTAAAGCGATGTTTTCTTTACATGAGTAAAAAAACTTGATGAGAAATTCGAATAATTTTTTTGAAAAAAACTCCAATTTGGAGAAAAACCATTAAACGGTTTGGGCGTTGACATTGGCCACAGACAGACGGACAGAGAAATGAAAAAAGAAACGTTCTGCCGTAAACCAAATTTTCTTTACCAACAACCCACAAAACGTAGATTCTTACTGGACGACATATTCCAGGACGTAACATGCTAAATGTTCTAAAAAGAAATTCCGTGGTGGAAGCAGAAATCTTGTGGCAATTCACAATGAGAGATAGCGATAATCATCCACAACAATAACAGGACAATTGGGGGGACGAGTCAATAAAAATATGTAAAAGATTTAAGATAAGATTGTTTTGAAGGAATGTACATTCCGGATAGTAAATTAGGATCACTAAAAGTTCTAAAATTTTAATTTTCCTGAATGTACACATTTTTTCTATTGACTAAATGAAGGATTATTAAGTAATTAAGGTCAAAAGAATATTTGGGAGCTAGTCAATAAAAGATTTAATATGGGACTGCTTTTAATTAAAAAATGTTCATTCAAGAAAGAAAAATTAGGATTTTTGAAGAGTTTTAAAATGTATAATTTTTTATTAATTAATTTTAAAGTTTAGACATTTTAAAACTCTTTAAACCACGTTAAAATTGTACTTTTAATTTTTGTAGCATGGTTTCTAAATCTTTAAAACAGTATTATGTGACCTGCGAAGTATTTCTTTATTTTTCCAATTCAGTTGTCGAAATATCTCCTGTAGAAGGCATGTAAATAATTTCGGGAATAATGTGTCCTTGTTTGACACTTCTAAGCAGTTGAAATCGAGCGCCTTCTTTGTCAGTTCTGCTTTTTGCGAGACTATCTCAATAAAATCGTGCAAAAATGCCGATGTATTTTCTTTCTACTCCTTGTTTCAGAAATGCTTGGAGGATGCAAGGGCGTTAAACGCAATCGAAGACTTTAGCAAAGTCCATAAATGCTACATAGAGATTTTGATTGAATTCATGCCATTCCTCAAAGATTTGACAAACTGCTTGAAGGTGATCGACAATAAAATAGCCTGACCTGAAGCCTACTTGCTTCGGCGGTAGATTTTTATTCAAAATATGGAATAGCTTCCTATTAATTTTTGAAAATAGTTTGTATATATCGGATGATAAGGAGATTGGAAGACAATTATTTAGGTCGTCCTTGGCGCCCTTTTTCTTTAATAGTACAATCGTATTAATTTTCCATTAATGGGATATTTCTTCATTTGTCAGAATCATGTTGAAGAGATTAGTCAGTGGCTTAACGATGATTGTCTCTCTTATTTTGAGATATTCATTGGTAATCCCAACTTCGGCAGGCAGTTCTGGCTTCTGAGGTAATGATAAGAGGAACTTCTTTAAAATCAAGAAATATATTTTTCCATCTGACTTTCTCGACCCTTTAAGGAATTCGAATATAATTCTCTGTAGAAAGTTGTTGCTGCGTCGACAATTCTTTGTCTTGATTGTACGGTAATTTGCGATCTATTTTATGCACCTGTGATCAAGTTCCACTAGAAAGTTATTTCTTATTGGTTTTCGTGGACTTAGTGGAATGGTCTCCATTATAATTTTTACTAATTTGGTGTTATAATTTTGAAAGTCAGTTCTGATCATTCTCTTAGTTAGTGTATTCAGTTTATTAAATTGCAATTTAGTTTCTTCTGATTCAAATCTGTGAGTTTTCGTATTCATGTAAAAGTCCCCGAAAATCCAAATATCTGCTTCACACTAGCAGTCTCGGTTTCGCCTAGGACAATAGAGAAATATTAACTTTGGAAAAACTTGTTTGAACAACTTATTAGGTACTAGTGTAACTTTAGTAGACCGACAGACAGACTGACATTCAGACGTTAACCAATTTTTCGATATCAAGAACCCGAAAAATTCTCTATACAAGTCTTACAGGAAGCCATTTGCTATAAATAAGAGCAATGTCTCTCCATTTTTTGATATCAGGGACTTAAAACACTGGGAGTTTTTCTACAAAACATGGGTTTTTTGCCCCAGCATTACAATGATTTCTCTTTAGTTAGTAAATAAGTAAACAAGGCGAGAAAATAAAAGATGGCCTTCGTTATATTTTGAAGATTACTACTTCGTTATCCATGGATGCATTACCTATACAAAACGTGTATTATTTGTACGTTGTCCTTAGTGACGTGTTGGGCTTAAAATTACAAAAATATATTTATTCTTACAAATGAATAGCTCTATAGCAGTACTAATTTTCAAAAAATATCGGCATTTTCTTTTCATTTAATTGGCTTCCTGGAAAATGAAACACAAAAACCTAATTAGTTTCATGTATAATTACACAACGGAAGAAGACAAATATCATCTGCCCGAAACTATCGCGCGAATCTTCAAAATATGGGTTGATGAAATTCAATTGCGACATTAAAACGCCCGAACTATCTAAATAGAGCGAATAATCGATTCCTAGACTCCCACAATGAAATGCGCTAGTAAATGTAGTTCATCGTTAATTGACTGCACTGATCAGGAAGGCACCTTCTATATGACAATGAGTGTGACAGCTCCAGCTTCGACCCTTTCATTGTGAAGCATGTATGTCACATCCGAAGCCTCAGTAACGAGGTCCCAGACTAAAGCATGAACGATGTGAAGCGATTGATGCTCGTTAATAGAAACCAGTGTATCAGAATCCCAATAGCGGGAAGGGAGTGGGTTGAGTATAACAGCTAAATTGCTCCTACCATGTTCTCTGGAAGCGTTGAGATCCTGCACTATCATTTCCAGCAATAAGGGTCGTAACATGCAGGAAAGCATAAGTCAACTGCATACTGTTTTACCATTCAAATTTATGAGTCACCATATCACATGAAATCAATAAAATAAATTAACGTTTTATTTGTATGGTAGTGCTTATAGTACCTCTTATGTCAGTAAGTAAATAATTTTTTATTCATATTTCAGAATTTTTCATCAAACAATGCTGTAATATTTTAACTTGTCATTTAAGCTTTGCATGTCAATGTTGATTACTGAGAATTTTTTATTACCTGATCACCATCTCTTGGAATGAAACTTCTCCCTTGTAAATAATAATATTTATAACTAAGAATCTTACCAACAGATCCATATTTGCCATAATTGTCAAATTTCTTTTGGAAAGACGAAAGATTTTATTAGTGTGTTCATAATTTCAACATACTTTTTCATTTACTTTGATATACCGGATCACTAACAGAATTAAAAACCAACAAAATACTGATATATCTCTGATGTAAATGCACACATCATGAATATCCATTGAACCTGTTATTGAATCTTATTAATGATTTAAAAAAACTCCAATTAACCTTAAAACTCTCTGTCTTTAAACCTTATTGAGAATACAACTAAAAATGCAGTTTTAAGACGCCCAATAGTCGTATTTTGAAGATATTTTAAAATCTTCTTTACTGAAACATTATCTTTAAATTACTGATTATGTATTTAGATCTGTTGCAAATTATGAAAAAAACATAAAGTAAATGCGTAGAGAAAAACGTTTACGGAATAGTAATTTTAAAATCTTGCTTAATAATAAAATCTTAGGAAAATTAGTTTCAAAAATTGTATGTGTGACAAATAAATTTAATTCAAATAAAATAAAAGAAAAAGATTAATCATCATAGCAGAACGAAATAAGGAAGCTAATGGTTCTACTACAGCACATACTTTCTTGCATTCATTCTAACTTAAGAAATTTTCAACAATTTAGAGACTTCAACAAAACTTGCTCTTGCTCTACTATTATGAGCTTTTTTTGTGTAATTTCGAGAAAAATTAAAGACATATTTAGAGCCGTTTTTGTCAATTTTTTAAATTGCCTTTACTTCAAGAAAAATTACGTGAAAACAACTCATACCTTCACACATATATCGCCTTATTTAAAGTTTTAAATTTGAGAACAAATTTCATTAAAAAATGTCAATCATCAATATTGTAGTTTTACAATGTTATTTTTTTGCGATTTTTCAAAATACAGAGTTCCACTGAAATGAAACCTGCTCTATTTTAAGCATTGTTTGCTCTATCCGACAAAATATTAATGTAAAATTGTGTTAATTAAGGAGAAAATTGTGTAAACGGTTTACGCAATAGTGTTGTTTACAGACAGACGTTTTGTCGAAATTGGATTTTTCGTTATAAAGGGCCCACAAAACGAGGATTCTGAATTCACTACGTGTTAGATTAGGTAATGTGCTCCAAATAGGTACAATTTATGCAGAGTTTTGATATCAGATTCTCACAATAAGAGTTATTCTGACGAAAACCGTCCCTTTCCGCCGTAGGTTTTCAATATTGTCTCTTGACTACAGAAAGACGTATTCAAGACAATATAGAAAAAGGAGTAATGTATCTATGTTTGCCACAAAATTGATTTCAAAAGGTCTGGATGCAATATTTAAATAAAAAATAAAATCAAACTTTTAAATAATAAACCAAATTAAATGTAATACAAAAAAAGTTAAATTTCAACAATGTACTATCACAGAAAATACGGAACCTCATGGTTGAGAATATTACTTTGGATGAAGCGAGGCGCTATGAAAAGTTGACCCAAATAATTACTGACCGTTGACCCATTTCGCGATACAAATGAATCCAATCCATCATTTATCCCACATGCAACCGCAACAATATAATTTCCGATGCTGGTCGCGCCTGAATTTAGAAGCCCACTTCGGTCAGTAGTGAGATTTGTAGGCATCAGAATTCATCGACTCCTAATTTACCTCGGTCGAACGCACAATCCACCTTGTTAGAGAGCGGATGTTCAATTCGCGAGGGTGAAGGGTGGAAAGGTGGATGGGTTAGAGGGAGACCAACAAGGGACGGGAAGCGTTGACAAGGGGTGGATTCGAAGAGCCGGCCAAAGCTTGCTCGGCCGCCTGTGAAAACAAATGCGCTAACAATCTACGAGCTCCGACTGAGACAAGTTGGAGGCCGGTATGTGACACTGGCTTCTCACCCCCATGAAAACTGCTCTTTCTGGGAATACAGAGTTAGGACATTAATCGCCGGATGTAATGAAATACCCCGAAAGGATGTTGCTGTCTTTCATAAATCAAATGTCAACACGTTTTGGTAGTTGTCCAAGCGAAAATAAACATTAGCGTGCGGTTGGGTGTATACTGCTCGCAAGATTTGCTCGGCATTTCTGTAATTTGAACATTCATAAAAGTGTTTAAAATACGGTCTTTTTTTTGCTAACGTATTTTTTCAAGATTATAAATTACCGGTAATTGAAACATATAACATAAAATATAAAAGGAATTTCAGTAGTCTTGATAACACAAGAAAAATTTAACCAATCAATGCTTTATATTAAAAACAAATCTTCACACTAAGTGTTTCTTCCAAGCCAAGTCGCAATAAGGTTACTCACTAAAACACAATCTTCAAATATTTACAAATGACACATGCTTGCTTGCTTGATTGATTAGTGATTCCGGGTGCAACAACTGCTAAGATCATTGGTCCCGTAAATGTAGCGCATGTTTTATCACGGGAGGTGGTGCTGATATTCCCCCGCTGGCTAAGGAGATCACTGGCACAGACATACATCGGTTTGCGAGAATTTTTCTCAACCAGATATCCCCCACAACCGTGGCTCCTCCCAAGTTGGGTCAAGATCTAAGCTCCGGGATGGTCTCCCGACAAATGTGATGGTGTAGTGAATGTGAGATTTTAGTGGGCATAAATGAAGGATGCAAAAAGGACAAGGAGGGGAAGCGCGAGAAAAATCACGCGCGGTCTGTGGCCCATTTGTTAGGGTACTGCTCCGATATTCATCTAGTGTTGATCGGGGAAACCACGGAAGACTAGCGATCAGAGCAGCCGGCCGCTAGAGTTCTCCTCCAGACTGTGGCTTAATTCGATCTATCTTATCAGCTAGTGTCTAAAATCTGGCCACAGTCGGGACTCGAACCCCAGGACCTTCCGATGAGAAGCCCAGTAGTGACATCAGTACACTACGTCTTTATATTCTCCATTCTTGGGTTTAACCATTTCTTAATATTTTGAAACTTCACTTTATGGAAAGAAAACCAGCCTAGATATCACAAAATCTTAAGAGGGAGAATTCGATAAATTAAATTAACAACTCACGATTACAAAAAAATGCATTTTTCTGCGCTTGTTGAGGAAAGAATGACTAAGAAATATGTCGAAGTGGCCTGCAAAGCTGACCTGCGGAACAACAGTACACGAAGACTTGCCTAACAACCAGGGACAAATGTCACATGTGAAACTTTGTTATTAAAAATTTCCCGCCACAGATTCATTAAAAAAAGTCATGTTCATAGACCCGTCTACCTACCCTAGAAATGATCAACATTTGTAATTGGACACCTGCTTTTTTTGTACTTACACTATATGTTATATTTACGTTACAGGTGTTTTATAATTTATTTAAATTTTGTGTACAAAATATGATTCATATGATCTTCTAAGAAACAATAAAGAAGTTTTTTGGAGGAAGTATTTCTTGTCTGATAACATTTTTTGACAGTTTTACTTCATGAATGTATAGGTGTGGGTAAATACAAAAGAGGAAGAATTTAATTTCACACAATTTCTGAGAGATTAAAATTTTCTATTGGGGCGAATGAGCAGCTTCTTAATTCTTAGAATCAAATTGTCCCCAGGTTGATGAAGGGCAAAAAAGAAATATTGGAATAGATTTCTGGCGTGCGTTCTTCTTAAGTATTTGAATGATTGATTGATTTTTAGTGATTCCAGGCACGTTAACTACTAGGGTAATTAGTCGCGTAAGTGTGCATGTTTTTTTCTCGGGAGGTGGAGGTGTTCTTCCCCCGCTGGATGGCGAGATCCAGCGCAGACCGACCGTCAGCCAATTTTTTTCCCAAACAGCTGGGCACTGCCCCAGCCAGCACAAGCTCTAAGCTCCAGACCGGTCTTCCGGCATTTGTGGTGGCACAGAGCATGTGAGTGTGTAAGTAAGGGATTAGGATATAACAAGGAAGACGAAGGAAAGATCGCGTGCGGTCCGTGGCCCGTTTGTTACGGAACTGCTCCGGTATGAGCCTAGTGTTGATCGAAAAAACACGCAAAACTACCGATTAGATCAGCCGGCTGATAGAATTCTCCTCCAGACACTGACTGAATCCGACCTAGCTGACAAGCTAGTGACGAACATCGTGCCACCGACGGGACTCGAACCAAGGGCCTCCCAATCAGAGACACTGCAGTTCCATCAGTTGATGCCCTGAGCCTCCTCTCCCGGTCGAAGCGGCTGAAAAACACTAGACTACAGAGACCGCACGCACAGAACGCAACGCCCAGCCCGAAGGTAGAAATGTTTGCGTGTTCCCTCATAGCGTACAATTTTTACAAGCGCGCTGAGAGACGGGGGCCGCGGGTACACAGGCCGTCTGTGGGAGGGAATGATCATGCGACGCGTCCGCACGCGCTCGAACAGCTCTAATTAGCCCCTGCATTCTGTTGGCACATTAGCCGCCATTCCCACCGACGCGACGTGGCCCGCCCGCGGCAGGGCGACGGGGCGAACGACCATGCGGGCCGCAGCCCAGGCACGCAATACCTACGGGACACGGGGAGGAAGCGGCAGGTGTGGGAAGGTCCATGTTGGCATGCGGGACGCGAGGATTTCTATCTGCTTTGGGATGAGAGCAATTTTGTGATTGTGAAGTACTGAATAAAAACAAATTAAATTCTGTGGTGGTAATATACCTTGTGGTACTCCATGATATGAGTTAAGAAATAATAAAATCATAACAATTCAACGTTTTAATATTTATTAGAACTCTAGTACTGAAAATCAACTTTTGGGAGCACTTTTCAAATCTTCAGTAGCTTACCTGAGCAATGTGAATGACACGAAATAATAACGCTAGGAAATGTTTTTAAAACAGCTAGCAAACCTCCCTCGTATGAAATGGAAGAAGTGAAACCCCAGGCAATTGATTTACTATCTTGCCCTAACGAAGATACTTCGTAAGAAGATAAATTAATGTAATCGTGCACCGGAAAACGGCGAATTTTCGGCAGGAAAACTCTTATTTCCAGGCTCTGGTAACAAAAAAGTGGATAAATCCCGTTGCTGAATATAGAAAAAACTTGCTCTTACACGTGGTGTAGCAAGAATCCATATTTTGAGGGTCCTTGATACCCAAAAATTAATTTCTCCAAAAGGTCTCTCCTCCGTCTGCCTATGATCAACGCTATCGCCTAAACACTTCATCCGATTTTCTTCGAAATTGATATTCCCCAATCGATCTTAATGACATCAAGGGTTTGGGGGTTTCAAACGGATATTTTGATTTTCGAGGGTACTTTACATGAAGCCTCAAAATTTTCACAATTGTTAAAAATATGTCACCAAATATTTTGATCAAACTTTTTCTTCGGAGAGCGTAAAAGACGCTTAAGAGAATAATGCCAGACTTACCTTCATTGAAATCCCAGATTTTTTGGAAATTGCAAAAGTGCATTTTTTAAGGTCTTCCCACAACTATAACATTGAATTTTTTCCTTAATGAAGTCTGTTCCTTAAAACAGATATTTAAATCAATTCCGTATCAAATTTTCTAAAATATGAGTAGTTTACGTGTATTTTGGCGCAAAATACAGGCAATTTTTTGCTCTCAAAAACCGCTCCAAATTTTGTTTTAATTTTTTTGCCATGTGTAGAAGAAGGAATGCTTGGAAGAATGGCGTGGGTCTCACATTCATTCAACTCTCTGAATTTTCAAAAATTGCAAATTTAGAAATTATATATATATATATATATATATATATATATATATATATATATATACACACACACACACACACACACACACATACACATACAGGTGAGTCACGCAACTTTAGCATCGCCAGCAGTTTTCGAACCGTTGAAGTTATTGCAATGCTGTTTTCACGGAAATATATAAGAGAATGAGGCAAATTATTACATGTATTCATTTCTATTTTATCATTTCTATTTTTAGAGATATTGAGGTAATTTCTTTTTTTAATGAAACTATACATATGTTTTGGGTCCATCATGACAAGCGTATAAGGACGAATCCAATGATATACATATTGTCATATATTATAAAAGCATTTTCTTGAGTAATTTTAATTTTTGGCGACTCAAATTCAATGTATATTGTAACGCTCCGAGCACTTGCTAGCAGGGACTGTCATATTTAAAATATATGTTAAACCCGAGTTGCAAAAAAATAATAATTACTCAAAATATGCTTATGTAGCATATGCCAATATGTATATCATTGGATTTATCTTTTCATGATAAACTAAAAATATACATTGTTCAATTTGAAAAACACAATGGCAGATTCGCATGATGGGTCAGTCCTGGAAGGGGCATGACGTCTCACCTCCCCTAACGTGAAAAGTTCTGCCACGTAAATACTGCGAACAGCTGACCAGTGTCCCTTCTTGCTTGAGTCGCCAGCTAAATAGTTTCCTTTCTAGTTCGAGACGCCGAATGGGTTTTGTTCGTTAAGAGTACATTTAGTAGTACGTGATATAGTAATTTGTATTTGCATAAGAAAGTGTTTAAAATCAGCCATTTTTGTGGAGAAACCTGGTTTGGTAGAAATTATTGAGAGAATAGTTAAACCAGTGAATAAGAACGATATTTTGGAGTGGATTTAGTTCCCGGCGCATTAAATGTTAAAATTTGCATATTTGAAACGGCAAGTAAGAATTTTGAGATCGTGAAAACAGTTGTGAATCGAACGAGTACCGTTGGCAACGCGAAAACTATTTAAACGCCACAAATTACTTGCTAAGTACAAGGAACTTCACGCACGCGGACGTTAAAGTTATTGAGCGGGCTAAAAGAACGAAGAAGACGGGTGTGTATGGGCTTTTCATTTGAGGAAGACGAAGGAAGAAAGAAAAGGACCGTTGTAGGCGAAATTTGGGTGGACCGCTGAGAGAGGAGAGGGGGTCGTTGCAATCTACAAAGGCGACGTTCATGCTGCCGGAGGAAACGGTGCAGCCCTAGCGCTCTGCCGAGTACTTCTGAGGGGCCACGGTACGAGACCACGCCGTGCAAGCAGCGAAGGGTAAATTGGCGGTGCCGCGGACCGGCTATCCACCGTCACCTAAGGTTACAAAGTGAGATTTTGGAGTGCATTGCGGGGCGGCAGATCGACAACCGCTAGCATTTGGAGATCAAGACGCGGTCGCAACCAGCGGCATGAATTAAATACGACGTAAAAGGAGGGACATAGGGAATTTGTTGCAGTCGTTTAGAAAGAATTAAATAGGACTGAAAGCAGAACGGTATTTATAAATGGAATAACTGGATGCCTTGAGATCTTTATAATATTTTTGTTTAAAGATTTGCCTCACAATTTCATATGTAATTCGTAATCATTTTGGGGTGAAACGACACTTCATTAGTTATTGCAATGCTGTTTTCACGGTAATGCATAAGGGAATGATTTCACGTTAATCAAATTCTTTCATTTAAAATTCATACGAGTGTTCACGAGTGGAAATCTATTATTAGTGCTTTAATTTAATATGAGGTGTTTAAAGCAAACTTCATGTTAGCAATAGGAAGGTATTTGCGGTACACGGCAAACACCAAACAAATTTTGTAAGGAATTCTGTTTTTTTAAGGTATTTACTTTGAGAGTAAATATAAGTACTTAAGAGTGTCGTTCGTGAAACGAACATGTGTAAATGAATATTTTCTTTCTTTCTGTGATTGTGAACTTGTATTCTCATTTGATTCTTGATTGTATAAGCAAAGTTTCTTTGATTTACACGTGTATTTGAATACCCTTTCTCACACCCGAAGAAGATCCTGCTGCCCTGAGGTTAATACAAAGCTCTTATTGAGCATTTGTCTGCGACTCGCCATTAGGTGCCTGCTAGGTTTTATCAGGCGAGAGGAGCGTCATGCGAAGGTAGCATATACATGGTTTTGCGAATCCCACCCGGGAAATGGATGTTTGTCTGTGTCTGTATGTTTGTAATCGTCCATTCATTCTTCATTTCTTACTTCATCCCCCCCAGGGCTGACAATCTTGGAGTTTAAAATTGATTCAACATAGACATGCCGATCGACACATTGCGACCAGATCAACGAGACATCGCGACCAGAATAAAAACCTTAGGGGGCACGGGAAGGTCGGATAGGTAAAGGCACACAGTCATTTAAAAGTACGTACAAGTTTCATTTAAAAAGAATTAACAATAATTACATTAACTGCTCCGTAAATACACACTTTCCAGTATTTCCCAACTGCCCGCCTGTGGATACACCACATATTCTAGTGAGACCCCGCCCCAAGAACACGCTCTTACTACGCCATTCCTGTGACTTTTGTCACCCATGCAACGCACGAACATACTCCAGCCTGGGTGTAAATTTTGCGCAAAGCGTGAGGTTTACAAATACAAAACCCGCCGGCCTGAGCGCCATTTTATACCTCGTCTTGCCGTCACGTCTCCGCCGTTGAGCGTGGGTGGGAGGTTTTCATAGTACCCCGTGAGCGTCGAAGCAACGCCGGCGTCCACCAGTCTAAAAATATCCGTACACCAACGCCGTGGCGCCAGGCTATTCATCTCTTAGGTATGCGAGCTTTCCGCTTTCCTCCCACGCAGGGCAGTCAACGTGACGCTACAACTGAATAAAACCATTTGTAGTATCCGCCTGGACGGACACTTCAGAAGCCGTTGGTGGCGTCATGGGCCATCTAGTGGACTGCACCGCCGTCATAAAGTAGCAGAGTCGTCATCTCCGGCGCCATGCGCGAGTAACCAGACGGTAGGAGTTACCTCTCCAGCCGAAGGGGCAAGCATCAGCCGCCCCTACCACTGGGGATGCGACCGTTTTTTGGAGCCGCCCTGCGCTGGCGACCCTCTCTCATGATTTGGCGGCTCTATACTCATCATTTCAGAAGTAGTTATATTGTAGGGTATTGGATAGGCTTCGCACTTTAAATAATTATCTCTGGCTATTGTTATAATTCACCGACGACAAATCTACATTGTATTTTCATCTTCCTGACATTACCACCAGTTGCTACGTTTAAGAATGATTCTGTTGGTTTGGAAATTAGAAACTGTATTTTAAACCTTCCATCCTGAGTTCAGTATAAAACGCCACCCAATGAAACGTGTAATGTTGAGGCATAGCATTCCTGATCTAATTAGAAATTTTCAGATGTATTTCACAAGGCTGCATTTTCTTTGAAGCTTTTTTTTGATCAGTTCTTCCATATTTCCATATATACCCTTTCCAAGAAAAGAATGAGCTTCTGTCACTGAGGCATATTGATTTCCATTATGAAGGGAACAGCATTGATGCTTCGTTTCGAAGAGCCTATGAACAACGTCCATTGGTCACTGAAACATTTTATTCCAAATTTTTAAAGTACAGCTTTTTTGCTGGTGCTGTAGGCAAGCTGGCACTCTTTCGAGAAATAATCAAGGAACTCTTCTTCTGTCTTTCGATACCAGTTGAACGTTGTGCATGTAGTGAGGATATATTTCTTTTTCAACCACGAGCCTGAAACCTCGGCCGATACCTTTGAGAGAATAATTTCTCGCACTTAATAATTAAGGGTTTCTTGATTAAACAACTGTGGATTTTCTCTGCTTTTTGGTGAATGCAATAAGGTAAATTACAGTGCCACAGCAATTTGAATAATTTGACGATGATGTCCATATACTGTGTTTGGTATAAGGATGTGAGGATCATGTTTTAAGGGTTTTATGCCAGACGAAATATTCAGGTAATTCAACTATTTCATATTATTCTTATTATATCCGTCCACTTTCACTTTACAAAACTCGTTTACATTATTCTTCTATTTTTCCTACATCATTGAACTACCAAAAGATAAATATTTCTGCATTCCTTTTGTATCTTTTGCAAAAACCTACAACGCATGGGTGACAAACATGTGGGGCACATGATTTATTTTGATCCTCCAACTTAATGCCGAAATAAGCGTAAAAAGCTATCCTTAAAAACGTGGTGGTTTTCTCTTCATAGTTTTAGTTTCTGTGATATATTTCTGAGATCACTCCCGTAATCTGTATTAACGGTGTGAGCAATTTATTTTAAAGTCAGTTTCTACGATACATCATCAAGCTGTTTGATAAGATGATTGCTTCTTCCATCTCCTGCACCACTACCGTGATTCATTCGATCCACTTTACGATTAGGAAATGAGTACGCGCAACGAATGCATTTCCATTTAAAGTTCCAAAAATTAATTTCTTTGCCTCTTTGATCGTAACGTTGCTTCCAGGCATTGTCAACTCCCATATACTAGTCGTATATTTCTCGATACGACTGGACGGAAATTAATGAAAAAACCGTTGTTTTATGATCTCTTGATTTTCTCTGGAAATCTGGTTTACTTCAATCGAGACCAGAATCTCATAAACGACAGAATTCGTTGACAAACGCGAAAGAGTGACGTCCTCAATATTTGAGAGTTTCTGCACAAATAAAATGGATAAATTTGGCAGGCGAGACGAGTTCTAACGTCACGTAAGTAATTAATCGTTTTTACGCTCCATTGGTATCGGATTTTAAACTGCACACCGAAAATTCAATTTTGCTCTTCGGGCTGTGATTGGATTACGACTAAACGCGCGTAAGTTTTCTCGGAGAGTGCAAACTAAAAGGCGAAAATTACACGGCACTCTGGGGCAGAGAACGGGTCGGCGTCGTCGTCTGTGTGACCCTGGGAAAATAAGAGGCATCGGAGGACCGTCGTCATTCAGCAGAATAAACCTACAATTACAGTTAACTTGCTGCGTACGATTAACAACAAACTTACAATTAAACCTCTGCGTAAGCTGCCTGGAAAATACACTATCTTTATCTCACTGCAACCGTTATCATAACCAGACAGTTTAATGCTTAATTATTTTGTTCTCTTCTTCTTTGAGACATATGCAATTTATCGCTCGGTAAGTGATTCCACTTATTTATTTTGGCGATGTTTTATGAAATTATGTGGATTTTTTTCTCCACGAAGCCTATTTATTTTAATAAACTTAATTGTTAAGTTAATAACATTAACAAATCATTTTCAACATATTTTATTACAGTTACAGGTTGAGATGGTTCAGAGTCAGCATTGCCGTCGTCTCTGGAGCGTCACCGAGCGGGAGATTCTAGGGTTCAAATTGCAAGTTTTCGACACTAGCTGCATACTGTAGGTAGATCGGGACTCAATAATTCAAAATTTGTTTGGAGGAGAATAGTAGTCACCTGCGGCTCTGATCGATACTTTTCCGTGGTTTCTCCGATGAACACCAGACGAATGCCGGAGAAGTACTCTAACAAATGGGCCACGGGACGCCCGCGATTTTTCCTTTCTCATCCTCGCCCTTTTTCACTATCGTAGGGATATTAAAGAAAGGGGAAAAATCTC
This sequence comes from Teleogryllus occipitalis, assembly GCA_011170035.1. Classification (NCBI taxonomy): domain Eukaryota; kingdom Metazoa; phylum Arthropoda; class Insecta; order Orthoptera; family Gryllidae; genus Teleogryllus; species Teleogryllus occipitalis. Next base: position 162,809 of record BLKR01000040.1, read on the forward strand.
TCAAGACAAATAATAGGTCGGCGCTGGATCTCACGTTCCAGCTGGAAAGGAACACTGCCCTCTCGAACACTACTCTTATGGTACTAATGAACAATGTAGTTGACCCCGGACACGCTAAATAAACAATAAACCGATGTACTTTTTTTTAACGAGAATTACTTGTGTAATTATCACTACATAAATTCGAAGAACTAGTTTTTCGCATCTAGAACGCATTTCTAGTGCGTATTGCACGTGGAATCATTTCAATAGTTAAGCATGGGGAGTTTACACCTATTTATTTATTTTTTTACGTCAAAAACAGATAAAAACTCTGTGTGATGTGCTACGAGGAGAAGTGAATTTTGCGCACATTTTCATAATCCAGTGATTCCTACCCTAAGCCATAACTTGAATTTTTAATATCGAAAGAAATGGGCGTTTTTTGCAAGGATTGTTAAAAAAATATTCGCTTCGATGTGATAAAATATATTTTCAAGGGTAAATCAGAAATAAAATTGCGCTCTTATCCCTCATCATGTCCTTCGTGAAGGAATAATAATTCTTGCCGCGACAACATGGAGAACGATAATTTAAATAAATATATTTCCCACTGAATTCTAGAAGACGCGCGCAAGTAATGGATGTTACATTTATCTAGAAGCAAAACAAAGGGTCATCTCAGCATTTACACAAGGATCAGTCAAACTGGTCGAAATACCTGATTGAGGTGGGGACATTGACCCAGAAGCTGAGGTACAATACATGTTACAGATTATTTAGAATTATTCAGTCCATATGGTAAATAATACATTCAATATCATTGTTAAAATTAATAATAGTTTCGTTTTTGGTGCTCGGTATAATCTCTAATTGTGTAGAAACAGTTATGCAGCAGAAAAGATTTTACTTGGGACTTAAACTTTTCTATCGAATTTAGTCGTTTAATGTCATCTGCCACAGTGTTGTAAACTAATGTAGTACATGTATTGTATGTGAATTTTATTGGACTCCAATGTAACAACGGCAATATTTGTTTTACCTTATTATTTCATGGTAAAGTTAATTGGTTTAATTGTGTAAATTTATAATAAAATTATATATTAGTTGGGAATCTATAAATGAAAGAATATTTTAATAAGATTATTCGTATATTGAGTTGGAAGTACTACATGCGAACTCTTAAGCGTCTATTAGCGAAGAATCCAAAATAGTTGAAATTTATGTTGAGAACATTCGTCAGGTAAAATGCAATCAGGAATATGCTTTGGAGTTAAATAAACGAAATAATTAATATCTCCCAGAAACCTGCAAGGCATGATTCGCAAGATTTTACGTGATTTTTCGAAATAAATCGTGTCAGTTAATGATCTGAAATAAACAACTAAAAATATAAAACGATTTAACGACTTAAATGGATAAAACAGAGTGAACTGTCCGTCCTTCCCCAATTTGACAATTAGTCCTTTTGTAACAAGATTTCTGATACTTCCACAAAGTTTCAAGGATACACTTCTCCAAAGATTCAGGCCTGCGTTATTCTCTCAAAATCTTAAAATTTCATTCTTTATGAAGGTTTTCTTATATTATTGAGCGCAAATTTGAACGTGAAATGCAACTTCACTAATAAAAGATTTTAGGAATGATGGAAGTTACATGTGGAATTCTGACCTTTGTTAATACACACACTTTTAAGCTTTTGTACTTTGTCACAATTTACAGAAACTTCCCAATTTTATCCTGCACGTGATGAGTATAGCGCTCTACAAAAGTCTATCCGCAGAGGCACCTTGCTGTTGAGGGTGCTTCCAGCAGACATTATGTTGGTAACTCGAGCTGCAGCTTGATAACGTAAATTGAGTACTCACCAAAATGGTATAGGACGATTTTCCTACGGATGAGCCAAAGTGACAGCTAGTGCTGGCAACATAACTGAAGGTTCTGTGGTCGTTGTGCCCTCCAGCCCATTAGACACTCTTCCTGCATTCGTTCGTTTGCAGTTGGCTAACTTGTAAATGCCTTCGACGCTTCCTTTTGCGATGTCCTCGTCCGACAAAAATATAGTGCGATGCGAGAAATAATTGAAATTAGGAAATGCAGTGTTATGTTCTCTTCTGTAAAATTCTTTTTTCCTATAAACATTACATTACATTTACTTTTTGTGTGATAAATATTATGTTTATTTTAAAACCAAGACTTGAATGCGAGATGCGTACCGGTGCACGTGTTTCCGGCTTAAAATCATTTTTTCTTTCTATTTACATTCGTGGCAGTTTTCTTTTATTGATTGTGAGATCTTGATAAGAGATTTTCCACATACGTAATTAAATTTAAATATTTCCCGGATTCGCGAACGTGCATATACCTCAGCAAAACTCTTGGACTTCTGTATACTGATGTTTCCAAATTCTTTACGAAGAGGTGCGGGTGAACAGCTGTCGAGGCGGAGGGATACTTCTCTGAATTAATGTGATGTTCATTTGTTACGCGAACTGTCACTTTGGCTCATCCTTAGGAAAATCCTTCTATAATGGATGCTGTAAGTATTGTCCCCTTCACTTTTTGGTGTCATAACAGTCGCCTTGTACAAACTGCTAGTTACGTGCATTTCATGTACATCAAACGCACAAGAAAGTAGGTTGCGGCAGCGGGCAGCGCTTGCTGAAGGGACGCCTTGCTGAACAAAGGGTGTATATTTGGACGGGAAAAACCTGTGCTCGAGCAGGGCTGCGGGAGGCACCCCAGCGGAGCGGCCGTGACGTGGGTGGCCACAGGGGCAGGTTTGTAGACCCCGTCCACATTCCTGGCTGTGGAAACGGCTAGATGACGCAATTCCGTCAGCCGGACCAGAAAGTATACAAGCGGACCTCAGACAAAAATCCTTCTTCTGATTCTTGGGCTCGTCCGTAGGACGTCGTGTGAGTTGTGCGCGGCGCGTGGCACTTCGATGTGTAGGCTACGGAGGCCGGGAGCTGCAGCCGGCGTGTATTCGTCGAAACGTGAGGTGCGGTATACTCGGCTTGTATGCGCAAGTAGAGATAACGGTGCATCACACCGCAGGAGTTCGTATTTTATTAGGTAAGCGGTTGTGATGACCAGTTAAATGTTCCTCCTTGTAACGGGTCAGTTTATTCTGTTTATTGTAAATATTGTAAATTGTGTATTCAGGTGTCGGAGCATATCGAGAATAAAATTCAATACGTTACAAATTGTTCTCGTCTGTGAATCCTTGCCCCGACAATGACGCCACAACTTGTTTCCGAGTGATCTGGTTGCTCCCAACATATATGCAATCTTTAATATGAGGTTCTGATTCGGATGGCGGGGGAGAGACTTTCCTTGCGCTCTGAACAACCAAGGAAATAATTGTAGCGTGCGTAGCCTCGCCGTTGAGTGGGCGGGAAGCGCGCCGAAGTAGTAAAGGCCCATTCACAATGCAAACATAAGCATAAGCATGGCGTTAACATAAAAGTTAGGACTACGTCTACAAGTGGACTCATTCACAATGCGTTCGCATAAGCATAACACGTAAGACGTTAACTTAAGAGCTTGCAAGCTTCAAGCTTCTGTGCTATGCTTATGTCAGACATAAGGAATGAGCCAATCACAGTTCGTTAACTCAAAATCGAGTATCGAAGTCGATCGTGTCGATTCGTGTGCTGCGTCTCATAGCCAATAGAAACTCTTATTTTGCCTGTGTTTGTGTTCGACATTGTGAATACGCCAACTCTTCGCTTGTGTTAATGTCTATGTCTATGTGTTATGCTTATGTTTGTGATTGCATTGTGAATGGGCCTTAACAAGGGGAGCGCTGAGAGGCGAGAGCCTGCGGCGGATAAAACGCGCGGTTCGGGCGAATTGCCGCCCTCGCCGCCCTCGCCGCCCTCGCCGCCCTCGCCGCCCTCGCCGCCCTCGCCGCCCTCGCCGCCCTCGCCGCCCTCGCCGCCCTCGCCGCCCTCGCCGCCCTCGCCGCCCGCCGCCCTCGCCGCCCTCGCCGCCCTCGCCGCCCTCGCCGCCCTCGCCGCCCTCGCCGCCCTCGCCGCCCTCGCCGCCCTCGCCGCCCTCGCCGCCTGCCGCTCCATTACTTTAATGACGAGCGACTCGGCTCGCGGGGGCTGGGGCGTCAGCTCCGCGGAGAGGCCACGTCGCCTTCAAGCCAAGACGATCGCGCGCCGCCGCCGCTTCACCGCTAAAACCTTCCCTTAAACTGGATCACTGCATTACGTTCGCTATGAAATTGAACGAAAACAATTTTCCCTCAGTTTCATCGTGAATATATTTTACTTTCTCGCCCTTACGAAGGTACTTGGTAAGAAGAGAGACTTATATAATCGTGCCCCGGAAAACCGAATTTTCGGCAGAAAAACTCTTATTGCCGGGTCCTGGTAAGAGAAAAGTGAATAAATTCTGTTACTGTTTATAGTAAACTACGTCTTCTGCCACGCGGTGTACCCATGTTCGCGGTGAATTCATGTTTTGTGATTCTTTGATACCGAAAAATCGATTGGCGGCAAAACGTCTGTATGTCTGTTTATCCGTCTGTCAGTCAGTGGTCAACGCTACGGCCTAAATCGTCCAGCCGATTTTCTCCAAAATTGATATCTTTGAATTAATACGAATGAAATCGAGATTCGGGGAGTTTGAAATGGACATTTTGAGTTTTAAGAATACTTTTTCATGAAGCGATTAGATTAGCGTCATTAGATCTTTAAGGATCGGCCCGAGTTAGATCCATACGGTGCTTTGTGGTCTACTGGTAGGAGTGACGGCGAATTAACTCTGAGGATCTGAATTCGGTCTCGAAGTGTAAAACATTTTGGCTGGTTGAAAACACTTTTGCAGGTTTACGTAGTCGTACAATATAGCCGAACAGTTAGAAATAATGCGAGAAAGTATGTGTATTTGTAGCACCACTAGTTTTATTTGGAATGTAGGAGATTTTCAATAAATATAGAAGTCAGTGAATACTCATATACCAGTAGTTATTGCACACTGAAATCAACATCTTCCTTTTTCCTCTTCGTCCTCTTGTCCAACAGATCTTACGGTTTTCCCATGCTCTGTCTCCGATACCAGTCAAAACATTTTTTAGATTAGTTTGGGATGAGCCATTTAAGGGTACATGATCAGCCCATTTCGGCCCAAAGACTACGAATGAAGAGTGGGTACACAAAAGGAAGTGAAGAATCGCCAGAGATTTGTGCCCATTTTTATACAATGATGCTCCGGCAACTACATGGAAATCCACAGGAAACACTGTTGAGAGCAGTCGGTCTAAAAATTGGATTCAGAAGTGCGCCACAAACTCATCGATCTAAACGCATCGAGCGAGTTTCCGGAACCTGGAAATCGAACCCGCAACTTCCCAATAAGCTGTGTGATCGAGCTGTAAGGCTGTTTTTTCTTAAGGCGTAGCCTTAATGGTCATCATCATCATCATCATCACCATCATCGCGGTTGGTTTGCAATAAATAAGCTCATTAGTTACATTCTCAATGGGTAAGATTTTCCAATCACACGGATTGTTTTATAAGTTAAGAGAATTTTCAAAATGCGCTTCACTCTTCAGTGATATTAGGCGATTATTGAGTTTAGACTTGCTATGGGTAGATCATTATATTAAGTTCTTTATCTGGTAAATTATCAGTTTCTCTGAAACCTGCAATGTTCATTACAGTATTGGACACAGCTATAGATTTTTTTGAGGTACAAGGAGGAACGGGACAACAACGAAAATAAGAGTCAAGGCGTTATAGAAAGGGAACAAAAGTGAGCAATGAGGAATATAGTAAAATATACGACCACATCAACTAGAATCCTTATAGAGAATGTTCCTTTAAAATTATTTATAGGAAAGTGATAGATCCGGCAAGAGTGGCTAGTCTCTTTAACCAATATTTTCGGAAATTCGGCGTTTGATCTCACGAATGATCACTTATCACAAAGTTCAACAACGGATTTTTCCCCAACAAATTATCAATATGATGTTGATTTCGGAAACTTCCTCCTAGAAAATTTTGAAAATGAGTCTATTATATTTTGAGGACTTCATTTACGAAAAACTCTGGCATAATTTACACACTTCAAAATTACCATCCGTTTCCAGAGATAATAATTTGAAATGGGGAACACTTGCCGACATAGTTCATGGAGTTTACTAGTTTGCCAAAGAGCATCCATCTGTGTGACGAGTGACGCCATAGCTAGGTTCATATCTCCTAATGGCAATGAGGAGAAAGAGTATTTCTGTTGCAGAAAAACCTTTCGAAATCATCCAGGAGTGCTTTATGACAGAAAAGGAATATATTCCATGTTAGTATCAGATGAATTAATTCTAACCATGCCAAATTGAAAGTTGAGAGTACACTCTCCGAAGAATGTTGAGAGTGAATGAAAGGTTGCAAATCATACTTTCTGTAATTTGGTGTTATTCCAACAATAGCAAATTACAGAAAATATCATTCACCACTATTCACTAGCGCTCAGCATTTGGAGTTATCCCAAACCTGTCAAATTACGAGTATCATTCGTCACCATTCATTCACGCTCAACAGTTGGTTGATTGATTGTTCTTTTCTCGGGAGATGGCAGTGATCTTCCCCCGCTGGATGGCGAGATCCGGCGCCGACCTACCGTCGGCTAGTGGAGTTTCGCCCTTACCAGGACTCTTCCAGCAGCGGGCACCGCCCCAGCCGGGACAAGCTCTAAGCTCCTGACCGGTCTCCCTGAATATGTGGTAGTGTAGTGCAAGTTAGTATACGTGTGTGTGTGTGTGTGTGTGTGTGTGGACCTCACGGTCAGAGGCGCTGCAGTGATATCAGTTGATGCACTGAGCTACCGCTCCTAGTGAAACATTTGGCGTAATCCCAACCACACTAAAATACAAGTATCATTACTATTTATCCACGTGCAACATGTGATGAAATCCCAACCATACGTAATTACGACACATGTCATCCACCACCATCCATCCACGCTCAACAGTCTTTGGGCAAGCGTATTCCCATGTGTTATAGCTGCGCCGGCGTTAAACGCCGCCTGGCATAGGGCGCAAAGGGATGTGCCGCGTGTCGTAATGCAGGCAATCGTGCGGGTTTACTGCGCGCGAGCACGTACCGCCAGGCGATTTATGCGTCCGCGACACTCCCCGTTGCGGTTGTGACTCATGCGTCCTCGCGGCGCCTGTTCGCAGTCGATAACATACAGCGGAGGGCGGCGCGCGGTGCAGGTTGCGGAGAGGACGCCGCTACTGCGGTCGGTGCGTGATGTAAAGACATGGGTGAGCTGTTGCGCATCGTCTCCCACTTCAGCCAATGAGCTTTGGGCACCAGTTTGCGTTGCAATATTTGCGGGAGTTTTAAATGCAGCGAGATACCAAAATTATCATCTTGTTACGTGTCACTGAAACAGATGTATTAAGCTTTTTATATTGCGTCTTTTGTCGCAATTACAACTTCATTGTGTTATTTTTGGTTGGTCACCGGCGGAGCAGGTTGCGGAGCGGAGGCCGCTACTGTGGTCGGTGCGTGATGTAAAGACATGGGTGAGCTACTCTGCGTCGTATCCCATTTCAGCCAATGAGCTTTGGGCACCAGTTTGCGTTACAATATTTGCGGGAATTTTAAGTGCAGCGAAACATCAAAATTATCACCTTATTACGTGTCACTGAAACATATATTACGCTTTTTATATTGCGTCTTTTGTCGCAATTACAACTTCATTGTGTTATTTTTGGTTGGTCACCGGCGGAGCAGGTTGCAGAGCGGAGGCCGCTACTGCGGTCGGTGCGTGATGTAAAGACATGGGTGAGCTGTTGCGCATCGTCTCCCACTTCAGCCAATGAGCTTTGGGCACCAGTTTGCGTTGCAATATTTGCGGGAGTTTTAAATGCAGCGAGATACCAAAATTATCATCTTGTTACGTGTCACTGAAACAGATGTATTAAGCTTTTTATATTGCGTCTTTTGTCGCAATTACAACTTCATTGTGTTATTTTTGGTTGGTCACCGGCGGTGCAGGTTGCGGAGAGGACGCCGCTACTGCGGTCGGTGCGTGATGTAAAGACATGGGTGAGCTGTTGCGCATCGTCTCCCACTTCAGCCAATGAGCTTTGGGCACCAGTTTGCGTTGCAATATTTGCGGGAGTTTTAAATGCAGCGAGATACCAAAATTATCATCTTGTTACGTGTCACTGAAACAGATGTATTAAGCTTTTTATATTGCGTCTTTTGTCGCAATTACAACTTCATTGTGTTATTTTTGGTTGGTCACCGGCGGAGCAGGTTGCGGAGCGGAGGCCGCTACTGTGGTCGGTGCGTGATGTAAAGACATGGGTGAGCTACTCTGCGTCGTATCCCATTTCAGCCAATGAGCTTTGGGCACCAGTTTGCGTTACAATATTTGCGGGAATTTTAAGTGCAGCGAAACATCAAAATTATCACCTTATTACGAGATATTGAAACATATATTACGCTTTTTTTAAATATTGCATCGTTTATTTCGATTACAATTTCATCACACTATTTTTGGTTGGCCACCGTTGGAAATTGTCACTTTATTCCACCTTCAAAATGTTTCTCAACACTTCTCGCTCTTCAATCAACATGGTGGCAAACGTCTGGTCTGGCTATTCAAACGAAGTGCCCGAGTTGTAGTCATATTGTTCGTGACGTACACTGGGGCTGCAAAGAACGAGCAAACATCGGTGCGACGGACTACCTCACCCATGTCTTTTCATCATGGATCGGAGCATAACGGTGGCTTTGGAACTGATGTTGGCGCCCACTTCCCCATTTTTAACGTGGACTTTGTTTGATTAATAGGTTGGACTTTTCTGGCCCATCAACTGCTGTGGTGATTAGTTCCGAATGTGATATGCATGTTGTATCCTAGAAAGTGGCGGTGTTCCTCATCCGCTGGAACGAGAGAGCATGCGCCGACCCACGTGTCGGCTTGTTGGACTTTCCATTCCAAGTATCTCCCCCTAATGGGGAAACGCTCCGGTCGAGACAAGCCCTACACGACTGATCTCCGGGCATGTGTGGTTGTGTAGTGTATGTGTGTATGTGTTAAAGGAGAATGAGACAACCAAAAATGAGGAAAGGAAAACTGCATGTAAATGTTCGTGATTAACAATGAACAAACTTTCCTACTCATAATTTCCAACACATTTTTGCCAAAATACTTTCTTCTCTGGTCTCATGGCGCTCCGATTTGTTTTGTTTTTTTTTGTTCTAGGGAAGTAGGAAGTTCAGGGGAATCCTTAGGGGGATATCTTCCCCGCCCGCGCTAGAACATTTATATGTGGGAGCAGAGCCAAAGCCATAGCCCTTATCCCACCTGCGGGGCGGAAGAAAGAATCGGCCAGCGTCGGTTTTTCCAGGATCCAGCATCTGCCTGGAAACGATCAGAGTAAACCACGGATAATAGAGCTTATCAGAGCAGCTGGTCGGTAGATTGCTCTTTGATGCACCAGCATCGCCCTACAAAGCTACCAATTGAAGTAGGGATGAAAATCCGCAACACTAATCTACGTTGCTCTCTCCTTGGCCTCTCCTTCGCTTGCTTTAATCCATGAAACCCGATCCAGAAACAAGAGGTCCAAATATTTGATGCCCGACGGTGGTGGATTTTTCGATACTAACTTAATAGCTAGGTCAAATTCTGCCTCTGTCTCGAAGAGATTTCTTAAGGTCGGCTAGCCTTTTGGTAGTTATCCGGGGTTTCCCTGATCAATACCAAGAGAATTCCGACGCAGTACCCTAGCAAGCGGACCATGGACCGCCCGTGATCTTTCCTTCCTCATTCTGGGTCTCTCCTCCCTTCACACACGCATACCCCCGCGCGCGCACGCGCGCACACACACACACACACACACACACACAGACACACACACACACACACACACACACACACACACACATATATATATATATATATATATATATATATATATATATATATATATATATATACGCGCGCACTTACACTCGCATCCACTACACCATTCTTGGTGGGTCAACAGTCGAGAAGACCATCCCGCCTTTCCATTCCTGGGAAGTCTATCGGTAGAATGCCTGATGCTCTTCTTACTATTGTGACCAAAACATCTCCAATTCGAGAAGGTATAATGAGAATAAATGAATACATTTGACGGATCATGTTTACTTATAAAATCAAATGAATTAACATATTCACAGAAACCATGCAGCAAATCTTACTGCAACATGTTACACAAATGACACAACAAGAAAATGTTACACCACAATCAGTTAAAAAACACAAAGAACATGGCCATGTCTATAACCTTTGTCAATATAAGTACATATTTTATGCAATGTAAGAGCTTTCTATGTTTAAAAAATGAGTAAATTGTTTTTTTAAGTATTCTTTGAACTCCAATCGTATCATAAGACAAAGACCAAAATCTTCAATTCACCAAAGAATATTTTCATAGATATCAGAGCATCAGTACACCTATTTTGTGACAGACTTCCAGATCAATTTAACTAAGACACTATAGAAACTGAAGTAGGCACATGACAGTAGAAACATTTGAGAGAATAGATTAACTGACCATGGAGTGACTTATATGTCATATTACATTTTTAGATTGTCTTGAATTTCTAAGCGTTGATAAAAAAGATAGAGAATCGGGAATAAATCAACATTTCAAAAAGTCTAAAACCCTATAAAAATAATCTCTGAAAATATTGCTAGCGTCTCTGGGTCTCGTTTTAGATACCGCGAGACACAGCTACACACATCACATGACAAACAGCATTGTCTTTTAAAAAGGGCATTCATCACAAGTATTATTTGCTGTCTTTGTTATCTTTAAGTCTAGTCATTTTTCACAAGGGTTCGTGACCTGAGTTGACCCGCTTTCCGTCCCCAATACATCACCGATGCTCATCTCAATTCGCCCCGGCCCGTCACACGTGAAATTAACACGACGCCGTTCCCTCTCAATGCCCACGCTTCGTTTGCGGGCCGTCCTTCAATCTGCGATGGAACACGCATGGCCGGCGGCGCTGACCAGCCGGCAGAGCAGCGGGCGCATGCAGGGGGAGGCGCGTGCCTGCATCTTGTTTGCGCTACGCACGGTCAGCTGCCGCGCCCCTCCCCGAGGAGAACTTATCAGTCGGTCGCGAACTGCGATGCGGCGTCATGATTACGTCATAGATGAAGGGAAACGGATCGAATGCCGCTTACTGGGGGGGGGGGCTTAGGACATCAACTTATGTCTGCAGTACTACTGACTCGAGGTCCTAGGTTCGAGTGCCGAGTAAGTGTAGTGCGTGTTTTTGCTCGGACCGTGGCGGTCGTCTTCCCCTGTTGAATGGCCAGATTCGTCGCCGACCTACCGTCGGCTAACGGGGTTTTTCCCAACCAGGTTTTGCCTTCAGCGGGGCACCGCCCCAGCCGGGACAAGCTCTGAGCTCCCGACCTGTCTCCCGAAATATGTGGTAGTGTAGTGCAAGTTAGTGTTAGTGTAAGTGTGAATGTGTGTGTAAGGGGAGAGGATATGAGAAGAAAGAGGAAGGAAAGATCGCGCGCGGTCCGTGGCCCGTTTGTTAGGGTACTGCTCGGGTATTCGCCTGGTGTTGATCGGAGAAACCACGGAAAACTACAGATAAGAGCAGCCGGCCCCTAGAATTCTCCTCCAGACAGCGACTGAATTCGACCTAGCTAAAAAGCTACTGTCGAAAATCCTGCCACTGTCGGGACTGGAACCGGGAGCGGTAGCTCAGTGCATCAACTGGTCACTGCAGCGCCTCTGACCGGGAGGTTCTAGGTTCGAGTCCTCGGTAGTTTTCCGTGGTTTCTCCGATCCACACCAGGCGAATGCCGGAGCAGCACCCTAACAAACGGGTCACGGACCGTGCGCGATATTTCCTTCCTCTTCCTTGTCCCATCCTCTCCCCTTACACACACTTACACTAACATGCACTACCCTACCATATATTCCGGGAGACAGGTCGGGAGCTTAGAGCTTGTCCCATCTGGGGCGGTGCCTCGCTGGTGGGAGAGTCCTGGTTCCTGGAAACCCCACTAGCCGACGGTAGGTCGGCGTCGGATCTTGCCATCCAACGGGGAAAGATCACCGCCATCTCCCGAGGGAAAACATGCACTACACTAACGGGACTATTGACCAAAGCCGTTGACGCGCCCGGAAACACCAAAAAATCAATCAATCAATCAATCAATCGGGACTGGAACCTAGGACCTTCCGGCTAGAGGCGCTGCAGTGACATCAGTTGACGCACTGAGCCCCCGCTCCCGGTGGCTAGGTCGAATTCAGTCGCTCTCTGCAGGGCATTTGTAGCGGCCGACTGCACTGATCGGTGGTTTTCCATAGTTTCTCAAAGAAGAGCAACGGACCGCGCGCAATCTTTCCTTCCTCTTTCTGGTTCTTCCCTCACCCCTTATATACTCACTCGCACATTCACTACACTACATGTCGGGAGCTTAGAGATTGTCCCAGCTAGGGCGGTGCCGCGCTGGTGGGAAATGCCCGGCGGAGGAAAATTCCCGCAAGCCGATGTAGGTCGTCGCCGGAAGTCGCTAGTCAGCAGGGGAGGATCACCGCCATCTCGCGGGATAAAACCATGAACTACACTAACGGGACTAATGTCTTGAGCAGTTGACGTGCCCAGAATCACTAATCAGTCAACTGAAGAAAATCTGTTAGTCGGTCGCGAACTGTCATGCGTGCTGTGATAAGGTAATGACAGGAGCCAGTGGAATCGAACGGCATGCCTCTTGCTTTTATTTGTTTTCAGACGGAATACATCATTGAGCTTAAGCACTTTATAGGTTATGTTTTAAGGCTGATGCTAGTTACAAATCGGCGATAACTTAGTATACACATTGAATAGGACATTAGGGCAGAACCTCGGGGTTATGCATCTTGGTTGGCTAAGAGTTTGAGAAAGGCTTCAAAAGGGAATCTATTCGAGTGTGGGTTGGGTTTCTTGCTGGTTTGAAATGAGATGCTATCGGGTTGTGTGTTTGGTTTTGTTAGAAATTGTGTGGTAAATAGGCTATTTAATTTAATATTGTATTGGTGTTTAATTTGGAAAGGAGTTGGTTATTACTTACTAGTTGAATGTGGCGTCACCAACGCTCTAAACAGTTTGAAAAGTATTTTCATGTGTTCAAAAATTTCTTTCATACTTTATTACTTTCATAAGTAGCTTTGTTCCAGTTTGTTCTTACTTTATCTGACATTGAAGTTATCAATCAATGGTGGTACCTGATAATGTTATACTCCCCTTCAAAAATTCCCCATTTCTAATGGCCTAATGTCCATACGGGATATGAACGGGTAATTTTGGAATTTCAAAATAATAATCACCGTAAAAAATACTTGGAAGGCATTAATGATGCGAATAGTTTAGTACAGCTACATTTCTTTTTACGATTTTTGCTAATAATCATAACAATGCTAAAATATCATCTGTAAGCTTTTCTTTTGGTTTATACTCTAATCCTAATATAAGATCATTTTCAATTAGTTCCGAAAATTCTGTCGCAAAATCTTCTAAAACTACATTTGATTCTTCCCCAAATTTAACACTTCCATATTTTCCCTTAAGTTTTGAAGAGATATTAAAACTGCACAAAGTCTAATTTCTGTTTACTTCCATTTCTGCAATTGCTCTATTAATAGTTTCGTATGCGAATCTTTATAAACATCAAAAGGCGACTGTTTTGTATGTTTATGTGAATAAGGTGTTAATTGAGTTTAAAAATTGTAAGTTCTGGGTCATTTGAAAATCGGTATTGTTATACTTAGGTAGTGAATTAGAACGTAGTAGTACACTTAGGTAGAAGTGATAAATTGAACGTAGAACATTCATTCATACTCTAACATTACTCACAGTTTTATTTTTTCCGTATTCACTTGGAATTCTTCAAATTTAATGAGTTCGAAGGAAATACTGTTAGTAGGTTTTTACAAATTTATTTTTTATAATATGGGAATAGACTTTACTGATAAAACTTGAAACGAAAAATATCGTCGGTTGTTGAAATTAACTTAACTTGTTCACTTAAAGATGTCAACATCAGTGTTGCCAATGTCGTGAAAGAAAATTAAGGCGTATTGAGAGAAAAATGCCTTTGGGTACTGGAGTTTAATCAGCGCCACTTACAAAGATCCTTTTAAGTGGCGTTGGTTTAATTCCCGGCTTACTCACCAAGATCGCAGCGCCAAAACACGCAAAAAACGTTTTTGGATATTTCTTGAAATCTTCTGGCCGCAACCGAAAACTAATGATCAGTCCAGCCATGAATGATGGAATCGCACATCCGAACATACGAACATCCGCACACTCGGGAGATACTCAAATATTGTATAGAAATGAACCAAACCCATTTGAGATTAATCTATGTACTTATTTTGAATTAACTGGAGTTTATTGGAATTTGTAGGGCCTGCGTTTGTTCGTATTGCGCATACGTAGAGCATTAGTAACCTTATTATAGTTTATATATTGTTGTAGAGTTTGTATATGACAGGGATTTGTGTTTGTTGTTGCCGAAGTTGAAATAATTTGTTTCTTGCTTATTTAATTGTGTTATCTATATGGATTTTCCAGATTATTTTTGTGTCCAGGTGAAGTCGTAAGTATTTTCTGGGTTGGGATGGTGGGGTCCAGGTGAGGGTGACAAATGCCTCTTGTTATTCGCTTGCCGCTTGTAGTCAGTGAAATGTTTTTGACACCGCGGTAGCAAGCTATTGCAAGAAACGCGTAATATTGAAGCTCCATTTGATAATTCAAATAATGAACAATATACAATAATGAACAATACAATAATGAACAAAATACGATGTATTCGCGAAAAAAAATTAAAGTTAATTATGGAAGTCGCAGTAAAAAAGTTTTAGGTGCGCATTTGAAACTACATAAGCAGTCACAGCCGAATTAATCTCTACAATAATTTCAAATTAAAAGTGAAAAGTATAAGATTTTTGAAGTATTATGTTCGTGTCAGTCGCTGGTCAATTACTCAATAATTTACTACATCTGTAGATTAAAAATAACTGCTTGTAAGCGTTAATGGAGAATACTATTTTCAATAATTTTATTTTTATTATTTCAATTTTTTATAAATTCAAAATTCAAGTAGTATATGACTTAGTGTAGGGATCACAGAATTTTGAAAATGTGCACACAATTCACTTTTCCCCATGGCATGTTATACGCAGTTTTAACTGTTTTTTGACGTTCAATAAATAAATAAATCATACCCGAAAAGAAACAGTACCGAGAAAAGCATGACTTGTATAGCGTCACTCCTAGGCCGAGAGCCAGTACAGATTTTTTTTACCAATTTCTCCTCAGAATGCCCGTTGAAGTATGTTACATTTAATTTCGTGTGATTCCTCAGAAAATTGACTATGTATTAAGTAAAAGAAATAAGTTTATTCTTAAAAAAAGTTCTAATATTTCTTTTTATAGACAGTCATAATTACATTTATTAAACACAAATGATTGTTACATTCCAAGTAGTATCTTGTACAAGAATAGAATGGCAACGTTTCAGAGGTCTAGTTGTGCCTCCATCATCAGGTATTTAACAATGTGTCAGCTAAAATAGGAATTTAAATAATTAATATAAATAGAGATTAAAACTTATAGCTTAATTATTAACTTAGATGAATCAACGGCAATAGGCTACATAAATTTACTGTGTAGAAAATTCATCCTATACGTGTTTCGGAAAATGAACGTAATACACGTAAGTATATGTAAGTGTACGTAAGTGGGTGTAATACACGTGTCGTGAAAGATAAAGAATAATGCTATGCTTGTGACCACTGATGTAAGAACTTTTGGACTGTGACAAGAGTTTTTTTCTTATCTATTGTCGCATCACTTAGCTTATGTGTTAGGAATTTTACTCAATAACTTTGTCCAGTAATTCATTCCATTTTTATAGCAGTGCTATCACGTTAATGCTGTTTTTTTAATACATGTTGATTTATCTGTGAGTGTATTTTTTCATGTTTGTTATTTCCTTGTCTATATGAACAACCCACAGGTACTCCCGGTACGCAGGGTAGAGAAAGTGAGAGAGGGAAGGGCGTTGATTTGTTTTGAGAAACTCATAAGGGTGTTGAGATCCCCGATGGTGCCGTCGGAGGTTGGAGGTACCCATGGATACGCGTACGGGCATGACTCGACGACCTGTTTTTGGTAGATAAAAAGAATAACATTGCTGATACTCGTGGCGAACACCTTGTTCATTCCAGTGCGTACTGTCACACTACGGACAATATATTTTCAATAATTACAAAAATCATACATATATCTTTAGCCTCATTAATATAACTATAAACTAACACATGAAAATTTATTTTAAATTCAGCATGAAAGAAATATCTTTAGAAGAAAATATAAAGTTGGCTGAATCCACATAGGAGGATGTCCTCCTAGGAAAACACTATTTGGGTCATTGGATTATACGTCGCTCGTTTTACTTTCACTCATTAGCAAGTAGACCCTTGTACGTACTTGTAAGTAAAACTTAGTGCCTATCGAACGAACTTATCACACTGTGAATTAAAGAATAATAACCTAAATGGAACTCTACAGTAAATAAAAATCTATGATGGAATTGTAAATAATAGTTACTCGTATGATGTACTGAGAGGGAATGTTGAAGACAATAAGGTATAGGAGAAGATGAGAAGCAGGTAAACTACTGTGATCTTTGTCTGTCACTAACATTGATATGGAATGAGATTTCAAGCCCAGTGTGCCTCGGAGTGCAAGAGCTGCGAGGTTCCTAATACGTTGTCTCATTAAACTTACAAACCGGCAGAATATCATTAACCATAATATCGCGTTTATCTTCTCAGCCATGAATGATTCGAAAATTGTTTTTAGATATGGAAGTAATGAAGAATACGGCAGAGAGGAAAGCGAGTCCCGGTTGTGCAAACGCAAACTTAAAATCAGTCGGTTTAGAAGATAAAAGGGTCGTTATGATTTATAGTATTGGCATATATTCATTGACTCAGCTATTCAGCTGGTATCAGAAATTGTGCCACCGTCGGAAATCGATCTTTAGTTCAGTCAAGAAACGTCAGTAGCAAACCTGCCACAACATACGATATCGTTGCCGATTACAAAAACAGTAAAATGTTCCCAATTATTTTACAAGACAAGCAAAGGAAATGTTATCCCTAGACCCAACAAAATGTTTGCGAAGTAATGTGCAAATATGAATGATTCAGCTCGCGCCAAACTACCGCAACTTTCTTCATGGGCCTACTCTAAAAACATTCTTTTGAAAAGTCCATAATACATTATATACTGAATTGTCATACAGCGCGTACATTTCTTCCGCATACTATTTATCAAATCATCTTCCGCCAGCCGCCGGTAATGTGCAGAATGTAAAACATTGAAAAACGAACGGAAGGTCCGAGACAAACTACAAAATACTTCGCTTTTTAGCACGAGGCTTCGCTGACCGGAAATTTGCAATTGTCGCTCGGGGCGCGTGCAGTGGGGGCCGGACGACCGGCGAGCGGAACGGAGCGAAGTGAAGTTAAGCGGAGAGAAAAATAGAGTTACCCCTTCCGGGAGATAAACAAGGCTAGTTCTATTGCCGGCGGAAATGCGGCACGAGACGGAACGTCCAAGATTTCCTGCCGCCCCCGCCACCCCCGCCGCCCCTGCGTCACCCCGGCGCTTCCGCTGCCCTTGCCGATTGGCTCGCCCTCAGGACGTCTCGAATCGCGTTATTCCCTTCTTCGAGCGGCTGTCCCGGCCTTGGCCTGTCTTCCGTTCGTCTCGCAGTGGCCCCACAGCCAAAGAAGAATTGAGGCGAAGGAAGCAATCGGCATTGCAAAAATAGACCGTTTGAAAGTGGGTCGCGGAAAATAAAATGTTTCGTCAGCAGAGGGATAAAGTGAACAAATATGTGTTGTAAATATAGTTATGAACACTGAAAGTATGCTCTTGTTTTGTAATCCGTTTCATGCACTTCGAGCTGGAATATCAAAATAATGTAGCCACGTTGGGAAACACGATTGTTGATATTTGTTAGGTATGATTTTCTATTAAAGGTTTATTTCATTGCAGAAATGACATATGATACAATAGTAAAAATAATATTAATATTAATAATGTTGATGAATATGATAATAAGAACAATTATTTGTTATACTTATAGATGTGGCTGTCCAATACGATCAATACGTCGTTACAAAGGAGGCAGAGAAACGTCTTAAATACAAGAGTTTGAAAATCGAGATCAGTGAAATATGAAGCATAAAAGCAATATTTATAAAACGCGTCGGAACAACAACAACAATAATAATAATAATAATAATAATAATAATAATAATAATAATAATAATAATAATAATAATAATAATAATAATAATAATAATAATAATAAGCCTTCCTCAACACACTTTCAAATATCTCGTAGTCTCGTGAATATGCTTTTCTTATATACGCAATGGTCACGTGGTCTCAATCTGGTGTTTCGTCACGAGCTCGGTTAGCGTAGTCGAGGTGTTAAAAGTGACGATGAAGCAAATAATATTAATGTGAAGCTGGGCAAACTGGAGAAGAAATGTTATATAACTCATTCATGATTTCCCCTTCATTATTGAAAATGTAAATTTTTCTAAAAAAAGTTCTTTACGAATTTAGGCAATCACTTTCCTTTCTGTTTAAAGGAAATGCGAAACTTAATTGAAACCTGAAAATGAAGTGCCTGTTTTCCGGCGGCGTGTTGTATAATGAAAACGAAAATACAAATTACTTTTTTACGTCTCTGGCGTTGGTTCACTTCATACAGCATTCCGCAAAGGTAAGAAGACGTAATCATGCTCATATATTTCTAGAAAAGTATAACTACTTTACATACAAATTCATTTACATATTCTGCTAAAAGTATACCAATTACTCAGTTAAACAATGTATTGATTCTCGGAAGACAATACTTCCTTCTTCCTTCCTTAAAACCTCTGGGTTAACGATCACCATCTCGATCAGGTTTTTCGTCCAGTTTCCCTGATCCTTTCAGTAAATGCTGAGATGGACTCTTGTTTTGCTTCTGGATATAAATATAACTTCATTATCTGTGCAACGTCTTTTTGAATTTATTGGGAAGTATAGTTATTCATATTATCGTTCTCCATATTGTCGCGGTAGGAAGTACTATTCCTTCCACAAAGGACATGACGAGGGATAAGAGCCCAAATTTATTGCTGATTTACCTTTGAAAATAGATTTTATTATATCGACGCGAATACTTTTCTTAACAACCCTTGCAAAACACTCTCATTTTCTTCTGTATTCAAAATTCAAATAGAATTTGGCTTAGGAATGGGATCACAGAATTTTGAAAACGTTCACAGAATACACTTCTCTTCATAGCACGTCACACACAGTTTTCAACTGTTTTTCACGTAAAATAAATTTAAAGAAATAAACAAATAATTCAATGTAATCATTTATGTCCATTTCAAACACTCATTCCGACCACTGAACAATGTTCAGGGCCTGTTCGCGAATTCTCGGACCGTACAATTCCATGAGGTTGCTGGCAGAATGTCTTCACTCTAACCGCATCAGCTTTCCAGTACCTCGTCAACCAATCACGAACGAGTCGAAATCTAGTTTCGCCTGAAGACATGGCAACTGCCCAGCGATGCGGCCGATGCAGGAAGAGGTCTTCAAAGACGTTATCTTCGATTCTTGGAGAGACTTCTCCCTCAGTCGCACCGCCAACTGGTTCGGTAAAATGCGCCCTCGATATTTTAAACGCCGACGAATAGAAAATCGAAGCATAGCGAGGTGACCTTATTGTTACGATCAAATCGATATATTCGAAATCAGGTGACAAAAAAGACTACTGTATATTAGATTTACCTGTCGCTCTGCTTGTTTACATAAATAAACTGAACGGAGTGTTCAACAACAGCTGTGCAGTGCGTTAATAATATCATAACAAGGCCATGCGCATCTGTGGACGGGATATGTGGAATTTTCATAATTAAATCCATAATTAAATGTGTATGCTAATCCGGTGACAGTTGGCACGGCTGATCAACCGGGCTGGCCAAGAGGACACACTGTTTGGAGGGTTTATATTCTTCTCTAATAACTCGAAGCATACAAACGAATTTGTGGGCCCCGGGAATGAAAATGCAAAGCACGTTCATTTTACTAATCTACGTTCGCGCGACAGATCTATATGTCGTGAGTGCGTGCGCTGTATCGGCGCCATCGGTGCTACCGGGAATTCCACTAACGGGCAAAGAGATCCATTTTACGCGTTAACATGTACGAAACAAATAAGAATTCCCACATTAATATTGTAATTACGGCATTTGATAATCCATTAGAAAGGAGAACTCTTGGTTACTGGTGAGAAATCACCCCGCTTTATTGAAGTAAATCCAATTATTCTGATCAACAGTTGTGATGGTCAAATGCTTCAAGAAAATTCAAGGATACCATCGTCCCTGCTGTTTCCATTTTACCTTCCTGTTCATTTCAATCTATCATTCCTAGGATACTTTTCATCCTTTATTTCTTCTCGCTTATATCTTGAATATATTGCTGTATTTTCGAAAAATATATTTTAAAGTACAAGACGGAAAACATTCCTTGTATCATACCCAAGTAATGAAAATGTGAAAATTGCTAAAGAAGAAACGAATTTCATAGAATTATGAAAGCTTCACAGCAGTAACCTTTGCTCCCTGTCTTGCAGAAACATAGTCCCCATAATTCACGTGTTTTTTATCGTTTTGTAGAGTGTGAGCAATTAGTTCGCGTCGCTGAAACGAAGTACACCGTAATCGCATTTAAGATTCCCTTTCGCCGCAGGAATATCACGCGACAAATGCTTCGTTTGCAGTAACGGCTCGACACATTGCATTTCCCGCCAAACAAATGGCTTCAACGTGCCGAAAACGTTTGGAGGATCCTCTCCTCTCCCTGCGAAACAAGGGGCGCCACTTATTGAAATTTACAGGGAACGATGCAGGTCGCGTCACTGCCAAGGGGATGGAGAGGTGTTGGGAGCAAATAAAGGCAGAGGTAAAAATTCGTGAACAGGTAAGTGTTAGAGAAGAGTGGCAGGGATATAAATCATCGACAAAATAATGTGAATATGGGAGGAAGAGAAAGAGAAAAGGAAGAGAGAAGAAAGAAAATGAAAACCGATAATGAGAAGTAGTAGAAAATGTAAACAGTGAGAGAGATATAGTAAGACAATACAAGAGAATGATAAAGACGGGGGCGGAAAGGGAAAACAGAGAAGGGAAGAAAAGAAAATGGAGAAAAGGACAAAAGAAAGACGAATATTCTGGAAGACACGATTAATTACGTATAAATTTTTAGTGCGATTAATTACGTACCAATTTTAAGAGTATGTTTGAAAAAGAGAAAATGCGAGGGAAAAATCTTCATCTGTCGAAAAAACTAGGTGATGCAAAAAAAAACAAAGATATTGGACGCAGGGAACAAAGTTGTTAAGGTCTGAATAGGGAAAGCTAGTCTCTAGGACCCACGGAGGGTAGGTTGTATCAAAGGGGAGGGCTTACTCACTTAGGCCATAAGGCCTGATCGACGTGTCTGCTTTCTCACACCATTGCGCCGATAGATTTCAGGTCCAACATCGACCAGCTGATTTGGCTTAGTAACAATATCTGTTACCGCTGCAACGTTGCTGAGCGTGAGTCCTAGGGGCCGAGTCCCGACGGTGGCGGGACATTGGCTTCATAGCTAGGTCTGTCAGAATTCAAAGACTGCCTAGTGAAGAATTTTAGTGTCCCGCAGGTTTGTTCGGAAGTTATCTGCGAGTTCTCCGAATAATACCAGGCGAAAGCTTGAACAATATTCTAACATACGCGTCACGAACCACCTGCGAACATTCTTTCATCCTCCTTGTCCTATCCTCGCCCCTTACATACACTACCCTATATGCACGGAGACCAGTCCACTTTCGCACCCTATCACTTCATGCTCTACATCATCATATATGCCGGGAGACCAGTCAGGATCGCTAGAGATGGCTCAGACCATCAACTGATGTCACTGCACTATCTGTGACCGCGAAGTTCCAGTTTCGAGACGCTGGCAGGATTCTCGACACTAGCTAAATAGCTAGGTCGAGTTCAATCCGTGTCTGGAGGAGAATTCTAGCGGCAGGCTGCTCTGATTAGTAGTTTTAAGTGATTTCCCCTTTCAATACTAAGCAAATTCCGGTGCAGCACCCTTATCAACGAGCCACGGATCGCGCACGATCTTTCCTTCCCATTCCTTGCCCTATTCTCACCCCCTACTTACACGTTCTTACACTTATATGCAATACACTACCACATATGCCGAAAGATTGGTCGGGAACTTAGGAGAAAACATGCACTTATATACACTTACGGGACTAATAACCTTATCAGTTAACGCGCCCGGCATCACTAAACAAACAAGCAATCAACCAGTTTGGAGAGTTGAACTTTTCCCGGCCGGGTGGATACTTTTAGGGGAGATATCTGGAGAGAAAAAATCCAGAAAATCATCCTGTAGGTTGGCGCTTGATCTTATGTTCCAGGAGGAGAATAACATGCCACATCCCGGGGTATGGTATATCCCCTAAATTTGACCCTACCTATCACTCGACTGGCCTCATAAATTACTTGTCTGGTCTGAATTTCTTCCTCTTTAGTTCTCACAATTACAGCTCACCACTTATTGCTGCTCCCCTTTGCCCATTCCTTCGTACATGTTACTTTTGGGGCACCACACTTTTGTCCACCACAGATTCATGAAGTACGTCCATATGGGAGAATCTCCGGCGAGGCAGCGGCAGGATTAAGCCATGAAAGCAGAGAGCTCTATCGGGCTCGTAGTAAACCCCGCTCACTGACGCGTGCAGGTGCGGAGGCAATGGCGTTAGGCGAAGAGACCAAATGGGGTCTGGAATGGGACAGAAAAGAGCGCGGATAAAGCGAAGACAAGAGAGGGTGAGAGATGGGCCCATGAAGGCGCCAGAGGGTTGGAACTAAAGGACAACAGTAGCGTGATAGGGAAAGGGAAGTAGTGTAGACAGGTCGCAGATCAAGTGCAGGAACGTGAGTAGTAGTGACGCGCCCAAGGCGATTGGGGACCAGGCCAAGACCTGACAGTAAAATGTAATGGGACGAAGTAGGACTGCGTGGGGACAGAGGAGGATCAGACAAAAAACCTGATTGAAACATGAAGTGCGGAAGTTAATCTAGTGGTGCTACAACAGCATCAACCTTCTCGCATTTTTGTAACGGATAAGCAATATTGTATTACATGCACCTGCAAAACTGTTTCTAACTACCAATTTGTTTCTCCCCTCTGGGATTCGAATTGAGATTCTTAGTCAACACGCCATTCATATAACCTCTACTCTACCACCCTCACAGCTGAACTCGCCCTTCCTGACACAATAGTAGAAGTTGAACATTATCATTTGCAATTTCCAAAAATTTACATTCTTTCAAGGTCTAGTTTTCAAAGCAGGTTTCCTTTAGGAAAAATCTCCATTAATATTAACATTTTGCAATGTCAATTTTTTGTTTGTAATGTTCAAATACACAACAAGTTCGCCGACAATTGGACCTTGGCCATTTTTTAAACGTCATTTACTCTAGCTGTGGAAAAAAGAAGGGAAATATGTGAAGCTGATTTTGAAAATTTTTATTATAAATTGCATTTATATCCATGAAAAAATTATGAAACATATGTGTCGTTTTCCAAATAAATGTACAAGCACATATTTAATGATTTAAATTTGAAAAAAGGTTTTCGTAATGAAAAAACGTGTATCACCAATATTATAATTTTACAACGTTAATTTTTTAAAATACAAATTTGCCGAAAATGGGAAACAAACCAATATATGCGTCGAATCCACTAAATAGGAAGATATTTCTGTTTTGGGGATTTTTTAAAAATGAATTCGTTAACTTCAAGCAATCAATACGAGAAATCAACCCATTTTTTAAAAAAAGTAAATGAGCTTTTTAAAGATGTAATTTTTTAGAACAGATTTTTTGAAGAAAACAGTTGCTGCAACAACAGCACACTTTTTCTCCCATTATTTGTAACTTTCCTA
Organism: Teleogryllus occipitalis; assembly: GCA_011170035.1. Classification (NCBI taxonomy): domain Eukaryota; kingdom Metazoa; phylum Arthropoda; class Insecta; order Orthoptera; family Gryllidae; genus Teleogryllus; species Teleogryllus occipitalis. Next base: position 186,917 of record BLKR01000040.1, read on the forward strand.
ATTTCCGAAAATTAAGAGATTTTAAGGAAAATGAAACATGGCGCTATTTTTTAAGCGTTCTCTACTCTATTGTACGACAAAGTTCAATGAAAAATGTTAAGACTTTTCCAGAAAATTTTGAACATGTCGTTGAGGCCTCATTAAAGTGACCCGAAAAATCATGTTATCAAAAATTTTCTCTTTCAAACTCGCAAGCTCTAGAGTTCATTGAAATCATTTAGAGACTATCAGTTTTGGAGAAAATCGTGTGAACTTGAGGTGCTAGCGTTGACCACAGACGGATGGACACACAGACGTTTTGCTGTGAGTTAAAAATTTTCGGTATCAGGGACCCATGAAACGTGAATTCTAACTACACGGATTAGCAGAAGTAATTTACAACGTATAAAAGCAAGATTTATCCACTTTTGCGATAATAGGATCTCACAATACGAGTGTTTCCGCAAACAATTCACCACTTTTCGCTCTAACATTACTATACTTTCTCTTACTACGAATGAACATAGGCAAGAAAGTAAAAACATATTGTATTGGCATAATTTTGTTTTCACTTTTGTGTAAAAAAACGTGTTTTCTGTGGACAAGGACAGAGTGTGTGCAAAGTGGGCAAATCAGACGAGTCTATGAGCAGGGATGATGGCAGTGAAGAAAGAGGGAGGTAGAGAACTGTAAGGGAGAGCGGGGCGGAGCGTGGGCGGAGCGTGGGCGGAGCGTGGGCGGAGCGTGGGCGGAGCGTGGGCGGAGCGTGGGCGGAGCGTGGGCGGAGCGTGGGCGGAGCGTGGGCAGAGCGGGTACGAAGCGGGGGCGGAGCGGGGACAGAGTGCGGACGAGCGGAAGAGGGCCGGAGGCGTGGCGAGCGGATCGGATCTGGGCGGGGCGGAGCATTGCGTGTTGGGTCGGTGACGGAGAGAAGTCGAGCGGGGGCGGGCAGGGAGGAGCGAAAGTGGAGCGGAAGCGGAGTGCATCGTCAAGAGACACTGCGCCGGAGCACATGAAGCGTTACCGGAGACAATCAGCGGCTGTGGACCCTCGAGGCGACGATCCACGACCGCGCCCCGCCTCCTTCCCGCTGCCGCCTTTGCCCGTTCCCCACCCGCTCTGCCTCAGAGGCGATGAGGTGCGTTCCATTTCTCCGCGACTCACAAGGAGCGGGCGCGGCGCGGCGGCGCTTCTTAACTCTGATGGAAGGAGCAGAGCGCGGGGTGGGAGGGGGGTTGGGGATCCGCTGAGCTCAGCGCCGTCGCTGCGGTTAGGAGAAGAGCGAAGGCCCCTCACGCTTCGCTTGAGCCCGAGAGCGTGAAGATATTCGCGATCCAATGAATATGTGCTATTAATATTCATGAACATGGAGTGGGAGATCGCTTTCTTTTTCACTGTTTACTCACTGTAGGGACCTGGAAAAACCCTTTCCCCCTAAGAGACAAAGCAATTGAAGCAGGATCTATGTTGCTCAGTTAATAAGGTTTCGCAATAATTGAACCTTTGGAATAAAACTCGTATTCGAATACTCTGTCATTACTGTGGACGTTTGATTTCAAGGATTTAAAAAAAAATTGTCCTCTCTTTACTCTCCAGTGAAGAACATACCAAGGGAATGAAACCCTTAAACACATCTATTAATGTCCAATCTGCTGTAGTGTGCTGTTTGTGCGGGTAGCGACACGCGGCTAGCTGTGCTAAACCTGCTGTTTCTGCGGGACTGAAAACGTCTCATGTTCGTGTACGATGTATCAATATCACATGGGCGTTTTGCAATGCAGAAGCGGAAACAGGAAGTCTAATAAAAGTAGTGGAAGAGCGCGCGCACCGAAACATTTCGTCTTATTAATGTTATCTAACAAATACTAAGATGTTTAAAACAGAGCCTAACATAATTTAAAAATCTACAATTAAATGAAGTTATGCAGAAAACGTCTAAGCCACAATATACAATATGGTTTACAAATTACTTGGAAAGAAAGGATGCCCGCAGAAAATTAGATGTATGGAATGTGCCTCTAGAGAAATTCCATATTCCCTCTTGGGAAAAATGGAAAACACTAATAACATTGTTTCATGTCGTTCAGTATAAAATCTCGAAGGCTAATGAAATAAGGGAGGTTTACACATTCTAAAACCATACAATCACTATTCTTCGACTTATTTGTAGTGGTACTTGACGTAAGTCAGCTGTTCCAGTGTCATCCAGTCGGGAGCTTGAACATCACTACAGTATCGTCACTATTCAAGCTCCCGATTGAATGACACCGTAATAGGTGATTAAACGTTAAGTGCCATTGCAAATAAATCGAAGTACATGCGCTGTGAACCCACAGTTCAACATCTTTCTGAAAATGTAACAGAATTTTGTATTTACCGATATAAACATTATATACTTTAAGGAAATGTGGCGCAGAAATCCCACTGGCCTCCTGTCACGAAAAACGTAACACACCACGTAATTATGACCACTAAAATTTGTTTGTTAAAGAGCACACGTGTCAGACGATTGCTTGACATTGCGAGTACGTACACTCATAAATCTCACTAACAAATCTAAATACTACGAAATTTGATTGAATGGAAATTTCAAACTTCTTTCTAAACCAAAAGCCTTAGGGTTTTAATTATATTGACACTTCAAAGATATTTGCAATATTTTAAATATCAGAAGTTTTAATAAAAATCGGAACTGCATTATCCTTATAAACGCACTTTATTATAAGTGAGCAAACAATTTCAAGAACTCTTCGGAATGGAACATCTCAATCTTACTCCTGACGTATTTACAAGATCTCCAGGGTCTTCAAAATCCAATCGTGTGGTACACTGTCAAAGGCCTTCTGGTAGTCAATCCAAGCCACGCTTTAATTACGTTTTCGTTTCCTTGCATCATTCAAGATGACTTTATTTAGTAACAAGATTTCCTTCCAGTCATAGGACCCTTTATGACATCCTTTCTATTGAACACGCAACAGATGGTTCTTCTTTAGGTGCCGGCAATGGGAATAGAAATGAGAATGGAAAATGATAAAAAACCACTAATTGTCACAAAATATGTACAAGTGATACTACTAGTAATAGTTAATATTAAATTGTGTAAAAATAAACATACTCATTTAAAACTATCTACGTATTAACTTATTTTCTCTGTGGCATATCAGGATTACCATATTTTTTCAGTGAAGAATAGTATTGTATAGGGGTTTTAAAACTGAGATGTAAAATCCTGAAATATATTCCCACCACCTCAAGAAGACTTTTGCAAACATTATTATACGATTATTTTAGTTCCCCCTATTCCGTATAGAAACGCCATACAGTTTGTTGCTCACGCGAAACGACTAAGAACCTTCATTGCACGAAACAAAAGAAAGGAAGGCTTCATAAAACTGCCTTAAACGCTTCCTTGAGCAGCGTCAATTGGATGATAAAGCGAAGCAGAGGGTCCGTAAAACGCAGAATAAAGGCAGGTATTTCCTCGTCATTAGACTCGTTCTTTATGTTTTCAGTGTTTTCCACGTGAGCCGAAAAATGCACAACTTTTACACGTGTAATTAAAATGCTTCTTCTGGACTGAGCATTCTATAGTCATAAACGTCTGACACGGGGAGACAAGCATTCAAAAATGAAACGTAATTAGATGTCCTTGCTTTTCCATTTGCAGCTAATTTTTCACGTTTCTTTATTTCAGGATCTCCTTTTAAGGGGAGGGAATAATCCAAATATTATGTACAGCCTGTCTGAGAACGATTTTCATATCGTTTTGTCACTTGGGTATGCTACCTTTAATACTTATTTTTGTTAAATATAAATAGTTCTTTGAATTTCTCTATTAGAAAGCAATGATGGCAGACACTACTCTAACGTTTAAGATGAAGGTCAATAATTATTTTTTTCACATTAACAGTATTAGCTCAGAACTAATTTAGGTGTACATAATCTATTTCTAGCAGGCAGATAGTTTTAAAGTAATCTATTGCATGGCATACCCCCGAAAATAAATTAATGAATTTTATAATTCTTGTTTTACTTGTGAACTGATTTTTCGAGACTTGACCGCAGTTCTGCTGCCATTGCTTATGAATCAGGCAAAGTAGATTTACAATAAAATTTAAAAATTAATAATTTATCATATTGATGGGAAATTACCCTGGGGTGCACGAAAACTCAGAGTAACAAAAGTTACAGATCAGAGAAGGGGAATGATACACTTCCTCTGTGTGCCCAATCCGTGTATTGTTTGCTGCTACCACAGTCGCGCAACGTTTCCCAACTCATGTAAATATCACGTTATGTTCGGTGTGTAGAAATTATTACTTCATTTTGTAGCATAGCAACAGTGCTCAACGGAGGGGCTGGACTTCCGAAATTTAGCTTCCCTTGTTCGCTACAGTTGCCATAAGCGTTCGTAGTGCGATAACTTTGAGTGCTATCTCATGGTGGTTTACAGACTTTTAGCAACGTACTACTAATATATCTTTAGTGTACATGTGTATTTTATGATTCGTTCTAATGTACGCACGAAATAAATGTGGATCGAATTTTGTTTTCTTGTTTTAATAGTGCTACTTCTTTTGTCACTGTGTTTATAGACTCCATTGACCAAATTTAACTAAGAGTATACAAATTTTTAACTACAATTTAGACTTATGTTCGAGGAGAGCTGCTTTGACACAGAGATGCGAATATCTTGTATTATTGTCCTCAACGCTGACTACTAAATGAATTGTGTCAACATGGAATCTTCAAAAGATGCAACACAAAATGTCTATGAACAGGACCAGGGTATTTGGCAGCTTATTGACCAACAATAGATGGTTGTTCAGCAACAATTTGAACATCAACCAGAACCGCAAATTCAAAAACTGAAATTATATTTAAAACTTCAATCTCAAGGCAATCCTCATTCCAATGGAAATAGCATGGGTAATGCACGATCAGTAGCATAAGCCTCGACCACCGGGAAGGCGGACGGTACTAAAGCCTTCTATGGTCACTCGAACCATGTTCGAGTTTCGAATTCGAACCAGGTTCGAAGGTGGGAAAGGGATCACATGGGTAGTAACATTCTCTGCACCTAGGGTCACTCGAACCAGGTTCAAGTTCGAGTTCTATTAGAAGAAGCATGGGTAATGCACTGTCAGTAGCATAGGTAACGTCAACCGGGAAGGCGGACGGCATTAGAGTCTTTCTGCGCACCTAGGGTCACTCAAACCAGGTTCAAAGTTTCCGATTCGTTGAGAGACAGGTAGGGGCTGTCGAGCCAATTCACACTTTGGCCAGATTTCAGGAGCCTATAGCAACAGTATGCATGGTAGTAGTGAGAACGATGCAAAGTCAAAATGTGGAGAAAGTGGAAACTGCTGGAGGAAACATTAATTAATCATCGTCAAAGAAGTCTGAAGGAACTGTGACTGTGATGGGTTAGAACGAATTCGATAGAGACGTAGTAATTGTAATATTAAAGTAGATAGAGTACGTACTGTACATCCAGAAAAAGGGGACAAATTTCCATTTACAGGAAACCTGTAATATGTTTAATTAAATAAGTAAATATTGTAAAATGTTTTTCGATCTTGTCAAACCTTTATTTCTTCTAACATTGATCTTCTTTTATAGATTGATTATCAGATTAACTACGCATAATTTCTCTGTTAGACCCTCTAATATATTTTATGTAAATCTGTAACGATTGAACATATTTATTTATTTCCATGTACACATTTATGTATACATACATATCTATTTCACATCTCTGCATAGGTGAAGGTGTAATCGAGGATATTAAAAATTTGGCCACATAGTTTAAAAAAAGCTTATGTAACAATACAGCGACACAAAAAAACACCGAGAGTGATTTTTTTATAAATCTAACCACAGACGCCAAAAGCAAGAACATTTACGCAATGAACAATCCTCGTAGTATGAAAGAAAAAATCATAATTACGTACAAAACAATAAAAAAAATTGTCGGCCTCGTTAGCAGAGGTCGCCAAGGCTGAAGAGCACTACGTGCCTCGTGCCTGAAGGGTCACGGGTTCGAATCCCTCCCGGGGCATGAATGTTTATGTGTGTCCGTCTACTGTTGCCGTTACCCCCAAATTCTAAATACAGTGATCGCTATATGACCTTACTAGTTGAAAAGCAATCTTAGAAAATTTAACAATATATGACAATTTGGAAATAAATGTGCTTTAAGCTAAAGGACAGCAGTATTCCTCAGCAATACTTATTTTCTACAACCATTTTTTATATTAGCACCAATAAACAAACAAATTTCATCACTCGGCTCATAGTAATAGAACAATTAACAGCATTTAATGAAAGAAAAATCTAAAATGATCACTGGTTCTGAAAAGTGGTTATACTTTAATGGTGAGAATAGCAATGACATAAAAGAGTTCATTAAAAACTTACAATGCTTTGATCGCGTTTGACCATTGCACAAAAGTATTTATGTGCTACCTTTAAAAACTCTGGTAAACGCAAACGTCCCCGTTTAACTTCATTTAAGAAATTTATTTTCAGCTCGTCCTTATTTTCTTCAAACGACAAAAAGCTCTTAAAAGAATCGGTATCCACGCGTTTATTTGTTGTGAATATTTTTTTCTCAGAGATTCTTTTACCTTCACCACGATTCGCAACAACATTGTAGGACAAACAAAGCTTCAGCCCGAATTTTGTTCCTTTTATTTGAGGCACCAAATACAAACGTATGCATGGCATTTAACATTGTAAAACGAATGCGTATTAAAACGATTCTCCTTGTGCCTTTTACTGCGATGATAAAAGCCTGGAATTGCAAAGGGATTGCATTCTCAATAGTTTAATATCTTGCAATACCAGGAATATAACGGGTGAAGATATCTTCCCTACGTTTTTTTCACATAAAGTAGGAAATAAACCCAGAAATGTAATTAAAACTTTTTGAAACATTGCACCGTTTTCCTACATCAGGTACTCTAATAAGAACATTAATTAGTAATGTTCATGAGTTAATTTCTACATGAGAGAGACGAATTTGAGAAACATACAAAATGAACATCTAAAAGAATTGGAGGAATGCAGATTTAAAATTCGAGAGAGATAAGTACTTGTCAACTATTTATTGATTATATCCCTTTGTGATAGTAAATGTAATGCATGTAGTACAATTAAACTTCAAGGTTGAAATTTTACCTTTCTGACGAAATAATATGTTCATAACGAACATATATTTATTTATAATTTCAATAAAAATGTAAATAATAAATATTATTGTTCACTACATATGTTACCATAGTATCTACTATAAAATGATCAAAAGTACTGTAATGAAATCTTCCTGGACATTTTTGGCTGAAGTGAGTCATTTAAGGCAGTGAAATGGCACACCATCCTATTCCCCATAATATTAGTAATGAATAAGGGGCGGATTTTGATGACCTAAAAATCGCCAAATATGATCAATAAAATGCTCTTAAAATGTTTTTAAAATGCTCTAAAAGCAAAGGAAAAATGACGTAAAAAATGATATCAAAATCAGTTCGGATGAACAACTCAAGCTGTTGGATACGTTACTAAAGTAATCGAGGTTTCTTCTATTCGTTCAAGTGAACTCTGCTTTCAAAATTTTAGTTTGGACAGTTCTTTATCAGAAAATCTCTGTCTTTAGTTATCCCCAATTCGGCCGAACAGACAATGACGTTGATAGTCGTCACATGAACCTTAGATTACTTACAACGGCTGACATTACAAGTTCTGAGCAAAGATATCATATAGGCTACCCAGGAATTCTGCGGAGAACATTTGTTGCAAATCGTAAATATTATTTGACGGTGAACCAGGGACGAGGTGAAACAAAAAGCATGCAGCGTCAGCAAGAAGTAACAGAAATGTGTGTGTTGAGGAAAATTTTAAACAAAACGTTCTTGGATAGAGAAAGAAATGAAAACATAAGAACAACATGTGGAATTAGTCCCATTTCCGAATGGATAATATCACGTAGGAGAAAATGGAATCAACACATTGATAGAATGAATGAAGGCAGAATTGTAAAGGTCTCGAGAGACAGTAGACCTGTGGGAAGAAGATATCCCCGAAGACCGAGGCGACGATGGCACGAATGCAATGAATGGAACAGGCCTATGGCTACTAAGAACCAGAAGAAGAAGAATAATGACGGGGAAAGGTAAAAAAATGTTTTATTAGTCGAAATTGATGAAAAATGCAAAAAAGTCATATAAAAATGGCTCATTTCCTCTTGTCATAACATAAAATTAACATCTATAATAAATGCATTGTTCTAAAGTGAAAAGGAAAAGGATGATACCGGTAGCGGTAGCTCAGTGCATCAACTGATGTCTCTGCAGCGCCTCTAACCGGGAGGTTCTAGGTTCGAGTCCTGACGGCGGCAGGATTTTCGACACTAGTTTTTCAGCTAGGTCGAATTCAGTCGCTGTCTGGAGGAGAATTCTAGTGGCCGGCTGCTCCGATCGGTAGTTTTCCGTGGTTTTTCCGATCAACACCAGGCGAATGCCGGAGCAGTACCCTACCAAACGGGCCACGGCGATCTGTCCTTCCTCTTCCTTGTCCTATCCTCTCCCCTTACACACACACTTACACTAACATGCACTACACTAGCACATATTCCGGATGACCGGTCGGGAAGTTAGAGCTTGTCCCGACTGGGGCGGTGCCCCGCTGGTGGGAGAGTCCTGGTTAGGGGGAAGCCCCACTAGCCGACGGTAGGTCGGCGCCGGATCTCGCCATCCAACGGGGGAAGATCAGCGCCATCTCCCGAGAAAAAAACATGGACTACACTAACGGGACTAATGACCAAAGTAGTTGACGCGCCCGGAAACACGAAAAAATCAATAAAAAAGGATGACATTTCATTTAAATCCGCTCCCTAATGAATACCTTTAATGCTTTGGCCTCAAAAGCAAAGAGTCCAGAAAGTTTTTTATACTATTTTCCAATTTTAACACAGTCCCTTTCATCGAAATCCCTATCCATTGCATCAAAACGTAGTGTGCATTTCCAAAACTCGAAGCATTGTTACTGACTGATGTGGCTCAGGGCATCAATTGATGTTACCGCAATGCACCAGGGCGGACAGAGTTTGATTGATTACTGATTCTGCGTGCGCCAACTGCTAAGGTCATTAGTCCCGTAAATGTGGTGCATGTTTTTCCCTCGGGAGCGGGCGGTGATCTCCGCTGGATGGTGAGCTCCGGAGCACCGCCAGCACGGTAGGGCTGTGCACCAGTAGAGCACAGACCCTGACGAGACAAACTGTAAGCTCCCGACCGGTCTGTTGATATGTGTGGTAGTGTAATGCATGTATGTGTAAGAGTGAGCAGGTAAAGAGTGAGGATAGCACAAAGAAGAGAAAGGAAAGATGGTGCGCGGTCGATGGCCCGCTTGTGAGGGTATTGCTCTGGCATTCGCCTGGTACTGATGGAAGAAACCACGGAAAACTACCGATCAGAGCAATCACCCGCTATAATTCTCCTCGAGACCAGAACTGAATTCGACCTAGCTACTAGGTAGGAGACTTTCTTGACGTCTCGCAGCGTATGGGTGCGGGTAGAGGAGGCTACTGCCTACGTCACATCAGATGCATGTTGTAATATTAATACTATTCACGACTCTTTCGCTCTTAATATAACAGGACATTATAGGCGATAAATTAATTTATCGCCTATAATTATAAAATAATTAAACGATTAATCAAGTAATTAATAGCAACTACAAGTGAAAATAATTAGCGAATGATAATATTGCTTATTAATGAGACTTGTCAGTGGACGTATTTACTTAATTGTTATCTTCTGAATAATTGGAATCATCGTATGGATTCTCAGTTGTATTTTTATGTCGTCATCCACTTAGATTTCCACTACTTTTTTCAGTATTCTTCTAGTTTCTTTACGTTGTATAAAATAGCAGATAAACACAGGCGACACAATAAGGAACAGCGAAAACGTGATAAATTAATTCATTTGGAAGCAACGGTAGGCAGCCCTGATAATCTCGCTGTGCCGTTTCGAGTGAAACCAAGGTTTTGACCGGTCCGTGCCGAGTCGTGCTGGTTGAGCTCTAGGGAGCTCAGACGTCAAGAAGATTCGCGCGGCTACTATCTGACCAGGTTCGAAAATCCTACCACCTTCGGGTATCGAACCTAGGACATCACAGCCAGAGGCACTGCAGTGACATCTGCTGATGTCCTGAGCCACGACTCCTGGTTTTGCAGTTTGAGTGACTGAAGGGGTGGCAATAGCTTTTCCACGTGTTGTATCTGTATTGCTGATTACTTCTTTGGTTCTCTGGCAGCTCATCAAAATAGATATGTGAAAATTTAGACCAACTAACTTGAATGCAATTATCATGCAGGAAGGAATAAAATGAGAGGTTGTAATAGGCTATGCACTTTAAAATGTTTAATGAACAAAATTTAACTAGCAGTATCGTTGAATTTATTGTTACATACAAAGTTGCGATGTGCATAATTTGTTTTTACTGATAATTATTTGTCTTATTGACACATGCTAGGATTTAAAATTATGAGCATGAATTGCTAACAGAATAGAGCTTGAATTTAAAGTACAATAATGTGACGTGCATTTTCCATTCTCCCTGTTAACCGTGTGTCTTGCTGATTCTAGTAATGTTGAAAGTTTAGTTGAAATGTGTTACAGTACTGAAGAGGTTGGAAAAATGATGTTCGCTTGGCACCATGATCTTGCACGACGAAAAGAAACCACACTTTGTTTTGAGTTCAATGCGCCTTCCACGAAAAGGAATGTTTGAATACGTAAATTGAATTGCACTGAGCCTTGTTAACTTTGAATTGAGCGATGTGGCGTCGCTAATTACGACCGTGAACGAGAAAAACAAAACTAATGTTGCTTGACGCATAAACGCGTGTTCGATCGCTTGGGCCCAAAGGTCGACATTGCTAGGCGACTGCTTGCCTGAACGAGCGTGGGAACTCTCGAACGCCGTCTGCCGCGATGCCTCGCGGAGCCACCCGGTCTGTGCCACGTTGTCAACTCGAACCTCCTGCGTTGGAAGGGAGCGTTTTGTAACACCGCATTTGTGCAGAAAGTCGACGCGCGCACGCCTGGGCTATTGCACGCTGCAAAACTTGAAATCTGCGGAGGCAGAACAATCCCTGGCCGTGATGCCTCTTGGAATATACAACGTCGTTGATTAGAGAAAAGCTATAGAAGCTGGAGCGCTGCGGTACTGTCAGGTTCAACTAAATCTACCGGGACACAGTGGGCCTAAACTTCGAACACTCGGAACACACTGTTGTATTCCGAAAATTCATTGCGAATATCAAATCACACTGCAGGAAGTTCATCATCCCAAAATGTTACCCATAATTTGGTTATGTATGTTTTTTTTCTCGAAATGCGTATTCAATATTCAGTGCATCGAGGCAGAGCGACGTGTGGTGAGACAGGACAGCAAGAGGACAGTCGGGGAATGCTGGCGGGGGGTGGGGGAGTCTGAGGGAGGGTACCAGTGCAGTATGTAGTGGGGTGAAGCAGAAAAGGGCACAACGGGTGTGGCGCGAGGTTAATATTTTTTTTATTTAGTAGGTAAATATTACACATATAAAATTAAATAACTTGATACAATTTGTATAAACGGAAGGCCTTTAGGCCATTACAATGTCTACACCTTACCGTGTTCTAACATTTCGAATTCTGGTGGTTCCCAAATGGTCGTTCTATCGCATCAAAGTCGCGGAAAAGAGACCATAAGGTACGGCTGAGGAAGAAACCTCTAAAGGGGGAAAAACCTGCGAAGTGAGAAGTCAAGTACATGCTAATCTACCAAGCTTTTTCTAAACAATTTATTTCCTGGCGCGTACGTCACACATTCTCGTTCCAGTATATAAAATTACTAGCTTGTTGTTTGTAGTTATAATTCATTCCTTTTGTTGCCTGACAAATGATTTTGATAAATGAATATCTGGACAACGCCGGATACGTCAGCTAATAGTTTCCTAAAGAATATCTCACAATCTCAGGAATGTTGGTTAATATATTTTTAGGTTGGTTAATATATGAGGGATGAAATATTGCATGCAATACTCATTTGAAAGTCGTAAATTGAAATTAAGTAGTTACCAAAAGAACAATTCGTACAATAGTATCACCTCACGAGAAAATATGTATCATATACAATATAAGTTATTTCAAGTGGTAAAAACACCAGCGTGTCTCTCATAATATTAGCACAAATAATTATTTTATCGCTTTGGTCTCAGATTCATAGATTCTCGTAGAAAGCATTTTTGGTTTGTAATTTTTTGATTTCCACGCAGCCTGTACATAATCGGAACTTTATACGCATTCACTTTATGCTTGAGGCGTGGTGGACTCTAGAGGTCATCAGCATGAGTGCACTGCACTTTTGTAGAGCGGTTGGCAGCCTAAAGACCTGATGGTCTAAAATCGGACGGGCTTGCAGGGCACACAATGTTGCGTTTTTCTTCGTTTTTACACGAAAAAATAGCTTTTTCTTTGTCATACTTCGGCTCATTCCTAGGCTCATCGACTTAACTATAAGCACAACCTTCTGGAAGTTAAAGAAGAAGAGTCATAGTCAGAAACTGTTGTACAGAAGTATAGAGTTTCTCGACCAAATGCCTTAGGAAATATTTGATCATTTAACTGAGTAGAATACAGTGAGGTACTTTTAACTCGTGAAGTGACTCAAACTGTATAATTAAATCTTCGTAATAAGCCCATTTCTAAATCATTGACGTTTCCGAATCAATTACTCATTCTTTATAAATAGTTTATTTGGATAAAACGCACAAACTTTAAGCCACGTTAATAAATGCAAATGAACTCAATTTCCACTTCCTCAAATTAATTCGTTACGTGTTGGCAATATCTCTACAAAAAATACACTGCACCACTATCCGGGATTGTTAATATCATCTGGCGTTTTAATGCAATACTGGATACACGCACGTTATTGTATGTCAAACTCACATGTCCGTTAGAACTGACCGTTCAGTCTATTGCGCGATATATTGGTAATTCGTATTCCTGGGTCCCGAAATATTTGCTGCGTGGATAGTAGATAACCCTTCATTTATAGGTAATGAAGGGAACAAAGAATTCCTCTGGAGGAATGCTTCTGAATTGAAATGAAAATTGATGCTATGGAAAAGATTGAAAGGAATTTACCCACCTATTAAAAAGCTGATTTTCATTCATGACGCGCCAATCATTCTAGTGTTAAACAGGTATAATTGCAGGATGTTTCTGCGGATATTTGGGATTTTTCTTGTGATTGTTTATTCTGAGGTTTTAGGGGCGAATATTTTACAATGATTTACGTATTTGTAATCATCTGTGAATACAATTAAATTAAAAATATGCCAATTGCAATAAATACTATGAAATGAGTCATACATGAGATTGTGAATCCCGTAAATTGGAATAGATATACTACCACTACCATGATTATGCTGCCATGGTATTTAACAGAAGGCCGTATTCTATTTAGGTGTGAATTATATCCATTCGCTTATTCGTACTTTCTACAGAGTATATTGATTTACTTCAAACATAATTCAATATAAAACTAACCATCAATACGTTACATCCAACCTGTCAACAGAATGGAAGAACGGGGGTAAGTAGTCAGCATTTTTTGAATTTCAATACAAAACAGAAAATAAAGGATTTTATTGAACTAAGTTCAATCTCTTTTACTTTCTGGTATAGAACATGTTACATAACGTAGTATAGAACAAGTTACATAACGCATCAAAAAAATGAACTTCCATATTTTGATGGAAATGCATGTGTTGGGGATCTCTGAAACCGAAAATATTTTGTCTGTACATATATCTGATCGTCTTTATGTCGAGTTACCCCCTGTATCGTCCGTCTGTTAACAACACTAGCGCCTGCACGATGCATAGATTCTTTTCCCAAAATGGATATTCCTTGATCAATCTGGTGAAACTTGAGGAACGGCGAATTTGAAAAGCATATTTTACATTTACGTTTTCTTTACATAAATCCTCCAGACCATTTACTTCATAAACTAAAGAATCTCAAATTAGCATAGAGGAAGCATTGTAATGCTAAGGCAAAAAACCTGTGATTTTTTCGTAGAAAAACTTGTTTTGTGGGACCCTGATACCAAACAAGGGGAGAATGCTTAATTTATATGAAATTCTTTATTTTCTCTATTGCATTGTTTATTCAGAATACACATTTTGTGGGTCCTTGATATAAACAATACGGCAAGTCGTTAGTCTGTTCACCGGTCCATCCGTCTGTCTGCCTGTTGGTCTGTCTGTCCGTTTGCCAGCATGTCCATTTATATATCTGTCTCTGGGTACACTTTGCTATAGTTAAACGGTCATTCTCCTGTTTTTTGTGGTCGGTGCTGCTGCGTTTTTTCTGACTGTTATTTGGAACAGCGGACGACTAAGATGTGTTGTATTTTGTGTTCACGACCTGGAATTGTTAAATTTAGACATACGAATAACAATCGTATTTTATTCGACTATTGTTGTTTCACTCTGAATTTTGAAAAATTGCAAAGTTAAAATTTTATATCCATATATACCTACAACTACATTATTGAAGATTGAGATCTTTCTTTAATGAAATCTGTTCTTGAAAGATATTTGAATAAGGCCATGTACAATTTTCTGAAAATATGAGTTTTTGCATGAAATATAGTCAATTAAAAATATATTTGTAAAAAATGTTTCCATTGGTTTCCAGTTTTTTTCTAGTAGAATGTACCCTTATAAAAATGGTTCAAAACTAATTTTCGTTGAAGCCTTTGAATCATCGAAAATCGCAAAATTTAAAAATTAAGCAGAAAGTATGTGATGTTGCAGCACCATTAATTCTTCTGAAGAGTGATTTAAAAACTGACTGAACTAATATAATTTGTAATATCTTATGTCACCGTGAGGAATAATACAAAAAAGTACAAACTGTTATAGAAAATAAAAATTTGCCCGAAGTTGTACCTAATGTGCTGAATTTGTAGAACTCTTATTAAAGTTGATTTTATATTGTTAAAAGGGAGACTGTACAACTTGTTGGTCAGTGCAAAATCAAATATTACTCATTGTTATGTCTGCATTTGCTCTCATGATGTTAGAAGTGAAAAATCGACATTGAGTTGTAGTATATATTATTATGAAACGGTGTATGAAGAATAAAGTGATATGTTTGTGAAAATGTGTAAATAAATATAATTGTAAATTATGCCAACAAAACTTTGACACCCCCATATCAATCTGTGGATCTTTAGGAGGATGTAACCAGTTTCCATTTTAGAGTAGTAACAAATTGCTTTCAACCTTACGTTTTATAGTAGTGTTTAGATGTTGCGTGATTGGAGTTTGTGTGTTATTGGTCTTTCTCGAAGTTACTAAGGAACAACTACTAGAAAAATTTTAATATGATTTATTCTACACCATAAAAATCTGGACAAATATTCCATTTGTAATGGAACTTTATATGAAGATGAATTATTGTATTCTCTTTGAGGTTCAATAGGTACAGAAGCGTGATTCGAAATATTTTATATAACAAATTTCTTGAGGTGTTCAATTGAAAATCAGAAAGAGACACTGCATATTTATATTTAATACAGAACGATGATTTCTAAATAATAATATATTACTGATTACACTTTGTGCGAAGTTCTCTCACCATTCCCTGGGAATGAAGTTTCACCTGAAGTTCTATAAATTGACTATAAATTGTTCTATAAATTGACGTGACCAAGGGAGGTGCAATCGCACGTGGGAATCTGGGATGAGCGTATTACTAGGAATGATACAAGGTAAAAACTAAAATACACACTAGATTGAAAGAAATTGGAATTTATGAAAAATATAAAAACATATTACCAAAACGCAATTTATACAAATTTTCCTTCAGAATTTGCAGACCCAATTTATATTCGAGTTTTGATTTTTATTTCCTCGAAATTAATTTCCAGAATTTACATTTGGCATAACCTATCTTATTCTGTATATTTACCGTATAGGATTGTTTTCAACTATTCATTATAATATGAATTCATTGAAGAACTTCCACTCATCTGGATCATTTTACATAAATTATTTGCTGATTGATACACATTTTTATTTACACCTGACGTTATTTCATTTTCGCTATCAATAGTGAATTCATGTTTTAAATGTTAATTGCAGTTTTAATAAGCTTTTGTAGCGGGCTCAGAGACGCACGCAGCTCTCAATTTTTAGTTAGAGAAGGAAAACTTTCTACATTACTTCACATGATCAAAAAATAGTCTTCAATTGCGCCAAAAGACCGAGAAAAAGATTTAGAAACCATAACCACAGGACTTCGTCGGTTCAGCGCTAGCAAACTCTGCAAATACTACATTGCAAGAAATCTCGTAACGTCTTTGTGACAGTGGAAGGGCAAAGAGTATATCCTTTATCATTTTCGCTCTTCCGAGAGTCGACTGCTATCCTTCTTTAATATTTGAAACGTCTGGAGCGGTGAAGTCTCAGATGTGATTTGCGTGAGGTCTGTGGTAGTGAGAGAGATTGCATTCGAAGAGACTTGCTTTCCCAACCACCTCTCCAGAGGTGTCTTAAGGTTATTTGAGGGTAAACGACGTTCCTGCGTGAAGGAAAAGAAGTCCGTCCACTCGATTAATACATGCACACATGTACGGCGAATTTACTGTTCAGTGCTGCTGAAGGCTGCCACGCACGCAAAAATTGGAGCTATGACCCGTAAAATATCGTCAATTGAATTATGGACAATTATTATTGAGCAATTGAATGAAAAAATGACACACATAAATTGCTCTGTACGTGGAGGAAATTCATACGGAGGTTCATTAACGGCAATTTATGTATTTAAAAGGAAGTCTACATTGATATCAGCAACCAGCGCATTGAAACATTTATTCATAAGGATGCGAATATCAATTAGATATAACGTACAGTAAATATGATGAGTTTGGAATCACTTGAAACTAAGGGAATCTACAGATTATATTTACACTTTATTGATGTATGATCAAAATGATATTATGTCTGAATTATAGTTTTATATTTAAAATTTCTTTATTGTTTCCTTAGTTCAAAAACATTCGGAAACACATAGCTGCCGAGAAAGGCGTTCTTGGTGCTAATAATATCATCAAAACGTTCCTGGTTCCACCTCGCATTTCATTCACTGCCATTTAAAACAATTCTCTCCGAGTTCTTGGAATATCGTTGCATTTATGTCCCTTTACTTTCCTTCGGCATTATTCAGTCCAGACCCCGTACTAAACCTCAAAGTACTTCACTTTCGTATTCGCCCTTACACATATCCTAACTTTCTCGTCGGTGTTTCTGAATTTCTCTGCCTGCCTGGTTCTGAGCGTGTACAAGTCTTTGCCTTACACCTCTATAAAATATGCATCTGGCCCACATCCGGAGAACACATTTTTACGCCACTCAGTATTTGCATTAGTGGTTTTCTGTCGTACCAATTCATACCAATAAAAGCTATGAAACGGCATTCTTGAAAGATTTTATTGCAAGAAGTAGTTACGTGGATTTATATCAACTGAAATCGAGGTCGGAATATGAAGAATTATTGATGTATGAGCAGTAAAGTTTCAGTGAGCGATTAATTCACTGTAGAATATACCTCGTCAAATACATCAACAAACCCGTTCAGACGTACAGATTTTCATTCTGAGGCAGTAAGGATATGAATTCATACCAGGAAGATACGAAATAATAGATATAATACGATGATAATTAAAATCGCGTAAAATAAATAGTAATATTTATCTTTTTCCGCAATGTTTATAGAACTTACCATTTGTTGCTATTCATACGGAAATAGTTGGGCAACGGGTTGTTTCAACGGGGTGGGCAACGAAAGTTTCTTTTTTAAATTCAAGAGTCAAATGTTACTAAATATTCCGGTGTCTTATATTGGGTGCTGTACAGAAGTAGTATGTTTTGCTACCACAATCACCCTTTGAGGGTCATTAACAATGCAGGAGCTTTAACTCGGTTAGCACAGAACTCTACAGAAACGCTCGGAGCGCCTATTGCTCCAACCCAGAATATAGTTTTAGATGAGTTATCCTCATAAGAATAGAATTAAATAACAATATTCAATATAGTTCCAGTTTTCATCGATTACATAGAATTGGTATGTGACTGATTACTCTTCACAAGTTACTGCCCAAGGTCACTAACAATATCAAGACGTTCAATATCAAGGATAAATACAATGCACATCAAGAACATCATATATATTATGCATATTTTTTGTTAACGTCTGTACTCCACGATGTTCAACATATCATGTGTGTCTCCTTGGAGAACATTAATCAGTCCAAGCACACGAAAAACTCCCAAAAGCCTCGTACTTTGAACTCCTCCTTCCCCACCGTGCGACATGTCATCCATCTCTCCTCCCAGAACATCAAGAACACTAAGAGCGAGGAGAACTCCTAACGTCCTTCTGCCTTGACCTCCTTCTACTCCATCGTCTGAAATGTCAATCAATCAATGATGCCGTCTTTTACGTTACGAGGCGTTACATAGTCATCCGACTCTCCTTGGATGGTCGCTGTGGTCTTCCACGTGTCCCGCCCCCTTCGCTGGCCATCTCCATGTCCACCAATGCCTCCCTTCCGGGTAACCCAGCCGCCCCCACCGCCCCCGCCGCCCCCGCCGCCCCCGCCGCCCCCGCCGCCCCCGCCGCCCCCGCCGCCCCCGCCGCCCCCGCCGCCCCCGCCGCCCCCCCCGCCCCCGCCGCCCCGCCGCCCCCGCCGCCCCCGCCGCCCCCGCCGCCCCCGCCGCCCCCGCCGCCCCCGCCGCCCCCGCCGCCCCCGCCGCCCTCGCCGCCCTCGCCGCCCCCGCCGCCCCCGCCGCCCCCGCCGCCCCCGCCGCCCCCGCCGCCCCCGCCGCCCCCGCCGCCCCCGCCGCCCCCGCCGCCCCGCCGCCCCCGTCCGAGCACTGCAGGCATTTGCGAACGGACGCGCAGCAGGGCGCTTCCAACCCCAGCTGGTCCAGGTGCGGCCGGCTATTTCGGTCGCGGCCATCGATCGCCGGAGGAGACGGCGCTGGCGGTGGAGCTGGCGTCGACCCACTGCGCCCCACGGCGCCCCCGCGGCCTCCCAGCGCGCCCTCTGCCGCGGTGCCGTCATCGCCATCACAACACAGCGGCGCCAGAGCTCAAGGAAGCCCAGAAGGAACTAGCGGGAAAGCGCAAAATTAAAGGATATGCTAAAAAGTTAAACGAAACAATTAAGTAATAAGGTATTGTTGTAGGGGATATTGGATCATTAAGTAACAGAAGAAAGTACCTAACTGTGATTTGTTTTGTGTGTATATTAACACACAGCCATTTAGGCGAAATTTAACAAAAAATGTTAAGATATCTTCGTTTCCTTTACTTTAAATTGCTTGAATGAACAAATTAAATTTTGTGCATTTCATTGCTTAGGATTGTAAATAATTTTTGGAAAAAGTACTTTTTTAAGGTATTCAGCTACGATAAGGATTCTGTACCAAAATGTACATAAATTATTAAATATATGTTATTTATGTGACAACTATTCAAAAACAATAAATTTTACAGATGATTCAGTTCATTCTCATACTCTCTTCACCAACTTCTCGATATTGTTTTGAGCAAATATCTCTTAGACTCTTCTTGGCAAACGATTCTGAGTGCTATAGTTTTTAGTAATATCTGTTAATTGAGAGCAGATGCCATATTCTATGCTTTGTGAGAATGGAAACTTAATTTTCTAAAAACGCACAATAGCGAAACGCCAAGGTTTGCATTCTGTGAACTGGAGTGAGGAAAACTAGACGATGCTTCTGTATCTACACCGTCCGGAGATCCTGTTTGTGCAAGCAGGTCCCTTGAGAGACGCGATGTGCTGCGGTGCTCGACGGAAAGTCAGCGTGGACTAGTCGGAGTAAAGCATGATGCGTAATTAAAAAAATCATAAAAGGATATTACACGAAGTAACTTGCATTTAAGAGAAGGACGGTCCATATTAGCGAGCGCTCTTCTCTTCCTCATTTTTGTATCTTCCTCTTCCCTTTTGCACACAGACGCCTGCACACTCACATACACGCAAACACACTTGCACTTTTACTTACATGCACTTCACTACCACACATATTGAAAGCTTAGAACTTGTACCGCATGGGGTGGAACCTGCACACGGAGATACCTGGGGTTAGCCGACGTTTAGGTCAGCGCCGGATTTCTCGCTCCAGCGGCGGAGAAATACCACCACCTCACGGATGTAACATGTAATAATTCCAAATTACGCTTCAGAAAAAAACTTTATTCTCACTCACCCCTAAGAATTTTAAGCGATTATAAATTTCTGAAACTTGTTACCAATTTATTTTATTTATTTATTTATTTATTTATTTATTTATTTATTTATTTATTTATTTATTTATTTATTTATTTATTTATTTATTTATTTATTTATTTATTTATTTATTTATTTATTTATTTATTTATTTATTTATTTATTTAACGTCAAAAAAAGTTCAAACTGCGTATGACGTGCTATAGGGAAAAGTGAATTGTGTGCACGTTTTCAAAATTCCGTGATCCCTACACTACGTCATATACTACTTAAATTAAATTAAATTAACAAAAAAAAACCCTCCCATGTAATAAAATCTATTTTAAAGGATAAGTAAACAATAAATGTTGGCTCTTATCCATGTTGTCCTTCGGAATAATACTTCCTGACGCGACAAAATGGAAACGATAATTTTAATAATTGTATTTCCCACTGAATTCTAGAAGACGTGCACAGAAAATGAAGTTACATTTATATCCAGAAGCAAAACAAGGGGCCATCTCAGCATTTGCTCAATGGATCAGGGAAACTGAACGAAAAACTTGATCGAGATGGGGGTCATTGACCCGGAAGCTGTAGTATAATAGTTGCTACAGGTTGTTTATACACATTTATACAGTCCAAATTGTAAATAATCCATTATGTATCATTGTTAAAAATTAATGTTACTTTTCTTGTGATGCTCAGTATAGTCTCTAATTGTATAGAAACAGTTATGCAGCAGAAACGATTTCACTTCGGATTTAAACTTTTCTATCGAAGTTAATCGTTTATATCATCAGACAAAGTGTTATAAAATAACGTACATGTATTGTATGTGAATTTTTTGTATTGAGCTGTTGATACCGTCTCCTGATGAATATGATTTCTACGTCGAGTGTTATAGTAATAGACATCGGCATTTTCTGAAAATATATTCCCGCCCTCAAGCAAGTCATTCTTGACAAAAACCACTGATTCGTAAATAAACAGACAAGGTAATGGTAAAATTCCTAGATTAAAGAAGAGAGGCTTACATGAATCACGTGGGTTGGATTTGGTTATTATTCGTACAATTCGTTTTTGTAATCTAAAAGTCTGGGAGCTATAAGATGTATTTCCCCAGAATATTATGCCATATCTGAGACGGGAAATATACACAACGAGCAGTATGAAGGCTGTCTGAATTTGCAAGAATTCTGAACGCGTAGCATAATGAACTTAATTTTGTGTTCAATTCATTTAAATGGATGTTCCATTTAAGGTTTGACTGAATTGAGAGACCTAAAAATTTTGTTGCCTTAACATCAGTCAATGGTACACCGTTCATTTTCAATGGAGCTCAGAATTGTTTATTTGATATGGAAAACTGCATTAAAATCGTTTTCTTTTCGTTTACTATTAATTTGTTATTTCGGAACCAATTTGAAACATCTGATATTCTTCTATTTACGGTTTCTTTATTGCAAATGATGTTCGTATCATCTGCAAAGAGAACCGTTCTTCCGTTTCGAATCATCGAGGGTATATCGTTTACGTAAAGTAGGAACAGAATAGGGCAGACCTGGATGGCCCAGGTGGCTAAGAGCGAGTACCGATTCAGCGCTTAAGTCTGAAGGGTCGCGGGTTCGAGTCCCGCCTTGGGCATGGCTGTTTGTCCTTGACTTTGTATGTATGTGTTGTCGCGGAGGGCCTCGCGTTCTGCTGACCCCAGATCACAGGAGCCCGCAAGTGTGTTGGTGTCTAGTGTATGGTCGAATATGCGTCCTATCGGGGCGTAAAGGGTAACCGGCTGTCGGCTGGATAAAAGCCCTAGATAAAAAAAGGAACAGAATAGGGCCTAAAATCGATCCTTTAGGAACTCCACGTGCAATGGGCAGAGAGTCGGAAAGGTGCATACGTAATGTTCCATCATTCCAGTAAGGTATTTCAACTTTCTGAGATCGTAGTTTAAGGTACGAACATAACCAATCTAGAGCGATACCACGGATTCTATATGAAGGTAATTTTGAAAGTAGAATGTCATGATCAATGACGTCAAAAGCTTTTGAGAGATCTGAAAATCATCCAATAGGTGCCTCGTTTTGATCCAATGATGAGGCGACATCTTTGAGAAAAGAAAATATAGCTGTTTCCGTTGATTTTGATTTTCTAAATCCTTGTTGGCAATCTGAAAGCGCGTCGTGTTTAGAGAGAAAGGTTTCCATTCGTACGTAAAAAAGTCACTCTAATATTTTTGAAAAAACTAATAGAAGAGAAATGGGCAGATAATTTTGAATTTCATTTTTGTTGCCTTTTTTGAAGAGAGGCTTAATTTTAGCTGTTTTGAAAATATCTGGAAACGATCCTGAGCATAACGATGAATAAATTTGTGAGTTAACGGGTGTATAATGGCATACGCACAGGTCTTTAACAAAGCATCCGGGAA
Source organism: Teleogryllus occipitalis (assembly GCA_011170035.1). NCBI lineage: Eukaryota > Metazoa > Arthropoda > Insecta > Orthoptera > Gryllidae > Teleogryllus > Teleogryllus occipitalis. The sequence goes on from BLKR01000040.1 coordinate 209,688, forward strand.
TTCATCTAAACCGGACGAATATTTATTTTTTAGTTTACCGATTATTTTGAGAATTTCATAGGAAAAAGTTTCGGAAACGCATATCGTATCTAAAATTTTGGGTGAACTGTCTATTATTGAATTTTGTGCCTGAAGACCATTCGTGAGAACGGCAGCAATTCTAGAAAAGTATTGGTTAAAGTGACTAGCCACTGTTGCCGGATCGTTTACATTTATATCGTTATATTTTAAAACAACTTTCTCTACAGGGTTTCTAGTTGATTTGGTCGTATTTTGTATTATATTCCACATTGCTTTTGTTTTGTTATTTGAGTTCAAAATATCCTGATCGTGTTTCATGATTTTAGCCTGCCTTATGACTTTTCATAACAATGTTTTGTAGTTTTTAAAGTAGATAATGAAATCTTGAGGTACGTTATGACGTTTAGAAATAAAAGAAGGAAATCGCTTCTTTTTACAAAATGTCCTAATCCCTTGTGTTATCCAAGAATTGCTATTCCGTGAAGTATTTAATTTTCTTTTTTGAAAAGGAAAGTGTTGAAATGAAATGAAAGAGTTGAAAAAAAAGAATTATATTTGTCGTTTGTATCAACAACATTATAAACCGCTTCCCATGACTCCTGCATCAAGTAATCAATGAATAATTTTATTTTACTTCTTGTAAACAATCTAGTCATACGTGTATTATTAATTGGTAGTTCAGTTCGATTCGATCGATCACCAAGGGGTTTTAATGCAGTACAGAATGTTTGGACTTGCGCCCGAGAAATCTTTTGGGCAGAGGAAATCTGTCCCTAAGATATTCATGACACCTTTCTTAACAGGATTACTATAGCCACCTACATTTTCCTCAAAAGATGGTCTCTTTTGCTTGCGTTCTTTATGTGTCGATGTCAGCGGAGGGCACAATGTCCAAAACTCCTCTCAAAAATGCCGCTATTTTCTAAAGAGAGATCAGTGACGCTAAAACCCTACTTCCTGAAAACTCAAAGATATTTCACCACAATTTTGCATTTCGCTTCGTTACTAAAAATTATCACGGCCAGCAGAGCGGCTACTACCACAATTATCTTCAATGCCTACCCTTACTTTCGTTTCATATGAATAATTGTTATTTATGTAAAGCATTTTCGTGAAAGTTATTTGTTTATCTAAATATGAAATATGTTACGAGCATTATAAGCCATAAAATCACAATACGTCTATTTTGATATCTATTGCAAACATTATTTCAAATACAATTTCCTTTTAATACGTTGACTCCATAAATAATTAATTCTTTAAAATAAGATTAGAAGATAGACGAACTTTGTTTTGCTAATAAAATACTTTATCATTAAAATGACATTTAATAACTAATTTAACTTAATTCTCCTCCTTAAGAGTGATTATATAAAAATTGTATAGTAGTAAACAAGTTAGCTATACATATATTATTTCGACATTTGCAGCTTGAGCAGATATTTCATTTTTGAAATTACTCATACTTTAAGAACATTTGCAAATTTTATTTTACATTGCGAAGTGTGGATGGAAATCTTGAGCTATCCTCTTTAGAGGAACATGAAAAATAGAATGCTAATAAACGTCGTTCTTAATACTTGAAGAGGAGTTTACGAGAAGCTCGACAATTTCACGGGAATTTGAGCAAGAAGTTTCATTAAAATCTACGCCGACCTCCACTGAAAAAGGACGGCTTCTGGGTGTTGATTGACGAGAATCGTAGGAGTCGCGGTCCCCACGAATAAATCCTCGATTCTAGCTGAAGAATCGATTACTTCTTGTAATATTTTTTCAATATATTGCGCTGTACGTCACAGTTTCTTGAATGTTACAATGATTATTGACTATTGCAGACTTCATTAACTGTTGTAGTTCAAAGAAGAAATACAATTTGAGGATTATCTGTTTTTGTTTATTTGTTAGTCATAAAAAGAAAAACTGAATGTGACGAATAGGGAAAGTATACTAAAAAATAACCTTAATTGCCATATAATTGTAAACAATACCACGCTTCATTTACTCTAATTGCGTTAATGAAGTAAATTCAGCAAATTAAGACTGGAGAAACTAATCAGTTGGCAAACAATATATTCAAACGTGTCTGAGGTTTTTGTAAGTCATCAATTTGAAAAATAAATCACTCCACTCGAACGTTTAATTGTTGTACATTAGCGTGTGAGTTTGGGTCCATTAACGACGCTAATGTAAGTTGGAGTTGAATGAAATTACAGGCGGCCATCTTTGCAAAATTTATACTTATTTATTTTTTATTTATTTTACGTCAAAAAACAGTTCAAACTGCGTATGACGTGCTATGGGGAAAAGTGAATTGTGTGCACATTTTCAAAATTCTGTGATCCCTACACTAAGTCATATACTACGTAAATTAATTTTTTTTAAAAAATTTTAAAAAAAACCTCCCATGTAATAAAAACCTTTGGTAAACAAAAAGTACACGCTCTTCATGAAAGTGTACAAAGACTTCGGACTTACTCCGTCAAGACAAGAGTGATGTAATATTAGGATGCAGTGAAGATGTTAGTAGAAAAGTTATGCTCTTCAAAGAACATCACGTTTCTTCTCCCTGTAGTTGATTGCTCTTGGCTCTGAGTATGCGGCCGTAGTAGTGCAGGAGTAAGTTATTATGTGAATAACTTTATTTATATTATTTTATTTATTTACATTATTTTGTTTATTTATATTATTTTATTTATTTATATTATTTTATTTATTTATTTATATATATTTAAAACTAATTTTCATCGATTCAGAAATATCTTCTGAAGCTCATATGCAGACCTTTTCATCCACCTTCTTCGCTGTCGGGAATGGCACTCTTTCCTCCCCGTTTGCTGGTTGCTCCAGTCGTGGGAAAGAGCTATTTGCTTCCGATGCACCATTTTCATTACCCTGAATCATGAAGAAATACAGTAATTAGTCGCACTTTCGTCTTTTACTCATCTATTCCCTGCATTGTCACATATGTAGAGCCTGTGAGTTGTGAATTATCAACTTTTACCACTCAAAACTCAATTTTCTTACGCTTTAGTGCGTGTTCGCCAATTCTCCAGTAACGTTCCCCGAAATTTACCTTTCAAAAAACTTATATCAATTTTATGCAGCGGAAATAAACTAAAATAAGAAGGGTGAGCTCATTAGGCCGTTGTTCCGGTCCGCTCGTGAGCATTCCTGCGCCGAGAAAGACGAGAAATGTCCCTGGGTCGGGAAAGCGAAGACTCATTATTTCGAGATGCATACCTTCTTCTCCGACTTCTAACAGGAAAAGACATAAATCTTTTTCTTCTATCCGTATAAAATTTTATATTCAGAGATGTTTCTTATTCTATTGCATTTTATAAATCTTGGAACAAAAGGATGTCAACATACATAATAGTAATACGTTTTGTGGAGCCTTGATACCGAAATAGTTATTTATATATCAAGGCCGAAAAATGATTTTCGATGAGGTGTTTACCAACCGAGGCGGAGCGGAGCTGAGGTTGGTAAACTAACCGAGTCCAAAATCATTTCAACCGAGGTGCATACAACTATTTTTCGTATACTCATTTCCCAATTTTAGGTTTGAATTTTTAGAGATCTCATTTATACCATGCGGTTTCCTTGCATAAATGCAGATGTTCTTATACATTATCGCCTATGAAGTTGTCAGTTCTGACACAATTTTTAAAGCGTTCATAATTTGCGGCTGGTTTTGACAATTTGTTTCGTAAGGAGTGCGATTATAATTGAGGAAGCTGAAGCTGCTACTGAGAGTTTACTTCCTCAAAAATGAAAGGATTCTTACGAAAGAGAGTATGAACTCTTTTTAAATGGAAAAGAAAGAAACATGTAACCGTGGTAAATGAAAAAAACTATGCTGGTTTATCTCTACGAAATGGCCCGAAGACGTAACAGTTCAACGTATAATATTTCAGAACATATCAAATTGTGTTTTTAATATAAATGTTAACAATAAATAAGTTAAGAACATTCTGTATTCAAAAAATAAAAAATGCCTTTGACAATGCGTCAACAGTCATTTGTACATTGTCTTGTTTACTTGACGTTGCTATGGTGATCGTCCACTAAAATTCATTCTTGACTTAGCTCATTTTTGTGGCGTATTAATGCTCTGCCAAATACAAGTTATGAAGTAAGGGTACGCAGAAAGTATATTTTTCTTCTTATTCATACATTACTTTGAGTAAAACCGGATAAACCTTCCACATTTTATGCATCCATGGTACCGAAAATTTTTTTTTCAGGTGTTAGTCTGTCTGTCTGTTAGGTATTTAAGTTGGTTTACACCACAAAGTCAAGAGAGTTATAGAGCTAGGGTATTTGTGAGAGATATTTAACAAAAAGACGATATAGAAAATTAATCTGTTGCTACGATGCAAATTTTAAAAACTATTAAATTGTCCTCAAAATAGTCTCATTACAGAAGAAATGGGTGTAGAAACAGACTTTTTGAAAGGAAAAAATGTATACCCAAGTACATGTAAAAACTATTGGTGCTATATATTTCCTTAATTGAATTTTTGAAAATTCAGAAAGTTCAATGGAAATGACACCTGCACAATTATTTTAATCGTTCCCTTGATCGGTGAAAAAAAGGAAGGTTTTTTTAGAAAAATGCTGTTTTTATAATTTGCATTGTTTTCATGCAGAGAATACGCAAAAAACACTCCTTTTTTTAAGAATTGCACGTGTCCTTTTTTAAAGTTCTGATTTTTTGGAACAGATTTCATTGACGATAAAAATCTCGACCTTCAATATTGTAGTTTTGAAATGTCAACTTTTATCATTTTTTTTCAAATTACAAAAAGTTCCGCGCAAATGAGATAAATTCACTTCAATTTTACCTTTGATATTCATAGGAACTTTGTTAAATGTTATACGAGGGTTGGGGTAGAAGTCATGGAAACTATGTTTTTCTTAAAGGAATATTTCGGATTGTATAATTTCATTTGCAGCATGAAAAAATGCTTCAATAGGGTGTGTTGACATCAACACATAGCTCTGTGAGTATGATAACCCGTATGATAACCCATGAGTGTGCGAAACGATGTAGCACGGGCGATAAAAGAGCATTTGCCTTAGAACGGGTATGTAATGCTTTGGACTGATTAATTGATTGATTTTTTCGTGTTTCCGGGCGCGTCAACTGCTTTGGTCATTAGTCCTGTTAGTGTAGTGCATGTTTTTCTCTCTCGGGAGATGGCGGTGATCTTCCCCCGCTGGATGGCGAGATCCGGCGCCGACCTACCGGTGTGGGGTATCGGCTAGTGGGGTTTCCCCTAACCTGGACTCTCTCACCAGCAGGGCACCGCCGCAGCCGGGACAAGCTCTAAGCTCCCGACCGGTCTCCCGGAATATGTGGTAGTGTAGTGCATGTTAGTGTAAGTGTGTGTGTAAGGGGAGAGGATAGGACAAGGAAGAGGAAGGACAGATCGCGCGCGGTCCGTGGCCCGTTTGGTAGGAAACTGCTCCGGCATTCGCCTGGTGTTGATCGGATAAACCACGGAAAACTACCGATCAGAGCAGCCGGTTGCTAGATTTCTCCTCCAGATAACGACGAATTCAGTATTCGACCTAGCTGAAAAGGTAGTGTCGAAAATCCTGCCGCCACCAGTAATCGAACCTAGGACTTCCGGTCAGAGGCGCTGCAGTGACATCAGTTGATGCACTAAAGCTTTTGGAATGTTGTGAACTCGTATATGCTAAAATGCTTCGGAACATGAAACCAGTACTGTCATTTGATATACCTGCATAAATATGACAAACACAATTTTGGTCTCTCGTTAAATGTTCACTCACTTATTTTATACCTTGTTCTGTCATGTGTACATTTGAAATTTTCCACCAGTGCTAGTATTCTCACAAACAACAATATGTACTCGTACCATGACTTATGTCCCAACCCTCGTATATTTTTTTGCTTTACAAGAAACCCTGGGCTACGATAAGCAGAGTTCGCACAAGATATCTGAGCACTCGACGACCGTTAAAATTCGAGCGAGAGATAGAAAAGAGAGACTGCGCATGCGCAGGGGAGCCATCGTCGCATGTTATTGCTATTCAGAAAACATCGATTATAATTCCTAATCCAATACGAGATAGGTATTTTAATCTATAACCTCACGACGAAAAATGTGTTGTGAATGAGTTAGTAATTTGTATGAGTGGGTTTCTTATATGCTTTCGTATACAAAATGTAAACGTATAATTTTTGACCGTGGTTCCCTATCGAAAGCTAGGAAGTCAATATTTTTGGGACGTAATTCAGTATAACCGTCTCCCTTCGATGTTTCGTCGCCGAGTCCACAGATTCCGCTTGCCCCCTCTAGGAGGAAGTCAGTGTGAGTTGGAAAAAATATAACGTTGCAAGGAGACTATGGTCTCAATAAAACGTGTATTTGCTGATATGATGAATGTTTTGTTTGATACATTAACACGAATTATATGCAAATTCTTTATTTTCTGTGTAAAAATTGGAAATAGGCACTTCGCAGCAGTCCGATTCCGTCCTATTTTATTAAAAGTTTCAAACCGGTATATCCCTAGGTTCTTTACTCCTACAAACGAACAGTTAACTCTGAACGTATCCTCGAACCATCACTTCCGCTTCGTGCATCAGGATGCTGTTCAGGGACATGGCGTCACTTGGGAATCCGCAATGCTAGATCTTCCAATCTCACAAGAGGGGAAACTGGTAGTTTACTTAGATTCCCAAGCAAAAGCAATTCTGAAAAAAAAATCTTACTCATGTACTAAATAAACGTGCTTACGAAAGCCCTACGTCCACAAGTATACTGAGATAACATTTATACTATATGTTGCATATATATATATATATATATATATATATATATATATATATATATATATATATATATATATATATATATATCATATGATCTATTTTATTTGTTTTTCCCAAAGTGATATTAACTGGGAACGGCTATTTGAAACACGTCTTAAATATGTAAATAAAAATATGAATGTTAAATAATTGTTCATAAGCTTTCTCGTGAAAGGGAATGTATGGAAATGAATAATATATAATCAGAATCACACTGATTTACACACATTGTAACATATCGAACAAATCTCTTCCGATGAATATCGCCTGAATACCGTCAGCATTAACTGTCTTGGCTTTGCGTTCCAGCCAATTTTCAACAGGACCCTTCACATCTTCAAAACAGCTAAAATGCTGATCTCCTAGGAACTTCTTACAGTTTGAAGAGGTGTGCTCTCTATAAAATAAACATAGCAAAATATGATAGAGATATATTAACAATTGTTCCCAACTCAGTTCTTGCTGTGCACACACACAATTCACAAAATCCTGGTCTTCACCATCATAAGCCTGCTTCAAATCCGTGAATTTAGAATTATCGGAAGCTACAGTTCCAAAACAACAAAAACCATAGTTCACGCTATATTTAATGAAAACGGCAAGTGTAGGTCTCCGAAAAAAAAATGTTTAGGAGAAAAAGAATTTTAAATGTTACTTCCTGGCGCGAAATTCAAATGAGTGCCGAATACGAACCAAAGCGAATGGAAATTAACAAAAATTCTTAAATGATCGATTTATTTTTCGCATATTTCCCATGTAAACTAGTATCTTGAACTTTACATACCACGTCCAATAAATTATTTTTGTCTTCATATTCTATCCGTAATATCGTGAAACATACTAATGGCGTTTTGCAGCTAAAATTTTCGTTCATTTAAATATTAAGTCAATTAACTATATCTGGGCACGTAGTTACATTCTTTGGTACCAGAAATAATCTATGAAATAAATATTTTGGTAAACGAACATTTAGCGGAAAAAGATTATTCGTGTGTGTCATAATATTAAGGATAGTTTGCAGGAGACTTTCATTTATAAATATAGTACTTCGATCACTTCAATAAATCGAAAATTCCTAGAGTTTTGTTTCTTTCTATTAAGATTAGATCCTGTTCAATGTGTATTATTAAGTCGCTGCATATCGTTGTTCTAATTTATAATACAATTGCATTTTAAATTTTTAATTTTCAATGAATTTAAAATTTAATTGAGTGAATGACAAGTATACTATAACTCTTGATATTATTAAAGTACTGTCGTATGTAGCAAGTGATATTTTTTATTCGATAGTTTCACCGAAAACGGGAAGAGTTGAAACAACGCCACCTCTATTTCAGAATTTTTTAGTTACAGCCGGTTTGAATTTTGCGCTCAAAATTAACATTTGATCTCAATATTTTCGAAGACATTCTTTTTCGGAAAAATAGAAAATGCTACTATTCAGACAATTCAACAGAGTATCTGGGAGTCTTTTTTGTGACCGGATGTATATTAGGGTTGGCGCAAGAAATCGATTTGCAAACTTTCTTTGGCGAATAGCTCTAGAAACTTGCCAATTGATGTAATAATGATATTGTCAAAGTTTGATCATTACCAGTTAAGGTTTAGATCTGCCTCATCAATTCCAAAATTTTGAAAAAGCATTTTTCTTAAAAATCTCCGCTGAAAATTAAAACTATCTTTGTAACACACTCTGCAGACCGCCTAAAAAAGCGATTATGGCCACACGGGTCCATTCTTGGTTTGGAAATTTTAAACACAAACAGTTATTCAGAAGATGTCATACGCGAGACTTTTCAGGTCACAGAAATCGATACAATCTTAGAAAAAAGTATCGCTGGGGAAGACCAGAAATTATTACAGAGAATTTGACAGTAATCTTAAAAGTACTGAACATTTGAAAGTAATCTGAAAAGCCAAATTTCGTATATCTTCCTATATGTCCGTCCGCCAAAGAAGTATAGCGGACAAAATTTGGACATACATTTTTTACACAACAAACTCACGACTCAAACTAATGATGCTATAACAGCAATTACGTTTTATTAGTACACATCTCCTTTAGTACACTCCTTGAAGAATTATTATCATTAACTAAAGTAAATTTATGGAGGGGATACTATTAAACGGGATGCAAAGAAATCACACTTGCAATCACACGATACTGTTTATCGTTTATTTGCTTATTTACGTTCGTCAAAAGCACTGAAACTACACACGATGTTTCAGAAAAGAAAAAAAAAGCTACGTTAACTGTCCAGAGGACCGTTTGAACATTTACTCTCGGATCGCTGAAGTTGAGGTCCGCGTGCCTCACTAGGAGCGTTCAAGTTACGAACTTCCTCTCCAGCGGCTCCAGAACGCGAGCGGTGGCAAGCGCCCATCAAGTCTTCAAAACTCTCCCTCCCGCTCTTTGGCCGCGTTTCTTTCACAAGATGGGCTCTCGCAGCGGGGCGGAGTAGTGAGTACCGGGAACGACCGGCAGTGGTGACGGTGGTGGTGATGGTGGTGGTGGGGAGAGTGTAATAGGAGGAGTACGGGAATGAAGGGGGTGGGGGTGAGGGGGTATGTGCGAGTTTGGCGCGAATGCCGTGAAGACGGCGAGCGGTCGCTAATGGGAAGACGCCCTTTGATGCGTTGCGTCTCTAAACAATTGAATTAGACCCTGCTTTCGGTGCACCTGGGCCCGCGCGCCCTGTTTCCGAGAGTCCTGGCAACGCTGAGGCCGCCTTCCGCACCGAAGCTACCGTTGCACCGAAGGACGCGTGGGTTTCACGTGCGACTCGTGAGTGATCATTTCGTGTTGGCCATTCAACTGCGTTGTTCATTAGTCCCGTTAGTGTAGTGCACCTTATGGTCGGAAAGTGACGATGTTCCTCCTTCGTTGGAAAGTGTGATCCTGCGCCAAACTACACGTCGGTTTACGGATGAATTTTTCTTCGTGTGAGAGTATCACCCTCAGAGGGTCACCACCGCAAGCGGGATAACCTCTATGCCCAAACGTGTGGTAGTGTAGCGCGTAATTGTGTGTGTGTGTGTGTAAGATGAGATGATGGAGCAAGGATGACGAGAGAAGATCACGCACGGTCCGTGTCCCGTCCGTTAGGGTTCTGCTCCGACATTCCCATTGGCATTCGGAAACCACGGAAAACTACCGAGTGGAGCAGCCGGTCGCTAGAAATCTCCTCTAGACAACGGCTGAATTTGACCTACTAGCTATGTAGGTAGTGTTGAAAATTCGCCTTCTTCGATATTCCAACCCAAGAATCTCCCGATCAGAGACTCTCCTGTGGAAACTGTTGTTATTGAACAATCTTAGATCGTTGTGCGTCTCTTGTTTAAATCGTGTATAAGTTGCGGTGACTTCAATGGATGATTAACTGATAAACTGACTTAATCAATGGCTTTCAAATTGTGGGGCGCGATTTTCAGGGCACGTTGGAGGGAGAGGGAGATATCTTCATAAAATAATTTTAAAAAATCCTAAAGGCTTCACATGAACGTTATTGCATTCCGCAAACATAACATGTTCGGTGCGTAACATGAGCTTTAACATTTCTGAATATAATATATAACAGCTAGACTATCATTTCTCTCTCACTGACAGTACATCATTGGAGAGTAAAATTTGGAGAAAAAATTCTTGTTAAATGTGTGCATTAAACGTTAACCTGACCTCTTGCAGTGATTATTTCTCCATCTATGACTTTTACAGATTAAACTAAATTAAGAAGAGATGAATTGAAATGTGACTATACAAAATAAATATAGAAAAGATCTTTTACACTTTAAAAAATCTAGGATTCTTTTAAAATAATTGGAAACATAAATAATATAAATTAAAAATGTAGAAATTACTTACTCAAGTAACTTAAAACTAATAAAGTTTTTTAAAAATAATTTGTATCATATGGTGAATAATTTGTATATTGTCGAATGCCACCATGTAAATCGGGGGGGATGGATGAGAGAAGCCGAGCGGTAATGAGGGGAGGATATTTTTACAAAGTCATTTTTTACAAACTTGTTTTTCAAAAATAATATTTGTGTATTATAAAATTTCTGTAAGCATTATTTATAAATTTATATTAAATTGTCATATTTCATTTGTTCTTTTACTTTTCATTTGTGTTGTAAGAATTCTGATAATGGGGAAATAATCGGAAAGTATATCTGGAGTATATTTGAAGCTAATAATTCTAGCATTGTTATTTTATACCTCTTGTGGAAAGTTATTTATTTTCTCCAGGTCTTCAAAAATAGAATTCCATTGAAGAGTAAATTTAAGTGAGTGTCTTTGTAGAATTTCTGGATATATATATTAATTGAAATTTCCTAATGCTGGGATAAAATGCAATAACAACCCCCATTTTTCTCACAATAACATAATTGTACTTTTATCTCGATCAGTCACTCAGTGTCTATTGTTGAATCTAAAGCTATTTCTAAAATAATTTGTTATTAATTTGAATATTCATATACCATATTTTTACTCGTGTGTTTTTAATCTCGTAAAAATTATCTTAAGAAAGACATTCACCAGTCGCTGCGAATTCAAAACATTTGAAAAATAAAAAGGCAATAGCTACAAATTGCAAAGTGAAAAACCATTTAATGCAATGCAATCAAGACATTTCATTTTTCCGTGAAAGAAAAGACGAGGTATCAAGAATCCTATCTCCATTTTATTTTATTTCTGCTTCTCATCATTTGATTCTTCGTGTGCGTTTGCCTTTGTCTCTGAAAGTCTCGGCCATTCCATGTATGGAAATCAGACCTGCTTCAGAATATATCTCACCATCACAACTTTGAATGTAGATTCCCCATCTCACTTCGTCAGAGAAGTCGATAAAAGAATGCTGATAGAGGACGTCTCGCTCTTTGAACGGGTTCGTTTCATTAGCAGCGTAAATCAAAGTTCTTCTGTTGTTGACAGGACGTTCCGAGAAAGACTTTCAAACACGATTTCGTGATTGTTCGCGATTTTAAATTGAAAATCAATACAATTAGAAGACCTTGTAATAAAAGTACAAATACCTGTAATTGCGTCGGGACGGAAAAATGAAGATAACGAAGAACGTACAGATTATTTGGGAAGATAAGTTTGGAAACGAAAGCAAACCTTTTTGATTGAGTATGTTTTCAAAGTAAACATTTTCGAAACGCTGGAGATTTAATTTATTTTTGACAGGCACAATTAAACGAGATGTGCAAAAATAAACATGGAATAAATACCACGACCCAGGGTGGAATGCACAGTTTCAGATGCCCTTCACCTATAATAGAAACTTTCAAGAATACGTAAAATTATTTAGGATCTACATACTTTTTAATGTAACAAACAAAAGTATTAACTAAAAGTTTCTTATTATTCAGGAAAACTAGTTATGTGGGAGTCTTATTTCTTTTTGTAACCTCAAGAAATTAAAAAAGTATTCCTCTGACCTTTTTAGCATAGTATATATTTTTTATTTACTGATTGCATTATAATCAAACTTATGCATAACTATGTTTTGGCAAATTCGCATTAATTTATCTTAATTGACATGTTAATATCAAAATGTATTCTGGTCAATCTGGACTTTTCTCGATATGAACATTCTGTAGTTAATATTTCGTGTAAGTTGCAATTTCGTCTAAAGAAATAGCAATGTTTTTCAGTTCATAACTTTTTAACTAGTAAGAAACAGTGTAATGCAGTCCAAAACTCGGCTTGCCGCACTTTAGAAAATATATTAAAAACCTTGGAAATGAATTTTTTTAGACGCCTCTATTACAATCTTTTCTTTGTAATTATACCGGGTGTCCCACCAAATATGGGCCAGCCCCATAACTTTTAAACCGTTCACGGTATCGACATGCAGTTTTCTCTCAACAATGTGGAATCATGGAGCTAGTAATATGCCGTAGAGGTATTGTTCGAAATATTTTTAGTTTTCGAGAAATTTAATCATTCTTGGATTTTTAAACGGAACTACATATATTTCTCATCAGGTGTGGATAGATCATAAAAAGAGGAATCCAATAATGTATCATATGTTGATAGAAATTTGAGTCTAAATGTAAGCTTTCTGACATGTAATTTTAAATTAAACGGACGTTATTTCCTTCAGTAACCCTTGCCTTTGGGGAAATGGCCTTCGCTTCGCTGCGCCTCCGTGCGTAACAGGCTCGGCGCCGCGAAGACTACCTTCCCCAAAGGCGACATTTGCCAGGGGAAATATCGTCCGTTTAATTGAAAATCACATGTCAGAAAGTCTATTTTTGTACGAAAATTTCTAACAAAATACTAACAAATGAAACCTCATTGGATTACCCTCTTCATGATCTATCTTTTGCTGTTGAGAAAAATATATCTTTCCATTTAAACAACCAAAGATGATTAAATTTCTCAAAAACTAAAAGTATAAGGAACAAAGTCTAATCAGAATATTACTTGCCCCATGATTCTGCATTGTTGAGCGATATCTTCATTTCGATATCGCAAACCGTTTAGAAGTTATAGGGGTGACTGCAGTTGGTGGGACACCCGTATACTCTCTTTGACGATTTATACCGAGCGAACTGGCTCAGTGCGTAGCGCGCTGATTTTGCAGTGGGGAGGTCCGTGCAGGGCCTTGCAACTCTCCATCAAAACCGAGGACAAAGCTGGAACGTGCAACGATGGATGTCGCTGTGTACTGTTGCAGGTTAGGCACCCCAACTTCCGCACATAAAAATTGGCTAATTTGTAAGAAATACGTAAAGTGTATTCTAAATGCTCAATAGTTCATAAAATATACATATAAGAAACCGCTGAAGAAAAGGCGAACATCGACGCTTTCTTTTGTTTCATTACGCGTGCGCTGGCGTCTCGGGAACGCAGGCAGCAGCCACACACGTTTTAAGTATCGTTGGCAGCAGTTCGTATTGCAGGTCCTGCAGGTGAGTGCGCCACTCTAATGGTCTACACAACGTTATATGGGAGTTGAAAGACCCTGGGTTCTGGTTCGATCCTTGGGCCGGCCATCCTTACCGTTTTTTTTCTTTTTCTTTTTTTCTTCGTGGTTTCCCTCGGTCATAACGCGAATGTTGTGATGGTTAATATTGTGATGGCCATAATTCAATAAAAAAATTAATAATAATAATAATAATAATAATAATAATAATAATAATAATAATAATAATAATAATAATAATAATAATAATAATAATAATAATAATAATTCACAGCGGGGAGAAAGTTGCTCACGTCCGTGGTCTAGCACACGTGTCCCCTGAGAAACGCTAAATGAGCAACAGTGATTCGCCACCTACGCGCTTGACCATTATGAAGTGCGAATCCCCACACGATGAGGTGGTCAGCGTGTCACCAAATGACTAACATGCCAAGGGTGGTCGTTGGCTAGTAAGTAAGTCTTTGACGATTTATAAACTGTCACCCATTTGATGCCTCTCAGGAATGATACTTTTATAATATAAACATATCTACATTTCTTTTCATTTCTGCCACGAGCATATTGTGTAAACCATTGGACTTTGGATGGAAATATGACGCAGTCGTGGAATATTGCTGCACAGCTTTCCTCGCAAGTCCCTATCACTGTATGAAAGTTTCGGGTATAAAACATAGTAACCGACGTGAAAACGTTTCCGACATTGAAGCAAAAGAAAATTTGTGCTGTAAATGGTTTAAAATGGGTTAAATATGGCAAGAGATGGGGGACAATTATGCGCCATAATTTGGACCATTTGAGAATCACAGAATTTGGAAGAGTACGAAAACGTTAATAAGACTAAAACTATAACTTTAAGGGTTACAATCTGTTACCCCCGAACCCATATTACCTATCTTTACGGATAAACATCGCATTTGAGCAAACATTTCATGTTGGATTGCTTTGGTGCTAATAATTTGTAGGGAGCGGGTCAAAGTTTGAAATTTCCTAATTTCAAAAATGCTGGATCTCGAATTAGCGTTCTAATTCCGACGCAACGTGGCCTTTTTTTTACCCAAGACGAGACGAGGCGGAACAGTGAGTGGACGCCGGCGCCCTTGACCCTTAGGCCTCCGTCGTTGAGTTCAAGTGCCAATTACCGGCCGGTGCTGGTCGGGCGGAAGTAACCCGCCCTCCGCTCATCTGCCCGTCCCGCTGCCCTCTACGTTGCCCCTCCCCCCTGTTCTGGAGCCCCTCAAGTCCGGATCGACGGCGCTTTCTGCCACCTGTTGACGGGAATCCGATTTTCGCGTAGATGAGTTCGTTTTGCTCCCTTTGTCCAATCGAAGCTGATCCAAATGCATTTATCTGCCCGCTGGTGTAAATTATCTTAGATCACAGAGTGGCATTATCTGGATGTTCCTCGAGAAAATATTGCCAAACAATATGTTTTCCATGTGTACGTCATTCACCAGATTATCTGGAACTGTAGAATTTTATGGAGATAAATGTACATTTATTTCTAAGCTTTCTTTCTCACGAAAGCAATGTAATCTGCTAGATCTATTATGACAACTGAAATGACTTGGTACTCAATTTGTATCTAATTCCTGTGGAAAGGTAAGAAGCTTTGAGGAGCCTGCGTAGCTCCGATTGTAAGTCAGTTTGCCGCTGCTACCTGCTTCATGGTTCGCACAATGATTTACACTTTTGAGGGGCTTGTCAACTTTCTCTTGCCATATGGTGGCTAGTGTAACAGCGCAGGAGAGGTAAGATTTAGGATCGTGCAAAACACAGACGCGCTCAGCTAGGTGGCAGAAACACGGCTTGTGCCACCGTGGGAAGTCACAAGCTTATCATTGTTGTGAAAGTCTCGTATTGTCGTGTCAGTGTTGTCGTGAAAAATTGTAAGAACTCTCTCTTTACAGCACTGCAATAAGCGTGTACTACATAAAAGGTTATACATTATTTTAATTATTGAAGAAAGATTTATACAAAATGTCAAAGTAAATATGTTAATAAATGTAACAAGATACATTTTAATAGATTTTTCTAACCCCCGCGTAATACTTTCCGTAACTGGATGACCGCTTTACAAAAAGGACAGCCACAATAATTCGCAATGTGTTCCACATTACAGATTGCACATATTGGTACAGTACTGTTTTTGTTTTGTTTTCACACAGCGAGTAATGGTAATTTTCATAGCAGCTTACGCATCTTGAAGCTACACAAAACTTTGTCTGGGAATGATGAATTCTTTGACAATTTTGACATTGGATAGGCGCATACGCTCCGCGCCTGGTGCAAGTTTGAATTTGTACTTAACTGTACTGGAATCTGTTTAATTAAAAAAATTGTTTTGCACTTAGTGTGTCCATTAGGTCCATTACATATGTTTCCAAAGGATTTTTATTTGTTTATTGTGTAGTTTACACACTTTACCACTGGACATGTTTTATTTTGAAACTCTAGGATTTGAGTTTCTGAAATAGTTTCGGGTATACTTTTAACATTACTGTATATGTTTTTAATGTTTGATACCGGTATGTTACTCTTTTCGTAATATTTTCTGAAATTTCTAAAGTCTTCTGTAGTCGTGAATATAATTTTGATTTCATTGTTGATTATAGGAGTCCTGAAGACATTAATTAAAGTTTTTCGTATGTCTTGCATTATGAAAGAATAGTTTTTAGCGATCACATTAAGGGGTGGAATTTTAATTTGGGTTGTTTCTGGTTTACTATGATCTTCTCAATTAAATAGATCATCTCTAGATGAAACCGAAATGTTGTGTGTGTATTGTAAGCCTTTTGTTGTTCTTTACGTTTTAGCGTCTTGTTCATAATAGAGACAGGGGAGATGAGGTTGAAATTTTGAAAATGTACATCTTACATTCAAATAACTTCAAATTTTGCCAGAAGAAGTAATACATTATACTTATATACCCTACAAATTTTTGTTACTCTGCTGTTTTTAGTTTTGAAGAAAAAAAAATTGAATTTTTTTTAATTGCTTATTATTATATAAAATGCTCTACGTTCCACATGAAGCAATATTCATCACTGAATTTTTAATGAATTACTCATAAAAGGTATATAATTACATTCATGGAATATAAATAAAATAAATGAGAGTGTTTCTGAGAAAAAATAATGAAATATACAGTTATTACCTGATGGCTATAAAAAACACACACAAAAAAATAAATATTTTTAATTTAGTAATTAATGATTATAACACAAAGATCTTCCACAGTGCTATGAAACTACATTTTCTTAAGATGTTCTAAAAGTTTCATTGAAATATATTAAAAATTGTAGAACGTGGAACTTTTTGAATTCCATAAAAGGTCAGGAAAGTGAAATGCGGGAAATTGAAAATGAAAATTTAACTTTGTACAAATGAATTTTATTTTATCTACTTACATTTAAAACTCTCCAGGGCCATATATAGTACCCTCAACAACTTTTCTCTTTTCTTCTTGAACTGTTTTTGTCATTTCTTTTCACTTGCTTCACACCCCATATTAAATTGAGAAACTGCTGATGTGACAGCAATTTCTATTTTCTTCTTCGAAACAAATATTTCTTTTGGGCACTTATTCCAAATCAGGCTATGCAAACTTTCGTTGGCATTTTGTGTTTTTCCAGATACACACCGTTTTAGCAGTTCATCACTTGCAAGTCTTTGGTACACAGGGATAATTTTGCACACAATACTTGGGGACAGAACAGTTTTCATTGTCTTCTTATCATGCTTTGGTATCACACTTCCACATGCAACTGCCCTGTTATAAAAACACCACGATTGTTCTCCCTTAGGACATTTAAAATGCTGGGGCTTGTCATCTGTAGACATGGCATGATACAGAGTTGTATAAACTGCAGATTTCATCTTGTGGACATCTGGGATATTTTTCTGGATAGCATTTCTATAATAATTGCCCAATCGAATTATAATATCCTCTTTCAAATTTCCAATTTTTTCCCCACCCAGAGTGACATCTTTTACCTTCCACTCTTGAACTATTTTTCTTAATCCAGTTTTCAGTATCTTTGATACGTGGTTGATACACTCTTCTTTCACAATTTCCACATTTTGTCCATATAAATAAAGTTTCACAAGGTGATTGTAGGTCTTGGCATCACCGTCTGACAGCACAGTTGTATACCGAAAATTATACGACAGCGATCTCTTCCACAACACTTCAGCAGCAACTACCTCCATTGCATTGGAAGAGCCACAAAAATTTTGTTCACAATCACAACTCAAGTCATGATTTTCTTTCCAAGTCTTATATTCCACCCTTTTTTCGCCTAACTTACTCTTATTCCTCTCACAAGAAGCACAATACTTAGACAGAACATGGAAATCAACCACTAGGCCAGTCAGAATGTCTATAACAATTCCCATTCCATAATGGGATACATGACCTCGTCTGTGCCATGTCCCATCATATGACACAGACAAATCTATCACTTCACTTTCAATGTCTGAGTATATATCTTTATATGCTTCACGAATAGCACAATGTGACAGCTTCAAAACTTCATCTTTCATTCTCACATTATCTGCAGCAACAGCAAGAACATGAGAATTGTATGTACTGGCATTCATTGATGATAAACCAATAACCATTGAAAATTGTTCAATGGCCGAAAGACCCCTACCTATTTGTGAAAATGCATTGACAATTTTTCTATTGATTTCAAATGGTGGTCTATTAGATGTGGCACTAGGAACACGAGGGCTGGTAGATATTTCATTGCAAACATTTTCACAATGGTTGCATTTACTCACTAGCTTATGAGCAAATGCCATAGATTGTTTTATTTCAATGCACAAATTTCCAGAGCCACAATGTGCACATACACATCCTTTTAGAATATGTTCCCACACACTGCTGTGAACCAACATGTAACTGCCTTTGTTATCTTCATTTAAATGTTCAGTTGACAATACATCAGTAAACTTGTGAAGTTTATTTTCACTAGCTGAAGGCTTTCTTGATGTTACATTTTCAGTAGAAGTAGTGGGCTGCATTTCAGATTCTACCATATTACATTCTACCTTGTCAACACTAACATCATTGGCTGCTACATTGTCTTGTTCACTTTTCTTGTTCTTCTGAAGTGATGCATTTTTCATTTTCTTTACAATTTTGCTTGATCTCCGTCGTTTAGGGCGATAATCATTACTTCTACCCATATTTTCGGGTTCACTCAAAACTAATGATCACTAATGAAACTTTCTAAAATAACCTAACCTAAGCAAACACACAGTTCTATCTAATTATCACTAAACTATCCTAAACTAAAACTATAAAACCTATATCAAAGTACTCGTATAATCCATCTAAATGAGTCTGTAACAAATATATCTGAGTAAAGTGCACAACAAATACCTAACACAGCGAAAGGTAAGTCGTAAACACCTATAAACAAACACTCCCGGTTAAATATCAAGGCTGCCACGCTAAATAAACACTTTCTGAAGTTGGATAGCTTGTTTTTTTGTAGCTCATTTGTTCCGGAGAACATCTATATAAAGATCATGCCGGGAAATTCAAAATGCAAATACATTCAAAACTTCTAGTAGATGTAGACGTTTGGAAACTGAAAAAGGGGGCGTGACCATCGACACATTGAGATCTTTAAATGCTCGCAGAAGCCATTTAAATTGCGATAACGAAAAAATAAAAACACCAAAATTAACCACACATTCCAAACAAAATTATCACATCAAAAATAAAAAATCGTATTTTTCAAAATTTTTTGCCAATTTTCACCCACTCCTCCCCTTAAGCTTGAACTTAGGCTTTTCTTTACACGGTCTTGGTGAGAACAAGCAGTGAGAGGAACTTCTACTGGCGCCTGTGGTATATTAATGTTGCTGAAGGTGCTATTGCACATTTTTGTGCTGCTGCAGTTGTCACATGAACTGGAGATGTAATTGTTGTAGCTGATGTTTGTGACGTTGTTCCATCGGCTAACGTTGCTGTAAATGTAGCTGTACTTGCAAGTTTTTGAATTTATTCCAGTTGCGATTGTATATCTTCTTCCATTGTTTGACTGATGTGGTTCAGTGAATGCGTCTCAATGTTCTTCAAAACTTTTGTAAAGTCGCAACGTAACATAAACAAACAACTTATTCATCATTCAGTAGCGGAGAAACGGTTTTTTGACATTAATTCACTATTATTTTTGGCCACTTCGCTTTGAGTTGTTAATAAATAAGGTTGATAAATGTAGTTTGAAAGACGGCACAATAAAGTACTTGAAAGTTATCGCACTACTTTCACATATCGCACGGAGATAAAGTCAAAGTTGTAATCAGAGCCACCTCGGATACAATGTGCTCACCTCAACATCTCAAACCAGACTGAAAGTGCTGTTTTGAAAGCTGACGCACCAACAGGAAATTGCCCAAAGTTGGCATAAACTCGATATCAGTCGCCCACATGGGCATGTCGACGTCTATGTATAGCGAGTTTCCAAGACGAGATCAAGACGTACGTCGCCACCAAAGGAGCCCTTGCCTCTTAACTCTTCTTTGATACATCATGACAGCAATTCAGTCATCTTTCTGCAAAGTACAAAGATAATCTGCTTGACAATAATGGTCTGAAATGAGTTAAAGTTATGAGAACGATATGTTTTTTCAACAGAAAAAACTTAAACGATTGGCATTTCAGTGCCATTAACGTCACCTTTCCCATAACCCTGAAAAACTTGCATTCTTGTTGGTAATACTACATTAGATCTACAACGTATATCACTATTACGCAACACTCACCAAAGCTGGATACTCTGATTGACATGAAATTATACCAGTTCGTTCAGTGCCTATCAAAACTCATAAATGTAAATTCTTAAGTGCAATGAAGCATTGTAAGTCGTGTTTCTGCGACAGTTAGTATTCAGACTTTTCGTATCTTACTGCCTGTCGAAGTGAGGAAATCGGCGCCCGCCTATCTGTCGGGAGGGTCTCGGTTCCCATGGGGGTATGTATGGAGACAAAGACGGACATATAC
Organism: Teleogryllus occipitalis; assembly: GCA_011170035.1. Classification (NCBI taxonomy): domain Eukaryota; kingdom Metazoa; phylum Arthropoda; class Insecta; order Orthoptera; family Gryllidae; genus Teleogryllus; species Teleogryllus occipitalis. The sequence goes on from BLKR01000040.1 coordinate 230,509, forward strand.
ATGACAGGTTTAGAAAGACGAGTAGGTCCAACATATGCATGAATAATTCAAATACAATTATTTCAAAAGTATGGGATCCTGAATATGTTCTCTCGATATTAGATAAATAAATAAATAGTAAATAAATAAAAAATAAATAGTGAGTACATAGTAAATAAATAAATGATAAATAAATAATAAATAAATTTTACTTCTCAAAAACCTCTTAGAAACAATATTTTTATAATTATGAGGTATGAAAAATTATTTAAAACAGGGTGTAACAGAAAGTTATCAAGCACACCGTATGTAAGTTACTTAAACAGTTTTCTTACAATTTGTTTGCGATATCCTTACAACTGACTTTCGTACAATAATCGAAAACGCATGTCGCTGTGCACTTCACACTAAAAAGAGACCAGCGGATGTGCCCTTGGCCGTCTATTGTGAAAGAACGAACGTGGTACAAATTTGACACCGGTTCACAGAAGTCGCGTAACGTTTCTGGCGCTGCCGATGCAACAGTTCCCCCGCGGACGGCGCGGAGGTCACGTAAGGTCATGAGCCAAAACTTCTCCAAAACCCTATCATTTATTAAAATAATATTGTAGCATTCTCGTAACAATGAATTTACGAACGGGAGATTAACTCTAATTAGCATACTCAAGCAACAAATATTAATGAAATTTCTTTGCTAACGTAAACATTTACTTATTTACGTTTACATTTACCAAAGATATTACTTTACTTTTTAGAAAATTGTGCTCAAATTATTTGAATAACAGACACTTGCAAACAGACACGTGCCAATGTTTAGCAAAATCTGCTTACATAATGATTATTAAAAGAATCAACGTATATTGGTATTCCTATTCATAGAAATAAGAGACTCACAATATAGTTTTTACTTTCGAAGCTTTCGAATATTATGTCGGCGAAATTTATTGGATTATTTCGAAACTTTCATCCACTGCCAGGGAATGCTATAAATGGAATTTTGTCTTGAGTGAAGAGAAAATTAACTTTCGCGCGCACGTCCAATACGCATTTTGTAGAGAGAAATTAATTCACAAAATTTCCACGTAGTATCTTAACAATATAGTATGACACATGTGTCAAAGCCTTCTCAATTGATAGTGTCAATAATAATAATAAAAATAATAATAATAATATAATAATAATAATAATAATAATAATAATAAATGACTTGGCATTTCGATTACAAAAGTGAAGACGGAGAAGGGGAAGGAATGATCGTTTATTATTGATAAATGCCGTACTGACCATAGTGCACCTCGGTAGGTGAGGGGGTTGGCTTACTGGCCTCTGAATCCCAGTGCACGGGTTCGATCAAGGCCGAGGTGCGAGGATTTGTGATGGGCGGAATATCCATAGTAGCTCTGCCACTCTTGTAGCATTTAAATGAACCCTGGCGGATGTCCAGCAAAATTAAATCCCTCCGACAATATCTCACCTAACGAAATTTCACTTTCTCCCATTCAGATAGTTCGAACGGAGACCGACATGTGGCGGGGAAAACGAAAGCCACACACCTGGATCATCAGGGGACTGCCCGCGAGGCACCACTGCTCAAAAGGTTCCCAGACCCGCGTCGGAGGTAGGCTTCTGATGAAGTCTGGGTCGAAAAAGAGGCTGGCATCCAACTGCTTTGAATATCTTCTTATGGGGATTGCTAAGGATTGCACGCGATCTATGCATTACTACTGCTATAATGATGACGTGTAGAGACAGGATTTTTAGGTTTTAAAATATGCGTTTTAGGTGCCTAAAATAGGTTCTTTAAGCATCTCAGGCTTTTTAATGGGAGAATAGGCCTAAATAAAACAGTAAACTTAGAAAAACATTTTTACCATTTTATATATATATATATATATATATATATATATATATATATATATATATATATATATATATATATATAAAGTCAGATTAAAACATAAATCAATATTACGTAGAATCAGTATTGTATATTTTGCAATAATGCTGTTTATGAACAAATTAAATTGTTTTTCTTCTAGTTAAAATTATTCGTACAGTATTTTGCCGCTAAATTACTACTACTTTCTTCAAGTTTTCAAGAGAAAATGAACGTTTCCTATCGATCAACATCACTTTTCTTTCGTGGAAATTCAGTCGCTTTATCTTAGAATCGGAGGCAAGCTTTTCCACGACGTCAGGAAGTAGTGGCATGGAGAATTTTATCGCAAGATCGTTGTCCTGTATATTCATTTCTTGCTATCTTACAGATTAACGCAACTTAAAATTAATATCATTTTTGTCTGTTGTACTGGCACTGAAGAAAAAAGTTAAAAAAGCCATAGGAAAAAAAATAGGAAAGTAAGTCTAATTTTAGGTTTTTAAAAGTAAAATAGGCACAAATAACCATTAATGTTGAAATTGACGCTTTAGGCGCTGTATATATAAAACTTCATTTAGTACAAGGTACCCAGGTAAAAATAGGTTTGTACCTAAATATCCGCGGTCTAGTAATTACATATTTTTATCTTTTACTTATCGTTCTCAAAACTGTAATGTTGGCGAATCGTCGCCATACTAACAAAATATCAAATTACTTCGTTCATATTTTTACATATTTAATAGTATTTTACATATTTTGCTCTTGTCACAAAATATATTTTTATTTTGTCAATGTTCTTCTCTATTATACATATTTTGTTTATGAAAGTAAGTATTAAAAAAAACAATTTTCTCTTACATTATTACTGAGTACTGTCAAATCGAGATGCGCTACGTTAAGATGCGGTCGGATGTTGTTACAGTCCAGCGAGCTCGCTTCAGTTATCTCAGTGGCGGGAAGTGCGCATCAGCGACTACGCTTATTAAAGACCGGATTTTTGTGCAGTAAAACTCTTTAAAACGTGCAGTATAAACACCAAATCATGCAAAAACATGAAATAAAAATATGAAACTTTGCAAAATGATGTTATGTAGCATAATCACTTTAGTTAATCCACTTATTAACTTATTTTACACTTTGGATTAGAATTGAAGGTGAATGAAATATGATTTTAGAATTTTTATTACAATATAAATAAGTTTGTACATGCTATTTAAACAAATCATTTTTAATATTTAAAATATTATTGACACGAAAAATTAAATTAGCATCAAAATACAAAAATTCTCTCGCTATCTCTCTTTCGCTCTCGTTATCTCTATCACTCTCTCTCTATCTTTCCCTCTCTATCTTTCTCTCTCTCTATATCTTTCTCTCTCTCTCTTTCGCTCTGTCGCTGTCGCAGTTGCTCTCTCTCTTACTCGCTCTCTCACTGTCGCTCTTTCTCTCGCTCTCTCTCGCTCTCTGTTTGCTCTCTCTCTTGCTCGCTGTTGCTCTTTTTCTCTTGCACTCTCGCTGCCGCTCTCGCTCTCGCTCTCTCTCTCTCTCCTCTCTCGTTCTGTCTCTCTCGTGAATTTCGATGAATTTGAAACGTTTGTTCAGCTTGCCACTAAGATCGTATGGTCAAATGTGAGTCGTGCATGTAATCTCATGTTGCTAAGTTAAACGAATACTGACAAAACGGATTCATGATCTGATTGGGAAGATAGACCCCGAACATTGCGTTGGTTGAGCGGCCGCAATAAATAGCTGCGTACAGGGTTCTTGCGGAAACCGTGTATCCCCACTCCGAACAGCAATTCCTCAAAAATTTCAAATAGACATTATTTATCATGAAAGGTATAGACGCTCAGTTCATAGGGAAACAAAATGCATAATTGATTTATATTAAATGGCGTTCGGGTTTCTCAGAAAACCAGTATGCACTGCTTGCTTGTCATTTTGTCTTAAATGAAACCTTTAAAGAAGCTAAATTAAAACAAATTGATAATATAACAATTATATTTTACCCAATAAAACTATGAATTTTTAAAATTTGTCCAATAAAAATCCTAAAAATGTGGAAAATTTCAGGTAGCGTTACCCAAAACGTGCAATTTCGTATAAAATATAAAAATTACTAAAATAACGCCCGTTTCATGATTCAAATTTCAGTCAAGGTTTCATACAATTTCAAATTAGCAAAGAATAGATGCAATTACGCGGGAATCCGGTGTTTAGTGATCATTTTCACATTTAGGTGTGAAAAGTATCACTGATGCCGAGTTTCGTGTTCTTTAACCGTAATTTCCGAGAAACTTTGGTGATCAGGACGTGTAACACTTCAATGAGAATGCTGCACGCGGCAGAGATTGTTTGCTGGTCGTAGATATCGCCAGTTTGCACGACGGCATCTATTGGTTCTAGTCTGGCTGCTAAATTACCTTCCTGTATGATGGATAGTTGAAACTTTTATTAGTGTCAGGGAAGTTGTATAGTGCAAAGTGTGCATCAACTTGTGACGAGACGGAGAAAGATGGAGAGACGGCTCGAGAGAGACGATAAGAAATAGAGGGAGAGCGAAGGAGAAAGAGGGAGATGAAGGGCAGAACAATGTCTGCCGGATTCCGCTGGTAGGAAATAAAATACTATTACTATTTCAAGGTTACATAATTTTTCAAATTCGTCAGTAATATACAAAATCAGTATTATCATTTCCATTCAGAGGACTGATGTCAACATTTTCAGAAGTAAGAAAAAACAGAAGGAATGGTAATGAATGGGTGGAATAAAGAAAGTTTTCCATATCTTTCAGCCCGCTATACCGCTTTATGCGGTATATATATATATATATATATATATATATATATATATATATATATATATATATATATATATATATACCGCTTTCTCTGAGGAATATTACCTAGAGCAACTGAGCAGACTTTAGTAGATCTCGGCTTGGAGGACAACTTGAGCATTTATTCAGAAAGAGTTTCTTTAAAAAGAATTGTGAATGGTTAACTCTTGTAGTATGGACGGAATGTTCAAATCAAACTAAGAAAACATATCAGTTGCTTGTAAAATGGTAGGAATCTCAACTTCCACACTTTGCCTGCTAAAAGACTGATGGTTTCGCTGATAGCACTAACCTATGCTCCTTGCTACAATGTTACTATAGATTTCACGAAATTTGATATTCCTTGATCAATCTGGCCGTGGTCCTGCGAATTTGAAACGGATATTTTTGGAATGGGGATGCTTTACGTCAATCCTTAACATTTTCATAATTTTCTAAAAAAACGGCTGCAAATATTGAGATAATTTTTTTCTCGGGTACAGCAATGATGCTTAAAATGGCGCAGATCTAAATTTCGCTAAACTCTCTGATTTCAGAAAATTGCAAAATTTCACATTTTAATTCACGTCTTCCTACAACTACAATATTGAAGATAGCTATTTTATCTCAATTTTAATTTTTTTTTCAACGAAGAATTTGAAAATAAATTCAGGTACAATATTTCGAAAATATGTGTAGTATTGGTGTACTTTCGTTTGAAGTAAAGTCAATTACAAAATATTTTCTGAAAAACGGCTTCAATTTTATTTTGCATGGAGTAAAATGCGGTTATAAAAATGTTTCACGTTTTATTTCCGTTGAACACTAAATTTTCTAAAATTGCAAAATTTACAAATGATGCCAGAGTCTATGTGCTGTTGTGGCTTCACTCGTTCTTCTAAGTCGTACCCACAGCCTCGTAGCTCCATGTCTCCGCAAAGCGTCTCGCCGTCGCCGGCTCGGGGCGGGAGAGAAAGGTTGCAAGCGCGGGTAAGCAAGGGCGGCGGGGGCGGCGGGGGCGGCGGGGGCGGCGGGGGCGGCGGGGGCGGCGGGGGCGGCGGGGGCGGCGGGGCGGCGGGGTCTGTGGCGGAGGTGGAGGCGGGGAGCAGCTGACGGCCGAAATTGAATCCGGGCAGGGATTGGGCTCTGGCGCAGCGGAGTGTGCGATCTGTGAGATGCGAGGCGGAGGCCGTTGTGTAGCGCAAGGGGGCTCCGGCGCCGTTGCCGTGACACGTCAGCTACGAGCCCTTACCCCCTCGGCAGTACCCGCGCTCACAAATCATCCCGTTCCCTAACGGCAGCCATGCTCTGGTGACGACATTCCTATTAGATGCTTTGAGAAACTGTTTGTTATATTTTTTGTCGTTCCGTCGCAAACTATTGATCAGCGACAGTCCTCAGAACTAACCTTCCTGAACTTTACGTGTAACTTCCTTTCATGATATCCCTTCATGACCTCTTCTCATGACTCCCCGTCATCACCTCCTCATTGCCTACAGCTCAATTCCTAGATGTTCCTGACTTTAGATTACAGCAGAGAATTGTACTAATAATAAGCAAATCCCAGCCATGTGACTCTTGTAAACCTCTTTATTAATCTAGGAATCCTTTCATTGCCTTGCCTCTTGTCTTCCGATTCTGTGTGGGTTTTTGTTTCTTAAAAATTACTTACCGAAAGTTATCACCATATATTCACCGAATACATACTCGTATGTGTATAACTATAACACTCAACGTAGTCATCTGGTGTCAGTATCAACAATTCACTACAAAAAAGTATATACTATTTATGTTCATTATTTTGCAACAAATTAAACGATTAAATCAGCATTAAACGATTAAAATCGATACAAGGTTAAGTGTCAAGTAAAATCTTTTTGCTCTATGACTGTTTCAATAAAATCAGATACTATACTGTGCATCAAAAAGGAAAGTAATACTAAATTTAACAATGGTAATTAATGTGTTAGTTACCATTTAAACTGTATAATTCTTAGAGATGAAATTGGCCTGTAACATGGATTATACCTCAGCTTCACTCAGTTTATGAGACTCAGGTTACTTACCTCAGTTTATGAGACCATCTCGATGAAGTTTGGCATCCAGATTCCTTTAACCTTTCAGCAAATGCTGAGATTGCGTGTTGATTTTCTTCTGGACAAAATGTAACTTCATTATCTGTGCACGTTTTCTAGGGTTCTGTGGGAAATATAGTTATTCAAATTATAGTTCTCCATGTTCTGGCGGCAGTAGGACGATTCCTTCACGAATGACACGATGAGGGATAATAGCCAAAATGTGTAGCTGATTTGCCTTTGCATTTTTTTTCACGTCAAGAAAATAATATTTTCTAGTCAATTCTTTCTAAAAACGCTCGTTTCCACTTACTTTCGTAATTCAACTTGCAAATAGGTTACGCCACACAAAGTTTTTAACTGTTTTTGACATTAAACAAACAACGTTTGAAGAACACTCTAATGCCCCCTTCTCAATACCCCGTCCTTCACACCCCTCTTCATTATAATGCTGCTGACCGAGAGGTCCTAGATTTCGTGTCCTGATCGTGCACAGTGAGTTATTTTGACCATCTAGTTGGAGAAAAGTCCATTTTCAAATGTATTCCGAAGGATTACCTGGGGTATTTGTTTGATTTTAAAAGGCCCTTGGTACATAAAATAGAAATTGATTTCCTTCAGAATCCCTTGAGGCGGCAGTAGAGGAATATCAAACATGCACGATCTTGCGCTGTAACCGTACGGCGTTGTCACCGTACAGGTGACATTTACATTACATTTGCACTTGACTACATCTCGTTTTGGAGACCAAGGTGCGTCAACTGGCTCTTATATCACTGTAGTTATTCACGAATTATGGTTTTGAATGTTTTTTAGTAGTACCTCAAGAACAATCAAGAAGTGACTCTGATTGTTCATGGGATGTTTTGAAAACGTAAGTAATTTTAATGTTTTCGCGCTATTTTACAAATTTATCTCAGCTTTTAATACAAAACTTGCCGTATTTGACGCTTATGACTATGTACTATATAGATATTAAAGCTTGTTCATGAAAGATCAGCTGCGCATTTCAGCGCATTCAAGAGTTGTTAATCTTTTTCTTTGAGGGGCGCTCAATATAACGGATGATATTATCTGTTGTTTGGTGCGAAAGCTCAACGCAGGGATGGTAATGGCGTCGTACTTTATATGTTTTATGCGAATTAGGTGAAGAAATGGTTACTGGTACTTGAATAAGTCCTATGAAAACTCAAATTTGCTGTTTTTGGTAGGTCATTATGAAAAGAGTGGAAAAATGTGCGAGTCATAAACAGCGTTTTATGGAGAAATTACTCATCATGGCCTCAGGAAGACATCAAATTTTATACACGTTCATTGAAAATTACTCTATGCACTTAAAAATCAGGTTATGTGAGTATACGAAGACATTGGACTTCCACTTAGCCTCTTGTTTGTGTTGTCCTAGAACGCAGTTAAATTCATCGACTGAAAAACTGGGAACATCTACTGAAATAAAAATACGAAAAGAAGGAAAAAGATATTCTGCTTATATATGATACTTTCAATTGCTCCTCCTAACAGAGGTACAACAATTAAGCATGTGTGGGAATTGTTGCATCAACAGCCATATTTAAAAGTGAAGGAAGAATATTTTTCATTTGGAATATCTCCTTTTCATTCGTGGATAACACTATTTGAATGTCTTCTTCTCATTTTTCATTGGCTAGAAATACGGGCAAGTCATGTTAGAGAAGATCAAAATGAAGAAAACTATCATAAAAGGGGAGACAAAAATCCAAGAAACATTCAAACATGAGTTAGTACTTTAAGTCGACATGCCCAAATCACCAAACCACCTTAAGTGCCAATACCAATTCACAAATAACTGGAATAAATCTGAACATAATAAGGCATTTTGGGGGCATATTAGAATCCTTAGACAGCAGAGAAAAAATTAACTTCAATAATTTTGAAAAATGTATTAATGACACTCGAGACTTCCATCTCATAACTCTCCATAAAATTATATTCCATGCAAGGGGTGTAATAAAAAGTTGCTATCTCCGTATGGAAAAAATCTCTGAAGAAGTCCAGGAAGGAAGAAATAAGGACATCAGATTACTCAGTGAACTATTTACAAAAAAATAAAGTACACACTAACACTGATCTCATGAACAGTCTTCTCATAAATTCCGATCCATTTCCGACGAGTTTCCAGGGTTCTTTAAAAACAGAAAGTAACATACAATCAAGAATTAGCAAATGATTAATTTGCTTGTCATTGATCATTAAACCAGTGAAGAAGTAAAAGCCGTTACCTCGCACGAACATTCCTCAGATCGAAAAATAACATTTAGTGGCTTGTAATTAACTTTTGCAAAAGGAAATATTGTCTGTTTAAAATGAAATCATATGTCAAAAATTCTATTTTGATACTAAAAGGAAATAGCCGAATAAGGCGGTGAAAAGTGCCCCCAAACCAAATCGATAATTGCGATGAATGAAAATACAAAATGACGTAGATTCATATAAAATCAGCCTCCTAGGGCAATCTGTTGCACAGACACAGCGAGAAACGTGTTTTGCATGTTTTATTTTTTCTCAGCTTCTATTGCGTGTATCGTACTGGAAACATTTGCAGAGACGGGGAAACATAGTTCAATTTGGAGATATTTTTGTCAACGAATTTTGACGCCAAATTCATATATAATTTTTTTTTTTTGAAATTCATTTTCGACGTGATAACGTTGGAGTACTGTCTCATTTCCCCCCCTAAAATGGGTCTTATAACAATCTACAACATATGTTTTTCAAATTTTTAAACAGTATGGACGGTAGTGCAAAAACGTAAAACCAATTTTTTCAGTTTAAACATTTGAAATTCGCGCCAAAATGTGATTGGAAAAACTTGTTTCACCAATATTTTAACAGTTTATATTAAAATTATTGAAAGGTCTTGCTTACCAGGATTATTTGGAACTTTTTTCTGACAAATGTTTGTTTTATGAGGAAAGTATTTATAATATCGAAATAAAATTATCAAGCCCTCTTTTGCTTGTAGATTTATTTATTGTTTCTAATATAAATCAAATTGCTCGGTTTTAGGTATATTAGTCATTTATGTTTATAATATAAATCAAATTATTTAGTTGTGGATTTATTAATCATTGACAATTAGAGAATCATAGACAGTTAATCATTGTCACTCTCTTCAAAAACTGGGATCACACATTTATTTATGAAAAGTCTACTCAAAATTTCTTTTTTTAACATTTCTATTTAAAAACACCTGTTTAACAATTTTCGCTATTAATTAGCGTGTGCCAAATGTGTGTTTAAATAATCGCAGCTGTGTGGCAGCAGCATCCGTGGTTGCCACTTCCGTTCGCACGTTGACAATATTGTATCCCTCGTGATATTCCCATGGTTGAAAGACGTGGGTGGGCTTCTCCGATGGACCGATTTTTGCTCGTTCTGCAGAGCACCAGTTTCCCACACAAACCATGTGTTCACTTAGTTTAAAAAACGAAACCAGACGTCAGCCGTCATATTTCATGGAGTGAAAGAAGTGTTGAGAATCATTTTTTAAGTGGCATAAATGGACAATTTTCAACAGTGACCGACCAAAAATAACACGATGAAAGGGTAATTGCAATAAAAGATGTAATATTAAAAAAGTGCTTATCTGTTTCTATGACATGTAACTGTGATAGTTTTGGCATTTAAAATCCACACTAATATTATGACGCACACTGGCGCCTGAAGCTCATTGGCTGAAGTCGGATGCGCAAGAGGCCACCCATCTCTTTCCACCATGTATTTGTACCATGCTTTCCACCAAAGTTTTTCCGATTGAGTTTGATACGTAATCGATGTAACACCAAGATTTCGAGTTCATTTGTCGTGTTTAAATCTGTGTTTAAATATCGCTTAAACTTTTTTTTTTCAAATCACATTTAGGCGTGAATTTCAAATTTTTAAACTGAAAAAATCTGTTTTAATTTAGGTTCACTGACGTCCACATCGTTTAAAAATCTCAAAAACATATATGTTATAGAATATTATAAGACCCATTTTATGGGGAAAATATTGAGACTGTACTCCAAAGTTATCACGTCGAAAATGAATTTTAAAAAATTATTTTTTTCCTATATGAATTTGGCGTCAAAATTCATCGACAAAAATACCTTCAAATTGAACTATGTTTTCCTGTCTCTGTAATTTTTTCAGCCTGATACACGCAATAGATGCAGAGAAAAAGTAAAACATGCAAAACACGTTTCTCGTATCTCTGCAACAGATTGCCCTAGGAGGCTGATTTTATGTGAATCTACATCATTTTGTATTCTCTTTCATATGAGCATCGGTATTATCGATTTGGTGTGGGGGCACTTTTCACCGCCTTATTCGGCTATACCCTTTCTCTCAAAATACTAACATATAATACATCATTGCATTCCTTTTTATTATCTATCCACTGCTAATGAGAAAAATATACGGTTTCATTTAAAAAATCAATGGTAATTAAATTTCTCGAAAATTAAAAATATTCCGAACCATATCTGTACGGCATTTTACTTGCTCCATGATTCCGCATGGTTGAGCGAAAACGGATCCTCATGACCCCCTTCTCGTGAGGCACTCCTTATGACTATTACGAATAGCTAGTATAGAGAACACTACAAACATCGAATTGAAACTTTTGGGGATAAAGAAATTTTGAGTTGTCCCTCATACAAAAAAAGCTTGCTGTCTGTGTGTGTCGGTCTGTCTGACCGATTTTAATTTTAATCTTTTGATGACATAGATGCTACACGAATAAAAGGAAATACTTTTACACAAGTGCACAAGTGTAAGACGTTTGTGGAAATATAAATGTTTTCAGGTTTCAATATTTATTTATCGTTGTAGATAATGAAAGTCATTAACATTAGCTTATGGAAGGTGAGTGATTTACTTCTAGGGCTGGTAAATGGGAAACCTTGTTTCGGTTCGCAGGTGACTTTTTTCTTTATTTTTGTGGAATGAAGTTAAATGCACTAAAAGTATGGTATAAGATATATTTTCTTCGAAATGAGAAAATTGCAAATTTTATTTTCCCTTGCTGTTTTGGTGAAGAATTTTTCAAGCGATGATACAATGTTAAGGTACGACACAAAATATTATAATATTATTGGACATACAAATGATGCGAGGAAGGACTGCTAATCATAGCTCCATTCCTTTGGTTTGATACAAGGCAGAGCATTTGAGTACATATTGTTGCACGCGTTTGATTCCTTTATATTCGCAAATTATGCAACTATATAAAATTCATTCATCTCCCTCAAGTTATTTCTCTCTGCTAGACTATATACAAAAGACTGTGTTGAAGACAAATCAGGCCTGAATAAACGATAATTTTGGTGCTTAATACTTTCGAGAATTTCGATCTTCTGTTAATGCCATACCAACATTTTAAATTTTAATACTTAACAATTTAATTCAATTCCTATCTGAATGAAATATTTGATTTTGTAAATATCCGTGTTTCATTTATTTAATACTACATTACAACTTTCATGTACTCGTATATATTCCAAGGGTTATATACGAGGCCTTATTCGCGTTGACAATTCTTCATGTATGTTACTGATTTTTCCCCCCAATTCATTGAAGTAATTAAATTCACTGATGTGTATTTCCTTTATGTAGTGTCCTGATTATGTGATACACAAGCAAAAATCGCTAACTCGATGTTCAGTGACTATTATTTTGATGAGTTTTGCGAAACAATAAAACACCGTAGTCTCTATATTCCTGGGCAACGTACAGGTCTTTACGACGTTTATAAATTTTGAAACTTTGTGAGACATAACCCATTTTTATGTCGGAAGTCATACCATGGTCGTAAAAGAGTGGGATATCTTCTTTACGTTTGGCCTGAACAATCGATCATGTAGGAAATAGGATTTTTATTAGATATTAAACTTTTTTCAAAATTTAAATCGTTAAATATTTTATTCTTTACCATACATTTTGAATCTGAAGATTTTAAAAATTATTTTCCAACATGTGGTATGCATATCTAAAAAATGATTATTTTGTTGAAATTTTTGTAGAAGTAAAAAAGAATGTCAAAAAGGAAACTCTACAGTTGACGTATTTCTCACTCTTTCATGTAAATTACAATCAAAATAACTAGACTACAAGTGTACTACCAATTATAACAGTTATCTCTGAGCATTTCTTTATGTCATCTACTATTAATTACCTTCTAATTTGGATTTTTTAATGTTTTGTACTGTTAATACATTTCAAACCACTACGTTCATTCTATACACGGTGTTAAAAGAGAAAATAATTCAAAACATTTTGGTTATAAAGTTTTAAGAAAATTTGAAAATAAATGTAACAATCAATCCAAAAAAGATAAGTATTAATACACTTTTCCACTTTTGTAACAATTTTGAGTTCGTGATTAGCATTATAGTATGGATGCACAACATGGAACCATTCCATTGCGCTTAAACGTTTCTATTAGCTAAGAAAGACGTTAAGGTAAATGACAGGTGGGAGATGGGATCACATGAACGTTTCACTAGTAGTCTGTGGACATATGGATTTGTTTTAGTGTACGATTAAGATTACCTTAAGAATTGAATTTAACCTTAAGAATAGAATAAAAATGCAATGGAAAATATAAAACGTATAACCTCTACGTTCTCCTTGGAGATTAATTTCACGCTTGGCAACCTGATTAAATATTCAGTCAAGAGGAAAATCACATTTTCTTTTACTCTGAGATAAACATAATTCGTATAATTAAAATGCTTTCTAGTAAGATGCTGTGTAACTGCTTTTTACGTAAGTAGCACGATGTTTATGTCTCAATAATAAGAAAACTTCGTAAAATGGAATCATACACATAATGCAATCCACTTATATTTGAGAACAAAAATATCTGTAAATTCGTAGTGAAGAATTTATATGAAGTATATATGTAACCGGCTGGGGATAAATCCTTAATTTTACTTGTAGACAATTATTAATATAATCCTTTATAAATTCGCTCCGGGAAAATCACAAAAACATGTTGTAGCGCCTTATGAATTATCTCTCTGTGGTCGTTCACTTTTAGACAAGCTCGGGAGAAAATTCATTTTATTTGATGACGTGCTAACATCGTGTTTTTATGATGCGGACCTTCACTCCTGTATTCAGGTCACGTCTCGTGTAAAAAATGTCAGTGGCATCTAGAGCATAAAGATAAGCTTTTCTTCCTACGAGCTAACGGCATGTAGGATGTAAATAATGCTATGTGATAAGTGCCGATTATAAGTGCACGTTATAATGAATTTAGGTATCCAAAGGCAAACGAAAGTAATCTCTCAGTTATTGAAGTAATAGATGATATTTTAAAATGCACTTCAATAAAGTTGTTTTCAGGAAGAACTTTTAGAATTACATTCGTAATTGGAATTATATTCTACGTACAATAATTTTAAAGTAAATCCAAATGAAACTTTTATCTCTAAAATAGAACATTTGTCTTTTTGACGTACATTAACTATATTGAAGTATTAACGGAGATATATATTGTATGTATTAACTGTTTCTATCCCATTAGAAACTTTGATGACCACGAAAAAAGAAAATTATTTATTTCCAAAATTATATTTCATGACTTGGTTAATATTTGTACTGTATAAATTTAAAAGACTAAATATGCCTGTAGCAAGTAATGTAATTCAGCTTCCGAGTCAACGATCCCTCTCAATCAGAGTTTTTGTCCAGTTTCCTTGGTCAATGGCTGGGATGGCCTGGGATGGGATTTTAAATGTAGCTTTACTATGCCCACGTTCAGTTTCTTTTGGTAGTTGTCGTACGAGAAGAGTTAGCAATGTTGGTGGCTATTGTCTTAGCAATACTATAAAATCAATTCTGTTATTCATTTTTCGATACAGATATTTTTTCTGTTATTTGGGAGCGAATTTTTCTGATTTTGAACTCTTGCTAATATTGCATTGTTAGTACTTTTTTCCATCATTTAACTATATTTTGTAAAATCAATTCTGGAGCTCAAGAAAATGTTCGCGGATTTATACTTCTACCCCAATCTTCACTCTGTTTTTAGAGATTTTTGATAAATATACATCCAATCAAATAAAATTCCACTTTTTAAAAATATTGACATAAAATACTTTAAGCTTAAATTTTTTGCTTTCTTTTATTTTAAGCTGTTTATTAATCTTCATTCTAAAATATTTTAAATATAATAAATATAAAATTTTCTTCTTCTGGCGACATGTATTAATATTAAGAGGTACCGAAAAAAATAACTTTACAAATAATAATTTACAAACACTGATAAATGTTTTACTCGCAGTTTGCCAGTTGCAGGTTACAGAAAAGATTAATTTCGTCCGACAAGTGAAGTACGAAATGTATTACACCTTGTCAAATAATGTCTTAATCTAACCAAAAATTAGAACAAGAACTAAAAGTTCATTCAGTTCTCACACACAGTGATTTCTCAAACGCATCAGAACAAACTTACGAAGTCCGCCTGCTCCTTCTGCCCGCTACTTTCTTCAGTAACTTCGAGGAGAGTCATTAATCAGGAACCTGTCACAGAATCGCATTGCGTAGGAGCCTTTGTTTGCCATCGGTCGTTTCAAGAACTCCTGCTCCTTTTTGCCCAGGCAGTTCCTCCAGGGAGATCGGTCGGCAAGTTGTTCTCTGCTGGTTCTTCGTTGCCGGAATATCGTTATTTGCATGTTCTATCCGTTCCCTTCATCTCTTCGGGCACCTGTTTTCCTCGAAAATATTTATCCTCAAGTCAATGATCCCCTTATATATTTTTTTTATCGTCATCTCTCGTCAATACCGTTCCCAGTCCCCGACAGCTCCACAATGACCCGATACTTCCTCCACCAAAATGGTTTCCCGTTTACCATCCCTTCTAAACATGCTCGTAATGAGCGTCCTTATCACCGACATTACATTACAATCGTCACTTCCGGTGAGATTTCCCCAACACTTGTCACACACTCCATCACGTCCCCCCGTTAAGACAATTCCTCACCAATTTCGTTCCCTGCCCTCATTTCTTTCTATAATTCTCGCTATGTTAGACCCATATTCCTTTACTAACCGTTTGATTAAAAAACTCTCAGCGTCATCACACCTTACATTCCCACACTCCTTCCAAGAGTAGCTCAAATTTTCTACATCTTTTCAACTTCAAAATGAGACCAAGCACATTCAAACTGTGAACACGCCATTTCAAATTTTGAACACAACTTTTCACATTAGTAGCAAGCTCGTTTATATCGAGACAAAACACGTTCAAATTGAGACGAATCCCTTCAAATTGAGAATAAACGTTTAACTCATTCATTTTCAGATCCATAGCATTTAAATGAAGAAAAATGCAATTCAATAAAAAACAAGAAAGGAAAGTGAAGTAGGAATACATTTGATTGAAATGCACAAATTAGAAATATAACAATGTGGATTAAGTGTTTACTCAATCATATCAATTTAATTTAAAGCATCTGTTAAGATTCTTTCAATATGAGCAGTGAACTTTGCACAATTTATTGACATTTATTGTATTGATATTGTTATTTATGTTTTTTCTAACTCGCGGAGCTCAAATTCTGTTTGAGATATATTTGTTTTTTCTTCATTAGTTATAATCGACAATTGCATCGACAGATCTTTCTTTACAACAGGATTAAAAGATGAGCGGGTAAGTTCAATTCGATTGAACATAGGACTATAAGGGCCCTATCTCAAAATGCGATATTCCATAAATTCTTCCTCCACAAATATTTTTTCAATGTTATCATGACAAGAAGCGCTGTCTACTATCAGTCGTCTGGTAGATATTTTCAGCAGCGCGGCGACATTGACTACACAAGTTGTTAGAATTTTCTTTCCTAAAAACTTCGTGATGAATTAATCCAACATTACCTACACAACCGATAACAGACTTTGGATCCCCGAGTACCCGCTTCTTTGTAACTGTATGGAGTTCCTTTCTTAGATCGTCATTGCTTTCGCTAAATAAATAATTTGATAGTTTCGTTCATGTACACAGTAGGAACATTGTAGGCTTGATAGCTGCAGTACTTACTTATTCACTTTGTTTTAATTTCATTGACGTTGGTTTTCTCGGGTTCTCTTCGAATATACATAAGTGTGAATAATAAACAATTTAAATATTAATGTAAACATTCTTTGGACACAAGAATTTAATGATTTTCTTGAAATCTGCGTTGAAATTCTATTAGTGTAATTGGATTCTTCTCAATATAATAAACAATTAATTCACGATATTGTTCCGCAATTTTCACATTCCTCCGTACAGCCCATGGATTGCTTTCGTTTCGGTTCTTTACCCATTTATAAGCAGTAGATTTTTTTCTTCAAATATATTTTCCAGACCTCTCCAATATCCTTTATTGTTAAATAAAGCATATATTTGCTGTTTGGTGCTTTCTGTCTCTTTTTTTAAATATACGGCATAATTATTCAACTAGAAAAAATGCCTTGAACAACAAAACCGAACACTACATAACCTATTTTTGTCTACTAAAACTTGCCTGTTTACTTATCTTTTTAAAGTTGTTTGGTCTGGTATGTTAATAATACGTCTCAATTTGAGTATGATTTGTCTTAACATCAACGAGTTTGTTCCCAATTTGAGGGTGTTTATTCCCAATTTGAGGGTGTTTGTTCCCAATTTGAGAATGTTTGTTCCACATTTGAGAATGTTTGTTTCAAATTTGAGTATGTTTGTTCCAAATGTGAGAATGTTTGTTCCAAATTTGAAAGTGTTTGTTCCAATTTGAAAGTGCTTGTTCCGAATTTGAAAGTGATTGTTCCCAATTTGGAAGTGCTTGTTCCCAATTTGAAAGTTCTTGTTCCCAATTTGAAAGTGCTTGTTTCGAATTTGAAAGTGCTTGTTCCGAATTTGAAAGCGCTTGTTACGAATTTGAAAGCGCTTGTTCCGAATTTGAAAGTGCTTGTTCCGAATTTGAAAGTCATTGTTCCGAATTTGAAAGTGATTGTTCCGAATTTGAAAGTGATTGTTCCGAATTTGAAAGTGATTGTTCCGAATTTGAAAGTGATTGTTCCGAATTTGAAAGTGATTGTTCCGAATTCGAAAATGCTTGTTCCGAATTTGAAAGTGATTGTTCCGAATTTGAAAGTGATTGTTCCGAATTTGAAAGTCATTGTTCCGAATTTGAAAGTCATTGTTCCCGATTTGAAGGTGCACGTTTTCGATTTGAAAGAGCATGTTCTTGATTTCGAAGTGCATATTCTCGATTTGAAGTTGAAAGTAGCCTTCCTGTGAAATAGCATATTTTTCTGCCTGGCCGTCCCCACTTTTCGTGTCCCCGGTGCCGTATACATATCTCGCATTCACCCCAACGGCGTTGTTCCTTGAGTACTGGAGTCTGGCTCATGCATCTGTAGGCCGATGGTAAATTTCCAACAACCGTTTCCGGCCTCAGTTAGCATTACTCACCGCCGAAGTTGGAGCTCCCGCTAAGGCTGTCCCGAGCGTCGAGCGCGGCGTCGGGACAGAGTTCCTCTAGAAGAAATTACAGTCCTCTCTTATCTATAGCTCCAAGGGCGAAGTTGGTTTTTATATTACTTCTTCTTTCCTGCTCGGAATACTTGTCACGATGCCGGCTGCGCTTTAAACCGATATGTTCAGGCGCTAGACGGTGGAGTTCTGGGTACAGTCTTGGACTCACGACCGGGAGCGGTACCTCACAACTAATCACGACCGGGAGCGGTAGATCAGTGCATTAACTGATGTCACTGCAGCACCCCTGACGGGAAGGTCCTAGGTTCGAATCCTGACGGCGGTAGGATTTTCGACACTAGCTTTTCAGGTCGAATTCAGTCGCTGTCTGGAGGAGAATTCTAGCGGCCGGCTGCTCTGATCGGTAGTTTCCCATGGTTTCTCCGATCAACACCAGGAGAATGCCGGAGCAGTATCCTACCAAACGGGCCATGGACCGCGCCCGATCTTTCCTTCCTCTTCATTGTCCTATCCTCTTCCCTTACAACATACACACACTTACACTAACATGCACTACACTACCACATATTCCGGGAGACCGGTCGGGTGCTTAGAGCTTGTCCCGGCTGGGGCGGTGCCCCGCTAGTGGGAGAGTCCTGGTTAGGGGGAAACCCCACTAGTCGACGGTAGGTAGGCGCCGGATCTCGCCATCCAGCGGGGGAAGATCACCGACATCTCCCGAGAAAAAACATGCCTTACACTTACGGGACTAATGACCAAAGCAGTTGACGCGCACGGAAACACGAAAAAATCAATCAATCAATCAAAAGCAACGACTCATTTAGCAGTCAGAACATTGCCTCACATTAAACGGATATATCTTCTTTACAGGCAGTGGTGTAGGCTCAATAGATGCGAGTGATGTGTCGCATCCCCAAGTTTTTCGTCTCTTTTAAAACTTTTGTTAAAAATACTTTTTCTGTTCCTCAAGTACATCGCTCTCTTCTGTTTGTACTTTTCGTTTTTTTCCATGCGCTTTTCGGTAGACGTCTGTCACCTCCATGGATGTAACAGGCCGAGAAACATCCCTTCGACACGTTCGATTTGTTCCCGAGGTCTTTGAACTCTCACCATGTGCTGTGTGCAAGATGCGAGGTTTCGGGCGACGGTGATGCGACGCTCACTGTTGCATCTCGGACTTCTCATTGACGCTTCTGTATTCCCCTCCCAAACCTTTGCCATCGTCTCCCAGTGGTCACGTGCTAAGAACTGTGGCCTCCATTGCGTGTTGGGGGGGGGGGGATTTTGACCACACTACACATGCATGCGCGTATTATTGTTTTCTTTATTATTGGCAGAGCAAGCAATGCACAATTATCAATTCTCAAAGATCCTCAAAGGTACACTAGGTATGTGCATCGTAATATAGATAGACACCTTAATTGGTCTACCTTGTTTAATCCGTAAAACTGATCGCATCCCCATGATTACTGAGCAGGAGACGCCACTGTTTACAGGTGGTTTTTCTTCAAGACAGACAAATTAACTTGAATGCGAAGTATGTGATTCTGATCAAATGTTTCAATTGAATGGTTGTTGTGGATACAATATAGAATCTAAAAGTGACAGTTTTCATGTTTTCGTATAATATCTTGCCACTCCATCATTAAATATCCTATGATATTCATAAGGGTACGAACTGGCTGAACTTTTAACATTAAATAAAATATTTAATACATTCACTACACATTCCCTCTTCACAATCAGTGATCCTGTCGTCCTATGTTGCCATTTGTCAAGCGCAGCGATTTTGGGATACAAAATAAAAAAGTGTTTTAAGTTGTCATTAGTAGTGTTCTTTGAAAAAGAAAAAATGCTGTCAAAATAATGTTGCCTCTCGGGAAACCTTAATTATGTTTTGGAAAACACAATTCGGTATTTACTGATATTCTTGTAAAACCTTTTCCATTCTTCAATCGCAAATGTTTTAAACATTTTATTATATTGAAAGGTATGTATCTTTACGGCATGTTTGCGGCCCAAGAATTTCATGGTCTGTTGCTAGGACTTTAAGTTCTCATAGGTACAAACATGATAAAGTTCGGCATTAGATTTACCATCTAAAGTAAATCGTAAACTCATTTTCCCCAACAATGTTTCCAGATACTAAAACCATATTAATTGTAAAAAACCAGTTTCCTTTCTGCATTTCTAATTTTCAATGTGCGCAGAAATTGAAAGAAAGCTATGTACACTCTACACTCAGTCCCGGTGTTTATAGTTTTGTTAGATACACATGAACGCAATAAATGTAACAGATTTGATATGAAAAATACAAATATTTGTTTTTGTTTTATATATAGTGTCGGTACTTCGCCACATTATATTTTATTTGGGGAACCTGAAAAGCGCAGGGGTCTTGGTAGAGTCTTTGATAGAGATCGAACGAGAAGAAGACAATGACACAATTTGCAGTAAAATTGGGATTTATTCAATCCCCGAACGAAAAGAAAAAAAACATAATACATTCAGTTAATGAACAGAAAACTCATTACTCGTACCATTGAAAAATCATACCTTGAAAATTCTCGTAATAAATGGGACCCCATATGAAATTTACCAGTAATATCTTTACTCTGTATTGTTTTGCGTGCCCACACACTAAACTTTGTTATTTTTTTACACTCGCTTCAACATACAATTTAAAAGGTATCTCACTTTTAATCACCCAACATTTTCACGAATCCCCATCCAAAATAAATTCTAATTCACAAATAATTCAATTAAAAAAACAGTTTTTAAACAACAACTACTGATTTTTCTCTCTTGGTTCTTTCATTTGGTAATCTAAAGGATTGTTCAACTTCTTCGAAAATTTACGAGTTTATAGGTTTGCAATAATATATTTACGTGAATTTTCGAAACTGATTTTCACTTATCGTTTCCCACTCAACGCACAGAGACAAAACTCTCAATTCTTATCGTTTCACCGTCTGCTGCTGACTCCTCTTCCACCAGATCCAACGCTTTTGTATCTGGAGGTTAATGAAAGACCGAGTTTATGCAACCGAAGTCGAGGATCGTGATGACCTTCCGCGCATTGAAAGCCTGGTGGCAGAAATAAAGGGACAACCCGACGAAAGTGGGTGCGCCAAATACGCCATGCGGCGCAGATGCTTATCTTCCGTTCACGAAAGAGGAGTCTATTTTAAGCACTTGTAGAACACTTGTTACACGAGGTAAAATGCAAAATTTTGACTGTATAGCAAATATAAAAAACTCTCCTAAATAACACTTAAATAATAGTTGTTTCTCTCTCCTTTCATATTAGATGAGTGGGCAATAGTAGTTACAGGTTATATTGAATGCAATATTTGGGCTACATTTTTTCCAAAATATGATCAAAGACAATTTATTTCAAAATTTTGATTTGAGTTTACACTAATTCCTTTTGCACACATGAATCACTTAGTGTATTCTATCACCGGGTTCTATGTAAGCAATGAGGACTGAATCACCCGTATGCATATTCATAAAGAGAGTTTTTGTTAAAATATTTAAGTCATTGCAGTGGTGTATACAAGAGTATTGTATTTGTTGTTTTCGTGCAGTGTGCGAGCTTGTTTTTTGGAAAACGATTTTCATTGCTTTGAATCAGCAGCATTTTCTGCAGCAGAGCACTAGATTTCACTACTCTCCCTTATGTTCTCTTTCATTTCATTAGATCGTTAGCTATTTAGATCTAATTATATTTTTAGAACTCTATAGATCCCGCCTTAGGCACAGTAAACATTATTTCGGCCCTCATAATGTGACCTAGTCATGGTGAAATGTATTCAAAAGCAGTTTCTAAATTATACTCACTTGTTTTTTTATATATTTCTTACAGTGAATATAATGTCTGCGCAAGAACGACCCTTTCTAAATCTACAAAACCAACTGTTAGGATCATTAGTCTCATTTGTGAGGTACATTGTGGTGTAAATTTTGTGTAAGTGTGTCAGTGTTGGTAGTGGGTGTAGGTAGTGTGTTGTGGTAGTGTTCCTCCTCAGCTGGACGCGAGATCGGTGCCATCTTACCTGTAGGCTTGCGAGGGCATTCCCCTCCAGATATTACTCAACAAGAAGGCTCCGTGTGCGCTTGCATAAGCTCGAAGCGCTCGACTAGTCTCCAGACATGAGTGGTAGTTGAGTGTGTTTGTGAAGGGAGAGGATAGAAGATGAAGAAGAGGAAGGAAATATCTCACGTTCGTGTGTTAGAGTATTCATCTGGTATTGTTCGGAGAAACCACGGAAAAACGAGTCTGGGCAATAAAGCGCTTCTACCCACTCCACACAGTGGCTGAATTCGATCTGGCTACGTAGCGAGTGTCTAAAATGCGCTGTCGTCGGGACGTAAATCTAGTGCTTCCCATTCAGAGTATCTGAAGGGTCTACCGGGCAACAGGAGCCTCCAGGGGAGGTGGCTCAGTGCATTAACTGATGTCACTGCAGTGCCTCTGACCGGGAGGTCCTAGGTTCGAGTCCGACGGTGGCAGGATTTTCGACACTAGTCGAAAGACACTAGAGCTAGGTCGAATTTAGTGGCTGTCTAGGTAAGAATTCTAGCGGCCGGCTGCTCTGATTGGTAGTTTTCCGCGGTTTCACCGATCAACACCGGGCGAATGCCAGAGCAGTAGCAAAACAAAAGGGACACGGACCGCGCGCGATCTTTCCTTCCTCTTCCATGTCTTATCTTCACCCCTTACACACACACACACACACACACACTTATACTAACATGCACTACACTACCACTCATGCCGGGAGTCCGATCAGGAGCTTAGAGCTTGTTCCGGCTGGGGCGGTGCCGCGCTGGTGGGAGATACTTGGTTAGGAAAAATCCCGTTGGTCAACGATAGGTCGGCGCCGGATCTCAGAGGGGAGATCACCGCCACCACACGTTGAAAAAATATGCACTTCACTTTCGGGACTAATGTCCTGAGTAGTTGATGCGCCAGGAATCACTCATCAAACCATCAATCAATCATCAATCAGCAACAGGAGCCAGCCTGCTCTCGGCCAGTCCGAATGTAACTGGAATCGTAGCTCCTTCCCCACCCCACACGTGGCCAGAAAAAATCCAAATCAATATGAAGGCAATCCAGGGCTCCCGGTGCTGGACTGGTGATAGTTGGCGCGGGGGTGGGGAGGGGGCGGGAGTCAATGTCCAGAGGACTTTTCCTGCGACTTACGTCCCCCCCCCCCGATTTGATCTTCCTCCGTGATACTTTGGTCATCCGCATTGGAAAGTCTTCACCCTGTAACTGCTTCTCGCACTAACGCAACCTAGAACTTACGTGGATCGGGCCTCTCACAAAAGTAATGCTCTTTGGGAACTACTTAAATCTAACAAAGAGAGAAGAGGAGAAAGTTACTCCTTGTCTATTATTTACAGAGTTCTGAATTTCTCTCGTGCCATTAGTGCTGATTTTTTCCTAAATTAATAGAGAAAGAAAATTAAATTATAAGATGGTACGTTTCGATCGCGAAGACAGCACACGTTAGCATATTTAGTTTTCTTCATAAGAATTTAAATATAGCTGCCATTTATTTAACAAAACCCTTTTTTGGAATTTTTTTGGTATTTGGTGTTTCATACAGTTATTGCCAGTTTTACTGTTTCTAGCCGGTAAAAAAAGAGATTAGGACGAAAACGTATCTAGCCTTGTAAAAGCCTGGTTTTTAAGGTTCATCATTGAAACTCCTGTGCACAATTGATTTAACATCATTAGATTTACGCAGTTTAAAAGAATAATTTTAAAATATCCTTGTCTTATCTTTCTCTTGTAATATTTTTTTTCATTCAAATTTCTAATGTGTTTGCCACTAAGTACATTATTTATTTGTTAATGAGTTAATTTCAAGTATATTATGGGGAATTGGAGTTTGCTATGAAAAAGTGAGGTAGAAAAGAGCAAAAAATCTGTGGAGAGGCTCTAATATCGAGAGGGTTACCACACTGTTTGTGATAAAATTATTGAAATATGAGAAGCACATTTTTTGGTATAATGTTCTTAACAGTAAATTGGAATTGTTATTTTTTGTTTATTGTTAGTTTAATTCATTATAAAATACTATAAATAGATAGGCGAGACGAAGATCTTCCTCCTAGAATATTGAGTATCTTTATCGTTGTTTGGAATATTTAATTTTCTTGTATTTTAATTTTGAGAAAGGTACAAAATAAAAACAAAATACATTAATATAGGACAGAACTAATAGTTTGCTTAGCTCACATTCACTACACTGCACTGTCGCGTCTAGGGCGGTGCCACGCTGGTAGAAATTATCTGGTAGGATAAAATTCCCGCAAGTGGACGTAGTCAGATATCCCTGCAAGTCGGCGCCAGATTTCGTCAGCCAGCGGGGTAAAATCCCTGCTTCCCTCCCCCAGCCATAAAAACATGCACTAATGGCAGACGCGCAGGAATAACTAATCAATCAATCGTATGTTATAAAGAGGTACATTACCAGCATATTATTAGCTTGTAATAAGCGTATTATACCTTAGAAATAAAATAAAATATATTTATTGCAACATTTCTTTCACAAATTTTTGTTTTCATCATTTCTAACCTTCCGTTCACGAACTCATTTTTCGATCAGTTAGTCAGTTTCCAGCACCTGGTACACCCGTTTCTAAACTGCGCCTCGACGCTCATTCGGCGTGGGAGAAACACGTGCGTTGAGGGGATGGCCCCCTCACTCCCCCTCCTCTCCAGGCCTCCTTCCCCACCAATGCCCGGCAGCCTACGCGCCATTGCTTAATGCAGCGCGTAATTAACATTGGAACGTCGGAAGCAGTCATTTTGACGGTTTTGCGGTTTCCAGATTCTCTTAGGGCCTTTATTTATTGACTTATTTTACTTATACGAGAGTCAGTTTAATGTTCTTTAAAATACTTATATGGAGTTTTTTGAAACCCATTAGTTTGCTACATAATGCTTATTTCTTCTTGGTTTATTTTCTGCGAATAGTTGGCATTCAAATTACTACTCGTTTTCAATGCAATTGAGACGCTACTAAATTGAATGCGATGTAGTTTAACTATATATCTAGCTTCTTTCTGATATTGACATTTCGGTGAGCTTATCGAGGAATCACATTTCGATATTGAATGTAGTATATACTAGCTTATTGATTGATTGATTAATTAATTATTGACTTGAAGTTGTTGTAAATGATGATAAATAATGAAAATTATGACCATTCTGATCGCACGAACAAAATGTCAAACGAAACATAGTTTGGCTGCAGAATAATAGTCGTAAAAGTGGTGAAGCGATTGAAGTAGTTGGGATTTTCAAATGTAATGCCAATTAACTAAATAAATATGACATACACTGAATAAAAATACTTTAAAAACTCAACAACAACAAAAATTATGGTCATTAGTTGTAGAAGGGCGTCCGATATCGTCGACACTTTCTATTTTGTTATAAATGCCTTCAGAAGGGAGTTTTCATTTTAACTATAGAACTGTAAACCTATTATTTTATTGAGGTTTCGTTTATTCTTTTATTTATTTTATTTTTTTATTTTTTATTGATTTTGATGGATGTACATAGGTCAGTTGTAGTATAAACTTTACATATGTTTGATAGACTTACTTACTAACTTATATTTAAAACTTATTTCTAAGACTTAAATCTAACATAAGGTTGAGGATGCCCTATTGGGTCCTCTATTCTGGTTCAAATTCGGAGAAGGTTTTGAGGAATATATTGTAGGGGTATCTGTTTTTTATTCTGGTATGGTTCGGGTTTTTAGCGAGTCTAAAGGTTGCAAGGGAAGAGATTTGAGGTAAATAATAATAAAAGTTGGTGGCTAAGTATGTGATGTGATGTTCAATGAGTTCTAAGTTGAGTTCTTTGTGAAGCTGATGATTCGTGACAAACCACGGTGCATTGGTGATGGTTCTGAGAAATTGGTTCTGAATGATTTGTAATTTCTTTAGATTGGTTTTTGCGGAATTTATCCAGATGGGACAAGCATACAGCAGTAGCGGTCTTAGAATGGCTTTGTATATTGCAATTGAGGAATGATATGGTAATGGACTGTTTCTATAGATTAAAGGTTTTAATTGCAGTAGTTTTATTTTAGCCTGTTTTATTTTTTCGTCTATGTGCTGTTTCCAATTCAGTTTAGTATCTAAGTTTAATCTAAGGTATTTAATAGGTTTGTTAGGGGGGTACCAGTTTAGTTGATTGTTGTTTATTGTTAGGGGGTGGGGAAGGTATAGGGTCTTAGTGTGAATATTTTTGCTGCGGTTTTGGATGAATTCAGTTGTATTTTAAGTTTGGATGCCCAGCTATCGAGTAAGTTGAGGTATAGTTGTGTTCTATTTCTGATGTCAATGATAGAGTTGCCAGAAGAAAATATTGCTGTATCGTCCGCAAATTGGGCTATGTGAATGTTCGTTAATTTAGGAAGATCTGCAACGTATAAGTTGAATAGTGTGGGTGAAAGTGGTGAGCCTTGGGGGAGTCCTGCGTTAATTAGTCTAGGGTTGGAGTGATGATTATTTACGTTCACTGAAAAAGTTCTATTGTTGAGAAAGCTATTGATAATTGATTTTATGTAGTATGGGGTGCCAATTTGTTTGATCTTGTACATTAAGGCTTGGTGCCATGTCCGATCAAACGCCTGAGTGATATCTATAAATACGCCTATTGTGTGATGTTTTTTCTGGAATGCTGTGTATATATGTTCGGATATTCTTAGTAACTGGTGTTGAGTAGACACTTTTTCCATAAATCCAAATTGTTCTTTACGAATTATTTTCGTTATGTGTAGGTAATTGTTTAAACTTTTAAGTATAATTTTCTCGAATATCTTTGATAAGGATGGTAATAGACTGATCGGACGATAACTGTCAACGTTTGCAGGATTTTTGTTCGGTTTACAAATGGGAATAATGATAGCATGTTTCCAGGTATGCGGAAAGTAATTTGTTCTGAGACACGAATTGTAGATGTTTGTGAGGGTGGCTATTGCTGGTGGGGGTAAATGTTTTAATACGATATTATTTATATTGTCGTGTCCGGGTGATTTTTTAAGAGGCAGTTTATTAATAATTTTTTTTAATTTCAGAGGGTGAAATGTAGTGTATTTTTTGGTGAGGTCCATATTCTTGTTCTGATGCTGATTTGGTTATAGTGATGTGTCCAGGATGGAAATTAGTGTTGTTGACAGTGAAAGTTGAAGCAAAATATCTTGCTAGTTCTTCTGACTTTTGGTAGGATGTGTATGCTTTATCTGTTGTTGAGTTTATAGGAGGTATCGTGTTTTTCTTCTTAAGTATTTTTCGTGTGAACTGCCACAGGGTGTTATTACTGACGCTGAGCGACTGGATTAAGTTATGATATTTTTGGCTATTGAAGTTAGTTATAAGTCTCTTTACGATATTTGTTAATAGGTTTGGTTCCCTCTTAAGTTCAGGTGTTCTTATTCGGTACCAAAGTCTTCTAGTTTTGTTTAGCTGAAGAGCTAGTGTCGAAAATCCTACCGCCGTCAGGACTCGAACCTAGGACCTTCCGGTCAGAGGCGCTGCAGTGACATCAAATGATGCACTGAGCTACCGCTCCAGGTCGGAGCAAAATAGCGGGCCGAGTGGAAGGAATGGGAACAGCGGAAAGAACACAAGAAGCGGGTGGAATGTGATGACGAGGATGGACAAGATAGAGCGGAAAGGGCTGGTAGGGTGAAGAGGGAAGGTGTGGGCATTACTGCAGTGGCAGAGAGGGTAGGGTGGGAGGGCGAGTGCGGCGGAAGGAGCAAGGAAGGAGATCTTTAAGAACTGGTGAAGCAGAAGGAGTTGAATGAGCGAGAGGGTCGGAAGAAGCGTTTGGTGTGGAACGTGCTAGAGAAACGGAAAGAGCGAAAAGGAGAGAGAGGAGTGGACGGAGTGGAAGGCGGAGGAAGAGCGAAAAGCGGAAGGAACAGATGGAAAGGTCATAAGAAGCGGGCTGAGCGTGATGAGCGGGAACAACAGAGCGGCATGGATAGGATTCATAGGTCATTAGTCTTATTAGTGTAATGATTGTTTTTATGCCTGTAGGTGGCCTCCCTCTCTAGATGGTGAGATCCATGTTGTTCTACACGTTGGCTTGCGGAGGTTTCCACTCTCCATGAACCTCTCCCAGCGGACCACCGCCCAGCTCAAGACAAGTTCTAAGCTACCCACTTGTCGCCGGGCCTGCATGAGCTAGCGTGGGCTAGTGTACAACTTGGAAGTGTGTGTAGGTAAGTAAGAGAAGAGGAAAGGACAAGGAAGACGAAGGAAATATCGCGCACGAGGTCCTTGGCCCTTTTATTAGGGTAGGGTATTCGCCTGGAACGATCCCGAATTTATCGAAGAAATCACGGATCACTATCGATCAGAGCAACCGGCAGTTAGAATTCTCCACGAGATGGCGGCTAAATTCGACGCATCTGTTTAGCAAGTGCGGAATTCTTCGCCACTGTTGGGACTCAAACTCTAGAACATCCCGGTGAGAGTCGTTATAGAGACAGCGGCAATGCTGGCTCCGAGCTAAACTGAGCCAGTCGAAGGAGCTGGATGGGCGGAGCGAAGATGTGGGCAGAGGTGCTTAATAGATGATTGTGATAATCAAAAAAACAGGTAATCAGCTAGTCTGACTGACCTACAGTGACTGTGACCTACTGTGGATGTGACCCTGATAAGAGTCAACTAGAATTTTGTATTTAAACATTGGTCAAATTGTATTTGTAGGGATCAGTTATAATAAAATCTGCTTTCCCATTCTTCATGTCTTGATGTACATCTTGATTAACTATTATTAGTTCCTAAATTATGATTATTTTGTTGTAAAATGAGTAGTTGACCGCGAAAATAATGAACACTAGTTTTTTAAAAGAATTTATTACTTTTTTCTTAAACGTTTAATAGCTACTAATAGACGTCTCCAGCCATTTTACAGCGTTCTGAGAAATAAAATTCAGAAAATAAAACGAAAAACTCAATTCATCCAAATACAAAAAGTACCAAAAATAATGTATGTTTTTCCTATTATGACAACAAAGACTTTCGGATGTTCTTCAGCTCCATGGATTATTGCCAAAATAACAATACCAAATTGTTCTCTTCAGCCTGAAAGGTCAGAATGAGAATGAAAGTAATTGACCGTTAGCTGCTGCATCAAGGTTTTCTTTTCTCGTTACTTCAGCAGCATGACTAAGCAACATATACCCTCAAATATAAACGCCTTTAAAAAAGACTATCTGGCCGACAAGTTTGCATGAAAAGAAATGTATGAGCAATATTTTCAGCATAATTTTTTAAATCTGATTTTCATTATCGTGTGTTTTATTAGGCATTCCGACCCTTCATTTTTTTCCGTAGTTAATTACTGTATTCACAACACATCTCATTCGAACCTTCATTATCACTCTTAGCGTTCCAACATTTTCCTCTCATTAAAACATGTGTCTCATTTTGTTTCCTCTTATGACCTAATTCCCATTGTTTGCTTTTCCTTCTTCTCCATGTAGTCGTTTAAGCCAGAGATATTCTTTTTCGCCAAATTTTGTTAATGGGCATTTACCAAGCTCTACCTCATTTTGATGTTTTCAGTGTTCAATCTTGTTTGCTTAACTAAACACTCAAATGAAGAATTTAGTATGATGTTATTCTGCTTACCTATTTTTCAAGCACAATTAGTTTTCAGTAACTAACAGTAACAGTTCAACATTGATGCAAAAATCGTTCTAAATATTTTCTTCTCTCTTCCTTTACTAATTTCAAACAAAACATATTTGCTCTTATGTATTCATAGAAATTCTCCAGCGATCAGGGAGTGTGAAAAACAGTTCCATTTGGCGCATACCAAAACAATCCTTAAAGTTTTCCCTATACTAGTCACTTCGTTCTGTGGGAAGGTCAGTCTACGAGAAGTATTAAACCATAGAAAGACCGGATGGGATTCTAATACAATAGGCAAATTTCGCCCGCGCGGAATCAACCCACTGCCACGTGATTAAAATGGCGCTATGATTCAAATTTAACCATTTTGATGAACAATTCTGCGATTTTAACTGTTTTATAACAGAATAGTACGACTCACATTAAAACAACAAAAACCTACAAAAAATAAGATTATTTATATTTCTGTGCATTTGTTTATTCTATTTATCGTATGGAAAGAGAAGGAAATTGGAAGAACTCTGAGAAAATCTGCCAAATTCTTTTTGGCTATAAAGCTGATAATGGAGCTTTTGGAACACTTGAAGAACTACATCCTAAACAATATGATCCCACTTTTGAGCCTCTGTGCATACGCACGAACACAAACGTTAATATAGTTATATTGGAAAACAATATTCCATCAAAATTATTGGGCGTAATTTCATGACTTGTACCATACGCGTCAACTGATAACGATGCATAGAATTTGTACAGCTTTGTCAACTCAGTTGATAGAATTATACAACTTTGTGTTCCCACAGTCCAAAATTATGTTACTGGGCAGCTCTAGTCAAACAAATGCAAATAAAGTGGATGTGGCATTGTTGGATTTTAGAGTAAGTAGCTTTCTCGACAGACAAAGTTTGGAACAGCTTTCATTAGTGGAGTCTTTGAACTAAAACGTAGGGCAAAACGCTTTTAACACTTCAAACGATACAGGTAGTGTGATTCCGACCAACGTGCAATCATATCATATTTTTATTTATTTTTTTTTTAATTTTTCTAATTTATTGAAAACTAGGAAACTAGCCGGCGTTGCCCGGTATAGCTTTCAGTTAATATTACGAAAGATTTCTTTAACGTACCTTGACACAAAATAGTGATGATACATGTACTATTAATTCTTGACATAATACAGCTATTATTCATGGACTAATTTTAATTCAAAACTTTTTTCAGAGTTCTTATTATAGAAAACATATTCTTGTTTTATTAATGCCCGTAATTTCAGTATTGTTATAACGGAAATGAACACATTTTTAACACTTTCATAATTTACTTCAACCAAACAACCAAGAAAAGGATATTTCGGCAAGGTTCTCTGAACCCGTTAAAAAAGTCGGGCCAGACGCACAAATTGAACATTTTTGGATATTGTTGCATCGTCACGCACTTTTGCACAGTCCATCAATGTACGGCCCACTGTTCAAAAGCTCCATACGGCAGAGCCCTTGCCGTTCATGATGGCAGCGGGCCGACCTATAATTCTGCAAGTCCATTCCAAAAGGCGCCGTGCGCGAGCATCGCGGACCGGTTAGCAACACGGAAGCCCCTTGCGCCACAGCGGTCATCTCGCCACTCTGCGGAGCGATAGGTAAACAAACCGCAGCGAAGAAGTCATGCAGGAAATCTCTCTTGCTCCCGCGTGCAAGTAAACAAACAACGGTAAAGAAGGCGTGCAAAAAAGAACAACAAAATTTCACCGGGTAAATTAGCTGCAGCTTCCCGTACTGACAGACCAATGAACTCCATGAATGATGTTTACTTTCGAATGCATTTATGCAACTTGAAAAGTATTTTATGTTTGGCGTGTTGAATACGCATTGCTTTTACCAGACTTTATGTATATATGAAGAGAAGTTAGTCTATTGGAAGAAATTTTGACCGTTTGACACACAGAAATTTGCAGTCTTGTCTGTTCGAGAAATGTATTTTTTGTTATTTGTGTATCGAAAAACTTCGCTGCAAATTATTTTTCTGGAATGTAGTATACTGATTTAGAAATTTCTCATTTTTTATAAAGTTTTTATGTATTTAGAAATATCTCATTTTTGAAATATTTAAAACATGTTTTGGATATTTTGTAATATTCAAAATTGGTTTAAATACCGCGAAATGAGGAAAGATTTCTTTAAATACTTCCTACTTACATTAGTGATTATAAAATGCGTACTCTGAAATATGTTACAAATTTTACTGTCAATAATTCTATGATGAAATTTATCACACTTTTAATCTTCATGAATTATAAATATACTTTAAAAAGATACCTGAAACCACTACTTCTGTTCACGGGTCCACGTTAAAAAATACTATAATCTTAGTTCATTTTTCATTTAACCAATTAAATGCATCTACTTTAAGTACTTATCGACTGTAATTCAAGAATAATTCGTCACCCACGACCGTGACACTTAAATGAAAGGAATCATTCCCCATTCACTATATCGCAAGAGACCATGACCGACAAAACAAGAAGCTCTTTACATTGCACAATAATAATCAATCTACAAGGGCAATTTGATGGTTTTTTCAACTATTCTATTCCTCTGCAATACTCTGCGATAATCTAGTGTTGTTTTCAATTAATAAGTACTTTCATTACGAGCTTAATACCATTTTGCGGAATTAGAATTTACCCAATTCCAACATTAGCGAAAATATACAACAAATCAGTATCTTACATTTGCCACTTTACTCATGTTAAGAGATAATATTAACACCAAATTTCAAAACAAAATCTTTAATATGCTATACGGAAAAAGCATACTATACTAAACATAATTAATTTGGCATTCATAGATTAGGGAATCTTCACTTCCCCTAAATGTAGAGAATTTTATAGTTAAGACGCAGCACGTAATATACTTAACCCTCGAAAATTACGGATTTTATAGAAATAAGAAAACCTTTAATGTGTGTGAGTGATGGTGACATGCTCGTTTTTGAGAAAAGGCGAGGGCAAGGCTTAAATGACAGCCTGTATGTCAGACACGTCAAACCGCGCCCGCACGAGCTACATGCCCGCCCGGGAAGCCGGGCGCTCGTACGCGCACGGGCAACTTCCCCTGACACCGAACTCATTTCTCCTTAAAATCCAGAAAGGGGTGTACATTCGCAAGGTAAAGCGGCGCAGACGGTGAATAAGAAAGGCGGCTTCGTAAGAAAATATGTTTGCCAAAAGTTTTCTATCAAATAACCGATAATTGTATTATGTTTATATTCTTCCCTTATTATTATTTCATTCTTCACTTATTACTATTTGATGTTTACTTTTTCTAAATTCTGCCTTATATAAACATCTTTGCTAAAGAGAAAATGGGAATTAATATAGATAAATTAGTGACAATAACTTTCAAGTAACTACTCTCAAAGACTATCATGTGCCAAGTATCCAGTGACGTATTGCCACTCTGGAGAAATTTGTACAACCCTTACTTTTAAATCTCGCGCCAATTTCTCTGGACGCAGTGCCCATGAGCTCTCGGAAGCTTGTGACCTTGCCCGCAACCTTGACATGCCTACCTGGATACCCTCCCTTTCCTGGAGCAGGTGATCACAGTAGATGTTGGTCTGCGCCTTCTACTTTATTCCCTCTTTATGGTATGATGATCACGAGGTGTGAAGTATTATATATGAATGGTTACAGGCGATATGATGATCAGATAATATACGTGTACGGAATGAAAAGCCAATGACGTCATATCCACATAGTGAAGTTACTCATTCCTTAGGCGCATCTCGAACCCACAATCTTCAACTCAGCGTTCTTGGATTCTTTTGCAGGCCCCTGCCCATCCACAATCGATAAGTATTTGCCCAAAAAGGCATAATCGAAATTATACAAATTATCAAGGAAATAATACCAAATACACAGAGGAAATAATAAAACTCGAAATTAATAGCTGAAAAAAAATCCATTCACAATATTTCTGAAGCGCTTGTTTACAAAGTGACGTAGTATCTTTAAGAAACAATTTTTCTTGAAGGGAAAGTATTCAAATACAGACTTACAGATCAAGATAAAATTCAACAATTTTCGAATACCCTTAAATATAGAAGAAACGTCCTTTTTTAAACTCAATATTTGGCAGTTTGACGAGGAAGCATCTTAAAAATGTATTGATACGTAAAACAAGAAAAGGAATACAAATGGCCATTCATCACTTTGGAAATAAAGTTTTCAGTCATTTGACGCAAAAATTTGTGAACGTTCATTTCAACCTTATCGAATACATGTAGCAGTCAAACAACGAATGAAGAACTATTTACGTCGGGTACAAGCAAGGTCATTGGTGCTCACCAGGGTATAGTGAAAAACGCTTAGACGTGCCTGCGGAGTACCTGCTCCTTCAGTAAAATACGCTCACCGCCTCGACGCTAGCCGTTGCAGACAGGGTGAGCGGCTGGCCTGCTGCCTGCAATCCCGGATGCAAGGTCGGAATTGTATTGTGTATTCGAGTTGCACAACACAAGCTGCGATCTCTTCCGGTATATTCATTTTCTTCTTAGTAGCAGAAATCCTATCATGTGTAGTAAGAAAGACGCTCGAGGCAATACAAATGCTCAAGGGTTCGAGAATAGAGTTCAGATACTTTTATTAATATGGTTATTATTAACGTAGGACTACAAAATGATCATTAAATACATGATTGAAACG
The DNA here is from genome assembly GCA_011170035.1 of Teleogryllus occipitalis. NCBI lineage: Eukaryota > Metazoa > Arthropoda > Insecta > Orthoptera > Gryllidae > Teleogryllus > Teleogryllus occipitalis. Next base: position 265,132 of record BLKR01000040.1, read on the forward strand.
CCAAATGAAACTAAGTAAAATGAAGTTTCAGTTCTTGTCCTACTACATTGCCAAAGAATTGATCACACCGTCATCAGTTGAATACTTTTATTTTCTAAAAAGAAGTTTTAATTAAGGCAAAAAATGAACGTCCATGCAAAATTATTGAAATAAAATAAACTAGCCTTAATAATATTTAGGAAACCAATCGAAAAGACACACGTAGGATCGCATAACACAATGATTGAAATACACAATGAGTGAAATAAACCTTGAAGACGGATCAAGTCACATACACAACATTACTCTCGAAATTGATCATACACGAGAAATATTTTCATATATAAAACTTTATGACATTTTATTAAATAGATTATTTACTTTAACCAACACATCAAATTTTTAAATACGTACCGACTTCAATACATCATGGCTTTTTCTCATTTGAAGCAAAAGAAATAATATTAATCATACTTACATCGTTTCAAATAAAATATTGTTTCAATAAAAAATGTATGAAACGGTAAAAAGTCAAATATTACTGTAAAAAGATTCCTATTCGACAAAAGAAAAATTGGAAACAAGACTGATCACACAGTCACCTTTTAACCGCGCGAAACAAAATAATCATTGAACAGTGTTTTACACAGAAGGCGAGACGAAACCCACGCCTGAGCATACCCATGTCCACAAATAAAATTGCATCGACCATTGACAGAAGTTACTCAACTAAAACCGTCCATAGATCAATTAAAAACGCGGGATTCGTGGACGTGTACCTTGTGCTAGGATTAGCTATGGACTAGGCGGGTAAATCGAAGGAAATAATTAGCTTTCATTTTGGAATATAAAAATTACACTTACGATTTCTAGAATTATGTCAACTTTAACTGATGAAAGTCAATTTAATCATTATGGATCGTACGGGTGGATGTTTCTATGTCATAAGCCAAAAACTGAGTTTGAAAGGCTGAATCTCCGGCCAACAGTAAAGCACGGCAGAAGTTCCGCTATGGTTTGGGGCTGCATGTCAGCTTTGGGCGTCAAAACTTAGAATTCATATAATTTAACAAGAAAAATAGTTTTAACTGCATTTACCAAAGAAAAATTGGAGAACAAAAGCTCTAAATATCGGTTTCAAGTAGTTCTACAGATATGTAGACCATGTGTTCTGTAATATTAAACGTTCGGCAGACAATGCTCAGGTCTGGGTTATTACGTAGCGCTTACAGAAAGTAAGTTTCCCTGGATCATCTACAAAAACAAAACAGAATTTCATAGAAGAACTTTATTGTAGCAAGTACAAACACGTTGCATTATTTTTCCAAATAATCACTATCAGAATTGCGACAAGTATTACACTTTGGGATCAATTTTTTTCCTGTGATAAGCCTAATACTTACAGGACAGTAGTTTCGTGAGGTATAAGAAAATACGGAAATATCAGGGAGTAAGATTCGGACCATATGGCCACACCGACCGATGACAGACCACCGACCATACGGACCGATGACGAACCGTACGACCATCTGCATGGATGGTCATACGGTTCGTCACACACGGCTCGGCTCACAACAAATCTGCAGCAGTTCCGCCAGGAAATGTTTGGCTATGACCAGAGTTATGTTTTAAAAAAAATTATTTATTTTAAATCAATTTAAACGTGATGTACTAAGATTAGCACTATTTTCAAAACGTAGTTTGAGATTCAAAATATTTTTTTTAATTAGACAGTAATATCGTTTTATTTTTGCTAAAATACAATTTGTACAATCAATTTCGAATGTCATTAAATACACATCTTATACATTTTCACTTGTTAATTGCGGCGCTAATAATTACCCAATAAAAATTGCTTGCGTAACCAAAGCGATTGTTGTCTTCTGAAGAACTCGTGATACATTTTATTTCAAGCGAAGAATTATATCCATTTTAATGTTTTTATATCCAATCACTTATCCTTGAACACCTCCCTAGCCAACATTACGCCTTCCGCAATAAAATTTTCAATAAGTATTAATCTGCGAAGGTAGTCACGCCAACTGGGAAAGAAGAGCAATGGGAAATGTAGAAGGATTATGTTGTTACAGAACTAAATTATATAATAAATATAATAATAAATAAACTAAACGAAACGGACAGTACCCAAAAGTATCAAAATGTTCTAGACAATCACAAGCACCACAATTGATACTTCCACTTGATACATTGTTGACACAGTACTACAGTTTCTACAGGGATATTATATTCCACACATAGAAAGGATCGCAAATAACATTTGAGCCAGAAGTTATTACCACAGTGCATTTTTTGAACTGTGAAAATCACTTTGAAAAGTCGAACATATTAAGAATACAGTTCAATTAAGGAAAAGTCGTCGCTTATTCCTACCACAGCTTGATACGTTTGAATACAGCGGTTTAACAAGAATTCGTTGAGGAGATAGAGATAATTTATAGGGAGTGATATATATTTTTGTGATGTATTTCAGATATAAAAACCAGCGAGTTCACAAAGGAACCATCCATAAACTAGTCTTTCAAAACATATCATTAATACTGTACAACACTATTCTATCCTTTTTTACTCAATGCATACATTATATTCTTGTACACTCATTGGAAATTGATTTGTTAATTTTTCACCACCAGTTTCTGTTTCCTTTCCTTTAATAAGGATACCTGTAGCTTCTCTTACGCTTCCACTTTGTGTTGGAACAATATTCCAAACTAAATTACAACAACTGAACTCGGAGTAGCATTCAACTGCAAAGAATTTACGTGAAAGCTTAGAATAATAACATTTTGATGACCCCCTCCTCCTAAAAAAAAAACAAAAAAACAATACATCTAGATTCGCCTATGAGAAGGGCATGATTTACCTACAAGCAAAGTAAGTTGCTTAGGCCCCACGCACCCACGGGGGGGGGGGCGACAACCCGAAATAAATTTTAAAAAATATTCAAAAAAGTCCAAATATCTTTGTAATTGCAAAATTGCTGTTAATCAAATAGTTTTAAAATTATATAAGTATTTGTTAATTTCCATTGAATTTGTTCAAAACATTATTCTATTATAATATGTACTTTCAATGAATATTGAGGAGTTTTCAAAACAGGGAATTTTGAGGAGGCGTCGGAGGCTTGAAAAATTTATTTCGTGCTTAGTGGTTCCGCAAAATCTAAATCCGGCCCATGAGATGGGACGGCCTAGCAACAGGGTCGCCCAGCGGCTACTGGTATCTGCTCCCTCGCCCAGCACAAGCTCCACCCGCAGCCGCACGGGGCAAAAAGCACGCGTCGAGGCACAATGGCGAGGCGATCGGAGGGGCAAGAGATACTGCCACACCACAGATTGCGTTTGCATCCACCTCCATCGCCATCGCGCCTGCCTCTTCCACACACGCAGCACATTCCATTTGAAGGAGTAGCCGTGCACAACAAGCCGAGGGAACTCTCTGCCTCTGCTGTCTTTTTGCCCGTTGGTCACAAAACGCTCAATAAACTCGGATTTGAAAATTAAATTATTCAAATGGAAGTTTTTGTTGTGTAGATTCATTGAGGAGAATATCATTTTCACGTTAGAATTTCGATGTTTTGAAGTGGAAAATTGCTCTTGCTGCAAATAATTACACACTTACATAATGCATATTATTGGAGGGGATATACGTACGAGAGATACGGAACTGGTGTCTGAATGGCCGTCATTGAACAACTCATTTTGTTTTTTACATTTTTTGTCAAGAAAACCTTGTAAAGAATTCTGAGGTTGCCGGCTAGAGAAAGGAATATGAATTGTATCGCGAATACCTTGAGACGACGTACGTGTTCAATACTAAAATGTCATACATTTTACCGTTCTTTATCGAAAAGAATGTTTCGAAATATCTTCAGTATCATGAGTTGAAGTCGTAGTAAATTAATGACGTTTTGAGATATAGTCGAGATAAAAACAAAGTAATCGAGAGTAATGAGTACGCAGTATTCTGTTTTCCATTTTCGTTACTTACAAGCAAAATCTTTCTTCCAACTATAGAGCATTCAATACACTCATTCCAAATCACTTCTCCGGGAGCACTAGCACTAATGAATGCAAAATATGATTTTTTTTAACCTTGTATTACGAATAAAAATGTTTGCCTATAATAATCATTAGCACGCTTTCGAGTAGAGAGATACATGAACACGGACGTCTTGTAACTGCCGGTAAGTGAATTGCGGTGAAATGTTTGTGCGGTGACATGGCAACCCCGCATTCAGTGTACTCAGCGGCTCGAACAGCGAGAAGCTCTCAGGCGCCGATAGCTGCCCTCCGTTAGCCGGCGAGCGGCAGCGGGCGTTCGGACTCGATGCGTCGGGCGCGGACGGAGGCGGGGAGCGGCGGCGGGGACGCCGGAGAGAGCGGGTCAGCGAAGAATGAGGGGCGGTGGTGAACTAGAAATGGCGGGTGTGCAGGGAAGAAGATGGAGGTAGGGGTGGTCGGCGTCGGTGGAGAGGCGGAGAGGAAGCGTCTGCGAGGAAGCGGCAGGGAAGAAACGGTAGCGAGGAAGCGACTGCGAGGAAGCGGCAGCGATGGAAGCGTCTGCGAGGAAGCGGCAGGGAAGAAACGGTAGCGAGGAAGCGACTGCGAGGAAGCGGCAGCGATGAAGCGGTGGAGAGGGAAGCGGCAGCAAGAAGATGTCGGATAGGCGGTGATGGTGAGGCTGTAGGGATGAGGAGGCGGCGATGGGGTGGAGGCGACAGAACGGAGGAAGCGGGGAGGTGGTGAAGAGGTGACGGCGCGGTGCCGGGACCGGTACGCGGCGATGACGAGGAGGTGATGACATGGTGGCGAAGAGGCGGGGAGGAGCACGGCACCGCCGGGTGATGGGGTGGACGGCGGCGGCAGTGAGGGGGTGGCGGAGGAGACGGGTGGCTGCTCGGAGGAGCGGTGAGGGTGTTCCGGGCGACGGCGAGACGTAGCGCGAGGGCACGAGGTGAGGGGCTACGGAAGGCAACGAGAGGAGGCACGGAGAGTCGACTGTAGGGCTGAGGGGACGGGGCTTGCAAGTGCATGCAGGCGTGGTGGCTCCGAGAGGCGCACAAGGGGCGGGGAATGGAGCGTTTCGCGGAGGGCTCCTAACGCGTCCTCGTTAGAGGAGTCTGCGCCAGGCACAGCCTGCGGCAGCTTTTGCGATTTTTCTTAATACGTCTTATGGGCGACAAGTCACACAAAGTCCACAGCTAATAACCTGGACATACATTGAAAATATTGATAAATAGTCATCTGGCACAAAACTACCCAGAACCTCTGCGTCGTTTTGATCCATAAGAGCAAGTGGTACACAATCCATTTCCATATCATTATGGAACTTCAAAGAAACTAATGTAATAAAGAAATACCCTTTTAGGAAACCGTTTTATTCGGTGAACATAAATGAATACGTAGTTAACAATTGTCTCCAAAACTTATAATTTGTTATTTAAAAATATTAAAACTAGAGAATTAATTCAGTAGAAAATCGCTCTTTGATATCTGGAAACAAAACTTTTTAGGGAATATTAGATACAAATTGTTAACGTTCATATCTTTAAAGTGATGTCTTCAAATGTGAACATCTCAAATTGTTTGAGCGTTGCATATTTCTTTACACCAAAAAATCTAAAACAGCTTTAGAGTACCCATGTGAACGATGAAACAAAATATATAAATTAGACATTTTGTATTTTTAAATCTCGGAAGGAGTGTAGTCCTCATTTTGAAAGTAATTTGAGAAAGTGGGGTTCCAAAAGCTCCTGTCCACTCAGACGCAAGAGCGCATCTGCGAAGCTGCAGCGCGGTCCGCGCATGCCAGCGCCGAGGAAAGCTCTCCGCGCTCATTAAGGCAGCGCCGCACGGAGAGCTCCGGAAGCGAGCGGCCCTGCTCTTGAGCCCCCGCTCGCGTTCCAGGAGCCCCGCGCGCCCCTTCCCCTCCCCTTCCCCGACCTCCTCCGCTGGCACACAGCCTCCGCGACCGCCGCTGTCAGGCCGGCGCCTTCCGGCAATGCCTCGCCGCTGACGTAGCACTCACACGCGCCCGCAACCCGCGCCAACCTCGCCGCCGCGCGGCCGGTGACTGCCCCGCCCGCGACTTTACCCCGGCCGCGATTTACCCCCAGCGATACGTTCACTCCGGCGCGATTTACCTACCTGATACGTTACCTAGGTCGCGATTTACACCGCCGGATACATTACCTCGTCCGCGACTTTAACGCGCCTGCGACTTTAACGCACCCGCGACTTTAACGCGCCCGCGACTTTAACGCGCCCGCAACTTTAACGCGCCCGCGACTTTAACGCGCCCGCGACTTCAACCTACCCGCGACTTCAGCCCACCCGCTACTTTAACCTGCCCGCGACTTTAACCAGCACGCGACTTTAACCAGCCCGCGACTTTAACCAGCCCGCGACTTTAACCAGCCCGCGACTTTAACCAGCCCGCGACTTTAACCAGCCCGCGATTTGACTTGTCTCCGCCCGCGATTTTTGTCCCCGCCCGCGACACTATCTCTCGGAAGCGACAGTCACCACTCGCTCCATCGTCTCCTCTCTGTCGGTATTGTGTTGCTCGCAACGCAGCTCCGCCCGTCTCCGGCTCTCCCCTGGCTCGTATAAACCGCCTTAATACTGTCTGTAGCCACCATCGGTTCATCCGTGCTATCGTCCTTGACGTCATCATTATCTTCATCTGAATAACCAACCCACAACTTTTACGTAATTCCGGAACTACTCTCAGATCTCGTGATAAAAGCAAAAACATTTAACCCTTCCATCAAATTCCCTCTCCCCTTCTACTTCAATTACTCCACTGTAACACTATCATCACAGACAAAATATTACAATTCACTGCGCAATTGCTCCCTCTAACGTTGGCTCCAACTCTGTTCTCTCTACCTTCGACTGTACCCCGTTCCAGATAGCCACTCCCGTACTCAGCAAAAAGATGTCAACCTTGCAAATGATTTAGAAAATGCATTGTGTCAGCGTTCGTGGAAGCGGAGAAGTGGGCGTATCAAGAAAGCCCACAGACTGAGACAGGGTTGTAGTTGACAAGTGGAAATGGTAAGGTCGCAAAACAAGATTTGTATACCAATGAGAATAAAGTCTTTAGCGCCAAAGATCTTATCTTATTCAATGAAAGTGAAACCCGCAGAACAATAGCGATTGCAATGGCGCAGTGATGATAGGGAAGAAGAAAAGTAAACATAGAATCGTCTCTTTTCTCTACAACGATAAAAGTAATTGCACGTACTTTGCGCAACATCCATGTCGATACATTACGACAAAACTAAATCATTGAATGGACCTAGCATGTAGTTACCTTTGACATGAATTGATGAAGAATCATGATTTCGGACTAATGAATAGTTTAGTTTACGGAATGTAACCTACAAAGAAGTACTATTCTCACTGCACAAGCATTCCAACCTCGAATTCGAGGAAGATGTATATAATAGTATGTTTTCATCTTTAGAACACGCATTCAACCAGAAAGTGTACATATTCATATTCAACGTTTACGTTGCGTTTCTCGCTCGCAAGAACGCATTCAAACGTACGTACAACTTTCTTCGGCATCTAAAAAGTACAGTGTTCGACATGTAACGCAGTCTTTTAAAATGCCTCTATAAAAGGGGTGCGTCTTGTACATCGGTGATCAATTTCAGAGATTCAAATGATATAGCTAGTTGTGAAGCAGAAGATTCTCGTTCTTCTACTGAAAGTGATAGAAAAGGAGAAAAATATATACGATTACACTCTGCAATTTTATTGCTTGTTTTTGAATGTCTTTTTAATCTACACATTTTGCATTTAATTAAAATCACACTCATATCTATACTTAGTTTTTTTCTAACGTGATATCTGAGAGTAGTATCTTTAAGATGTAATATGGCACGACTTTTTGCGTCTTTCTCAGTACTGCCACAAGATGTCGCATGATCGCGAACGTATTAAGCAGTTCTAGCAACTCTAGCGGCACGACCGAGAAAGACGCGAAAATCCGTGCCATATTCCATCTTGGAGATACTACTCTCACATGCCTCGTTAGAAAAACCAAGTATATTTAGTGAAACACATTTTCAGAAGAGAATTTCAGCTGTTTGTTGTTGTTTTTTTGTCGTATAATTATATTTAAAAATAAGGTTAGTCCGATATGTGGGCGGAAGATACGTTGTTTTGTTTTAAAGCGTGAAACAATTCTCTTCTGAGGCAGCTAGGTATCTTCACGGCGGCGCAAATCGCGGCGCGGCGCGGCGCGGCGCGGCGCGGGCAGCGGGCAGCCAGCAACGAGAGGCGGGCGGGCAGGCGGGCAGCATGCCGATGCGCCGTCACGCCGGACGAGGACCCCCGCCCCCGACGCCCTCGCACAGTGGGCCGACGACACACCGAAACAGCACAACACGTCTTTATATTATTCTCTCCTTATAAATGCAGCTGAATTTATCTCGGGGCCAGCATGACCGCTGTTTCTGCAACGACTCTGGTTACAGGCTTCGAGTCCCGACGGTGGCAGATTTTCGACACTAGCTACTTTGCTAGTCCGAATTCAGCCGTTGCCTGGAGTATAATACTAAAGGCTGGTTGCTCTGACCTACATTTTGCCTTAAGTTCTTCCATCAATATCATACGAACGCCGGAGCAGTACCCCAGCAAACGGGCCACAGACCGCGCGCGATCGGTTTTTTTCCCCTTTTTCTTGCTCTACCATCTCCCCTCACTCTCACAATTTCAGTTACATATACATGTACTACACTACGGCGCATGTCGGAAGGTCAGTTCAGAGCTTAGAGCTTCTCCCGGCTGCAGTGGTGCCCCTCTTAAAGGAGATACCTAAAGTGGAAATCACCCACAAGACGACGTGTAGTTCGACGCAGGATCTCACCATCCAGTGAGAAAGGAATCACCATCGCCTTTCAGAATAAAAACATTCACTATACTAACAGGACTAATGCCCTGAGCAGTTAATGTCCTGTAAACGTTAATTATTCAATCTCTTTATATAATGCGCTACGGATAGATGACTTGTCTTTTACGAGTTATGAAAAACCATCGATATAAAGCCCTGTGTGCTTCCAATGGTAAGAAAATTACTTTTCAGCCCCGCACCTATCAGATTTAAGGTAACAAAATAGAAGACTGCAGATTATGACGTATGATACAAATTACAAGAACACACATTTCAATCGCGCATAACTTGAAAACAATGCGTCCTAGGCCCTTAAAATCAGGGTTTGTGTCCGGAACACTAGGTACGTTTCGAATATTACAATAAGCAAAATGAGAAGTCCTTGAACGTTCTGTTGCATTTTCGGAGCGTTCCCCCAAAAGAAAACTTATAAAAATAAAGAAAGTAATAATAGAAAATACACCAGAAACTAGGAAAACAATTAATGTTAACATTAAAAATTAAACTAAGATTAAACCAATCAATATCCCTTAGTTACCAAAATATACAAACAAAATTGAGAGTAAAAATATTGCAACACACGTCTTGACGACTTCAACACCATATTTCGTGGATGGTCGTAATATTGTTAATTTAACGTTTATTTTTGTGGTAAGAGATATACGATAGCCAGTGGTTGATCACGTTGAGTGTAACCTTTTAAGAATTTTACATAACTAATAATTATAATTTTATCGGATTCATCGTAATTTAATGACAAGCAAATGATTGCAGATGAACTGTTTTATCATAATTAAGTTTCATGTCGTAAAATATTCACTATCTGAGAGCAATTCCATCAGTTCTCTCGGCGCATAGGCACACCAAGATGCCCTAGCTTGATTTATTGATGGATATTTCCGGACGGGTCAACTGCCATGGTCATTTGCCTCGTTTATGCAGTGAATGATTTATCACGGGAGGTGTTGGTGATTCTTTTCAGCTGGATGGCGCGATCTAGCGCCGACCTGCACGTCAGTTTGCGGGGAATACACTCCCCTAAGTATTTCCCTCCCCTCAGCGGGGCACCTCTCAGGCCGGAACAAGCTCTCGCTCCCGACAGATCTCCCGACGTGTGTGGTAGTGCACATAAGTGTACGTATGGGGTGAGGTTAGGACAAGAAAGAGGAAGGAAAAATTGTCCGTAGCCCATGGTTCGTTAGCTACGACACTGCTCCGACATTCGCGTAGAATTGATCAGAGAAATTACGGAAAACTACGGACCAGAGCCGATCAGAGCAACCGGCAGCTAGAATTCCCCTCCAAACAGCGGCTGAATTCGACCCAGCTCTAAAGCTAGTGTCGCAAATCCGTCACTGGCAGGACTCAAACCCTACGACCTCCCGGTGATAACCGCTGCAGACACAGCGGAAATGCCGAGGTGCTAACTTGTGCTCTAGCGCGCTATGCGTCGCAGTGGGAGGGAGGGGGCGGGGCGCAAGCGCTGCTTCTCACACCGGTGCGCGGTTGCGACAGAGCTACGCGCCGGGAGCGCAAAAGTTGTGTAGCCCTGTCGCAAAGCACTCATTATCTGACAGTCTTTAACATCCAACATTTACGGATACTGAAACGACGAGTTTTCCTCCCGAATCCGTCTCTTTTTGGCCTCCTTCGGGCCAGTGTGCGACGCCGGACGAGGTGGCGGCGACGCCCTGCCCGGCGGCGACTCCGGGCGTCGCGGCGAGGCGCCGCGCCAGCGACCGACGCCCACCGCCGTCCGCCAGCGCGGCCTTCGCGGCTTCTGGGTATCGCGCGGCGCTCGGCGACAATGCGCGATGGCGGGGCCGGGCGGGGCGGGCGGAACCAAGCGGGGCCGGACTGGGCGGCGATGGGTGGGTTTGGTCGGAGCAGTGCGGGACCGGGCGCAGATGGGAGGGGTTGGGCGGGGTTGAATGGAGTTTGCGGGGCGGGTCAGGGCGGGTATGAAGGTACGGAACAGGTCGCGGCGGGACGGAACGACACGTGACAAAGTGAACCGTTTCAGGCGGCGTTGGGAGGAAAGGAGGAGAGATGGAATGAAGCGGGATGGGCTGCGATGAAGCGGGACGGGACAATGCGGGACTGGACAAACCCGAACGTGACAAAGCGGGACGGAACTGAGGAGATCTGAACGGGTCGGAACGCGTCGGAGCAAAGTGGGTCGAGACGAAATGGGACAGAGTGGGGCAGGAAGGACAGGAAAGGCGCGAAGTGGGGTGATTGGGGGCAGGGCGGAGTGAGGTGAAGGGAAGGGCGAGGGGAGGACACACTGAGGTCGGGTTTAGGACGAGGTGGGTGGGGCGGGCCGGAGCTGTGTGGATCACGCATTGTCCGGCTGGGCACGTGGTTAGCGGGAACGCTGCCAGAACGCGGTTTAAGAGTGAGCAAAGTGAACCTGCTACCGCCAATTCGTTTTTACGTTTGCTCCCACTTCAAGCTTTTAGAAAGAGTGACTCAGCGGTTCCTAGAATTTACAGAGAATTCAATTCTAGTTATTTCTCGTCCACATGATTATTCAAACCGTAACTACCCAGTTGACACCACAAGTCAAAACCAACGACCATATCATAATTTGCAATAATTTTCCCTAACGTTTCAAGTCTAGATTCAAAATAATTAATCAGAAATATTAATTTTTATATATCATATACGAATCAACTTAATAAGTCCCTCTTTAAATTAGAAGAAAATTTGAATAATCATAATCCATTGGAGACAGAAAAATCATCACTTCCCAGGTTTTCTCTGCTACAAAACACAGGTATCCCCCACCAGCGGGGCACCGCCCCAGCCGCGACAAACTCTAAGCTCCCGACCGGTCTCCCTGCATATGTGGTAGTGTAGTGCATGTTAGTGTAAGTCTGTTTAAGTAAGGGGTGAGGATAGGACAAAGAAGTGGAAGGAAAGATCGCTTGCGGTCCGTGGTCCGTTTGTTAGGGTACTGTTCCTGCATTCGCCTGGTGTTTATAGGAGAAACCACGGAAAACTACCGATCAGAGCAGCCGGCCGCTAGATTTCTCCACCAGACAGCAACTGAATTCGACCTAGCTGAGAAGCTAGTGCCGAAAATCCTGCCACCGTCGAGACAGGAATCTAGAACCTCCCGGTCGGAGGAACTGCAGAGCCCAGAGCCACCTGATGCCCAGAGCCATATCTCCCGGTCGAGCTGACGGGGAGGTTGCCTCCGGATCTCACGCTCCCGGGAGGAGCAACTCCCCGCCACCATCAGTGATACATTGTGAACTACACTGACGTGAATGTGACCTAAGACAATGACGCGTCCAGAAACAATAAATACTCACTCCTAATAAGGATCCCTTAGAGTAAGTACTTCATTTCATGGTTGTGGAAGTTACTCCCTTGTCGTTCCTGTTGTGTTGTGGAAGTTGACGCGACGACGCGCCACGGAAACACCGCGAAGAGACAAGGAGACGGGACGGGGCGGAAGAAGGAATCTCATCCGCACACGGAAACAAACGTTTTTACTACTTTAAAACGTTGTATGTAATGGTCATCAGATATCAACTTTCAACATTTTAACGGATATATGTAAAAATATACAGGTACAATTTAAATTGTAGGCAATTGCCATCATGTTCAAAACAGGTAATTATATAAAAACAAGATCTTTCAAATGATCCAAAATGTATTCACAAAACATCGAAGATAAAACTCGAATACTTGACAAAAAGAGCAATGTACGATATATTTAATAATAATAATAATAATAATAATAATAATAATAATAATAATAATAATAATAATAATAATAATAATAATAATAATAATAATAATAATAATAATTTTTGAAAGACCATTAGTACACGCGTGCATTTATATACATGCGTTAAAGATTTCGTAAGATGTTTAAGTTTGATTAAAGAATAAACTTTTCTTAAGCATTGAATATCTAAGTTGGTTTCAATTACATGAACAGAACGGTAGCTTCCCTTTTCACTCGTTGTTAAAATGCTACCGCACTTTCTTTGTAACACATTTTAGTGGAGAATGAACACATTCTATTATATTAATCAAGTCATACGTAATTGACTTTATTTTCTGCATTTTAGGTATCTCCGAGAATTAATAATTATTAATGTCTTTATTTCATTTTCAATATTTAATGTTTCGGTTTTCCTTAAATATGCATTTAATATTTGAAACTTTCTAAGTATGGTGAATGAATGCTATTTATTGCGTAACATATCCTCAAGTATCAGAACAATCGCAATAAGACTATCATTAATGTTAACGATATCGGTGTCGTTACAGTTTGAAACTGTTAATGAATAATAATTAATTGATATGTAAATGTTTTCTGGATTGCACCGATTTCAACGAGTCACCACTTTTGAAGAAATTGGTTCGGAATAGACAATACTCTAAAAAATTAACTTTCAATCCTTTTGAGTAAACAAACGAAATGGTACTTTAAAGTCATTAAAATTCTTAGTATAAACCCTGATCTTCAAGGAATAACGATACTATCGTTCGTTCAAATAATGAAAGACTTCTCGGAAAATGATGTGTCAGGTATTGACAAACATGATGTAATAATATACTATTCATTTTTTGAGTCGAATTTTCATTGAATTGTTGACAGGAATTTGGTAAAAAATCCCTCTGCGCGATCATGTAAAACTGTTTACAAGAAAATATGGTTAAAAACTTTTCTGTGCACGTATGCTTGAAAACCAGATTGAACATAAAGACCTTGTGTTTTGTAGCAGGAGATGCAATCGCAGACTAACTAGCAATAGTTTTTATAAAAAGTATAAGAGGGCACTTATTTCCACAATAGTTAAAAAATGTATCACAAAAGTAACACATCATCGCAACAGTACAATATGAAAAAATGATGTAATGATGGGTATTAATACACGAGTGTGATATTACGGTACGAGTGAGTATCGTAAACTTCACACGAGTGTATTAATACCCATTTCATCGAGTTTCATACATTACTTTTTCTACGACTTATGCTAACTTTTGTAAGTTCAACTTTTACATTCAATCGTTTCGTAGCGGTTGACATCCAGGATTCAGCCAAGGCCATCTAGCAGACAGCTCGTTACCCTTGCCTTAGATGGCTTTGGTGTTCCTGTCAGCATGCGAGAGAGTACAAAAGTTGCAGTAATAATTCCGACTCACCATTTTCGCTTTTTCTCTTATTTCTGGAGGTGCAAACTCCACTTCTGATTCACTAGACATTTTAGACTAAAGAAATTACCGGCTTTTAAAGGTAACCTCACGTCAGCCACAAATAACACAAAATCACTTGCGTCCAAATCTTAACGTCAGTCAAATGTTTCCTCCAATAATTATCACTGCGCTAGTCAAATAGGATCAAAGTGAATTTACGGTCCAATTTATTTTATATAATATTCCACGTAAAAATGACTAATAATAAAAGAAATTAAACCTGACAAGCATAATACAATATTAAATGCAATTTTAATGTACACAATCGAACGAAACATTTTCAAGAAAGACTCTCAATGATTAATTAAGGTAAATACTTAGTTTGTAAACTTTTCTGTGATTGGTCAAGAACCTGTATCATAACGAAATCTGTATCGTAATGAGTATCATTATGAAACGGATTGCAGCCATCAAATGACATAATTATACAATGGGAGTAGAAAAAATCTATTTTGCAACTATCTAAAGGCATCCAATGCTTTAAGTGAAATTAGCAGTAATACTTTTTTCTTTAAAAAAAGCAGAACCTTACTTAAAAATAAAATAGTATATGGAAATATACTACAATTAATTGAATACCTCGATCATCTCTGTTCCAATGTTCACGATTCTCGATTAGTCGCGTTTGTAATATATATCAAATTTCCAAGAATCGATTTCTAAATTCCAATGATTGCGGAGGTGAAAAGGACCCCACAGCCCATGCAACCATAATTATATTTAGTTATAATTGCCACTCTTCAGACTGTGGTCAGGGAAATTGGTTTTATCCGGCTGCTTGCTTATTCACTAGTAAATTTCCGCCATGCCTCCGGGACCATTTCTTTTTTATCTCTTCAATGAATTCTAAAAGAAAATCAAATCTATAGATATCGTGTTTTCAAATCTATAGAAATCGACAACCAACGATGTGCCAACATTATTAATTATTTAAACGTGTATCTTGTTTTAACTCTACCAAAAAATTCAATAAATTTCCTGAAAATCCTAGTAATGATTACTGATTTTTAGATGCAGTATTTGTCCGAACGATCACTTTTTTGTGAATTTTTTTGTGGCAACAACCACAATAATTGAGGCATTCCTGTATAAGAGTACAAGAAAAATGTATTCTCAGAACTCACCATAGGAAGAGCTTGGAGACGGGGTTGGCCGTCGCCTTGGGGTTGGGATTATGGTGCTTCTTGCTGGAGTCCATTTTGACTGGTGGAGGGTACGACGGAGATTAACTGGAATGAAAAGAAACTTTCTTAAATCGCCATTTTTCGTTCTTGAAACTAGTACGGGTTTAAACTAAACACTCTTAGATTAGTTTAAAATCTATAATTACTAATAGTTACATTAGGTAGACAATTTTCTACAACTATTAAATATTCAAATGTTTGTTTCCTAATACATAGAATCCTTTTGGTCTGCACTTTGTATTTCTAAGCTACCGTCCCCTGGTGTTTATCCCAGAAGATCTCTCCATCGTATCAAAGCCTCGGAAAAAGCCATTACATAAGGCTAGGGAAAATCCTGCAGTGGCCAAATTCTGAAGTCAAACCTGAACTATTCCTAAACTAATTAATAATTAATACAGGCTGGCTCGGACATCGAGTGAATTAGCGTGCACAATAACCCTAAGAACAGCGCCTGAAGCAAAGTAATGCCAGACAGTCAATTACAACCACATGACTCGTAATATTTCTTTATGTCATAATTCCTTTTGAAACTTATGTACAATTTATTATGAATATATTTACTTAATTTTGCTTCTTTACTCTAACCTAAATTCAGTCTCATTCTAGAAAAAAATTAATTCGCATAAACGGAATCATCTTTATAAGAAAACATCGAGTCAGCTCGACACTATTTCAATAACCCTCCATAAAAAATCAAGGTTTCGTCTCTGGAAAAAAAAATGTTTGTTAAGAGCAATAGTGTGAAAGTGTGTGAATAATTGAAATGCATTAAATTTCAAAATCGTTATATCACACTAGTAGATAATCACGATGTATAAGTGTATCACAGCCATATGCAAAAGAACGAAAGAAAATTTAATTGCATCCACTGGGTACAGACTCCCTGATTCATCAAGAGAAGCGCCAATAGTGTCACCTCTTCTCGATCAACACTTACGAAAATATCAGGTATACGAGGCACAAATTTGAACGTTTTGAGGTAGTCAATTGAAAGACAGGGCCGGAAAAGTCACACAAAATATCGCAATACATTTCCCCACGCTATCGTATTGCGCTTACATCCTTCCTTCGAGTATTAATTTGCAGACTTAAAAGTATTTTACTGTAAAAAGTTCACTCGACTAGTAACGAGCATTATAAAATGGATAATTGTTTTCAAGTGAATCTGCTTTACGACCATGGAATATGAGAAAAAAACTGATTCTAAAGGTATTTTATTAACAATAAGCAATATAATAAGAAGCAATAGTACTCTACAACGAAAACACATTTAACTCTCCAGAATTTATTTTGATTTGCAAAAAATTTATAGGTGTGAAAAGGATGAGCGTAAATTTGCCACACTAGGTATTAACATCTGCCTATGATTAACTGAGAGTTAAGTGGATACTTAGGTAATGTGTCCACGTCCGTAAAGACGAGAATAACGTACTCAACTCAATAAGGGACTCAACAAACCAGGATTTTCTTTGTACTTTGTCCTTAAGAAATCTTGAAGACAGTCTTCCGTCTATACTTAAAAATATGGAAAATTTCACCGTCGCTACCGTCAAAGATCTCATACCATAGAGGAACTTTCAATGTTCCTTTCTTGACTGTTATTTTCAACAATTATGGGAAAAAGTTGATGAATAAATAATATATTACATTCACCATGGAGAATCTCGTTGTTTCAAGGTCTATATTTTCTCTAGCATTCGTCGGTTGAGATATTCTTTCCATCAGATATCATACTAGAATGAAATGTGTATAGGATTTTGAAAGTCATGTAGGTCTGAGCACCAAAAAGAAACGATTTACCCACGCATTTGTGAGTAAAAGAAATATTTAAGAAATAGTTTCACAATGTGGAAAGCCAAAGTCAAAATATCTTTGAGAATTTTATTCCAGATCTCTACGCAAAAATGAACACACTGCAGCGATAATCGTTCAGCGTAGCAATGTGCGCTGGCATCTCACAAAAGGAATGGATGTATTCATCTTGCGACCGTGGTGCACGAGGCGTATATAAACCACAACGTACTCCGTGTAATCTTCTAAAACATCATAATTCAACGCTTTCTCAGGTACACCAATTATAATTTCTCTGAAATTCGTCACCAACACCTCGTGAGAGATTTGGGAAGGTAAGAGAACCGTCAATTAAACAGGACTTCCCAACTCGTTACATAAAGCAATAAGCAAAAATTTACCATCCCCATCCCCAGTCCGAGCCTCCCAGTGCAACGCATGCGATCGTGACCTTCGGTTGGCTGTCCTCGACCGGATGAGGTTGCGACCTTCGGAAATCCCGACGTCGAACCCCGGTCGTCGGAGAGGGCCAGCGCGGCCTACGAGTCAGGTCAGTGTGTCGCCAACTCAAGTGACTACGCGTCACCGCTGCCACCGTCGTCGTCATCGCCACCACCACCGCCGCCGCCGCCGCCGCCGCCGCCGCCGCCGCCGCCGCCGCCGACGACGACGACAAAGACAACGACGGCAACAACAACGACGTCAACGACGACAATGACGTCAACGGTGACAACGACTACGACTAGCCGCCACCACTGCCTCCACCGCCGACAACGCCGACAACGCCGACACCGCCGACACCGCCGACGACCCCGAAACCGCCGACAACGCCGAAACTGCCGACAACGACACCAGTTCCGACAAGACTTACTCCACCGACCCCGGCACTGCTGCCGACATTACCTACTTCGACACCCCCGCCACTGACGCCACTACCACCGCCGCTACCTACATCTCCGACACCGAAACCAACTAAACCGACGGCACCGGCACCGACACCAGCTTCACCGCCACCTCTGGCACCGTCACCGCCGCCGCCACACCGCCATCAACGCCGCCGGCGAGGCCGGCCGGCTCGAGCCGCTGCCATCATCATCGCCGCCGCCGCCGCCGCCGCCGCCGCTTCTGCAACGTCGCGCCGTAGACACGACCGTGGACCACGCCGCGGAGGCAAGGATCTGGCCTCCGCCCAGGGTGAGCAGGGCGAGTTGTAAACACAAGAAGCCTCAGGCACGCCGCGAGCCTGTGCTTGTGTTCAATGTGCGTCTTGTCTGCGCTCGCGCACCGGTGACTCACTGCCTGCGGAATCGCAAGGTTTCAGGTTCGCTCGGCGAAAACGAACTGGCAGCCTTGGTGAAGCACTCGAATTTCACACACTCCTTACGAGGCAGATAATATGACCCGAGGCAGGCGCAGAATATCCGGAAGACAATGCCCAAAACTTCAGTGTCCAATACTTCTCTTTATTGGAAGTCGTGGCAGGCTCGTGATAGCAAAAGCTGGTGGTTCACAGCATTACGCTGAGGTAGCTCACAAAAAATGTGACGGAGTGTACCAGTTGTACCCATCAGCAAACTGACGTTATTCGTGATGTTCTGCTGACACTAGAATCCAACTAAGAAATCGCGCACGATTTAACGGGATTGGTGGTGCTCGTTCCATCACGGACGATATAAAAGTTAGTTATTATTAATTTTTTGTAAGATTTAATTGCATATTGAATAAGTATTGAAAGCACATATTCTACAGTAAACGTGTGATAATAATAATAATAATAATAATAATAATAATAATAATAATAATGACATTATTTATGTGGGGAGACTGAGAGCTATCAAGCCCGCTCTTCCGCCTAACCATGTAATACATAATAGTACAGATAAAAATCGAAACAGTTTTTCAGAGATACATTTAGTAAATAAAATAAAATACAACTTAAAGATGTCATGCCCCTGAGCACACAATAACGAAAGAAAAAGTGAAAGAAATAGAAACAGCATTTGCCATAAGCGGCCGGGTAAAACCAGGGAAAACAAAGGAAGTGTGCATGCTCTTTAACATTGACCAACAAAAAATAAAATAATTTTAAAAACAAACAAACTTTCCTGACACGGAAAAACTCTAAAGGTGTGTCCGAAAATAATTTATGAAAGATTTTAAGGGGCTCCGAAAGGGGAAAAATCATGAGATTTTCGATTTTCAGTTTTTGGTTGCATATTAATATTTAAAATCTCCTCTTTAATTTGATATATAATTTATGCACCTTTGCGGCTTCTAAAGTGTTCAAATTTACTTCTGAGATTAGGGGGCGTTGCCTCTTCGGTGAGTTCCGGCATCTGTCAGCTGTGACGTCTGTATCAATGCGAATTTTTAATTTTTTTTTTTAATTACGCGGTAGAATTCAGTGTCGAATTCCGAAGTTGGCGACACTTGTACGATCTTGATTTGTCTGAAGAGAGTCCACATGTAAGCCATGCTTCTTTGTGAGTTTGTTTACATTGTATTGTTCTGCGCCTAGTGAGTTTTTCTTGCTGTTTTGAAGTGGAAAGTGAATGAAAAACGAAGATAAAGGTGTAATATTATTACGTTTAGTGTTCCATCTAACTTTTCAATATGGTTAGAAGCAATTTACGCGTTTTTAAGAAGAGGAAAAACGTGGGTAAACCCAAAATCCAAGTGTTGGCCACTAGTACTAGTACAACTCCATCTTCACCAAGAATTGAAGAAAATTTCGTTGAGTCTAGTAGTTCAGGAAAGAAACTATGTTCATGAGATACAATGTATCAGACAAATATGAATGACACTGATGAAAGTGATGTCAATGAAATTTTTGACATGAAAATTTTATGTGATGTGCTGCTAAGCAACGTTGCGTGCATACATTGTGTGCTGGAATGGACTAGAAACTTTGATTGCTGTTTTCCGAAAATTTACATTTTCTATTATATTTGTTTCTTTTTCTCCAAAACTACTTGACAGAATTGAATGAAATTTTTGCAGATCTTCAAGTGTACTATTATCCTCATTTTAACACGGGGATTTTGCAATAACTTGCCTAGGTAAAGATTTATAAGTAGAAAAGTGCAAAAAAATGTGCAAAAATACAAGCAATTATTAAATATTTGTTTTCTAAAAAACCAAAAATAATTTTTGTAAATCCCTCTGTTAAAATGCACAAACAGGCCTAACATTTTACCTCTATTTTTTTAACGCCGTTATTATGAATAGTTTCTGAGAAAAAGAAATGTGAAATCTGTAAAATTACCATGGGAGGTATAGGGCCTTCCGGAGCCCCTTAATTTAGCAATACACATCAAATGTTAACAAAAAATTTCAAATACATTAATCATAAAAAAAAAAACAACAGGAGAATGCACACAACCAACCAGCCAGGACGACGGCTTAGGCCCAATTTTAAATTAGAACGTCATGAAATAAGGGAAAAGACGCCTCAGTCAGAGACATGACAGGTTAAACAATAATGAATTAGAAGTTCCTAGTAGATAACACAAAAACCTTTCTAGCCCTATAATATGCTTAATTTAAACTAATTGTCCTATTGTTAATTAAATGAAGAACTAACTTAAGAAATCAAAGTAAAGAAAAAGGAACTGTTGAAAAATGCGAGATAAAATAAATTTACATTTCCCTTACAATTTTGAACTAACTTAAGAAATCACTTAAGAATGTATATTGACACTAAATATTTTTATAATTTAATAAATGTCTTAATATAATACCAATGTGTTTCTTGAACCTAATTCGCAGGTTTCCAATTACGTTTGCCCACCCGAGCTACCGCACCCTGAGCTACCGTGCCATTGGTAGATCTGGGAAAGTTAGGCACAAAATATCGATAATTTAGGCACCTAAAATAGTAACAAAATTATGAAATTTGCCATTATTAGGCATGAAAAGTGACATTTGAGGAACTTAAAATAGGATACAAAATTACTTAACTAAACATTTAAAAACATTAGAGATGAAAAGTTATGTTTCTGGCATTTAAAACTGATTACAAAAGTTAAAAACTTTTTAACTTTTGTAAACAGTTTTAAATGCCAAACTTAAGTTACTTAAATTAGACACTTTTTATTATTCAGGAAAGTCGAGTATTTTTATTTTTATGAGAGTGACTACAAGCATATTATTTTATTCATTTTCATTCCTTTCTTACTTTTCATTCTCAACCTATCAACTGCGCAGCTGCACCTGAAATGGGTGCAATTGCCTAAGAAGCGTGTGCTGATTGGAGACGAGCCTGAAATATCATCTTGATATTAACTTGGAGGGCTCCTTATGCTCGGTGTGTTGAGTGAGAGATTTCGGTGCATGGTCGATTGCATATTCTATCAGGATATATTTGCGTTGAGAAATTCGGAAAGGTATACGCGCTTCGGTATAACAAAATTAAAAGAATTAGCAATTAAAATATCATAATTCTTAAAAATGACTTGTTCTAGGCAGTTTTAGGCAAAGCAATTTAAAATAGGCATGAACCACCCTTTTAGGGCATTTTAAGGACTATTAGATGCTTTCAGAAGATCAATTTTTTCATAATTCGTAAATATCTGCTATTATTTTCCACAATCTTCTAAAGGAACTAAATAGGTATGTATCCTAAAATCCGAGGTCTAGTCATTGGTCTGCAGGTCATACTACGTGCGTGAATATCTTAAGGTCATTCGAGTACTTCTTTGTCTGACGATCAAGATTCCCTTCCCAAATCTTTGAAGAGGTTAGTTAACATCATAGAGCTACAAGCCTGTCAAAGACCCGCTGTCCCTGACCATCTACAGTTTGTCATCCTGCTACGCTTTATCATTGCCATGCTATGAGTTAATCATTAGGTAATTTGTCAGTTACTCATTAGATTTTGGTACACGTGCAAACCATTCTCTGCGTTCTGATTTGCAGTCAATGCAAGCAAATGATGACAAGATGATGGCTCATGCTATTAAATAGTTCTGTAACAAAATGTATGTATTAAATTAGTACAAATGTATTTATTTTAAATTATTTATTATTTGATTTTACCGCAAAAAAACTACAACTGAAACTCGCCGCTACTGACTGATGGCATGTGGTGTTCACTCTGAGAAGTATCGTTTGAAAATCAGCAGTTTTACAATCACATTTGACAGAGTACTAAATTAATAAATATCACAGGTCTATTCGTTGCACTATGCTATTCGTATTCGTACTGATAACATTATACATTTATTTTGTAACTTTGAAACGTGTATATTTTAAGTGACAGTGAGGATTCATATAGTTATTTTCTGGTATTTAGTTTCCTTTTACACTGAAAACATTACGTGAGACAAGGTTGAAAAACATTTATTGTTAGTACCATCGCATAAAAATATAAATTGCTTGTCCATACACTCATTTAGTTTTTTACTAGAAACTTTTTACTACAACCAACCTTGTGTTGAATGTCGTTATAATGGCTTCAAGATTGTAGCGATTCAAGACACTTTCAGAGACCGCAAACTTCCTCAACATGACACCCTCTACATCAAAAATCGACTTCCAGTCTTTCAACAATATCCTTATAGGCTTTCCTTACATAACCTTGTTCATGTTTGTCTTCCACGTGTTGTTTTCATTCACTGACCTTAACGATCCACTTTCTCCTTTTAGATAGGCCTAAAGATGAGTAATGGTCTGAATCATAGTCATTAGTCATAAATAGTGTAGTGTTATTGACAAAATAATATCTTCTATAACACTATTGAAGATTCGTAATCACTCCAATAAATTCATAGTTCGCTGTGTCATGGATTATAATCTTCTCCAGAGTATGTAATCAAAATCTTTTTTTTCCTCCTTTCCAGTGACCGTGATTCATCCCTTTTACGCAAGCACTGGGGGGCGGGGGATAGTATCTGTTTTTGCGCAGCACTGATAACTCGTTTTAAATTGCAAGTCAAAAACGTCAGAATTACCAATCTCGAATAAATATCTAATTCTCGGCATTCTATCTCTGCAACAATATTCTCTTCAATCAGGCTTGTAAAAATACCTAATTATAAAGTATAACCTGTTACTAAGAAGAGAATTATCATGATATGTGTAACATTTGCAAGTTAGCATTCTACAAACTGTTGTGCACAATAAAAGTATGCAAAGAACTTGAAGACTTCTTTCAAATTTTTCGCGATACGTTTTGAGGAACATTCGGGAAAGGTATTATTCACAAAAGCATATTTGAAGAATTATTTCATTACACCAATTTTTAATTAAAAATACGGTATTTACCTTTATTTCTGTTTGTAAATGTTCATTTATACTGATGGAAGGTCCATGCATGTTTTCAAATCTCGGTGCTGTGTACAGAACCTTCAAAGATAGAGTAAATCAGGGGTGCCCAATCCGTAGTTAATGGGGTAAATCTGGTACGTTGAATCCATTTACCCACTTATTCTCTTAAAGTAAAACTTTCCATTAGAAAAACTCAATCCATCTTCATATTTTTAACAGCAGAGTACTCACAGTCCTATTAATTCAGTTTCGTCATAAGTTGTTGGCCTAGAGTTATATTCGTCACACACTTCTGTAACTGTAGCACCATCAAAGCGATCCATAATAGCGATCGCTCTTTCGTTCAAGATATCGGTTCTTTCAACGTAGATGAATGCTCCTGTAAATGTATGTCTTTTGAACCAGTTTGGCTGCCTAATTTGCTTTTTATTCCCTAATTTTAGTTGCGCTTCCTTCCCTAGGCGAATTAGATCCTACCTCTAACCTTTTTTTCCAACTCTTAACATTAACGTAAGAAGGTAGAAAAATCAAATGAATGGTGTAACTGAACACTTCTGCAAATAAATTTGCCGCATGGGTGTAACAGTTTGGCCATTGCTTGAGGAGTTAATGTTTCACAATACGAACGTCTCGCTACGGAAAGGTAGGGGTGGTAACTTGTACGATACACGCCAACATTCACTTGATGGGTGACTACACAGAAATTAGATGCAATCGCCTACTGAAGTCAACTCCCATAATGATACTGATAGATTAATATTGTTCGACAGGAGTGAGATATCCATGGAGTTTAATGCACAGTAGATCACGTGTGCAATGACAGCATTTATAAGAACACCATAATAATACTGCAGAGCACATGAAGTATAGTAAAGCGAGAACAAAATAGCACCCCACAACCTTCAAATTCTGACACAAAAAACAAAATTAATTGTACACATCACGCTCTCAGACAATTGCCGTAGCAAGAGTGAAAGCTTAGTAACGGGGCCAACACTAACGTGTACATAGGCCACTTTCCCACTATAGTACACTGCATCAAGCTGATGTCTGCTATTAACTACTTAATATTGCGTTTTCCCAGAAACCTTTAGTGAAGCACAATCAACTTATCTCGTGCACATGGTTAGCATTAATTCAATTCACTTGAAATGTCAAGAGTCTTAACACATCTTCCTTTATACTTTCAACATTTGTGACTGGAAAAATGCACATAATACTAAACAATATTTTTCGTGTACGTGTCTTCAAGTGCAAGCTTCACTTCAAAAAAGCATGTGCGTGACTTTTTCGCCTCTTTGACTAAACCACGGCTTTTGAAGGCAGAATACATGATTGCAAGTCTACGATTTGGGTATATACCCTAAAGCTCTCTTGACATTAACGCGTGTTGTTTAACACTAGAACGACCGCCGCCGTTATTTTGACGGCTATTACATATTCAAGTAATGTTATATTTATTAAAAAGAATAGTAAGTCATTGTGATTACCCGACTTTAAATGTATTTACGATTTAAAGTACATGTGAAAATTTCTAAAAAATTGTTTTGATGTCAATTTCCTATATTCTTCTAATTACTGTAATCAATCAATAAACTGATAACTGAAGTAAGTATTCATTAAGTATTTGTGTGTATAAATTCCCTAAAATCCAGAAATAGCCCATTAATTATTTGAGCCACCAAAATGACGGCGCGCGGGCATTCTGAGTAAAAGAAAGGTCCAGGCGTTCTAGTGTTAAAACATTTTATCACTCGTAGGCGAAAAAAGATGTACTTTGAAAACACATTTTTATATATCGTACCAATATTCTTTGCGCCTGGTGGCTGTGTAGCGCAAGAAGTAACGCTGACATTCATTACTCCCCGCTCTGTGAGTTCCCTGCATGAACGTCCGCGCTTCACACCAATGTGCATTTCTCACTATCCCTAAGGATGGATTCAGGAACTATTAAGACCAAACTGTGGAGCCTCCCAATAATATTAAACCTTTGTGATCAAACTGGCAATAAATATTTGCAATTTGCAAGAAGTTTAATACGTATTAAAATGTGTTTCATGTATGAACTAAAATATAAATTTAATTAAATTATTTAGAGGCCAATTCAACGAGGGTTCTACGAACATGTTTAGAGTGCTTATGCATGAATCCCATTTGTTTATTTTCACAGACTCGGTGGCAACAATGGTATATGACGTTAAGAGAGAAGTTGCTGCTATTGCTTGTCGCTACGACTCAACTGGCGGCGTCCCCACGTGACTCTCAAATGTCAAGCACAAAAAAGACTGGTACAAGGTTTAACTCAGGGTTCCCAAAAGGGTCGGTATCGACCACATGGGGGACGATGAAATTTTAAAAAGGTCAATGAAGAGAAAGGGGTCTACTGGGGTCAGTACCCGAATAAGAGACGGCTACTGATCGGTATAATGAAAGTCAAACTCAATTGATTACAAAAATAGAAATAA
This sequence comes from Teleogryllus occipitalis, assembly GCA_011170035.1. Taxonomy (NCBI): domain Eukaryota; kingdom Metazoa; phylum Arthropoda; class Insecta; order Orthoptera; family Gryllidae; genus Teleogryllus; species Teleogryllus occipitalis. The sequence continues at coordinate 290,963 of BLKR01000040.1, forward strand.
AGTTAATAATTATTTTCTGATATAAGGGTACTAAACATCTAATAATAAATTTAAATGCGCCTCTTTCTTATTCTTTCCATCTTTCATCGTTAGGTTGTTTAGAAAACACAAGAAACTATAGCTATGTGTTGTGAAACACAGGAAATTATAGCAATGTGTATAGTTATGCGTTGCTTTATTGTCCAAGAAACTATTTTTTGCAATATTCAAAGAAGAAATATTATATTGGTAAGTTAAAAAACTTCAACATTTTGTAACCATTTCACAACAATGTGTATTAAAAGCTCTGCTACTACGAAGCAGAAGTATCTCCACTTATTGGAAATCAAGATATTTACTAAAATATTGGTATACGGAATTGTTATCATTGAGTCACTTATTAGTCATTTATTTTAAGACATTTATTAGCACTTTTTGAGTTATGATTACATCAGCTGTATCTTACTGAGAAAAATGTAAGAGGTTCGATAAAGAAAACAATACGATACTTGTAAAAGAGGTCGACGCAAGAAAAAGGCTGGGTATAGTTAAATTCTTCATTTAACTATACTTCGGAATACAATTCGGCAGAAATATAATACAGATTATTATTATTATTATTATTATTATTATTATTATTATTATTATTATTATTATTATTATTATTATTATTATTATTATTGTTGTTGTTGTTGTTGTTGTTGTTGTTGTTGTTGTTGTAGATCAACAGGTTATCCGGAGTATGCGATTTCACCAAAGCCGGCATCAGAAAATTATTTTTCAGAACGAAACAGAAGTGCATAAAGAAGTATAAAGCAATACCAACGAGACAATGTGAGCTTTCCGTGACGCTGTCAGCGATTCTGTAACTGTTGGGACTTCCCTAAATTTGACAATGAGATTCGCCTACCATACTTAGGGTTTGTCGTTCGTCGTTGGCTCTCTCAGTTTCACCTGTCTCTCTGTGACTGCAGTGGAATGAGAGACAAAGTAAACGCGAGAACCCCGTGAAAACCCATTGCTAACCCACTTGCAGTCCGCCACAAATTCCACATCGATCGTCCAAGGTTTTTATCCCAGTACCCCAGAGGTGGAAGACGAACCGTCTGTACGGGTCACCCCAGCATCGGAGGAAGCTTTCAGCCCCAACAGATTTTTGTAACCATGATTATTGTAAATACATTTTTAAAATTCTAAATTCGAGCGGGGCGTGTGTGAGTGAGCATTAATTTCGGGTATGTCATATACTTGGCTCATTAGTCCAGAAAGTGTAGTGCATTTTATATCTCGGATTGTGGAGATGGTGGTGGTAATGTTCCTCCTCGTTTTTATGTGACATCCAGCGCCGACCTACAAATGGGCTTGTGAAGTTTTTCCCGTCCAGGTATCTCCCCAAGCGGAGCACCGCCCTGGCCCCCGCCCAGATCTAAGCTTCCGACTAGTCTCCGACATGTGAGCTAGTAAAGTGTATCAATATGCAAGGGATTAGAATAGAACAAGGAAGAAGAAGGAAATATCGCGCGCGGTTCGTTGTCTGTCTGTTAAGATACTGTTCCAGGATTCGCCTGCTGTAAATCAGAGAACTATGGGAAAGCAACCGATGAGAGCAGGCGTCCGCTAGAATTCCTCTCCAGTCAGCGGCTGAACGCGACCTACTCCTGCGTTTGTTGGTTGTTAGAGATTCCGGGCACGTCAACTAATGAGATCATTAGTCCCAAAAGTGTAGAGTATGTTTTAATCGTGAGGTGGCGGTGATCTTCCCCCACTGGATGGCGAGATCCTGCGCCGACCTACCGTCGGCTAGCGGGTTGCCCACAACCAGGTATCACCAAATAAAGATATTTATTTATTTATTTATTTTATCTCCCACCAGCGGGGCACCATCCCGACCGGGACAAGCTCTAAGCTCCCGTCCAGTCTCCTTGCATGTGTAGTAGTATAGTGTATGTTAGTGAAAGTGTGTGTAAGGGGAGAGGACAGAACAAGGAAGAGGTACGAAAGATCGCGCGCAGTCCGCAGCCCGTTTGTTAGGATACTTCTCCGGCATTCACCTAGTGTTGATCGAAGAAACCACGGAAAACTACCGAACAGAGCAGCCGGCCTTTAGAATTCTCCTCCAGACAGCGACTGAACTCGACCTAGCTGACAAGCTAGTGTCAAAAATGATGCCCCCGTCGGAACTCGGACCCTAGGACCTCTGGGTCAGAGGCACCGCAGTGACATCAGTCGATGCACTGCGCCACCTCTCCCGGTGTTGGCCTGCGGCTAGTGGGCACGTGGCGGCGGTGGGCGCGCGGGGCGGAGAGGCGCGGCGCCGCGCGAGGGAAAGCGGTGGGCCGCGCGCGCGCGCGAGCGGAGCCGAGCGGAGCGGGGCGGAGCGCCGGCCGCGGGCACGAGACGCGCGAACGCCAGCGTCGGCGCCGGCGCCGGCCAACGGGGCCGCGTAGAAAGTCCCAGAGCTTAAGCGCCGCGGCGCCCCACGCGGCGCCCCCTATCCACCAACGGCGACGGCGGCGACGGCCGGCGCCGCGGCGGCCGCCACGCACAGTGAATGAGCGCCCGAGTTCTGGAGGCCACACGCCGCCAGTCCCGTTTATTCCGAAAATGAACAAAAAATTCTTCGGAAAGAAACTAGGGCGGTCACACGACTAGTTTTCTAAAAAATATAGCCAAAAAAAGTCACGTTCGTCAGAAGATTTGTGAATACTATTATTTTCGTTATTGTAAAGTGTAATACACGTTTTCAAATGTTCGAATGCATTTCGGTGCACAAGAAATGTCGCATTATTTCAAAACTGTTTTTTAGTTAAGGTAGTAAATATATTTAGAAAATACTATTTGCTTACCACTAAATATTCCATAAAGATAACTCACATCCACTATACAGAAGAAAACACTTGCTTTTTATCACGAAATAAATGGCTCCGCTCAGGATAAAACCGTTCTCCTGTAGAATGACAGTTGCGAAGATGTGTCACTTTTATGTAATAAGATGAGATATTATTTTTTTAACGAAGAGTCTCGGAGTTTAACGCTTAAATACTTAGAGAAGGTCACGACTTTTAGGGGGTAATTTGAAATTGGTAATGTGTAAACGTAGAACTTATTTCCAACGTTACGCATCTCCATTTCCGTTTGTTTTCTAGTTTTACGTGTCAATTTATTCTTTAGGCGCTTTTCTATCATGCTACCAAATATTGGGTTCAAAGTTTGCATCCCTTCTATGATAAACTGTACCCCAAAATTGATGAATCCCACCTTCTACTACACGGAATAATGAGAATGTTCCCTTCCAGAAGAATCGTGATTGATGGATATATGTCAATACGTTCTTCATTTTGGCTTATTGCGAGTCTGGCAATAAGCTCTTCATTGGATCGGCGTTTGGTGTTTGTGAGAGCATTTGCGTTTGTGTTAGCTGGTTTGTTATTTTGTAGATGAAGCGCGTTCCTATGACATTGTTTTAGTTACAGATACTGTTAATTGAACGAAATATGGAAGAAGACAACAAGCGGCATCCGCGCCAAATGATATTAATTAGTTTAGGATTTTAGAATTTATTAGCGAAATTATTTCTAATAATCGTGTGATTGTTCTTGCCGTCTTAGCTTTGGTGGAAAGCTTCAGTTTATTAGAAACAAAGCGCGACTTCCGAAAATGTTTAGTGCATGTAGTTAAATGGATTATTTACAACGACAATCGAGCTAAAGCACCCTTAGGTCTGAGCTGATTTACGATGTAGATAAACAAGGTGTTAACTGAAATTGGAATTTTTAGTTAGTAAGATGGCAAAAGTCAAATGAAAATTATAATGGAATAGAACGGAATTTGAGTCGTTTCTGTAGGATCTATAAGCCCTAGTAATGCTACTTTCCGTCACTTCGACGGCGGGGTATGTGTGTGTGTATAAGTCACGCGTACCACCACACAGAATTGCGTTTCTACCCACAGTGCAATCCTTCTCGCGTAGCGGCCGCTGCCACCGCGGCGACCCTTCCAGAAGCATCGGCGGCGCCCGAGTTGAAGGCCTCGACTTCAAAACCCGCTCCGCCGAGAGGCAAACGCTCTCGACCGCCGCCCGGCGTCCCACGCAGGCGCCGTCGAATTCTAAGGACGCCGTCGCCCTCCCGCCCGAGCAGCCGCCGCGCTCCCGTTCCACCCATTCACACGTCGTGTGAGCCCACTCATCACCCACCCGCTCGCTCGCTCACCCTTCCGCGGCCTTCATTTGCATGTCGATTTGTCCTCGTCCGCAGAACATCTTTCATGCTGCGTACTATCTGTCCGTTATCCCCGTAATTGTAGTTTTCCATTAGCCATTCGATTATTTTTTTTCCGTCACGATAAGAGATATTGCTGGAATTAACTTCGTCTCAAATTTTTTAACAATAATGATGTAAAGAAAATATTTTTAATAATATAATAATACTATGTTTAAAGCAATTTTTGTAGGATGCAGTAAATAGCAAAAGCAGAAGAATCGTCTTATGAATGAGACGATATCGGAATAGTAAAATTTATTTCAGAGAACTTTACAAGGAAACAGAACTATGAAAACAAATGAAATTCTTGTTTCCGCCATACTACTTTGTGATATGCAATAAGCTAGATGAAATGACGAAAAACTGTTCATGATTGTCTTTTAAATTATTTTCAATTCTTATAATAGTTTTCACAATCCTCGGTGGAGGCCTGTTAGTAGCTCAAAGCAGCGAGTTATATAAAATTTCCACCAACATGCAAGTTTTCTTGGGAACAAAATGAAGCTCACAATGAAACATTTCTTAAAACAAACAAATATAGTCTTCTTTTACAGCACTGATTTTCAATAATGGGGTATATTTTACATTTTTTTAAATTAAGGTATAATGTATATAGATTCAGCATACATTTTCAGAAGACACAAGATTCAAAACACCCAGAAGCAAATACGAATATTGTGACGTCCCTCAGTCATCCAAGACTCTATTAATTCCAGTTGCGGAAGTGTTTGTCTATATCATTCCTTAATGTTTTCCAACAAACACGTCTAGAAATTGCTGGATGTCATGCGTAGTGAATGAATCCACTCTTTGTTTCAGAGACTTGAGAGACGAATTCCTGCAAATATCGTTGCATAGCAAGTGCGGCAGCTCAGAATAGAATCCGTTGCTTCTGATGGGGAGGTCTTTGACCGAGAGGTCATACCAGTGGCAGAATTTTGAAACTTGTTACATGGCTGAGTAGAATTCTGCCACTGCCTGAAGGAGAATTCTAGCAGCCGGTGGCTCGGGTAGGTCGAGTTTTCCGTTGTTTTCCGACCAATACCGAGCTGGAGCGGTTTCCTAACATAATGGTACACGGGCCGCGCGCGACATCTTTCCTTCCTCTTCTTTGTCACCTTACAATACCACACGTACTTAGAGATCAGTCGGGAGATTACAGTCCCGGCAGGACTGTTTCCCCCTGGGGAAAATACCTATAAAGAGGAAATCCCAGAAAGCCATCGCTTAGGTTGGCGCCATATCTCATGTTCTAGCAGGGGAGGGGTGGAACACCGCCATTTCTCAGGATATATATTGCACTATACGTATGGAACTTGTAACTTATAAACGACGAGAAACACATGCTCACTCGGTCACTCACTCACTCACCCACTCTCCAGATCGGTCAATCACTCACCCACTCGATCACCCACCCGCTCGCTCACCCGCTCGCTCACCCTCTCGCTCGCCCGCTCGCTCGCCCACTCGCCCGCTCACCCACTCACTTACCCACACACACTCCCCGCTCACCCGCCCACTCTCACCCGCCATCTCTCACCCGCCATCTCTCACCCGCCATCTCTCACCCGCCATCTCTCACCCGCCATCTCTCACCCGCCATCTCTCACCCGCCATCTCTCACTCGCCATCTCTCACTCGCCATCTCTCACTCGCCATCTCTCACTCTCCATCTCTCACTCGCCCAATCACTCGACCACTCGTCCACTCACTCGACCTGCAGAAACCCTTGCGTTTGTCTCGTAATGTTCCGCCCTTTTGGCGCGCGGGAGAGCGGCAACTTGCGATCCGCCGCAGCAGAGGGGGGCGGCGCCTCCGAGGCGCTGGGCGGCGACGACGCGTGAGAAAACCGCCGTCGCCACCGCCGTCGCCACCGCCTCGCCACCGCCGTCGCCACCGCCTCGCCACCGCCGCCGCCATCGACGCTCCGCGTAAGAACGCGAGCTTGCTGCGCAAAAATTGGCTCGGGACACGAAAGGACGCTTTTTCAGCAACCTTCGCGTGTGATACATGACGCGTAAACGTAGCAGAAGTCTGGCGACCACGCACAACTTCAGAACGCAACAAGTGGATTCTCGGCTTGTACTCTGGGGCGTACGAAACGTGTTTCGAAGACTGGGTTAGTTGTTTATGCGGACGTGCATAGCTCGCAATTTGAAAAATTAGGCATGCAATCATGCTCTTATGTTAACAAAAAGTAGCAAATAAGGATAATAATAATAATAAGAAGAAGAAGAAGAAGAAGAAGAAGAAGAAGAAGAAGAAGAAGCATTGCTTGTAACGCTGACCATATGTAACCGATTCCTGTTTCGTATTTCAAGAGAAAGTGACTTTGATTTTCCGTAAACGAGGTAAATTCAAAAGTGCAGAATTTAGAAAAGCTGGATTTCGGAAGATAAATGGAAAATCTATTGTATAACTATAAAAATATAAGTAAAAATATAATATTGTTCGACTGGGTACACTATATGACTTATTATGTGAAAAATGGCAATAGGACAGAACAAGAATTGTAACATGTTTGGTATCAGAAAAATGCTCATCCAAAAGCCAGTTAAATTTTTCACGCCCTGCGTTTCATCAGCTCTTTAAATTCAAGGCATTCGATATGAAATAGAAATAACGGTCATTCGAACAGAAGGATACTCCGCAGCAACACACAAAACTATGTGAAATTACTCGCCTTGTTGGCTGTATATAGGAGTACATTGGTAGGACAGGACAGGTTTCTGGGCGGTAAAACCGCATGTAATTGCTGTGTATTAGTTGCAACGGAAGACCACAAACGCGAACGTGGTTTCGTCATTGGGACTGGTGGTAACGGAAATTGCAAAAACAGGAGCTTTAACTACGGTAGGAGACGGTCGATCATGAGTTATTCCTGTAGCGAAATGAATCCAGGCAGCACATTTATTCGCGTCCAACGGAATGTGATTACAACTATACGCGCAATATATCGAAGACTATTGTTTACGTCAATCGAATTGAAGAACTACGTTCGTAGTGATATGTAATCAACGTTTTCAGTACTACACAGGCACACCTTCTCTATCGCAATTTTTTACTGTGACGTTGACAGACCTGACAGATAATAGATTGGGGGGTGTTTATGGTAAAAGTTCAAGAACATGTAACGGCCGTAACAAGAGAAGCATCGACAAGCACATTTTGCGGATGATGTGAGTGGCACTAGAAACGCTTACTGCGGCAGTGACACACGTCATTTCGAAATTGATTGTGGTGACAGAAAAGAGGCGGCAACGTAGCATTAAGGATGTAATGGCAACAACATTCTTCACGGCAGAGGTACTATTGGGGAGAATTGTAATGTCAGCTTCTTTAACAACAGAAATGTCGAAGGAGAGGTGTTTTGACTGGAGAAGATGGCGAGAACATAACTATAGAAATAGATATGAAAACTGTGGCGACAATGGCAGCAGCAATTGATGTGGTGACGTTGGCGGTGAACAGGTTGTAGAAGGAATATTGGTGGTAGTGGTGGCTACGGCAACTGGAACTCGCTGCGAGTATGGTGGCGGCGGAGCGTCGGTAGAGGCTACAGCGATGGCAACGGCGAGGCCCATGTCAACGTCGATTGCGGAGTCGCCGGTTGGAGCAACAAGCGTCGAATGGCGATGGCGGCGGCGGCGTCGCGGAGGGGGCAGGAAGGCTGCGGCACGAATACCACATTCACGGCGCTTCCGCAAAGCGAGCGCTGCGCCGCGCCGGGTTTCTCTGGAGTTGCTCGGCGCCGCGGCGGCGCCGCCAACGCCGAAACGAGGGCCTCCGACGGAGCCCCCGGCGGCCGCTGAGGCGGAGTCCACAACCAAAACAACCACCGCCGTGGCGACGTTGACAACGACAAAAACGATATCACAGCGACGACGACGTCGTCGATAAAGACAACAACCGGACTCGCAAAGACGTGGCCACAACGACCAGACTCGCTAAGACGTTGACGACAACCACCAAACTCGCAAATACCTTGACGACAATGACCAGACTCGTAAATTCCTTGATGACAACGACTACGCTCGTAAAATTCCTTGACTACAACTGGTTGAGATGACCCACTCACAACAACCGGAAATTTCGGAAATTTTTTGTACACCAGTTCCACAGAAGGGTAGAATTCCACGGGTGTCTGAAGGAGAACTATCGCGACCGGCTGCTCTCATCGGAGCATAATACTAACAAAAGAGCCTTGGGCTACGCATGATCGTTAATCAATGTCGATTATATCGATAATAACTTTACTGATATGGACGACCTTAGTGGTTGTGCATATATCTCATTGAAGCACATTACTAACGATGAACCCATCTGCAACCAGTACTGTTGAGTTATTCCGATAGCATTCTCATTGAAATATTTTTGATATCGAACGTAACTGCAGATAATATAATTAACAAAACGCAAGCAAACGTAAATGAAACTGGAATATAGCTAGAAAAAGAATTCCGTATCATAATCATATATTTTGTCAATACATTGAATTAGCTTGATATTTCATATTTTCAGTTTCAATATCTCATTTACGGAATAAGGAAATATCACAATCCTTCTTTATAACTTAAGGAAAGACTGCCGTTTTGTACCATTTAGTACCATTTACAAGAATCCAACGACACAAACTCTAGTAGTCTATAGTCTGATAAGTAATTACTTCCGGGCTTGTAGCAAACAGATTTATGACAAAAAAGAAAGAAATTTGTGACGCAAATTATGATATAAGGAGAACATCAGGCGCACATACAACTCGCAACACTACGCTGCAACACACGTTATTATCTTGCTCAATCAGGGGCGGACCCAGCCGATCATTTTGAGGGGTCCATCATACATATTTTTGTTAACTAATAAACGTAGTTGTAATATTTGTATGTCCAATATTCATATATAAACAAACATGTATATTTTTGTGGTGTATATATGATACTATACAATATTATTATTTAAATAATCACACATTTATAACGCAAATAAATATTTAAATACATTTTGACAAATAAAAAAGGTAGCAAACATTTCTCTCTAGAACTTTTTGGGGGTGCCATGCCCACCCCCTGGATCCACCACTGTGCTCAACTCGGAAGCAATTTAATATTTTTTTTAAAAAACTTATTGCACCCGAGGCGTGAATAAACCACTTTACTCGTTTTAAATATGATAAAAACACTAAAACGAGTTATACAATATTAACTCAAAAGCACCGAGGTACTTGCAATTAAAGGAACTCACCCCAATTAAATATTTGAGAGGGAATCCCCTCTGGGAAGCTCATTTATATGGATTTTATGCTCAGGGCAAAGATGTAATGGGAGTGCGGGAGGAGTGAGCTTAGGATTACGAGTTTGTGATAGTTACGGAGGTTTCAATTGATCTTTGGGAAGGCGTGATTTGATTCAAGTAGGACCAATACTGGATTTTCCCAGTTGTAGAGTCCTGCACCGGAAAATAGGTTTAGGTTGATGAATAATTTTTTTGTTAATGTTGAAATGTGCCTAGTGATACTATCGATATAACAATGTAATCAACCTCAAAACCCTTAATAACAGGTATTCGAGACTCTGATGGAATACGAGTTATGATTATCATGCCATGATCTCTAGAAAGAGATCTCTTTGGTGGATCTATTATATTTTTAGAGTTCATAGCCAGTGTTAGAAATGTTCAAAGCTTGATTTGTGCATGAAGCTATTGTCACTTTTAAAACAAGGAAAGGTACAGAATGATCACACGGCTACAACTACATGTGATTTAATTTGTTTAATGTTTTCGATTTTAATAATGTTAAATCATTGCATACATTAATTAAATGTATTTGCATTTCCTGCTGTCACTATTTGTAGCTGTAAAGGTAACAGGAAGTAAAGGAATATGTGAGACATATTCCTTTACACTATACAAGAAAACTAAATTCACGATTCTCTCACGACCTTTTATGCCATCGTTCGTGTAATTTCAGTTACTTAAAAGCTTAGGTTTTGCTTTCTTGCATGATATGGCGTTTCTTATTGCCTCGAAGTGGTAATATCATATTCACTCATTGATAAGCACACGATTCACGACTACGTGACAGTACTATTCTCCCTTGCAAAAACAAATGTTTTCCTTTCTTTTCAAGAATAAAATGACAATACAAAATAATTGTGGGATTGATTGCTCTTCATACTTCCCTTAGCCAGAGACAAATAATTCTGTCTGCGGTCATGTAATAAACAGAGCATGTTTTACATATAACAAAGTGCAAATCACAATGTGTTTTATTAAGCGTTTTCTATTATTTTAATGAAAAAAATGCAGATACAGAACAACGCTTCACTTATATTTCATCCTATTCTGTAATTTCTCGCTCCATGTTCATTATGAGAACAAACTAATAATAAAAAGTTGATAAAAGATTTTTAATAAGTTCTCTCTTTCAGTTTTCAACTCTGAGAGTAACGTCCATCGTAAGCTTTAGGTAGTTACTTGTAGTTTATTTCGGTCTTCCATAATCGGTTTTGCTGTTAAACGGTATTCAAAAACAAAAGATGAGGATTTGATCGTTCGATGCGTTGTATTGAAAATCCCTTCATCCTCTAATATGTTGATTAATTTCTCCTCTGAAATTTAATAGTTAATTTTCGTAGTTGCAATATAGCTAGCACGTTCAATAATCTTCCTTAAGACATTAATGAATGAACATGAAGACTCTCGAATGCCAATTTCTGCACTTAACGTATCGCTGTTATCACTTACTTTCCTGCAATAATCCACGGAATCGTGAAATATAACTTTTACCAGCATCGTCACAAACCGTCCTAAATACAAAGAGAAACCACATACGGCGTTTGGTTCTTGCGTTGCTTCTCTCGCCGAGCTGCGCAGTTGGTGCGTGGGTGCTCATTAAAGAGGCAAAGGCGTCTTCCGTCTCGCGCTGGCGTGAGTACGTCCTGTTTGAATTCGTAATGTTTCCTTCTAAACTGCCAGGGCGCCGCGAGTAAGGACACGCACACATTCGCACCATCATACACACATACACATTCACACATCACGCTTTAAATAACGTACCGTCGACTCAATCACACATACGCATGCACGCTCACATACACACACACACACACACACACACACACACACACATACACATGCCCCCGTACACGGAGGAATAAATTAGCATTTGGTTTAAGCGTGAGATCACAACAAAGGCAACGAAGCGCAACGAAAGAAATCGTGGGAGGAAAAGCCGAAATTAGGAAACGCTCGCCCATGTCAACAGAGAGCCACTCACCGTTACTTCAAAGAATGCTCTTGACGATAACGATAACACTACCGCAATTGTTTTTACAAATCTTAGGCGGCGAAGAAGAATGATCGGCATGCCACACACAGCCTAACAGAGACGAGGATTAAGAACCATTAACTTCATTAGACTCCGTCTTGGGAATGTGATCAGTATGGTTAATGTTGTACATACTGCTTTTTTATATGTGAATATAGTAATGTAGTGCTGTGTAATAAAGTAATGTTATGCTGTGTATATAGTAATGTAGTTGTCGAAGGCACGATGTACTGATAGAAATGGTATGCTTGTGACACATAATAATGTTTAGAAGATGTATTTTATCAACCTATAGTACATTTTACAACAGAAGTAAATGGCTCAAGATGGAGTAAGGAAAACTCCGAAATGTTGCTGATGCATAAATAAATAAAATCAGTTGTCTAAAAAACGGTTGACGCTTTATTTGGAAAAAATGTATTTATAAAAAGACAACTTTTGTGATTCACAAAAACAATTTACAGAATATATTTGTCATGTTGTGAAACAAATCATGAAAGATTTAATTGAATCTCTGAACCACAACCACGCCGTTGTTCTGATTGTAGTGAGTATTCCTAGCACATTGTATATTAGCCTTGAACCTCAAACTCTCTTCTCAATGAGTTTTTCTTCCCCGGTAATTTATGAGCAGGATAAGACTAGGTGCGTGACATAACGGTTTAAGGGCCGCAATATCAGCTCCACCTGGCGTTCTCTGAATAATCAAAGATATTGAACTGATACATAGGGCGTCAGAGACTTGAGAAACTCTGCTTTATGGTAGAATGCATTGTACACAATGAGGCAATATGAACAATGCATTATATCAAAAGGCAGAAATGCACCAATAAAATTTAATGCCGCACGATAATGTATGGGTAAGATTCAACGTGAAACTCTTAAGACACCAAACGCATGATAATAAGGCCATTAAGAAACAGTGAGTGTCATCCAGCCAACGTATAGCCCATAACTATTTCCCATGGGTCATTGCTTTCGTACTGGGAAGGTTCCCGTTCGTTGAGGCCGGCCTGACCCAACTGACGGCATCTGCAGTGGTTTAGCACAAGTTTGCCACCATGAGACGTGTCATTTTTCTTTGCTGCTGGGAATACGCTTACGATTTCTCAAAGACAGAATTTCACATACGACATATCATATTGGCCCGCAGCTGATTTTCAGTGGATCTAAGACAATTTGAAATCTCCCTATAAATATCTGTGTACATACCTCACCTCTTCTATACTCACACACATAATAATAACACGTATATATGTGTATATTTGTCTCTCTTGTTAATGTTAACAACACACAATATGTGTAACAAAGCAGATGAAAACTATTAATGTAATAGTTTTAAGTTCCCCTGCCTACATTCATAGTAGATGAGCTAATGAGAATCTTGTGCTCTCGTGCATGGTTTGAGTCGACCATCTCGTGTGCTCGCAATACTTCCAAAAATATCCACTTTGGTTCGAAAAACAAAGATACTTTTTTGGCAAAGGATTATAAATTACCAACTACCCTCCCTTTGAGCCTCCCAAATCTAGCTGGCACGTATTTGCCTCATGTGCACAAACATTATGTTTCCATTATAATTCCACATCACCTCTTCCCTGAGCGGAGGGATCGCCGAGGGAGCTTCAAGGCTCGCGTATGTGCTCGCAAAAAAAATTGCGTCGGAGAGCGGTGTTCCAAGAACGACTGCCCTGTCCCAAGCGCAGCTGCCAAAGCGAACGCGGGGCGGTGACAGGCGGTGACGCTGGCGGCGACGGTGCTAAGCAACGCCAGCGGCGGCGACGCACACGGCGCTTTCCCCTGATTAGCTAGCGACCACGGCGGCGGCGGCGGACGTCTTAGTGACGTTAGCGACAGCGGCGGAGGAGGTGGCGATGGTGGAGACAGATTGGCAGAGTAGATACGTAGACAGAATAGGTACGTGATCGCACCTCGATGACTGCAGAAAAGTGAGATGGTGACAGTTGAAAGTGGTGTAGCGAGGATGGTGGTACTTGTCAAGGCGATGAGAGGTGGCGATGATTGAAGCGGAAGTGGGAACGGGGCTGGAGGCTGTGGCGAAGGTGACGGTGACGATGACGGAAAGGGGACGGGGAAGGGCAAGGGGGGGGACGGTGTGGATGATGCAAAGGGACGGGGGAGGGGAAGGGAACGGTGACGCTGTCGGGGACGGTGACGGTAAGGTGAAGGGGATGGGGACAGGGACTGTGACGGTGACGGGGACGATGACGGTAAGGGGAAGGGGATGGGGATGGGGATGGGGATGGGGATGGGGAAGGGGAAGGGGACGGCGACGGCGACGGTGACTGTGACAGCGATGGCAAAGGCAACGGGAACGAAATGGCAACAACATATCAGCCTTAACGGAATGGCAACGGCAACGGCAACAGCAACGGCAAAAGCAAGGCAACAGCAGCGGCAAGGGACACTACGACGGCAAACGCGACGGCAACGGCAACAGCAGACCGCACCGTCACCGCGGTGCGGAGCAGCGTGGCTTGGACGGCGCCGCCCGGCCGCCCGGAGCGACCTCGGCGCCAAGGACGCGGAGAGGCGGCGGCGGCGGCGGCGGCGGAGTGGTGCGCGGCCGCAGCCCCGGCGCCTGCTGCTCCGAATCCCCTGACGCCGCGCCGCGCTTTGCGCACACGTGACGCACGGGGCCGTTCCTTTCTCAGAGCAGGCACCACTTCGTTATTTGGTTCGGAAATTATAAGAGGGTACATTTGAGGGCGGATGCTTGGATACGAGCTTCATTTCTTTTGTCAACAAAACGCTTTTCTCGACTCCCGATGGTGGCAGTATTTTCGACACTAGCTAGACAGATCGAATTCAGCCCCTGTCTGGAGGATAATTCTAGCAGCCGGCAGCTCTAATCGCTAGTTTTCCGTGTTTTGTTCCGATCAACACCAGGCGAATGCCGCAGCAATACCCTAACAAACGGACTACGGACCACGCGCGATCGTTCCTTCCCCTTCTTTGTTCTTTCATCAATTCTTACTTACACTCACACGCACTTACATTATCACACTTGTCAGGAGTCCAGTCCGTAATTTACAGCTTGTTGCGGCTGGGGCAGTGCCTCACTTGAGGGGAAAATCCCTCCAAGCCTACGTAGGTCGACGCCGGTTCTCGCCAGTCAGCGGAGGAAAACCACCGCCACCGCCACGATGAAAACATGCACGACACTTACGGAACTAAGGACCTTAGCAATTGACGTGCCCAGATTCACTAATCAATCAAAAATTTCATTTCCAAATGTCTCTATATTTCTCATTATATTGATGATAAACGACCTACAAAGAACCGGAATTCAATTGATTGTGATATCAAAATTTAATGATGCTTATTATATTTCATTAAAATAGTTATACTATATTAATCCTAGCTAGACGTCCATTAAATGTATCGAAGCAATTATTATTATTATTGTTATTATTATTATTTTTATTATTTTTATTATTATTTTTATTATTATTATTTACCCAGTTTCTTATCAACGTCCGTTTCCTAAGATTTGGGGACGTCTATTAAACTATTGATATATCCTCTTTTCGACTTATGAGTTTTACGACAAGAAGAATGCAAAAACATTATATATTAGAAGTACATGAAGTAAATAAAATGGGCACAATATTAATGGGTAATTTATTGTTTTACTTTACACGTTTTTGTCGGTAGTTCATTTTTTTACTCTAACAGAACTCTCATTCTGATTTATCGTGTAGGTAATTCTAATCGTAATGCTACCTTTAGTGTTCGAATGTTTTCTGCTTGAACTATTACTCAATAATGAACTTCTAAGATTGAAACACAGATTAGCATTTAATTATAAATTCTTTCCATAGTATCATCTAGAAGAATTTCCTCATCTTAGTAGACCACTAGACCACTCAACAAGGATACACGGTCTGTTGAATGTCTTAATAAGTTATTCCCCCGTATTCTTCTGGTAGTGTTTTTTTGCGGGGCGAGGTGTGTTGACGGATTATAAAGATGTATTGCCTAGGAGTTCTGGGATGAATAGCATCCGGTTTGCTCAAGGTGAATGAAGCAATTAAGGTGTAGTTAATTAATTACTGTCAACCTAAAATTTAGATCAACATTTTGAGTAATATATCTCATCATACAATATGAAATCATTCCTTCATTTTTTGCTTTGCTTTTCTTGTGAATGGGTATCGAATGCTTTGGTATAACTAAAAGCATCTTGTGGAGTTCTTCGGAATTCCTTAACAGTTGATTTCTAGGGTGAACAGATTTCCGTTCAATACACTGAAACAAGGACTCTGAAAGTATTGATCATTCAGAGCGTCAAAACGTGGTAATCAATTCTATGTAACTGAAGTTCGAAATGGCACCTGAGGCACTAAGCTGAAAATACTTTCAGAGTAACGTGTATTGATAATGACAGAGTATTGAAGGCCAGAAGATAGTATTCCTTGTCAATAAACGTAGACAAGATGCAAGTCTCGTTATTTCATTGGAATGCACCAATTCCTCCATCGTGGAAGAGAAAATGTGTTCAAACCTTTAATATATTTTATAAGCGTATTGATACATAATAATCTAACATGACAGAGCAGAATCTACGAAACCAGGGTTCAAATTCTTTCTTCGCATTTGTTCATCCCATTGGCTAAGACGACGTGACATTCGCATTCCACGATATCCCCAATCGGGCTGAACAATTCCTCGACATGAGAAGAGAGGATACGTTCAGAATCTTTTATATGATACTATAAGGATATTGATAAATATCGATTGAACATAACTAACTAGGCGTCGGACACCCGTATCAAAACCCTTACCCAGAATCAAACCATAAAACACCACCAGTTAAATCAAAGCTTCGCGTCTGATGAGGTACACACGCCCGTGCTGACCAATCACACTACCAGAGAAGTGAAAATATTTTGAAATATATTACACGATGCAATAGACCTATTGATACAGACCGCACATTCCAAACCAGAGGTAGGACTCCGTAACCATCAACGTAACCCAGATTCATGCCCCGTCTTCCCCTCATCCACCGGTTACGCGAGGGTTTGGACGTCACAGCCGTCTTACGCGGTACCCACGTCCGTGTGACCACGCCCGTCTGGGCAGCCGTCACGCCCCGGTGGCGACATCGCGGGCGTCTGGGGGTGGCATCACGGAGTGCCGTCACGCGCGCCGGAAGGGCGCGTGCGCGGCCGCGTGAAGCTGCTCATCCCGCGCGGCGCCAGAGCACGCGCGCTCCACCGACGCGGCCACCGCCCTCCGCCCGCGCCCGAGCCCGAGCCCCCCCCCCCCCCCCCCCGCCACCGGCCACCACCCCGCCCCGCACCACCCCGCCCCGCTCCCGCACCACCCCGCCCCCGCCCCGCACCACCCCCCTCCCGCCCCGCACCACCCCGCCCCGCCCCGCGCGCCGCACCCAACCCCACCTCAGCCCGCCCCGCCTAAACCCGCTCCACCTTGCTCCGCCCCGCCCGCCCCGCCCCCCCCCCGCCCCGCCCCGCCCCGCCCGCTCCCCCACGCCCCCCGATTTCACTCCTCTGTGAAGTGGCTCATTGGCAACACAGTAGCGGGATGGAATGGCGCGTAATGAAAGAGAGGGAGGTGACTGGGCGACGTGTGCTAGAAAAGACCGCTCGCTGCAAAGGAACGGAGATGAGAATAATTGAGCTTAAATGTGCAGAATGCTCGAGCATAAATGTGAAGAAGTTACGATCACGTAATTTTTATGCATGATGTGTTGCACGAGATTGCGTTGAATATTGTGACTGACGTTCTTTAAGAGATCTGTTACAATACAGTAAATCATATCTTGAAAAGTATTTTTTTCATATTCCGATTCTCGTAGTCTCATCATTTTGCTTCTTTGAAATTGTAGTAGAGTATTAAAATAAAATTCGAATCCGTGACTTGACATATTTTGTTCCTATGAAGTCGCACATTGGCAACATAATAGCGGGATGGAATGGCGTGTAATGAAAGAGAGGGAGGTGAATGGGTGACGTGTGCTAGAAAAAACAGCTTACTGCAGAGGAGGGGAGATGAGAACAATTTGCCCCTTGGTTACAGATGAAATGTGAAGCATTTACGATCACGAATTTTATGCACTATGTATTGCACGAGATTACGTTAAATATTGTGACTGATGTCTTTCAAAGGATTTTCTGCAATATAGTAAATCAGATCTTGAATAGATGTTTGATAATAATTTCAGAATTAATCAACTCAGCATTTTATATCCATCATTTCGTAGTGTTCCACCACTCTAATACGATACAATTTTATTAAATTTGAAAGTATGGTAGAGTAGGACGTAAAATTATTCTCCGTGTCTTCACACTTTCTGCCCCCTCTGAAATGGCTCATGACAACAGAATAGCAGACGGAATAGTTCATAATGAAATAGTGGGAGGTGAATGAGCTACATGACTAGAAACAACCGTGCAATACCATGAAACAGAGATGAAAATAACTGACCACTTCATTCATATACAAAGGTGAAGATTTTATGGTAGCATAATTTGTAAGCAGGATGTATTGCACAAGGTTACATTGAATATTATTATTGATGCCCTTAAAGGGATCTACTGTGATACAATAAATCAGATCTTTAATATCTATTTTCCAACAATTTCAGAATTTAAAAAAATCATTATTATATTTCCATTATTTTTTCAGTGTCCCACCATAGTAATTACAAATATTTACATCGACTATAAAATTATAGTAGAATATATAAAAGCATAAGATTCTTCGTCTTCACGTATTTCTCTCTTCTGTCCCCTCTCTGCTCATTAACAACAGAGGAGCGGGTCTAAGTGGCTGATGATAAAAGAGGGGGAGATAAACGGATGATCTATCTTAGAAAAGACTTTCCAAAGCAGTAGAGTGAAGATGATAAAGTGGAGTCAAGAATAATTGTGCGCTTGATTTGTTTGTAAAATAAGAAGGGATTACATTGTCTGCAGGATGTACTGCACTATATTACTGAGGAGAGTATAATCAATGTTCTTCAAGGAGACTATTGCGATATAATAAATACAATCTGAGATATCTGCCAACAGTTCGAGTCCAAGAACCGCTTCATTTTATTTTGAAGTCAAAGTCGTACAAATCTAACAGCAAACATAAGAATAAGGGTATATAAAATATAAAATTCTAATTAATAACAATAAGAATATATAAAATTATAGCATACAAATGTAAGATGTCTTAGACAAATAACGATATAAAATTTAAACTAATTTAATGCGTTTTTAAAGACCTTTTTGGAATAGAAATTTAAATTCAATAAAAAATACGTTTACGTGAAAACAGCAAAAATAATAATTCAGCTATGACAACAAATTCTAACGAGGAAGCGCTTTTTCTACACTACCAGTGTTATTGCAGCATTTATCTTGATTAAAATAAAAAAAAAACAAATCGTATTTTGTTAGGTAACAGATTATTTTTAATTTTCATATTCCTTCAAGAGCTTTTAACTATCTTTCTATCATCATCACCCACATTCTAATCCTTTATCTTAAAAAACGGATTCTGAATCAATTTACATATATTCTTCGCCGCGGCAACTTCCACGAATCGTATCAGTAAACCAAGCAATGGTCAGCGTGCCAATACGTGACAAAGTATTTGCATCACTTGACCTTCACCCTTCATCTTACGGCACTCCTGCAATTTCTTACGGCTTTAAAGCCTCTAGGAAAACAATTATTCTTTTCTTTTCTCTTTACCTCTCCAATCACCTTCCCCTTCATCTGACCTCGTAGTAGAGTGATCTCATGTATTTCGTTTTTGCCGTAGTAAGTGTACTAGTACCTCAATTTGTTTACCCCATCCTGGGAGTAGTATGCACCAATTATCTTGAGTCATCCCAAGAAATGGACAAGAATCCAATCGATATGGAATAATGAGTCAAGAGACCCAATAATCTGTTGTGTGTCACCGTTGGCGTTCACGTTCTGTGGATCATAGTTAAATTACAATCTATTGGTTTATTAACGAGTAAACAAGTAGTTATCCTTAAAAGTAAAAACGTAGCATTTCATCTCTGGCCGCACGCGTCATATGTAAATCCGAAAGAGCATGACGCATCCCAACAAATGGCAAACATCCAAATATCTTTCTTTGTGGTTGCATGAGTTTGTGTCAGAGATGAGAGGAATGTCCGAGTGAGTGGAGAATATGACAGACTGTATGTGAGTATGGTGTGTGAATGGATTGTCAGGGGGGCATACAGTGTGGGTTGATTTGATTTGATTTTTTCGTGTTTCCGGGCACGTCAATTGCTTTGCACGTCAACGGCGCCGACCTACCGTCGGCTAGTGGGGTTTCCCCCTAACCAGGACTCTCCCACCAGCGGGGCACCGCCCCAGCCGGGACAAACTCTAAGTTCCCGACCGGTCTCCCTGCATATGTGGTAGTGTAGTGCATGTTAGTGTAAGTCTGTTTAAGTAAGGGGCGAGGATAGGACAAAGAAGAGGAAGGACAGATCGCGCGCGGTCCGTGGCCCGTTTGGTAGGGTACTGCTCCGGAATTCGTCTGGTGTTGATCGGAGAAACCACGGGAAACTACCGATCAGAGCAGCCGGCCGCTAGAATTCTCCTCCAGACAGTGACTGAATCCGACCTAGCAGAAAAGCTCGTGTCGAAAATCCTGCCGCCATCAGGACTCGAACCTAGGACAGACCGGTCAGAGGCGCTGCAGTGACATCAGTTGATGCACTGAGCTACAGTGTGGGTTTATGTAAGAGGGTGGATGGGTGATGAGCTAGATGAGTAGGTCGACGGGTCGGTATGTAAGACATTTGAAGGAGAATAATGTATAATGTATAATGTATAATGCATAATATACTCGTGTATCTTCGTTTCCAAGAGGAAATTATCGCAGAGCGAAATATTGTCAGACCATAGCATTTCCTCTCATACGAGTATTGGGTGATTTCAAAGTTACTTTAAGCAAATGTTATTTTCAAGTACCTTCCCAGATCCTAAAATTGATACCTCCCTCCCTTTCAGGCAATCAAATCTCAGACCACATAAGAAAATAACTTAAGTGCGGTTCATTTCGTCATTGGCACAGTCTATAATATTTTAAACCTTACATTTTTATTTAAACATTTGTAAAGAACTACATCTCTCACAACTGATTTTCTAATTCTAAAAGACTTGCATCAACCATCTGAACGACATTTTTTACTTTCATTGACTGTCTAATCGTTACTCTTGATCTTGACGACAAAATGTAATAGTTCGTAAGAGAATTTCCAGTTAATAAATTGGCTTCATTCCAGCGACGTGTTGATCTTGAAAGATATATTGAATGACTCAGAACCTTTTTAGAATGCGTTTTACAATTAAAACAGTACGTAGAGTATTCAAGAAATACTACGACACGTTATAATAAATAAATATTTTGCGAATGATTTCATGAAACATACTTTTGTACACTTAAAATTTAGGAAACAACGAAACCTTTGAACTACATAGTTTTACAAATCTTTCAGTTTAATAAAGAAGTAAATCAATTTAGAAACAGAAAATTCTTACTGCTGATATAATAAGTCATTTGAGAGACTTCGATGCTTCAAGAGGCAAGAAACATGAAAATAAGAGCCCATAATACGATTTATCAGATGTTTCGATAATATATTCATATTTCGCCTTGATTATTGCATACTTGTTCGTTACTAACTTGCATTGGTCACGGTCCCTTTTTTTTACTACTTTCTTTTATATGTTCATAAATTAAACGTCATTGCATATTTTGACGATTACAAATATTTATTAAATCACTATTTTTTGAAATCAAAACAGTTTTAATAAAATTAATAAATTTGATACACATTTTTAATAGAAATTCATAAAATTGATGAAATTTTATATATTTAAAAGAACGACATTTTGGAGACATTAACTTTTTCCCTTTCTTCAGGTCATCTGCCAATTAGCAACTGACAGACGCACATAATCACAAAGTGTACATGAGCAGTTCAATACACAACCAGTGCAAATTTAATGGTCCTGCCATCTATAGGTCATTTAATGAGTGAATATTATAGGAAATTATTATATTTCATTCTGAATTCAAATACATGTCATAATTGTTTCCAATGTATATTTAATGTAATTGTTTATTTCAGTAAACTAACTTAAGTAGGATTATTAAATCCCTCCAAATTGGGCAACCATAATAACCACCGTCGTCATGTGAGAGAGGTACAGACCGCGCATACGCATGGCACTGGCTGGTCTGAATCTTCCTCATTTAAATTGTGACCATTAGGCTATCTCGTGATCCCTACCGCCTAACGTGTCTCAGGGCATTAACTGATCCACTACAGTGCCGGGAGATACTAGGGTTCGAGTCCCCACGGTGACAGGATTTTCGTAGCAAGCTAGTCAGGTCGATTTCAGCTGATGTCTGGAGGAGATTTCTAGCGGCCGGCTGCTCTGAGAGGAAGTTTTCTGTGGTTTCTCTTGTCAAATCAGGCGAATATCGGAGCAGTTTGGAACAAATGGGTTACGAACAGCGCGCGATACGAAACAAATGGGTTACGAACAGCGCGTTTGGAACAAATGGGTTACGAACAGCGCTTCCTCTTCCTTCTCCTAGGCTCACCCATTACCTACACACACTTACATTTGCATGCACTGCACTACCACACATATCGGGAGACCAGTCGGGGGCTTAAGGCTTGTTTCGATTGGGGCGGTGCCTCGCACAGGGGGAGATTCCTGGTTGGGGAAAACCCGCAAGCCGACGAGTAGTTCGTCGCCGGGTCTCATCATCCAGTAGGAGAAGTGCACCATTACATCACGGGGGTGATCATGCACTACACTTACGGGACTAATGACTATAGCCTATGTCTTAATAATAAACAATATTTTTCGAATTAACAACGCGCATGTATGTTCACAAAATATCCCTGACTCCTCTTATTCAAAAATTAAATTTATGCTTTTCCACTCAGAAGAAGTAAACGCCATCGTGTTGGACAAAACATCTCAAAATGACTGTCATAAATGACGTCTGTACGCCAAAATCCTGCGTGTTGCGGAAACGAAACGGTTTTGAGAGAACTTCAAATGACTATAGCGTGGGAAAGTTTTCTATTTACTTTAAAACGCCCAGTATAATCTTTAGAAGGTGTGGCAGGAAGATTCACGTCCTCGGCAGTGGACTGAATGCGATTTTTCCCTTTCTACCTTCCAAAATGTGGTAACATCTTTTTGGAAAGTACCTACTTGGCGGTTCGGAGATGCCACTTCCTAGGCGTAGATGCCAATGTTTCTGCCGTCATTCTGCGACCTTCCTCAGGGCGAAAAGACCCTATATTTTGTTCATTGGAAAGTCGCAACATCACTGGAATGTTGCCATCTGTGCCTAGGACAGTCAAGTAGATACTGACTCCGACCGCGGAAGCCTACGCTTTCGTCTTCCGGAAATATCGTATCTGAATATTGTCCTAGAGCATATACTTTCGCGTGAAGTGGCAGGGTGAAATTTTGACCACACACTAAATCGGAAACTTGCCAAGTCGGAATTTTTCAAGTAACTGTCATGTTCCGTCATAAGTTTTCTGAAGTGCCTTGCCTGTATTGGGCTTTTTTGACTTTGATTTTTTAAACTAAATTATATTTTATTAATTATATTTTACTGATAAAAAGGAAACAACCTTTTTTGATTCACTTTATGTTTACCAGTAGAAGAACCATCAAAGTAGCAGAAAGCATTTCAAAAGCAATACACAGTAGATGGGATTATGAACTTTCGTTCACATTGCAAAAAATGGGAAAAGATTTTCATATTTGTTGTTGAAGACATACATTGATGTTGATGTTCATACATTGTTGTTGATAGACCGTGTGAAGTGTTAAAAAAATAGTTTGCCAACTATCCACCCACTATTGTATGGACGTTATTTAACGAACAAATTTAATTCTATTTCAGTAGTCTTCAGGGACGCAAAACATTCGAGAAGGAAAACAAAGATAAATTTATCATTATTTTAATGAAAGACAATGTTCCATTCTTCAGTAAGGGTATCTTTTCAAATGACGTGAAAACTTTGACACTGAGAGACGTGTGCTTGCTAATCTATTAATTAGTGAACAAGAATTCTCAATTTGCGTCGAAAAGTCTAGTCCCGATGGTCAGCGGAACCGCATACGCGATAAGGCATGAAGTTATCGTCGGCAGCCCATTAAGTAAGCTGCTTGTCTCCCGTTAAATCATGCATGGACGTAACCTTTCAAGCCGAACATCACTTCGACATTTTGAAGTATATGACGGTATGTGTATCATTTATTTTTTATCTTTAGAGGTGAAATAAAAGAAACATTTTAAAAACTCATCAAGAATTTCCGTACTCGGATCCATATGAAGTAATATTTAATACTCTTCTGGGGTAAATCTAGAAAGTGTTATTCATGATGAATTACGTAAATGTAAAAAGTGTTGCATGTATTTTATGCATGCTTTGTTTCTGTGTTTCAAGCAAAGCGTTCATATCTCTGAGAAGCACTAAAAATCTCATGTTTTCATAATAAAGTAATAATATAACACAAAACCTGTAACACATGAACTATCCATATTAATGTATTTGTTTATTTTAAGGGAGGATGTCATCGAATTCTGTCAAAAAACCGATTTTTTTGTTATCATCGTTTTTCGTTACTACGGTGCGTGATGTACATTTCTGCAAAATTTGAAATCGATCTGACGTCTCTAAATCATTTAAAATTTAAAAACCTTTCAAGCGGTGTAGGGTAGCCATGGGAGTGCCACGCCCACTTCTGCGCTACATATACTTCCGTCATTATTTGTAATGAAATTTGACAAATAATGTTCCTGCCGAATTTCTCATACACAGGTTTTGAACTATTATATTCTCATACTCTCAGAACTCCGTAGATGGCAGCACTCTCCATGCATTATAAAGAAATGTAAACAAGAAACAGAAGAGCAGCTGTGAGGCATTTGTTTTCTTGCGCGTGGTGAGTACTGTGTTCTGCGAGGTTATTTCATTGAGATAGTGTATTCTACTTCGAAGTGAAATATGGGTAGGACAAAACCTGCATTCAAAAAGCGACGATTCTGTGGCAATCAACATGTTCGTCATGAAAACAGTAAAAGTGATGAACTGGGAGAATTGCGACTTCCATCTCGTGCATCGGCGAAGCTGAGTGTGGATAGTAATGTTCACATGAACTTACCAGAGGAAAATTCATCAGGTTTCCGATTTATTGATTTGTAATTACTTTCCCAGGCTGTGAATATGACATGTTCATGCTCGTATTGTGGTGGTAAAAATGTGCTTTCCATAAAGTGTTGCACAACGCGTTGGTGTGGCATGCATCTTACAAATTATTTGCAAAGTGTGTGACGTAATTCATGATTTTCCAACATCAAAGAAAACTGAATATTTCCATGAAGCAAATGTGAGATTGGTGTATGGTATGCGGTGTATTGGGAATGGAAGGGAAGGAGCTTTGTCTTTTAGTGCTCTAATGAACAGGCCACCTCCCCCTGTGAGGTTTGAAAAGTACAACAGAAACTTGTGTAATGCCCTAAATGAAGTGTGTGAAAACAATATGAGAGAAGCTGTTTCTGAAGTTGTTAGTGAATTAGAAGATCAGAAGGACATATGTGTAAATGTTGATGGCACATGGATGAAACGTGGGCACACTTCTCTCCATGGGTTGTCATCTGTTATAAGTATTGACACAGGAAAGGCAATTGATGTTCAGTGCATGTCAAAATATTGAATGTGCCACAAGATCGGTGAAAGATGATGTCAGTGAAGAAAACATTTGGCAGGAATCACATAAACTGAAATGCTGCAGAAATTATTCTGGTGCAAGTGGTGGAATGGAGAGTGCAGCTGTAAAAATGATGTTCGGTCGTTCAGTACCACAGTATGGAGTGCGATACACTCAATATCTGGGAGATGGAGATTCTTCTTCATTCAAAAGTGTTTTTGACAGTAAACAATATGGTAGTGAATGTGTCATTAAAAAACTGGAATGTGTTGGGCACATTCAAAAGAGAATGGGTGGTCGATTGCGAAGGCTAGTGAAAGACATGAAAAACAAACATTTGTCAGATGGGAAACCATTGGGGGGAAAGGGGCGTTTGACAGGGAAAGCAATTGACTCCTTACAAGTGTACTATGGAAAAGCCATTCGAGAAAACTGTGACCGTGTAGAGAAAATGAAAAGAGCAGTGTGGGCAATTTTTTTCATAAAATTTCCACTAATGCTAACCCTATACATTCGTTGTGCCCTGATGGTAATGAGTCATGGTGTGGATACAAAAGAAAAGAAGCTACTGGTGAAAATTACAGCCATAAAAATTCATTACCAATTCCAGTTATGAATGCAATAAAACCAGTATTTAAGTCCCTTGCAGAACCTGAACTTCTCAAAAAGTGTGTCCATGGGAAAACACAGAATCCCAATGAAAGTTTCAACAGTTTGGTATGGCGTCGTTGCAGAAAAACTCAATTTGCAGGCTCCACTATAATAAAAATAGCCACATATGATGCAGTTTTATGTTTTAACTCAGGTAACTCAACAAGAAATTCTTTAGTAGAAAAAATGAACATTTTGCCAGGGTTTTATATGAAGACCATACTCAATGACATTGACAGAAAGAGAATTCAAAAAGCAGAAAATGCCATTAATAAGCTCATCAAAGAAAAAAGAACAAAGAAGAGGGCTTTGAACAGAGAAGAAGACGGAAATGAAGAATTTTATGGATATGGAGCTCATTAATTATGTATTTAATGAAAAGAAATTGTAATAAAACTTTGTTGTCCATTTCCCGAAAACTATATTTTTGACTACATAGTGACATTTTCCTTAGAAACTACTAATCCTATTACAACAAAATTTGCCAGGTATGTACAAATATGCTAAATGTAATTACTGAAGCAGAAGTTTCCTTTTTACTTAAATAATTTTTTTGGGTGAGCAAATAAGTGGCATTTTTTTACTCCACATTTTGAGTACAAAATTGATATATTAATAAAAAATCAGGTAAGTAATAAAAATAATTAATTCTGCTTGAGTAAAATAGTTTATTGTGTTGCTATGCAACTGTTTCAATTTTAAAATGGTAGAATTAAAAATGTATGAAATAATTGCACTTTCAACAATCGATAACATTGTTAAACATTTTTATTAATATTTTGATAAATAACCATTAGGGAGCTTTGAATTTTTTTCTAATGCACTTTGACTCATGTAACAACTGTGTGCAAAATTTCAAAATTTTATTGTAAATAGTTCATGAGAAAAAAATATTTTTAAACAGTAATGCGAAATCGTTGACATCCCCCAAACTCAGTGGATCAGGTAATGTGCCATTTATTTCGTTTGAATGTATAGGTCCTGCTCACATTGGTGTCATGAATTAATGGAATTGTTGAATTTCGTCTACGAGTTTTGTTGTTCGTTTCCTCGCCGGGGTGAGAAAAGTTCACATTGCTTTGCTGCTGTCTCAGGGTAGAGAGATATAGTCAAACACCAACTCTAGTTGACAGCCGGTATTCCAAAATGGTGTTACAGAAAGATCTGGTCAGTTACAACTTACAACTAACTGAGCCCTGCCTGTCGACGAGCGCCTCAGCTTAAATACCCACTATCTGGCGGGTGACTATACTTCGGTTTTTCTAACGTGGCGGCTGATTACCGCCAGAGTCGCTTAATCTGCAGCACTGCTTGATGCGATCGCGATCTTGCGATATCTTGCGGCAGGACTGAGAATGACTCAAAAGGTCATGCCTAATTCCATCTTGAAGATACAACCCTCAGCCGTCACCATAGAAAACCTAAGTATAACATCCACGCGCCGGTGGCGGTCGCATGGTGGATGGTCCGCTTTATCCGGCTGTTCTCACCTTTCAGGGAAAAGTGATTCCATGAATGCACTTGTGCTTGAGTGCCCAAGAGTCCACGTGTTTGAGTGGATTGACACGATGCATCCTAGCCGCTACATCCTGAGAGCTGTGTTTCTGAATGCAAAAAAATAATACAACTTAGAATTTATAAGTGATTTCCGGCTGCTCGGGATGCGGCACTTCGGCTGAAGTGGTCGCAGAGCTGTGAGGCACAGCTGCGGGATATAACTCATGTAACGTGAGTTACTGCGTAGAAAAGTTGTAACTTGTTAAGGATAATCTAAGTAAGTCATGTTGCCGAACAATCTTATCAAAAAAGTCCAAATGTCCACACATTTTTTTAGTTTTTGTATTTTATTATTATTATTATTATTATTATTATTATTTTCTCTCCCCCTCCCTCTCTTTTTCTCTCTCCTCTCTCCTTCTCTCTCCTTCTCCTCTCTCTCTCTCTCTCTCTCTCTCTCTCTCTCTCTCTCTCTCTCTCTCGTTCTTTCTGCTACCGGTTCGGTTTGCCTCCAGGGAAGGCGCCTTTGCTTCGTTTATTCCCCCAATAAAATTTCACTCAGAATTAACGATGGTTGAGCAACCGTAGTAGTTCTACTCGGCATGCACGGAAGACTGATACAATAAATGGAAATATTCTTTTCGACCTTGACTCAATTGTAAAAAATGCACCAGGAGTTCCAAGAAAACTTATGTATACATGAATGCAAATAGATCAAGAGGTATAAAGAAATAGTGTGCGCCAAAAAACAAAACTATTTTTAATAAAATATTCTTACAATCACTTTTGAGTGTTATATAACTTGCAACGTTACAACAGTCCCTCAGAAAACTTGCACATACTAATTGACTCACCTGAGCAAGGCACAATGAAATTTTCCGCTCTTTTGTTTACAAATCGACTGCCCTTGACACGCGCAGCCATTCGGAACCCTAACGTAAAACTTCCATGTCCTCAGCGTAGGTCCATATTTAGACTCTCAAAATAAACACAAGCAGTAGCGGTCGAGAAAGCTTCAAACGTTAACAAGAGAAGTCACAACAACGACGAATGAGTGAATTTCAATAATTCAATGAAATTCTGTATGGGAAAGAAATCTGAAAATGCCTCTGTAAACTAGTGGTGCTAAAACAGCAAGTACTTTCTCGCCCGTATATTCACGCAATATTACCCGAAAAGTACTCAAATTTTTGAAAAATTGTACATTACCTTATTTCAAAATATATCTTTAAGGAACATATTTCATTCAGGGGAAAATCTCTAGCATTAATATTTTAGTTGTAGGAAAACTCCGAAAAAAGTTTGAACTTTTGCAATTTTCAAAAAATCAGAATTTTCAACCAACATGAAATCTGTACCATTATCTTAAACTTGATATACTTAAGGTACATATTATCATTGAAATTGTTAAATTATATTATTATTATTATTGACATAATCTTAAACGTCCTTCACACTATCCAACAACAAAATTTAATAAAAAAAGATGACCATTTTTTTAAAAATTTGGAAACTGTCCCAGGAGGTTCACGTTAAGTACCTCCCAAACTTAAAATATCGGTTTCAAATTCTAGGGGTCGCGACAGAACGGTTTAGCCGCTAGCGTTGTTCACAGGCAGACGGACAGACATTTTGTCATCATTCGCTTTTTCAGTATCAAGGACCCACAAAACATGGATTCTGGCTACACCACGTTTAGAGGATTTTTTCTAAAATTAGCAACTGGATTTATCCTCTTTTTCGTCACCAGAGCCGTGTAATAAGAGTTTTTCTGCCGAAAGTTCGCCGTTTTTTCGCACAGCATTACATAACTTTCTCTCTACTCCGTAACGATAAACTAAAAAGTTTGTAATGTGAGACCTTATTATATTAACTGTATTACACATATTGTAAAAAATTAAAAATAACACATTTCATATTCAAAGCACATAAAGATATGCATGAGCATTTCAGCACTTCACGGACATCTAAGTAATACGAGATTTTTCAAAGCAACTGAATTTTTCCCTAGTCGTTTTTTGAAAAAGGCGCGTTTCTGGAGAGTACAAGGGGAAATAAAAAATTAAATGAACAAACATTTAGAAATTATACCAACTCTGACAAGAAAACTGTTTCTCGCTAGTATAGTGTGTTGATGAAAATAACACGGTTTTCCCTTATAGATAGTTTCGCAAACGAAAATAGGCAAAACGAGGTATGAAAATAACCAGCTTCCAGAGGAAACCAACGTGTTCTCTCGACGCTCCTTTATAAGAGCTGAACGCCTCCACATAAGAAGTGAAAGTGTAACGTGTGCAAAATGCGTCATCAACAGTATTAGCTCCCCAGGGCTCTAATCAAGCAGTTCTGTGACAGACCGCATCAATCACGAGACATTACATGATCGAGAAGCGAATAGAAAAAATGAGTTTTTCCTCCTAATGAAAAGTGTTGGCGTTGAAAATATGGCGTACTACTTTGCATGGACTGATGGATTGATTTATTCGTGATTCTGGGCGTGTCAACTGCTTAGATCATTAGCCCCGTAAGTGTAGTGCATGTCCCCCCGC
The DNA here is from genome assembly GCA_011170035.1 of Teleogryllus occipitalis. Taxonomy (NCBI): domain Eukaryota; kingdom Metazoa; phylum Arthropoda; class Insecta; order Orthoptera; family Gryllidae; genus Teleogryllus; species Teleogryllus occipitalis. The sequence goes on from BLKR01000040.1 coordinate 320,994, forward strand.
TCCGGGGAATTGTCTGTGATCTTTCCCCTCTGGATGGAGAGATCCGACAGCGACCTACGTCGGCTTGCAAGGACCCCCCCCCAAAGAAAAAAACACTCTGAGTTCCCGACTGGTCTCCCGTCAAGTATGGTAGTGTGGTGCATGTGCGTGTGCGTGTGTGTAAGTAAGGAGTGAGAGCAGAATAAGGAAGAAGAAGAAGGAAAGATAGCGAGCGGTCCGTGGCCTGTTTGTTAGGGTACTGCTCGCCTGATATTTATATCGAAGAAACCGCGGAAAACTACCAGTCAGAGCAATAGGCCGGTGGATTTATTCTCTAGGCAGCGACTGAATTCGACCCAGTTGTCTAGCCGGTGTCGAAAATCCTGCCACCGTCGGGATTCGAACCCTAGGACTACCCGGTCACAGACACTGCAGTGACATGAAGAGAGGCATACTATTTATTGATTTATTAATTTAGAGGGTGTACTTTCGCTTGAAATAAAGGGGTCTATGAAATTTCTACCCAAGGCCTCTTGTTTTCTCTGGGCGCCTCTGGGTAGTGGTAGTGATTGTGATTGTGATAATGGTGATTGAATCAGGGACAGGAACAGTGGCGATCACGGTTGTCGTTGATACAGTGGCGGTGGAAGATGATAATTCTGACGAACGTGTTGGTTACAGCGGCGGTAGTAATTGTAAAGGGATAGTGGCAGAAAGGGTTAAGGTAGTTATGGTGGCGGTAGAGGCCCAAGCGGCGATTCCGACGCCTACTAAAACATCGGGGAGTGAACACGATGAAGACAGCGGCGGCGGCGGCGGAGGCGGAGGCGGTGAGGTCGGTGACGAGGGCGGCGCGGCGCCTCGCGTCCAAACAGGGTTTGCGACAGGCGTCGCGACGGCGCGGGGAAAGCGCCGAGAGGGGGGAGGGAGGGAGGGAAGGGAAGGGGGGGAGGGGCAGGGGAGAGGAAGAGTGTGCCCGATGGCGCGCCCGGAAACTGCGACACGTGCGGATTCCATGGATGCTCCCCCTTTCGCGCGCGCGGATTCTGCGGGCTCTTTCAAAGCGCTGGCGGCAGCGGTTTCTAATACATGCGCGCGACCCGCCTCCGACTGTGCGACTCGGCAGACGGTATTGGGCGCAGGTGTCTCAACACACGTGAAATCGCTTTTGTGGTAATAACCATGAGGGCCTTTAGGCTGAATATAATTGGCATGCACTAATATTTAACGAAGCCATATTTGTTGTGTCCTTCGTGTCGTGAGTAGAGTTTTAGTTGTGAGACTGACTTCCTGCTTCCCATTTAATTAAAATTTCGAGCGTGAAATATATAACCTGTTTTTTGTCTGTACAAGTTCTACAATGCTTTTCTGAACAAAGAAACCACCATATGTCTCCTTTCATGTTCCCCCATTGAAAACGGAATAAATATTTCGCAACTATACTCGAAGTTAAGCATTATCATTTACTTCGCATCTCTGCGAGTCTACTCAGAGACGGCCATTGAATTTTCGTCGCCCGGAGTGAAATGTAATTTGATTGCCCTCCACGAATTTAAGAAAACCTTTTTAATATTTCGATAATTTTACAAATTATATCACAAAATTGCAGACAATAAGACAAATAACACTTAGCGAACTTTCAATTCTGGAAATACGTTGATACATCTGCAAAATTATATATAAAATTAAATAAAAATTATAAACAAAATTAAGCGTTACATTGTTTTTCCATATTTTTCATTTCTTCTAACCACTTAAATTATTTAGAATTATACAGATTTTTGTGTATTGTGTTTATCACAAACAGACGGTTTGTTAAAACTATTTTAAAATGTTTTGTTCGAAGAAACAAAAATTTCAAGTGCAGCATAATTCATCCTCATGTCAAAGACTTTTTTCAATACGCAGCTGAAACCGATATGAACATTTCAGAGCCGTAGGTTCCCATTTCCATTATTTTCACATACCTCTCAAAACCTCGCAAACTTATAGAGAAAATACGTTTTCATTTCGGAGAGTGCTATGGCTCCGAGCTACCTAGTGGATTTATCCTCCATCTCTTTTTGTAATTCACACACTTGTTTACAACTGTTTGCCAATTTCGTTCAATGTTCATCAATGCCGCATACGATTTGGCAACGTCACGCACTCATATTATGCTAACGCCAACCTTGTTGCTTTCAGCAAACCGGACTAACTGGCACAGTGGAACACTTCGTTTCAACCTTATGCACTTCCGGTCATAGTCCTCGCCAGCAGCGGCGCAGTTAAAGAGGAAAAAGTGCAGAAACGTTGAACAGTACCAACACTTTAAAATAGACAAGATTATCGGCCGGTTAAGAAACAAAAAACGACTGCATTAAAAAACCTTTATCTACGACAGAGCACTTAAGTTTGCTTAACGCACTCATTCAGATGTTTTTATAAGCTCTTTTATTGCAAGTGTGCTTTAATAGGCTTTTTATAATCGTAGTTTGAATAGTTCTCCTTCCTTTGTAAACGATGCGCTGCACGCATATACGAAGACTATTGAAGAGGTTGAAGCAGTAATAAGATAAGCAACAGCAAGCCTCCCGCTATTCGTAAATGTTAATATCTCCACTTTGGTCGAAGTGTGTCATATCTTTTAACTGTTCCAAAGCCCTTCCTAAAAATATGAACAAGACAAAGACACAAATAAATAAATAAATAAAATATATAGCAATACTCAACACTTTCATTAAAATCATTAAATTACCATTTACAAATAGCAGCAGGCTTGCAGTGGTTGGTGCGACTAACCTAGTTACAGGACTTCGTAGATTGTATTGCAACAAAATAAGCCACAGGAAACCGCACATCGTTGGTAAATGGTATTTGGAACTGCACAATTGATAATAAATATAATAGTGAACTATTTTAATGTCAAATTAATTGATATTTAAGTAACTTTGTACAGTTCATATCTTTCCTTTGCAACCGGCTTCAATGAAAACATTGTTGCCTCTGCGGTAACGTGGTGCGAAAGGGTTCCAGTTGGAAGATATCTGGAGAGACTTGCGTTTAGAAGCGGCTTGGTTCTTCTCAATTATATTAACCACAATATGTAGTAAATAATATTTTTTCCGTAATTAAAATGTGAGCTATTACTTTCATCAATACAGTATTCACAAACAGTGCGATATAATTTTAAAGAAAACTTGCAAGGGGTTTATAGTCAGGAAAAATATGTAGTGCAAAACGTAAAAATATAGTATACATAAATATGTAATAAAATTAGTAAGAATACGTAAAAAATGTAAAAAGGAGATATTAAGCAAAAATAAAAAAATACGCTCTTAAATTCTAGTTCAGAAACAAAATAAATTGACCCAAATTGAAATTACATTAATAAATAATTGAATAAACCAATTTTAAAAATAAATATTGTATGACCTACAGAATAACTGAATTTGTTCCCAAGTAAGATTTTGAATTTTTATAAAGCAATGACATCGTATAAACGTGGGGACTCAATGATCTGTAAAAAATCACTAAAATATTGTCTTCACACGTCTGAAATAACCAATATTTTTCGATAATTTGTATTAAAGGTAAAGAACGCCGTCTAAGTATCTACTGATACTTTTCACACCTAAAAGTAATATTCTCAGTGCTCACGAGCAATATTGTCGCAACATACATGCAATTCAGATGGAGATTCACCCAGACAGTTTGCGTATTCACTTTGAGATTGATATCAGTAACTCTGTTGATTGTTATGTCAAACATTTCTCGTCCTCAATTCATTTATTTCCTTTCGAAATGTCATGCATATTATCATTTCATTGTCATTTTCCATTAGCGTAAAAATAAGTTCTTTCTCATCGCTTCCGTAATGGGACATCCCTTCCCACAACACCGAAGAATCTAGCACATGTTTGCTGAAAGGATTATGTAATAGTTCTCACTGAAAATTCACCTTTAGCCAGTGGTACCCGATGAGGAAAAGCAGCAAATCTTCATCAACTCAATGTCACAGTGTAGTTCTCTCTAGACTCTTATTTTCGAGTTTGTGTTCACGTGCAATTTTCCGTTAACATACCGGAGTGACTTACTCATCCTCGACACCCAGTAGATGAATGAAAATTCACGACATGGTAAACCGACCCGCGACCTTAGACTTGCCGCAAATGACGCAGTTCCACTGCCACTGTATGTCTTGGTTGAGTTGTCGGCACGTGTCAAATGAAATGCATGCCAAGGAAAACAATGTTCGTTGCTCAGTGCTTCGAATGTACCCAACGCCGTGGAATCAGTCTATATGCTGAAAGGGAGTGGTGGTCCAAAACAGAAGTTGTTGAAGGATTGTGCTAATAGTTTACCTAAATTGCTGCTTGTCACCAGCCAGAGTAGCACGTTAAATGTCGCTGCATGGTGCAAATTACTTGCAGCTATCCATGACGAAATCTGAGTAGTTACTTTCTGTTACGTTACTATTCTGTTACGTAGTTACTTTCTGATGCAGTTTTTTTCACACAGCTCCTGAGGCAGAGGTAGTGCTTGGTTTTCATATGCATGATTATTCTATATTAGATAAGAACTGCAATTTCCGTATGTATATTGTCTTAAGAGAGAAGTTATTTTTATTTCATTTTTTTTAAAACGGCTTGCTAAATTGGTACTCCAAGTTCTATGCGTAAGGCTGCCAAATTTAAAACAAACTTTTACAAATTCCACAACTACCCAAATAATTTTAGCGTAGTTCGGTAAATAATTATCTTTGTTTTCTAACGAAATTTTAACATCTCAAGGGATTTTTGCATTTCTGTTCTGACATTTTGAAAAGATTAGTGACTGAAGTAAACAAAATAGGAATTTTGATATTATGATTTCATAACTGGCAATTTCAAATAGAATATATAGAATTGAGAGGTCTCTTAATTTACCCCTCGTTGACTAAGTATGAGTAATAGACCTCGTTATATTATCGAGTAGAAGAGGCAAGATCGGTTCGATCCGTCCAAACAAAGATCAATAACGATGTACTAAGAAGAAAACATACAATTGTTTGTGTAAAAAATGGCTAAAAGGAAGGAAAACAGGACAGGTGAAATGTGTGTTGAAGATCCAGTCCAAAATGTGTTTATGAAAAATCTCTCCTGATACAAAGGTCGTTTGCCATCGGTCGAAAGAGAAATTATAACTCGTACTTCTCATGTACATGGAAACACCCAATGACAATCCTCTCCTGAGTTAAACCCAGCAAATACCTTGAAATTACGACCCAGTCATTTCCAGCGCATAGCTCCCCCCTCAACGAATGAGCAAAACAACAAGCGAGTTCGCTTGCTAGTTTCCATGATTTCGCCGACCGCCCCCCCCTCCCCCAACACGACCTCCTGCATCAGTTCCGGCAGCTTCGACAACCTTCCGCTCCCTGAGCATCCGGCCCCCTTGGCCTGATTTTTCTATCCGGCCGTAATGCGCTAGGCCGCGGACAGCCGGCTCCGCCTAGACACACGTCCCCACCCCACCCCTCCCGGCCGGCCGCTCCGCCGCAGACCTGGATGAGTTGCAGCGCGGCGGATTACCGTGTCGTTCGCCCTCGCTAGCGCCGCGTCACCTCCCGTGGAGCCCGCGTGCCTGACTGCAACGGACACTCACGCGGACACGAGCTTCCTTTCACTGGGCACATCAACGTGTTTAGTGGAATCCTAATCCCTGGTACCGGGAGCAGTGGCCCAGTGATGAACTCATGTTACTGCAGCGCCTCTGACAGGGAGATCCCTAGGTTCGAGTCCCAACGGCGGCAGGATTTTCGACACTAGCTTTTCAGCTAGGACGAATTCAGTCGTCTGGAGGAGAATTGTAGCGGCCGGCTGCTCTGATCGGTAGTTTTCCGTGATTTCTCCGATCAATACCAGGCGAATGCCGGAGCAGTACCCTGACAAACGGGCCACGGACCGCGCGCGATCTTACCTTCCTCTTCCATGTCCTATCCTCACCCCTTACACACACACACACACACACACACACACACTAACATGCACAACACTACCACATATTCCGGGGGACCGTTCGGGGACTTAGAACTTATCCCGGCTGGGGCGGTGCCCCGCTGGTGGGAGATACCTGTTTGGGAAACCCCGTTAGCCGACGGTAAGTCCGCGCCAGACCTGGCCATCCAGCAGCGAAAGACCACCGCCATATCTCATAAAAAACACGCACTACACTTACGAGACTCAATATGTGATGATATCACAATGAAGTAGTCTACTGTCATGAGTGTGAAGAGGTTTATAAAAATGGTATATTTATAATTTTTGAATACACTACTTCGTTAAATAACTTTTTAGATTAGAAAGCAATTGAAATTTCATACTGGTCTTTCTAAACCTACTTTATCAATTTAACATTGACATAAAAAAATTAATACATTTTGTTCACAAATTCTATCCACAGTTACATCAAAGAGTTGTATGAAATAATAGTTCATAAACAATATTATTTTTAATAGGAACCGAAAATGTGTAGTAAGTATGTGAGGATTCAGACACTGCATTTCCTACGGAGATCTCTGGTTCGCTCTAACAAGGTATATCGTTCCCCTCCACCTGTCGTCTGTGAGCCGTGGCGCCGCCCCCAGTCTCAGCCTTTTGGCAAGTGGCCGGTGCGCCTCTCTCCGATTTATCAACGAGGAGTCGCCGGCCGCCACCTCCCTCACCGCCACCGCCTCCCCCGCCTTCATAGTCACCCGCAACCGCCACTGCCTGTCACCGCCACCCGCATCCACCACTGCCCGCCACTGCCACCCGCCACCGCCGCCAGCCACCTCTGCTGCCGCCATCACTGCCCGCCCCCGTCGCCTCCGCACCCACCGCCGGCACCGCCGCCGCCGCCACCCTCCGCCGCCGCGCCGCCCGTTTTCACACGTCGCTCATCGCGCAGGCGTGAGCCGTGCGGCGGCGCGCCGCGACGTGCGCCGCATCCCGCGCGGCCGAGCGCATTCATAAATACGTAACGCCGAGCGCGTCGGGTGCGCGCCCGCTTCTGCGAAAGTCGTCTGCGCAAGATGGCCCACGAGCCGCAGGGGCGCTCCCGCGAATGGGGTCTCGCGCGCACGCGTGCAACGAGGCTTTCGTACTTGTACGCAGGGTCGTGTGGCAGGGCCTCGCCTTGCGTCGTGACTCAGCGGCCTCCCGCCGAGAAAAGGTGTCTCGTTTTTTGTCGCAACCCCTGTTGCATGATGGCAATGCCGCCTTCCGCTCCTTCCTGCTTTCGGAAGGATATGAAAACACCACCTACTCGAGTGGAATCACTTAAGGCGCTCTAAAATGTTCCTCTAATTACGAATATTGATGAATTATTTAAATGAATACTGAAATGTTACGGGAACGTTACGCCTATTCACAACACTTAACGTCAAGGACAGGATGAATCTAACAGCCGAATCATAATCAAAATAACTACTGTTAAATTGGCATATCATATTACTCTAAAACAGTAATCAGCATAAAATGACAACAGCTTCCGCCTTGACAAAGCAAGTGCTTCTTGAATATTATTGTAGTACTTTTCTTTTACTTTTATTTCGAAGAATAATTCATTAAAATATCAAATTACACGTAGAAGTTAACTGGATATCTGCCCTTGGGCAATTACAATGATGACTTCTCGAGATATTTAGGTTTCAAGTTTAAGTTAAGAAGAATGAAGGTAATAATTTTGAAAAACATTTCAAATGGCTAATACAGAATCTGAATTCGCATAAAAAAAATAATTACGAAATTAAATGAATTCCAATGACTGAAAAAGAGTATAATATCACTCAAGCAATTCTTGGATTTGTCTTTCAACAGTGAAATAATGCACCGGCATCGTTAAAAAAGAAACAATGTCCAAATCATATCATACGCAGACAGCATGCCAGCTTCGCAAGTCTGCGAACTCAGACCCGAAAACTAGTTGTTACTTGTGAAATGTTTGTAAACGAAGCGAATTCGCACGAGATTTCTCTTGTATCGCTTGTCCGTTTGTCCTGCCTGTCATCACTATTACTCCTTTACGCTCATCTAATTACTCACCTCATCATCTTCTCTTGTAAAAAGAGTTAAAAATAACAATATTGCAGTACACTCCCTTCCCTAAATAAGCATTCCCTTCAATACGCCATCTCTATCTTACAATTGGAATGTAAAAATCTCACATCAACCTCTATCCATAAGTATTCTAAATATAAATAATATGCGACAAAATAGCTTTTTAAGATTTGTGCTCGCGTAAATGTAAAATAAATTATGTAATTTAATGTTTTAATACGTGGTAGTCGTTAGGCAGATGAAATAAAAATAACACTGTTGAAGTTTGTAAATCGTGATTATAGCCGATATTTATAACAAAGTTTGGTATTTGTGCCTTCAGTCGTGTGTTCAAAACTTACAATACCACCTTCGTAATACATGCTACCTTTCGTAATATCTACCTTTTACCATTTTTTCAGTTTCTAAGCAGAGCCCTCTCAATAACAATGCACAATGCATATTTGAATGTTCACAGTACATTGATAACAAATATATTAGAATAAAAACTGCCGTCATCATTGTCGTCAAAAGCAACGGAAGTCAACGAGCATGCCTTATGACGGCGGTCACGCTGAGATCCTGTCTGTGGAACTGCAGCCGCTATGCCGTCTCTCAGCAACTTACTCCGTAGATAAACAGATTAATAAATTACAGATGTCTCCATTCTAATGTCGTTATCTATGGAGAAAACGTGTGAGCACATCTCAAAGCATGTACCGTTCTCCCAGTGCTGTAAAGAAACCGCGAGGAAAGGAAGCCCGCAAGGGCCCTCGGGGCAAACGCCATTAGAGACCGGCGCGGCCCGCAGCGTCAATAACTCTCGGCGAAAGGCTTTGGACCGGTCTGAAGAAGCAGCACCAGCCTACGTCAGCTGCTCTTTCAAAACAAGGCGGCTTAACGGACACAGGGTCGCCCAGAAGGACGATCTCTAGCACCTCGCTGTCTTTCCTCGTTCCGCGTCGCCCTCCAAGGGCGCGCTCCGAAATCTCGCTCGATCCCTCATCTCTCTCCCCCCCATCCCACCGCGGTCACGTGTTCGCCACCTATCTCGCTCCAGTTCGGAGGCTGGAGAGAAATCTTTTCAAGGTTTGCCCGGTTGTGATTTTAATGTTCCTAACCTCATGTTAGACTTATAGCTAGATCTAATTGACAAGAAAAAACTCCCAACAAATATCGACTCTCCTGTCAAAGAGCCAGGGACAGGAAGGTGCTAGGATCGAATCGTAAACAAATTTATTCTCTCGTATGATATAAGATGGAGGAAAACCTAATCGAGAATTATTGGATAGTAATTTTAATGTCTCTAACATGTTTTTCTCCCAGCTTGCTTGCTCCATTTGTGAAGAATGTCGAATGACATTGATTAGAGGACATCCTCATGCGAGGATGCATTTTCATTTCGTCCGCGCCAAATACGTTGTGGTCAAGGGATCACATAACAAATGTCAGATTGGGAACATAACAGGGGATTGGCAACAACGTAGATTAACAATTCATGTGAATAAAGCAGATTATTCTCAGTAATATGGCTGTGGAGGAACAAAGAAGTGCATAGTAATTCGTATTTAGTTTTAAGATATGTCTAAAAATGAAAGCTTTAATATGTTATAAGTAAAATCTAATTCAACCCTATTTGATCATATTCAATTTTTTTGACTCTTGAAGCTCACAACTCATGTGAGTCTTAAATCGTTATTAATCATACTGCCGGGAGATGAATAATGTAACTTTCTACATGTGTCGTGGAGTAACTTCTCACGAATATCGATTTTTGCATGAAAGGAAACGGAAATCCAAGATTCACTTCGGAACGAATTTTTTAAATAAATTAAATAGCAAAATAAAATCTTATGCGAGGCGAGTTGTTCGTTTCCTCATATCTGGTTTCTTTTCATTCTTTCTTTCTCTTTTTCAGAAAGCATCAGTTGTCAATGTGACCTCCTGTGAATTTAAATGCTAATCGAAATGTCAGGGTTCGAAAAGTAATAGATTAGAATCGTAAACGAGAAGGTCTATAAAATTAATTAGTCGCGTCAAGAGAAATAACAGACTGGAGGAGAAATCCACTCCGACACGAGTATTCGATTGTCGTTTACTACGCCACGGTGTGTCCAAACAAGGAAGAGTACTTGAACGGCGTTGTCTGGGGGCAAGGAATAGTGATTCATCCGGCGCGTCGTCTCCACTGGGTACGGCGCGGAAGGTCGGCTCAGATTCCGATTTCGAAGAGGAGAAAGCGAGAACGCCACTTATGGCTGTTCATTCAGAATGCTATTTGATATCGAAAAGAAAACGTTTCTAGAGAAAACCGCATCGTCGAGATATGACAGCTCTGAAAATGTAATATTGCTGAATGAATATTTCAATCTGAGCGAATCATTTTATTTTGCAACCAAAAGCAATACTGATTGATTATTCCGTGTTTCCGAATGCCCTAATTGCCGTGGTCATAAGTCCCACAAGGGTAGTGCACGATTTATCAGGAAGGTGGCGGTGTTCTTGCCCCGCTGAATGGTGAGATCTGGCGCCGACATAGATATCGGCAGGTGCGGTTTTCCTCAATCATATATTTCCCACTAGAGGGCCCAAGCGTATTTATTTTTAATTTGACATAACATCAGAATAAAAATTATTCCCAACCACTTCCAAATCCTCTAAAACATTTCAAAATTTTGACAGTTTTATTGGAAAAGCAATGCATGTTAGAAAAAGTTAAGTGAGACATTTATTTCCGAAGTATAGTGCATTTACATCGATACATCCTATTTTTGAAAACGTTTTGTAGCTGTGAAATATCTCGATTAGCATGTTCAATTTTACTTTGTATGTGTAGTAATAATAAAGCCCAATTTTGCAATAATAATCTAGCATAAACGCATGTACATCTTTGGCACACAAACTGAATATTTTTTAGTGACATAATAAATAACTTCAGCAATTGCCAACCTGTAAAAACGTTATTAGTTTGAATCCCGCGTGGGCCATGGAAGTGTGCTTGTGTGTTTGGCATGGCGGGGCTCTACCTATCACCTTCCATTCTTGAGTGGCCTGGGTGGCACAGGGGCTTCGGCCACCTGCACTGGATTATTAGAGTGAGAATAGAGCGCGATGCGATAGGCCTATGTGCTTTTGCTTTCAGCACCATCTAGTGGCAACATAGCTCTCTACCGCTAAGCGGATCCAACCACTGACGCGCGAGCTACATTGGTTCCGGGAGTACGCACTTGTCTGGTATGATCACGCGAGCAAGATCTGCTTGATGGTTGGGAAGGCAGAAGTGATCCAAGTGGTTTGTCTAGAAGTGAAGTTTCACTCGGGCTAGTTACGTTCACAAACACTTTCAGAGTGTAATGATCTAAAATTGTGATACATACAGGAACAGAAAAAAATTGCGTTGCAAATTCTTACAAATGATAAGCTAGTATCTACAATCGCCAAAATAGGAAATACCATCCACTAGCTGTTGAGTTCACGGACATATGGAGATTACTGAGAGTAGATACTAGCATAGTGACTGCGATACGACTTTAGTCAAGAACGATTAGCAAACGATGTAGTCACGAACGATTGGCAGAAAGTTGAAGAAAGTCCGCGATTACAAGTGAAACACCTTGGAACTCTGCCGAAAGTCACTTTACTGGAAGCAGGAAACATCCTCAGGAAATATTTTTGTCTCAATTGAGGGCGAATGAAGGTCGATACTGAGACTGTTGAGAACTTTACAGAAATCAAATTTAAGTTCAAATATTTCTTCACTGTAATTTCATGAATGTAGACAACTTGACGAGAAGAACATACTTTGAAAAAATCATTGAACTACCATGTATTATTAGAATAAAATTAGAAATGCGCTCACTAATAATCACATACGTTTATGTGTCTTTAAATTTTAAAAAAATATTAGAAAATATCTTATTTCAGGTCCTAAAAAGTAGATACCCAAATAGTTTTAAAATGTCAACACGAGAGGAGAATATTTGAACAAAAGTGTCTGATGAAACATTTGATACAATTATCTCATTAAGATAAACTTATACCAACATGAAAAATTTTTACCATTTAATGCAATGAGTCATCGGATTATAAAAATCAATCAGTATCTGCAAATTAGATTACTGATTTGTAAGATAAAATGTTTTATTCTTCTGTTGTGAAAACAAAATAGAAAATACAGTGTGTGTAATAAATACTATCTTAAATATGCTCTCGTATGAGAATGAAATTTCATTAACCCCGCAAATTCGACAGAGTTGGTGACATCCATTCCACGAAGATTGGAGGCACTAACAAATGCAAATAGAAACCCTACACAATATTACATGACAAATATTTTTGTTAATCATAAGCATACAATGACGTTTTCTGGGTTCACTATCGGGTTTGTTCATACATATTAGGTTAAAAAAATATTTTGGGCTTTATGAGGAAATAAAACTCTAAATCCACCTCAAGAAATTGACTAAATAAGAAAACTTATCTACACATTTCTGTGACACCCCGTTCATATTCTACGATTGCTTTCGCCATATTTTCCTAGGTGAACGATCACTTTCTGCACTAACTGTAAACCCTGGCCGGGCCTGTCTGTTCCAGTCCGACGGAGACGCGGGCGGCGGCGGCGGCGGCGGCCGGAGGTTGCGAGGACCGCGCGCGTGCGCACGGGCGTTGGAGGACGCCGGCGCGGCGTGTCCTCGGCGCCCTCGCCGTCCTCGCGCCTGCCCCACTCTGTCGCGTGCAATATATACTCGGGTTTTCGTAACGTGGCGGATGACATTAGGTCATTTTAAATATTATTATTATTATTATTATTATTATTATTATTATTATTATTATTATTATTATTATTATTATTATTAGGCCATAACATCCCGTAAAGGGCAAAGGCCTCCTGCTTTAGCAGGGTTACAGTAGGTTGATATTCAATTTCACTAAAGTTCACTCAATTTCACTAAAATCGATTAATAGCACTGTGAATCATCATCATCTTTTTGCTGTTCATATCCTAGTTGCCTCCATGTTGTTCTCTCTTGGGCCAGTCTCGTCCAGGTGGGACCAGCTGCTTTGCATAGCTCGTCTGTCCATCTTCTCCTCTGTCTCCCTTGGTTTCTCCACCCATAACGAGGGTCCCAGGTTGTTGTAGTGTATGCCCATCGTTGCTGTTCTTGCCTTATAATATGTCCTCCCCGATGCCATTAGCTTATTTTGGCTTGCCGTACTGCATCTTTAATTTTAGTCTTTTTTCTAATTTCTGTAGATGGTATTTTGTCTAGGAGCGAAATATTTAACATTTTTCGTTCCATTTTCCTCTGGCATCGTTGTATCCATTTCATTTGTATTACTGTTAAGGACCATGTTTGTGATCCATAAAGCAATATCGATAAGATGCACGAGTCCATTACTACCTTTTTAGTTTGGAGCTTTATCTTTTTATTTAGCAAAATGAAAGAGAGGCTCCAGAATTTTCTCCATGCTAATTTAGTTCTTCTTCTTATTTCCTTATCTCCTCTATTTGTAAATGATATCAGCTGGCCCAGATACACATATTCTTGCACTTATTCTATGTGGCTGTCGTTCACCATTATTGATTTGGGTTCACTGTTACTCATTACTTTAGTTTTCGATAAGTTCATTTGTAAACCGACCATTTTAAATATATAAAATTATAAAATGAACATTTTTAATTAATTTGCGAACGTTCTTCTCAACGGGGCTTATGGCCTCAGAATGTGCTTATTACTGTTCCAAAGATTCATTTTACAAGGCAGATGTAAAAATGACCTAAAGTCATCCGCCACGTTACGAAAATCCACGTATAGTGGTCGGTGGCAAAGAAAGAACGCCGCGGAAGAGGCGGCCTGGGTCTGCGGTGGGGGGATCTGAGCGACACGCCCAACGCTTTCGTCAACAACCCACAGGTGGCCGGCGAGCGGGAGAAGGCGCCACTTGCGATTTGAAGGGCGTTTCGCGGAATCATTTTGCTACCGTTATTTTTCTTCATTCATTATTTATACAAAATAATTTAACTACATATTTTTGTACCTTTAGTATCTGAAGGATGTTATTGCAGTTTCAATTAATGCACAAATCCTACAATTTCTTTGCCCTTCTTCACTATTTTGTTGTGTTGAAGTTATGTGTACTTAATTGTATCAACTCAAAGTTTGCAAACAACTTGATGATTACAGATCCGAAATTATTTTCTTTTCATTATCAGATTCACTTCAATATCCAGAAAAAAAATTGAATTCTTTAGAGATTGCAAGACCTGAAATCGAATAGATTTACCCCTTTGGTTGATTCCTTGCTTCTTATTCACTATTATTTCATTTATTTGCATCGTACTACAGTTTCCTACGTAAATCACAAGGTCACGAAGATTGTTGCTAAAAAGTAAAAACTGTTTTTCAGTCGCTATGAACACTTAAAACGTTCGTGCAGTAGTTGTATTCTCAAAATCAGATATTTGCAATAAATATAAATTGATTCCATAATTCATTTCATTTGGATTGTGCATATCACCACTTCCATTCTATCTCAGTTTCTTTGATATCAGTAATTGAATTTCCAGGTAATAGAAAAGCTGTCTATATTTTCACAAATATAATGTGTAACTTTAATGTGTTTTGCTCTTTCTCACGCCCATGTTTTTTAAAAAATATTTTTAATAAAAGAATTTATTTCATTGAACACGTGATCAAAAATCACCTCATGAAATTGAGAAATGAAAACTATTTAGTATTTCATGGTTCAAGAGTTCAAAATATTATTTAATGTGTCATATTTGATAGCGAACTTATTATTTTCAAAATCTTTTAAAACATTTCTCTGAAATGTGAGTTTGCTACATCCTTATATGTTTGTTGAGAAGTGCAACATTTTGTTTGGCAATAAAGTAAAGAATCGCCAAATACTTCTTAGCAAGTAATTAATACCTCGTTTCTTTTGTATTTTCTTCTACATCTAACGTCACCTTCATATCTAACTTCTATAAATGGTAGAAAGATTTTGTAATACCATATAAATGAGTAAACATATTCTGTAATTTACCAAAGCTTCCTCCCTTCTAACACTTAGTTCATAACAAAAAGTGTAGGATCCCCTACTTGCAATATCAATTTATTTGTCTCAAAGGTACAAGATAAATTTGGTAATAACTTTTAGTAAATTATCGAACTACCACAATTTTCGGGACCACATGGAGTAAAATAATCATGACTAAATGACCGTTATAACGAATGAAGAAAAATGACATGTCGTAACAAATCTTCCGATGATAGTCACGGTTGACAAATTTAAAACTGCCTCTTCAAGATATGGAATTATACATAAAATAATACTTAAATGTTTTGACAAAGTATTTCTCAAGAAGCGACAATGTAGTGAATGACCATTGTGACGGACACAAAATGCTCACAAACGTTGACTAGATAAAAACAATGACTCATTAATAGTAAGACCTGGTACAAAAGCGAATATTATTACGACAAACGGTGTAGGTATTTGACACAACTCCAAACATGCAACCTCATGACGTGATTCATTAAATTAATATTAACATTTAGTCTCATTTTAAACCAGACAACTGAGCCAATACTTGTTGTTATCGGATAATATTCAAATATACATTACCATACTAAATGGACACTTAAATAAAGTAAATCGGTAGTGAACTGTTAAGGCTTCCCTCTTAAAAGCATAAGTGGGAAATAGAACTCAAAGGACATCGGGATACACATGCTCTGGAGGAATAACTATTTAACACCATCAAAAAACACAACTCCGTGGGTAAATGTTGAATATCCGAATTGCGAACATGAATTCACCTGAGATTCTATGCAAAAATATTAAATAAAACGAGAAAATCCACATCCGCTTCAAAACTAAACACACAACTCTCAACACGAAACTTGGAAGTATATTTTTATCCTTTGAAAAGAGAGACCATAACTCGTGTACTGAGCGCTAAGTGTGGATAATAAAATGTAGACTGTCGCTAATGACCTAAATGTTGATGCGACCTGAAATAAACAAAAAATGTAGACTTCCCTAGACAAATTAACATCTGCGAAATAAAATGTAAAAGATTATAATAGCAGTCTCCTTTAAAACCTCGAGTGAATGCACGGAATAACGAAGTTTTCCTCCTCTTAGTCTAATTACTCAACCACTACTCTTATTTTTAAAGTGCGTGGCGTGATTCAAATATCCAAAATTTAGGTATAAATTGTATTGAGAAAGAAACCTTTAGCATTAATATTGGACTTGTACGAGGGTAAGAAAACAAATCTGCAATTTTGCAATTTTGAAATTTTCAGATATTTTAGTGAAAACCAGAACTAAATCACATTTATAATTACAGTTCCTTCTTTTCGAGCAAAAAAATAAAGAAAAAATGTCTAGCCATTTTCTAGAAAATTTTGAAAATGTCACAAAGCTTCTATGTAAAAAAGTGCCCCAAAAACTTAAAATAGCTTGATATCTCCGGAAAGGAACCGTCAGATCTTTCTCCTGATGTTTTTACTAAGTTTCAGCTCAAATGCTTCTAACCTGACACATTCCTAATATGTACTTCCTTGCTTCCGTCCTTCCATTCATTCAAGCAGACATCTCAATTTTCGGATACAAAATTACGAGTATCTCGTCAAATGTACCAGTCTTATGCTTTTTTGGAACAACACTAATACAACTTAATCCAGATGTGTGTGCGTTGTTACCACTCAAAAAAATGTGACCCGGTATTTATCGCCTAAAATTCGAAATTGTATTGGTGAGTTGATTCCAAAACTTTACCTCCCTGTACTGCAATATAAGAGGGAAAAGTAAAAAATGAATTAAATCAGCCACAAACTTTAAACAACTAAAAGACATTTTTATTGAAAACAATGCTACCATCACGTTACCAAATCATGGCAAGGCAAAGTAATTCAAAAATTTCAAAAAGGTGAATGACATTCAGGTTAAAACCTGAAGCCACTTCTTCAAAACGCATAAACGAAACTCAAAAACCTACTAAGATGTCCATTATTGGAAGGGAAGATCACATTTGAAAATTGAGTGCCTCGAGTAGTCATGCCAATCCAACATTTCAAAGAATTTCTGAACTGACACCCCCTGTCCACACCCAAATAAAATATAAAAGAGGCCCTACAAGAACATCATTAAACACCAAAAAATACAATTAAACGACCTGCACAAAAAACCCTTTCCATGGAAAGATGATCACCAACATATTCTTAAATCGTGGTAAGGCGATATATTATAAAATATTCCAAAATGTAATTGAATATCACTTTTGTTCAATGCTTGAGATTTTACATCGAAGACTAACTACGAAACTACAGTAAATCCTCATTAACACGAATTCCAATGGAAATAAATAATCGGAGTTCGTGTAATAAAAATTCATGTTATCCGAGTATTATAAACGTCCGTATTACCGTATTCTCTTGCCGGGGCCGAAGTTTTGGTCGTGTTTTGGCGAAATTCGTGTTAAGCGAGTTCGTGCTAACGAGGGTTTACTGTAACAATAAGAACGCTCTAGAGAATCCTTCCAATGGCGCAATGGGTGTTCGTGCAACACAATGAAACGCGTCCGGAGAGCGCCGAAGTGGCGCGCGCCGCGCCGCGCCGGCTCACCTGTCACCACATCGTCGTCCGGAGTGCGTCGGCTGACTCAAGCGGCGGCCGCTGCGAGGGTCGTCGTAGTCGGAGAGCACCGCGAAACAAACTAAGCAAGCGCGCGCGGCCGGCGAGAAGCGACCGCGGCAGCGACGCCGACGGCGGCGGCGGCGGCGGCGGCGGCGGCGGCGGCGGCGGCGGCGGCGGCGGCGGCGGCGGTGCCCGTGGCGGAGGCGAAGCGGTGGTGGTGGATTTGACGGAGGCGGCGGCGGCGGCGGCGACGGCGGCGGTGGCGGCGGCAGCGGCGGCGGCGGTGGCGGTGGCGGTGGCAGCGGTGGCGGTGGCGGCGACGGTGGCGGCGGCGGCGGCGGCGGCGGCGGCGGTGGTGGCGGAGAAGCGGCGTCCAGGGCCAATAGCAGCCAGGGCGCCGCCGCAGCGAAGATCGCGGCCTCGCGATGTCACCAGTAAAATTTGAGCCGCTGATGGATTTCAATGCGCTACCAGAGGCGACGCCCCTCGCGTAGAGGCTAAACGCTTTGGCAATGGGGAAGGAATGATATTTAACCTGAATTTCAATTTTACCTTGTTTAATGTTGTAATAATACTATAAATATAATTATTGTAAATATAAATACAATAATAATTAAGAATAATGCATACAAAGAAATCTGTATATTGCATACGCATGTTTTGGGAAATAATTCTGGAGTCAAATAAACATGAAATCCATGAGAGGTTAGTTGGGGCATAGATTAAATTTATGTAACCCTTACACACTGTCTTAACATTGTGAAAATACGTACAGAAGTAATAATAATAATAATAATAATAATAATAATAATAATAATAATAATAATAATAATAATAATAAATTAAATAATAATTCTTACTGAACTGTTAAACAGATGTAACCCAATCTCTAAATAACCACAAGATTAGAATCGTAGTAGTTATTATCGACTTTGCCTTAACACCATTTTCAACTAGAAAATTCTGAAGCATGGATCATCGTAATTTCAAGAGTAACATAAACTATAACATATTGTCCTACTTTTTGTAATTATTTTTGGCAAATGAATTTATTTACCACAGTATACAAAGAATACATTATAAAGACTTGGCGAACAATCTTCATGAATAAATAAAATATATCTGATAGGGAGAATATCAATTAAATGTGAATAATAATATTAGTATGTAACAAAATAATAGTACTAATAACTACAATCTATGATACAATTCAATAATCACGTTTAATTTCTATGCTTTTTGAATTATTCTGATAAAAAACTCTGACTCATTTTTTCGTTCCTTTGATTCACATTATAACGATCGAAATTCATCATGTTTGCTTTTTTGTTATTTGCCTAGAGGGTAATTAGCCTTCGTACTCTAACCAAATATTGATGCTATCGCCATGTAAGTTTGGGGTTGCTAATTCAAAGGACTTAGCCTGAATTATTCCTGTTGACTTCAATATTCAATACCCTACCACACTTCGTAACACCTCGTGCAATAAATGCGTTCTTTTACAGTCAGCTCTTCTAATGTTACAGGCTTCATCGCATGATGAAAAGTAGGAGTATCAGTCCTGTCCATCTTATCATACAGCAAAACATTTGATTTACACACACAAATATGCTTTCATTTTTAATACCACCATATTAGTAATTGTTAGTGTCAGAGACTTTATTATTATATTATTTATTATTATTATTACTATTATTTTTTCATCTTTCAACTATTAATAGTTAAATTGTTGGGAAGGGATTCTGAAACTCAAGAAAACGTGCGCAGATGATTTTTTCCCTCAAACGTCACACACAGTTTTTGACTGTTTTTGGCTAATAAATAAATAAATAAATAAATAAATAGAGATTTTCGGAAGAATGAAGATCAGACCTATGGGTCAAAATCCTTCGTTCAGCCCTGGAGAAAAATGCAAAAGAAGAATAAGCAATAATGTAAGGTTAGTGGCGACGCAGTTTTTGTCAAGTGTCTGGGGGCAAAAGTTGTCAGGGTCATTGCACACAGGAGCATTGCGCCAAAAGACCGAATAGTGAAACCAACCTAATGTAATCTGTTCGATCTAGTGTCATTTTCATTGAATAATAAAGATTTCGAAAAGTTTTTCTGTCCTCCCAATTTGTGCTATATAGCCCTAGTCCATATTAGATTATTTCTTGAACAACTTCGATAAAGTGTCACATTTCATTTAAACTGTTGGCAGTCTTAGTGCACATTTTTTCTGAACATGTCTCATAATATTAACTAATTATGAAATGACTAAAGAGTTACAGTGGAAATTTCATTCTCTTTTCGAAGGCCATTGTATTTACCAATGGCAAAATTAACAAAATAATTATAATTCTATTAAAACAATTTTATGATAAACAAAATATCAGAGCATAAGAATATAAAATTATATAGTATAGCAATTATGTTAATTCTCTCCTATAATCTCCGAGAGAAGTTAGTCATAAACCAAATACCATTGCTTAAATAATTAATATATACTAGTGAAAACCCGTCAAAATTTGACGGTGCGATCTGAGATAAATGTAAAATACTGTGCGCAGACTAATGTTCACAATATGTTGGATTGTTTGGATCTTCAGGGTATAACGAAGATATTTTGTGATGTGGAGTTCCCAAAATTTTGAACACGTATGGCTCATGACCAGGTGGCAATGCAATATCGGCGCCAAATGACAGAAAAGAAAGAACACTATTATACTGACGGATATTATTTCTAAAGTTTTTTTATGTGTTATCATCTCCTATAAACAACTTTGATTTCTTCAGGTTCATTGCTTGAAGATAAACTTATTTTCCCATTTAAGCAACGCAGAGTAAACTCGTTTGCAGAATTTCCCTCACATGTGAAGTACAAAACTGACATTTCATAGTCAACGACCACGCAGAAAACGACATGATCTCACTATCAAGACACTTACGCTGACTTTCTCTTTCCCTGCGTTTAGTTAATGTACGTTTGCGTCTTTTGGGGCGCGTGGGCAACGTTTCGGAATTCGACATAACCTGTGAACAACTTCACTACTTCAGTACAACCTATCAAAACCCACTGTCCGAATGTTCTCTACAAAATTCACGAACGCAAATACAAAACTGTCTACGCCACAATGCAATTATTACACTGACACAAAACCTTGACGAATTGTAAACAAATCTCAACAATCAAAACAAAACATAACGCAGCGCCAGCATGAAGCAGCGTGGACATCTATCGACTCATGTATATCGATTTTGAAACAATCACCCTTTGGAAGAAAACAATTGACTATTGATAAGCGTACTATTAAAGAATGATTTAATTAATTAATTTACACCGTAAATGTTGGTGAATCAACACAAAAAATATCTGATAACACATCTAGGGATCATATTCTTTAATTTAAAAGAAAAAATACAACAATCGGTTCAGTAGAAGCTCCAAACGAAGCCATGGCAAAATACCTTATTTTTTTAAATATATAGATTTTTCTAATGAGTCTTACATCTTTTGCAGTTTAAGACAATGTCATATAAACAACATTTTGGTATTTTTTTATTATTCATTATTTCATTGAATTATTAAAACTATAATTTTCTTAGATATCTTTCTATTTTTGAAAAGGAGTAGAAGACAATATACATTGTATTGAAATGTTTACTAGCTGCTTCACTCAGCCAACATTTGCAAAACAGTAATAGTGACACACTTTAATTGCAAACATCAAGGAAACTTTCCTTTTAAAGAAATATTATGGATTAGAACGATTTATTCAGACGTTTAATAAATTTACAGTTATATTCAGGCTTTTAGGTTAATATCTTTTTATTTATCGTTGAAAGTCATGCCAATTCATCTTCACGTCAAAGAGAAGTGTTCCATATCGATAAAGCGAGTTCGGTTTACCCTTTTATTAGAGGAGAGCCGCAAGTATCACATTTTTCGGTGGTTCACCCCACATTTATACAACACAGAACACCCATTATCATACTATCTTGCATCATTGTCACGCCTTCTTTATTGAAAAGAAAATCATTTGCCAGTTCTCGGCTTTGGAATGTCCCAATGTTTCCCATAAATCCATTGTTCCTGAATTTGGTATTTCGAGACCACAAATTAATCAATTATATGAGTCTCCATTCATCGCATACTTAAGGCGCTATTGCAGTGACATCTAAGGCGTAGGCAACCAGAAACCGGAAAGTCATATTTAGGAGGAACATCACTTCAAGGGTAAGGGACGATAAGAATATGCGTGACCTTATGATTGATGTTTGAAAGTACTCCAACTGCTGAGGCGTGTCTGAATATGAATTACCACAAGCGATTGGAGTAATTATATTACACCGCTTAATGTTTCCTCATTGCGTTGTAAAAGGAGAAACCTTCTAATTTAGTATTCTGAGTAGACCTCGACTCTCAAATAATCATTATGTAACGATTTCAAGCTAAATTCAAGCAAAATTTAATGAAATTGAACAATGTGTTTTCTCGTGTATATATTACAAATACATTTTCAGGCAGACGAAATGTCGAATGGTTAACATAAAGAAGAGCCTCGTTCGGTTCGATTAGCAAACAAATTAACGGATGAATACGCGAAATGTCGAAGTTCCTTTTGACTGGAATCTATAAAAAATGAACAAAACACTGGTGCTTCTGTGAATAGGAGACCTGGCGCCAAAAAATCGTAATTCTGCTCTTCATTGCAGTGTTGCGTACAAGTGCGTACATAGCATTTATTGCGTAAATGGGAAATGGAAATACCTCCATAAAATGGCGAATGGGAAGACCTCCTCATTGGTAAATGGGAATACCTCCTCATCATGTGCACCAATCTTAAATATCTTTGGAATGAGAATAACAAACCTTCTATTTAAGAACGTCCTATCAAATTACAGCTCCAAAGTTTCTAATATGTCCAAGATGTGCCTGACACATACGCACACATTCAATCACACAGAAGTAATCATAAACTAGAGGTGCTACAGAATGGCACGGACTTTCCCGTAGTAAAGTTTTCTAATTTCCTTGGTGTGGTCTGACTTCAAGATATTGCTCCATTCTCTGGCCAGCTACCATATATCGACGCCCAAAGAACATTTTTTTGACATTTTTTTTCAACTTCTTGCTTTCCTAATAGTACAACCGAATTATTACTTAAAAATATTAAAGAAGAGTAAAATCTCGTCCTAAATAGAAATTTTCATTGAAAAATTCGTAGTCGTTTTTAAGAAAATGACAATTAAGCATTACTCTAAACGCGAAATTTAAGCTCTTTTTATTAGGAATCTATTGAGTTTTCGAAAAACTTCATTTAAAGTCATTTGAAACATATCCACTTACAAATGTAATAATGCATACAAATTGATGGAAATGTCCACATTAGCGGCGTGATAGATATTTCAAAAAAGTATACTTGTGTAATTTTTTAAGAAAAAAAAACAAAGAATACACCAAAATGAACTTAACGTCTTATGAAACAGTGCAATTAGTACTATCTATTGGGAAAATTTTAAGAAAAATGTGAAGCCATTTTTGAAAAACTGGCGTTTGAGCGTTTTAAAATTGCTTTATAAAGTTACTTTTTAAAATTGCAAATATTGCACGAATTATTGCCCGAATACTACTACAATTTCCCCAAAAATCTACATGAACTAATTGAAACAACTATTTAGGCTCAACAAATTTAATCTGAAGAAAAAATCTCTGTCTTCAATTCTGTAGTTGTAGGAAGACGCTGGAAAAATCAAACTTTTGCAATTTTCGAAAATTCAGAGTTAACCGTGAAATTATGACCTATGTCACATTTATAAGTTTATTTTTTTCTTATCTTACAAGAAATTTAAAGAAAAAATTTCGAGCCGTTTAAGAAATATAATTGAAAATGTCTGGTGGGCTTCACGTAAAGTACCTTCAAATTTTTAAGAATGTTTTTTCAAAATTTCAAAACTTCAACTAGAGCCGGATCTACAAGGGATTCTTTAATTTGGAAGAGTTCGTACGTGTGGTTGAGGCGGTAGTAGTGTTCACAGACGGACGGACGGACGGACGGACGGACGGACGGACCGACGGACGGACCGACGGACGGACCGACGGACGGACCGACGGACGGACCGACGGACGGACCGACGGACGGACGGACAGACGGATGGACGTTTTGAAAAAACACTTTTTCGGTATCAGGGGACCCCAAAACGCGTATTTTCGTTGAAATCTCGAAATCGATTTTCCGCAACATTACACAACTTTCCCTATACTACATATATTACTCCCGTACATACGTATGTATGCGGAAAAGTAAAAAACTTCTTTCGACAGATCTTAGTAAAAGCTGTTACTTTCGTGCCATGCAAAGCTAAAACATCAATTTTTAGCACTACTGCTAAAAGTGAATCGATGCTCAAATATTTAGATAAAACTTCATATAACAAAGAAAACAAAGTTCTATCGCCTAATTGTATCAGCTACTACTCACCTTAATATAGCGTATTTGTGATTTGTGTGCTTGAATTAAAATAAAATTAATGTTAGTAAAACTTTAAAAAATAGTGTATGACTCACGCGGTAAAAGTGGTTTTACCATTCGCATTGTAAACACTAATTTCGTGTCAGGGATCATCAAAACGGATTTTAATTCTCCATTTCTTGAAAGAATCTTCAGTTTCTTATGGTCTTTGCTGGAAATAAAGCAATATAATATAATTTTTTAAATTAATTTTATAAGAAAAAATACCTTAATTTCCAAAATTGAATGCAGGTTCATTCAAAAATTAAAATCTTATTCTGTAATAAAATCATAATAAAGTCATAATGACGTCATAGTCACGTACTACCTATTTACACATTAATATATGGTCATTTTGGTGAGGTCCATTTCAATGTATTCTCCGCCATGTGCAAATCTTGAACTAACCCATCTGAAGAACATTGTTTACATCGATTACAATATTTTATGTTTGGCAGGCGGTCTACTGCTGCAAGAATTATAAAACTGGAGATATCAGTAATCATGATTGATGTTGCTGAATGCAATCAATCTTGAGTAGGAAGTTCATGTACACGATATAATGGAAGACAATTATTGCTATACTGCGGTTTTGAACTTCAAAATTATGTTCATTATGTCCTTGAAAAATTAAAACAGCTTTATTTTGCAAAATAATTTTATATTAAAAATATTTGAGAAAAATTCAGACCAATTGTCAAAAACCTCTTATTTGAAACAGGAACATGAATTGTAGAGGAGACTTGGGCTTTTTTATTGGTTATTTAAGGTCGCATTAACATCTAGGTCATTAGCGACCACTATTTGAGTTAACGTTATGGTAACTATGAGGTTGAAACGAAATAGTGATGATAAGGTTTGAATGGACGAACACAAATACAACCATGCTCGAGGCGGGACTCGAACCGGCGACCCTTAGATCCGAGACCTCCTACTGCCTTAGCGATCTCGGAGACCTGGGCTTGATGGCGCTGCCTGATGAGTTTTTAATTTTTTTACATAACTCAATTTACTTTTGATAAGTTTAACGATATCAATGAAAACTACCTTCATTAGGCTCCCTTATGGTACCTACTTTTTATTCGTAAATTGTTGACTGTCGAACTTTTAGTTATTAAAAGTCATCGAGTCAAGATGTACCAACCAACCCCACTTATGAGTGATTTGCAGAGGCCATGGGGTTGGTTGACACTAGCTTGGGGTGGAATGGCACCCTCTTTCCTTGAGAATATGAAGTAATAAATCAGTCAAAATGAATTATTTCTAAATGTTTTGTTTACGCAATGAAACAAGTTTATCATCATTTAGTCTTGCAGAACATCTTCACATTTGTATTTGCCAAACTTGCCATGGAACTTATACTTTCTAGTAATGAGGATTAGATGAAAGATTACTTATTTCTATTATTTTCTATTTAAAAATAATCTGAAGGCATCCTATTAATAATTGCAATAAAGAAACCTAAAGGGTATTTTATTGATCTCCTTTGGTCACAGACACGTTCAGGGGGTAGAATATCGATTGCCTATTGCTCTACTAATAGTACTCTACTAATAGTAGTGTCCGTGTGAAGTGCAGTGTGCTAAAGAAGAAGAAAAAAAAGTAAATTATGACAAATAATTAGCATCAATGCAGCGTCGCGCTGTCCTGGCTTAGACCAGTTCATCGCCGGAGCCAAGGCGCTTCTATCCGATACGCACCATCGACACATCATCCAACCCAGCACAGAATCAAACAAAGAAACACTTCAAAGCAGACGAACAACAAAGAAATACCCAGCCTAGATAGTCTAGGTTGTTAAGTCTGAAGGACTAGGGCTTCCTAGGCTTGAAGCATCGCGGGTTCGATTCCCCCCCCCCCCAGGGCATGAACGTTTGTTTGTTTCCGTAAGCGTGTTCTGATACACTTCTAAGCATTGCAGGTAATTGCAATAAACAAAATGTTAAACTTTTGCAATTTTCGAAAATTGAGGAAGAAATAAGGCCATTTTTAGGTATCCTTTTCCCTACCTGAGGAAAACGTTTAATCAAAAAATTCAGAGACATTTTTGTGAAAATTATGAAAATGTTATTAAAGATTCTTGTACAGAGCCTTAAAAATCAAAATAGCAAGGTCCTACGGAAGCTGTATGGCTGATGTTGGAACCTAAGGACCAACCAACTCCTTGTACCAACCATTCCCGGCCTCCCCTGCCAATTAAAGTCACGAAGCGTTGAAACTTCAATGGATTTTGTGGCGATTGCTTATTATTTTATTATCATATAATTGAAAAAATAGATGCGAACTCCAAACAAATAATCACTTGAATTAATAAATTAAAATTGAATATTTGTCAGTTCTTAGTAAGAAGAACTGAAGCTTTGTCAATTACCTACTAAATAATACATAAAAGGTAATTTAATTGTATCCCAAATGTGAGAAAAATTGATTTTTCCATTGCACAAAAACATACAAGTAAACGGTAGAACAAAAGCATATCCTACATAATATCGTGCGAATGTATCACATCTATTGGCTCATTTTCTTCTGCAATTCCATTCAGCGAGCTGAGGTGCATAATCTAAGGAAAAAGAATGGGCACAAGTTTGTACGAGTAAAACACTAAGATAAGACATGTACTAGTAATAACATAATAAATGTATTTAAGGTCAGAGTGCTTGTTAATGTAGCACATTTACACAATTTCATGGCATCAAAACAAAAAAATCCAAGTCTTTTATTTTAATAAATTAAATAGAATTTTTAAGGAGGAATTCAAAGTCTGAAAATGCGTGTCGTCAGAGGTTCGCTTAACAGAGAATTTGTGTGATGACTTGATAGTTATTGAGATACATAATACAATTTACTGAATATAAAACGCCCGATTAAGCAATTTTTTTCAATGTTCTTCCTGTATGACGGTCCGAATGCTCCATTTGCAAATAATAACTTCTCAATTTCTTTTTGTTCTTGTTACTGTTTTTCTTGTTGTTGCTGATTCACTGTGGATCAAGATCAATACAAAAGGTAGCAAGTTTCTTTATGTGTATCGAGTTGTTTGCATATTACCATCTGCTCTTTCCGTGTAGTTATGGTTTAATGTTTCTCTTTGTGACGTTCAAATTACGTAATATAACAAAAATTCTACTTTTCTTATTCCACCGCTAATATCTACATTACTTTTTATTGACTTAATCCACCTTATAATATGTATTAGTAAAAGAGAAATTATTTTCAGTCCATATTTTTCTTATAGAAAATGATGAGGATGATGATAATAATCATAATAATAATAATAATAATAATAATAATAATAATAATAATAATAATAACAATAATAATAATAATTAATTTGAACTTGTAAACGGTCCAGCAGTAGGAATAGATTTAT
Organism: Teleogryllus occipitalis; assembly: GCA_011170035.1. Taxonomy (NCBI): domain Eukaryota; kingdom Metazoa; phylum Arthropoda; class Insecta; order Orthoptera; family Gryllidae; genus Teleogryllus; species Teleogryllus occipitalis. The sequence continues at coordinate 348,524 of BLKR01000040.1, forward strand.
ACATGACTATTACTACTTGACTATAATATCTCTATTTTCTATACATTCTCTTTTAAATTAAAGCCAAGGTACCTTCTGCACACTTCACTTCACTGAATAGAATCACGTATTTACATTTTGTCGACAATATAGAGAAGAAGTATTGAATTTACTCCAAAAATTTGAGGTCAAGATTGAATAGTAAAGTCCATTTTGATGATCCTTGTGTTGACTAAAGTAGTTAGTATCACATATCTATGCAGTTGAAAGGATACGAGCGGATTAAAAGCTTTTGAGTTTCAACATGATACACACGTCAGAAGTAAGGTTTATTAGTACCTTTCCAAAGATCCATAAGATATTTTGATTGGAGGTATTTCATGTTAAGCTTTTGCAATATTTCAACATTTTTCTTTAGATTTTGTGTAAAAATAGAATACACGGTATAAAATATAGTGAATTCTGTACACCAAGTGTCATTTTCATTAATATATTAAACATGATATTGCTTGTTGGTCGTCCTTTTTTTCGAATTTTTTTCCCTTGAAAATATACGAATAAAACATTATTGGGCAGACCAAAGACTTCCCTAATAAATGTTAATAACACGTACGTTAATGAAATGTGTCTCTTAGTTAATTCGAATGTTGAGTAATTGAAATGTTTTCGATATCCCCTTGGAGTTCGAATGAGAAAGTGAACTTGGCGTGTTGCCGCACAAGTGTGCGCCATAGCCGCGGCGGCCCCGGTACCCCAGCAACGGTTACATTTTACAAAGGATGGCGTGGCAGCCGGCGTAACGGATGGCGAATAGGTGCTCAGCGAGGCACCTCGCGTATCCCGCGCTGGTAATACTTTCGACGCCCGACATTGTGCACAACACTAAATTGCTAGTACAGGGTCAAATGAAGAGATGGGAGACCCAGTGCAGCGCTCTGACATCGATTCATTGATTAGTGATTCTGGGCGCATCAACTGCTACGGCCATAAACATATGCCCGTACTGCATTTTTTATCGCGGGAGGTGTCGGCGATCTTCCCCCACTAGATGGTGATATCCGGCGCCGACCTACCAGTCGGTTTCAAGGCTTTCCCCACCAGGTATCTAATCTCCCTATTGGTCTCCCAGGATGTATGGTAGTTTTGTGCATGTAAGCGTAAGAGGTGAGGAAGGGATAAGACCGAGGAAGGAAATATCGCGTGCGATCCGTGGCCTGTTTGTTAGGTTACTGCTCCAGTATTTGCCTGATGTTGATTTCTGATTTGCCTGATGTTGATTGATTTGCTGATGTTCATAGGAAGAAAACACGGAAAATTACTGGTGAGAGCAACTGACCGCTACAATTCGCAATACAGCTAAAATACGATCAGAAACTAGTATCGAAAATCCTGCCACCGTCGGGACTCGAACCTCCCGGTCAAAGCCACTGTAATGACACCAAATGATGCCCTGCGCCATCTGAGCAGGTCATTTAAACGAGAGAGAGAGAGAGAGAGAGAGAGAGAGAGAGAGAGAGAGAAGGGGAAGAGAGAGTTCTTCCATCAAAATGCTTTGAAAAGAAAATTGCTATTCGGGCAGTTCTCTCTACAGTACTTTGTAATGATTCTGACCCGAACTAGACTTGTAACACTTGTACGTAGATATAAAAGTATTTTGTTTAATTAGAAAGCCACCGTAATCCTCATGGTGAGGTGGGATTACCAGAGTTTCTAGAAAGTCATTCTGAAATCATATTTTGAAGGTTTAAACTAAAATTGTTTCTGTCTTTGGGGCATTTGTTCAAGTGTTCAGCACATCTTAAGGCTATGAGTTCGAATTTTGCATAAATTATAGATAATTTCACCATGAAGGCCTTCTTACAGCCACATGTATCTTAGCCCAAACATTTCATCATATCCATCCCAGCTATGTAAAAAAGTGGTTTAGTTAGGTGATTCGGACACCGAGGAGACGAGAAATGCTGAAGGTGGGAGTCACATTATTCAGTCATTCATAAATATCATTCCCCCGATAGTTTCATTACTCCTTCCGGCTCATAAGATCTGAAATAAGCCTAAGGTTACATCAGTTACGCCAGTACCAAACAAATGGAACACTGAGATACGAGTCCATGCAAGTACCAGGAATTCAGTTTGACCGTAAATTAAGCTGAAAAAGTCACATATATTTTGTTGTAGGGGCAGCCTGTAGATCTCTTCATTTGGTATTGCGCCTCTTAAAAAAGAGTACGGTAAACGCGAAGGAAATTTCTTACTCATCGCTTGTTCATCCGATAGTGGAATATGGAACAATTTGTTGGGAACCACACAAAATTATGCAGGGTAAAAATTCCGAAAGAATTCAGCGCAGGGAAGCTAAATTTACTTTCAGGGACAAGAAAATGGCACGGTGGGATTCACGCAAAACCAGACGAACAATGGCAAGACTCTGAGCTTTGTATAAAGCTTATGGTGGCAATTCCATCTTGGAAAGAAATTAATCGGCGGCTAAGTATTCCTACATTCATCAGTAGAGGGGATAATAGGCACAAAATAAATTTAAGACCGCAGGGAACGGATGTCGGGAAAATTTCTTTCACAAATTGAATGATACGGAATGGAATAGATTACCTTTAAAAACCCTTGCACCTTTTCCTCGAAGCGTTTAACAGTTTAGGAAATTAATTTAGAGTATTCGTAAGTAAATGACAGCCTTAACTAAGAATAGTAGGTTATATAGCGATATATAAATGTTATATTGTGAAGTGAGGTGTCGTGCAGTAAAGTGAAGTACAGTCCGGTGCCAGTGCCGGTCTTAATTGTACAAATATTCTGTTTGAATTTAGATTATTGACATTTCTTTTCTTTTTTGTGTAACTTAATGTTTTATGAATCGTCAGTTTTTATATTATTTTATCATTATTATTATTACTATTAGTATTGTTATTTGCATGTTGTTACATTACCTTATTTATGCAATTAACTTCCACTGGGCTACACTCAATTGCAGTTTAAATAAATTGAACTTTATCTTGGCTTTTTTCGCCCTTAAAAATCCATGTCTTCGATTGGGTTTGAACCTGCCAACTAAGGTATATGTTTCTGTACGCTTACCGTCTCATGATCGAAGGAGCGTCGTGTAGATCTTAAACAATCCTAGATATTGAGATGAGGTTTACATGATAATAAACCACAGGAATACGAGGAATGAAAGTATCATTTTCACATTCTCATGTACTCTGTTAAAAGAACGAAATAAGAGCATTGAGAACGAATGCTGCAAGGAAAAGTGTCAAAACTTGGCAGAAAAAAACACTGATCCCCTGATACCAGGAAAGTGTATTTTCTCGCTCGTATTCACGGTATTATATTACTTCATCGTATACTTATAACTCGTCCGTCAATCTGTCTATGGATATCAATAGCGTTTAAACAGCACAAAGAATCTACACCAAAATTGGTATTTTCTGTTTGATATGGTGATGAAATTTTTTTCTCAGAGAGAGCAAAGTATATTCATAAATTATAGATGCTACAACAACACATACTTTCTCGTATTATTTGTCTGGCATTATTTGCAATACTTTCTTTGTATTGTTTGCAATAAGAGTGGTCGCCGAAACTGGGACCTCCGGCATTCTAATCGTCACAAAACGTGGATTCTAACTACACAATTTATTGGAAGAAGTAATTTACTACATATAGTAACAAGATTTATCCACTTTTGGGACACTAGGGCTCAATAGTACGAGATTTCTATCGAAAAATTGATTTTTGCAGTAGCATTAATATTTTTTTGAAGCGAGAAAGTAAAACGATAATTCCATTATTCGTGTTGCAGATACACTTTGTTACAATGCTCAAAACACAATTATGTATTTTACTTCTCTAACATTATAGTTTTGTTGTGGTTTTATGTCTTTCATCTGTTAAATCTGAAATTGAATACCTCAGGACAAAAAGGTTGTATCTCACTTATTAAAACCAGTACACAGCACTGTGCAAAATGGATTGTATCCATGTTTGAGAATGTCCCTACCAAGACAATGCTGGTTAACCAAAATTAACGTTAATTACTAAACGTTAATTAATTTAAAGAAATAAACAATTTCCATTGATATTAGGGTTGCAATCAGTTTTAAGGAATCTGCTAAGCGCTTTTTGCGTGTTACAACCTTTTTGTCAGGAGGTATTCAATTGTTGATTTCATTTATTCTGGTATAACAAACCGTATATTCTAAGGCAGTGGTGTCATAGATCTCGAACCCAAAGGTCGCGGGTTCGGTGCCCGCCTCGGTCATGATTGTATTTGCGTTCGTCCTTTCACCCCTTATCATCATCCTTATCATATCGTTTCATCTTCACAGTTATCATAACGTTAATACTAATAGTAGTCGCTAATGACTTAGATGTTGATGCGAGTTTAAATAACAAAAACAAAAGTGTTATTCTCCTGTAAAAGATCCTCACCTTATATAAAAGCAGCAAAAAAGTTAAGCTTAAAATGTATCCCTTGGAATGTGTAAGTGGTAGGTAAGTGAAGGCAGCCGCCCAGCGGCGGAAAAAGCGCCGGCGGAAGGGGGTGGTCGATGACACCGCGCGCGCCCTGGGCGGAGGCGTCGAGGCCGCGCGCCCTTGCGCCGAGGGGGTGGGGCAGCGCTGCGCTTTCGCCGCTTTCGCCCTCGGCGCGGCGCGGCGCGGCGGGCGGGCGGAATGCCGCACGCAGTGGGCCAGGGCAGCGCCTTTGCAGCGCGCACCGCGAACTGTCACGTCGGAATGATGGGATCGATTATATGAGGTCCCAGGCGCGTCAACTGCTATGCTCCCTTAAGTGTTATGCATGTTATATCACCAGAGGAGGAAGTGTTCCTTTCCCGCTAATACATGAGATCCGGCGCCGACTGACAAGGTCGGCTTGCGAGGGTTTCTGCTATCTTCGCCAGTAGGGCTCTAAACTCTCGACTGGTCTTGCGACATAAGGCATACTGTAGTGCAAGTAAGTGTGTCTGAGTGTATGTATATAAATGTGTGTGTGTGTGTGAGAGAGAGAGCGAGAGAGTGAGTGAGTGGAGAGAAGAGGACAAGGACGAGGAAGAAAACATCGTGCGGGATCCGTGGCCCGTTCATTAAGGTATCGCTCCGAGATTCGCCTAGTATTAATCGAATAAAATACCTATTAGAATTGTACGAAAAAAATCTATCAGAGCTTCCAGCCACTAGAATTCTGCAGAAACTGAATTCGAACCAGCTATCTAGTTAGGGTCGAAAATACGCCTCCGCCGGGACTCGAATCCTAGGACCACCTGATCAAAAGCAGTAGTACGTTTTGGTCCTGGTCCAACTTATCCTGTATCAGGTCGATTATCACGTCAGATTATCACGTCGGAATCTCTCAAAAAGCTCATAAAGCTCAAAAAGCTTTCATCAGGCTTCAGTTCTAATAGACTCAGAAATATCTTTCTGCATTTTCATTATCCCTCATGTGCTGAATAATCACTTCAGTGCGTCACATCAACCAATCTCGGTGTGCTATTACGTCTCGTTATCACGAGGGTTGTCACGTCATGCTACTACTAGCAAGTCCTGTCTATAAACTAGACACGTGTCATGGATTTCTAGCGCCGGCATCCAATAACGGGATTTCGATTGACGAGTCCAGTCCTTCATGTTTTGTCGTCAACGATTAATGTGTTCATACCTTGCACATTACGTAGTTTGTGACGACACCACTAAAAAAATTCGACACTAATAAACAATAAGCATGTAAATAATGAAAAATACAATACTCATAGCACCAATAAATGGCAGGAACTTTATGGTAAATTTTTACTCAAGTGTGTCAGGAATAAACTAAAGTATTTGTTTAGGATTAAGAAGTAATGTATATATTAAGAGTTCATGTATTGTCACGAAAAATTTGTTACTTTATCTACAGAGCGATATGATCGCCATACATTTCCCAATCCTAATTTAAACTTAATAAAAGCTTCAGGGAAAAGTTTAAATTGCTCCAATAGAGCGAAAATATTATACTACGTAACAATTGCTAATAATACCAAAAAGTATGAGCTGTTGTAACACATTGAGTTTTATTCTGTATTTGACTAAAAGGAATAACATACAGTGACCTATTACACACGACGAAAACAATATTTTATTTTATTCACAAGTTCCAAACCGCTTCTTAATGGCCAGTGACATGCTGTTTCAGTACGTGTTTCTTATCTATGGTGACGAAAATTTTGATTTACTCTCTTGGGCGCTCCAAGTGGAGGCACTCCCCCCCCCCTTGATGACGGCGCATCAAATTATTTGGCCTGGCGTAATCTAATATTTTTTTAAATTTTGAATTGTACTAAAAATGGAAATAAATCAAGTATTACAACGATAAAACACTTGATCTATTCAAGGAGATACATCACGAGTTCCTTCCATCACTCTTCAGGTAACCTTACTCCCGTGAATAATATAGTATCTCTTTATCTTCTTGTATAATAAATTACTTTTATCTATGAGGGACAGATATCATATTCGCACTTTAGTCGATCGTGAGGTAATACTTTCCTGTACTAAACAGGAATTATCTCTTAGTCCTCTCTTACTATCTATCAAGGTTGGTTTGCACTCAATTTGATTTATTTAAATTAATATTATCTTGTAAAAAATACTTACGTTTCTTGTAGCAATATTTCTCTTTTCACGTTTTTGAGTAAGAGCGTTTGAAGTAAAAACGTGTTTTTACTTCAATGTAATTTCATGTAAAATCTGCCCTCTTTCTTTAAATTTGTTCACAATTGAGGCATTCGGGTATAGGAGAATTTCTGTCATTTTACGAAAGTCAAATTATTGACTTACCACGCCTCTCTTGTAAATAAGAAACATGGAGTTTCTTTATATCATGTTAGCTTTAGAATGTAGAAAATTGACAATGAAAATACATTCACGCTTTATGTTTCATTAGTTATGTGTAGCACATTTCCGTTAGCTAATACGATTGTTGCAATTTCGTAAGTAACGTGAAATGTCAGTTATCACTATTTCCGCCCGAACGCCTCAATTGTAATTATGTAAATGAAAATATTTAAGTGGTTAGGCGGAAGAGCAGGCTTTACGGCCTGAGCCTCAACACATTTAAATACAATATTATTATTATTTATTTTTTCACAGTTTTCTGGTACATGTTTGAGGAGTCATACAGATATTTCTATCAAAGCATGATTTCCGTAGTACATTACTTTTAACAAAAATATATTTATTTTAATTTAAGAACTAATTAGATGGTAAACATTTCTAGAAATATAAATTTAAACACTTAGTTTATAAATTAAAAAGTGAATAATTCTTTAACACAAATTTATTTAGGAACCCCTAATCTTCTGAGGAACGCGTGCTCAGAATCACAGCTTTCTGTAGATTGATTGTCTCGATCCCCAGTTTTTTCAGAGAGTGCTTCAGGACGGTAGGTATCACATCTGTTGCTGAGAGGACGATCGGCACAATCTCCACCTCCAATACATGTCATTGGTCCTTTACAACTCGTGTAAGTTCCCTGTACTTTTGAGTTTTCTTTTTGTGTGTTGTGTTGAGGTTGCTGGTATCTACAACTGCTATGTCTATCAGCCACACTTTTCTTTTAGTTTATCCCAGAGTATTACATCCGGCCTGTTATGATGAACTGTTCTGTCGGTCAATACGCTTCGATCCCTGTATAATTTATATATGTTATTCTCCATGATATTTTGTGAATGGTACTTGTAGTAGGGTGTATCAAATTCACTAGCAATTCCACATTTCCTTGCAAGTTTGGCGTGGATGATTCGTGCTACCTACCGTGCCTCTGTTTATAATCCGTTGGGGCCAGCATACTGCAACCCGAAGTAATGTGCTGGATCGTTTCTTGGCTTACACCACAAGCCCGGCAGATATCAGAAGGCACTTCAGGGTCTTTAATAATGGCCTTGAGATAATTTCGTGTTGCAATTACCTGGTCCTCGATTGCTATCAAGAATCCTTCAGTCTCGGGGTAGAGATATCCTATTTTATGTCACTTGTACGACAAGCAGGCGTCGACATTTGATTTGGCTATTTCTGTAGGATATCTACCATGGAGTGCTTTTTGTTTCCATTGTTCTAAGTGCTCGGCGTGTGTTGGTTGTTCGTGTAATACATTTTTTTGTTTAAGGTTGAGTGGTGTATAGTTCTCGTCTACTTGCTGTATTTCTCTGTATAGCTGAAATGACAAGGCTTTCTCATTGAAATACTCTCTCAGGTCCGTTATCAGTTTTTCATGGAGATTACCAATATTTAAGATGCCCCTACCCCCTAATTTCCTTGTAGTGTTATTCTTTGGATAGAACTTTTTGAATGGTGATATTTGAAACGAGTCATTTGGACCCTGATAATCCTCTCCAGTGAGTCCAAATCAGTTCTGGTCCATTTTATAATGCCTAAGGAGTAAGTAATCACAGGAAGGGCATATGTATTAATTGCTGTTGTAAGATTACGAGAGTTGAGGGGGGTCTTGAGTATGGTATTCAATCTGTTGGTAAACTCTGTTTTTAACTTCTCTTTTATCTGACTGTATATAATCATTTTATTTTGTTGTATCCCCAGATACTTGTAAAACTCATCCATTCCCAATGCAGTGATGATCTCTCTTGATGCAGTCTCGTGCTCTGTGCTATCTGTGAATTTTCCCCTTTGAATACTTTGTATTTTGCATTTTTCTATGCCAAACTGCATGCCTATATCACTAGAGAATCTTTCAGTGATATATATTAGCTTCTTCAGACCCTGTAGTGAGCCAGAGTATAGTTTTATGTCATCCATGTATGCCAGGTGAGTGATCACGCACTTCTCTTGTCCTTTCAGTTCAAATTCCTGTTTGGTGTTGTCCAATAAATATGACAGGGGGTTAATGGCCAGGCAGAACCAAAACGGACTGAGGCTATCGCCTTGAAATATTTCCTGCTTAATCTTCTTCTTCTTCTTCTTCTTCTTCTTATTATTATTATTATTATTATTATTATTATTATTATTATTATTATTATTATTATTATTATTATTATTATTATTATTATTGCTGTTCTTCGATGCTAAAACTACTCCTCTTTATCCACAATACACTGTAAAAGTAACATTGACTCATAAGTAGACAGAAAAATCAATCGTATTTAAAATGAAAAATTGCGACTTGCCAAGAGAATGAATATATTCTTGTATACAGTACGTGTTGCAGCCAAATGTGTGTTGCGGGTTGCATGAGCGGGGATATTAAGATATTTCTACTGAAAAACTCGTATTGCGAGGACTTGGTATGGAAATGGTGGATAAATCTTGCCCATGTATGAAGTAAATTACTTTATTAATACATAAAGTAGTAACGTAATCTGAGTACGTCAGTAATTCACGTTTTCTGAGACCTTGACAGCGAAAATTTTGTTTACAGCAAAACTTCTGTTTGACCGCCCGTCTGATGGTAGTCAAAACTAGCGCCTAAACCGTCGATACGATTTTCTCCAAGGTTGACAATCCCTGATCGATCTGGTCTAACTCAGGCTCCGCGAATTGGAAACTGATATTTTTATTTTTGGAGATACTTTACAAAAAGCCAACATTTTTAACATTTTCAAAAAAATTACTCCTAATATTTGAAATCTTTTTCTCAAATAGAGCGAATCACGCTTATAAAATTACGCGAATCTGATTTTCGTTGAACTCTACGAATTATCGAAATTTGTGAAAGTTCAATATTTTGTCGGTGTCTTCCTAAAACAACAAAATTTAATACAGAGATTATTTCTTAATGAAATCTTTTCTTCAAAGATAGATCTGAAAAAAAGGCACTCATGTACAATTTTTTTTGAAAATATGTGTATTTTTTTAATATTTCTGCCTGAAATGTAGGCAATTTTAGAAACAAAATTTTCTCAAAAAAGTTCCCACTTTTTGAATTATTTTTCAAATATTTTTTCTCCAAAAGAACAAAATACGCTTATAAGACCGGCGGCGGTTCCTTTTGCGGTGAATTCCCTCTATTTTTGTACATTGCAAAAGTTTAAAATTGTAAATATCTATAATGATAATAGATTTTCCTTAATTATGTTATTCACAATTATATCTATAAATAAGGTTATGTACATTTTTTGGAAAATATTAGTAGTTTTTGCGTAACTTTCAGTTTAATGATCAAAAGTACAAATGTTTTCCGAACCTGTCGTAAGCCTTTAATATTAAAACTAGAGATTTGTCTCAGGGTAAGCTATTTCTCAATGTTTGATCATTAAATCATTTCATATAGTTTTGTTTTGTTTTTGTTTTTTGAAAAAATGCAATATTTGGGGTGTAATTTACTGAAATATGTTTGGAAACAAAACACAGTTCAAGTCCAACAATATGAAGGAAGATTTTTCTAAACATGCTTTTCGCGAGTACAGCAAAGTAGGTTTACAACAACATGCTATAAACCTGTTTGTTATTCAATTCTGTGAACTTCTGAAAGATGCAAATCTGCAAAAGTTGCAAATTCTAATATATTGCGCTTCTTTTGCCGCAGTCTTTCATGAGTTAGTTGATGAATTTGTTGGAAGCCTGACTGTCTGTCCGTCTGTACGTGGCGCGGCAGTCCGCGTACGGGGCCTACCAGCAGCGTCCCGGCCTCGCTACCATGGGTCGAAGGGGTACGTGTGGTTAGCACGAAAACATCTCCAGGCCGTGTTCTGGTCTACTTAACCTGAAAAGTGAGTTTTCTCATCGTCAGATAGCAACATATACTGGGATGTTTATAATCTTCCCGGACAGGGAATCGAACCCGGGGTCACGTCATGGAAGCGAGCACGCTGAACAATGAGCTAAACCGCGAGAGCATTTGTTGGATACAATTTGCATTATTATAATACGAATATTACATAACGAGATGAAAGAAGAAAGATGAAACGAGAAAGAATTTGCTGTTGTAACTGTTTTGAAAATAGTCCTTTTAGTAGTCCTCATGCAATTATGCCCCGATTGAATTATTCTTACTTGCCTGTATGATACCCAACAAATACTGTTAGGATTGTGATTTCATTATATTTTGTTCGTTTTGTTGATGAGTAAGAAATAGCAACTGTTTCTGACTGCTATGTATTTACAAATTCGCACCTCAAACTCAAGGATTGATAAGGAGTTTTACAAGATGGCTATGATGTGTTAGTAAGGACACAAATTTCAGTATCATAATTTTACATAACCGTTACTAATGTGACAAAGTGTTGTAGCACCACTAAGTTTTCTTTATCGATTTTTGAAACAGAATTGAGCATTAATTTCTTATCCAACTGTAGCCCACCTATGGAGTTTTATTCCAGCGGTTTCTATTAAATTATACGCAACTGTGTTTTTTAGCAAATTATGTTATTATTATTATTATTATTATTATTATTATTGTTATTATTCACGATTATTCCCCTTTAAAGAGAGCGTTTGAACTTGAATTCCTTTATGATGATTGTTTGTGTTTTCTCTGGGCCCATATTTTCTTCATGTGTTCACTGTGTTGTTTCTTCCGCTCTGCTGTCCATTTACATCCTGGCCTCTTCTAGCTTTCGTGTCAAATGTATATTTTTTGATAGTGTTCCTGAATTCTTTTCTATTTTCTGCATCATTTATTGTAACGTGTGCTTGTCTGAGATCCTCCTCGACTTATTATTATTATTACTATTATTATTACTATTGTTATTATTACTATTATTATTATTATTATTATTATTATTACGCCTGCATAATGTCTTTCAGCCAAGGCGTCCTGAGTGTCAGCTAAATAAAATATGAAGGGGTTGGGGGGAGTAACAGAAAACACATTAACAAAAGCAACCCTCACGCTATTCGTAAATGGTATCTCGATTTTTGTCGAAGTATATCTCATCTTGTTAGCATCTAAAGCCTCTCATCAATAAGACACAGTGGCAAGACAAGCTCCACTTTCAACAAAATCGAGACATTACCATTTACATTTACAACATTTACATTAGCATTTACAGTGGCTACGCACTCAATTCTTTTAAATACAGTAGGAATTAATTTTCGTTTTGACCGCAGATGGGTGCATTTCGGCCCACTGTGCGCCGGTTAGTTAATCCGGGTGGGAAGAAGGGGGCGTGGCGGCGGCGCGGCGCGGGGCGATGGGCGAGGGGCAGGGCGTGGAGCAAGAGCTCCGGAACCCGCGCGTGCCGCCCGCGGCCGCACAAACAAGACTATTTCCTTCTACGAATGCTTCGATCTAAATTCACGGGCGACCTTGCTTCACGTGTTGTGGCCACCTCAAAGGAAATGTTTAGGGTCGGTTCCAACTGCTGTACGCAATAATCGACGGGGAACTCCCCTAATGGTGGTGAAACGTCAAAGATATTAGGGTGTATTCGGAATAAGAAGACTGTTAAGCATTGAAATGATGTAGGTAGTGCAGTATTTCATTGCGATACTTCACATGGGAGTCCTATTTCAATACGTTTTTACATGTCGGTCAAAAGAGTTTCAAAGAAAAATATCTCTTATGGATGGCTACGGAATAAATGGAAAACAAACACCCTTAAAAGAGAAGAGCTTCAAAACCACATTATTATTTCATACTAACAGGTCTTAGAATTCCGTGAAAACGGGAAAACCGTTTTGAAACGGAAAAAAAACTATGGATCATAGTACTTTATTTTCTTATAAGGTTAAAAGTACAGGAAAAATTAACCTAAATATTGCGACATAGGTCTAATACTTGTTTCTTCATTTGGATCTCCGCACCTCACAATTTAGTTTTTAATTAAACTTCAAATGTATTTTCGCTTACTTTTGTATCCTTGTCTGAAAACATTTACCGTTGTGCCTCAATATTCAAATTTTACGGAATACGGATTAAATGAAATGTGAGAGCACTAAATTGTTTCTAATCGTACTCAATATTCTTCATAAGATTTCAGACTCGCTGCTACATTATCCGTTGCGCCCCCCCCCCCTACGACCCGTACTTCAAGATTCCTGGAAATGCCCTCTTCTTTTAGCCTGAATAAGAAAGAAGATTTATTGAAGTACACTTTATTTTAATTTGTTGTTTCTATCAATTTGATTATGTGTTTTTAATTGAAGAATATAAATTCATAAAGTGCCAAACGATTTTCTACAAAATTAGGTGAGTATAATCAAATGATTTTTGTTCTCCAAATACCTCGCGAGGATATTTCTGAGAACTGAGTTTTCTTCCAAGCGCTCGACAATACCTTGGAAATATCACGATCACAAATTGCGCTAATATGTTCACGCACCAAAGGGTTGATTGTGTCCATCCTATTCGCAAAGCCATGATCGAATTCAGAGAGCTGGGCTTAAGTGGCGTTAATGAGACAGCGGTGATTACCATGTAGTGAGTCGGCATCGCGTCATGGCCAGTATCGTCTCCTCCAAAGGCGCAGTGCTGCCACACACAACGTAGTGACGTCTGGCTCGCTGCTTAGAAATGGCGAGGGCAAAGGTCAAATTCAACCAGTTTCCACCGGTTACAAGGACCGGTTTTCCAAACCTCTCCGATACTTCTGGGAAGAGAATATTTTTAATGAATTTTTGAATTTCAGCAAAAACGAAACATGACGCTTTGCAGATGGTCGGAGAGACATTGGTATTTTCATATTTGCTGAAAAATGAATTTGATATTTTCAATTTGAAATTGACTCAATTCAAGGATTAATATTCAATTTTCAGTTTAATATTTTCAAAGAAACTACAAACTCTTAACCAGGACATTATATTTCGAAGAACCAGTGCAAAATACTGCAGTAAACAGTTGACATATTTCCACCAATTACTCCTTTATACTTGAGTCAATGTTCTCAGAATTCGAAATACAGTGAAACCAGCTCAAATAGACATTTCAATTAAGCGGTCACCTCCATGAAAGGTCACTTCTTGTGGAACCGATTGATTATTCCATAAGATAGTGTAAATATGTTCTATTTTCAGCGGTCACCTGACTAAGCAACCAACGGCCAGTTTTAGTTTGTGGATTAAGCAATCCCCTCGAGCGATTTTTAACTGTATTATAATAAGAAGGGAGAATGTGATTTCTGTTGATTTAATATCACTCTGTAACAGAACGCATTGTCAGATTACTTCGAACAGTGACATCCAGAGGAGCTTATCTCAATGAGGGAATACATTTAGTTTCAGGTAAAGTAGATTATTAAAAAAACGACTTAGTGAAATTACGACTCGTTTACCCTCATCCATTTCACGGAATTGCTACCCTACTGTAGGAATCTGTTAAGGACTGGCAGAGCCCGCCACGTGTGCGAATCCAATCTGAAGGTCATTCGTCAGCTCCTTCGTCAGACGACCCGGCTGAAAAGTTTCAACACGTCGTGAAATGCATCTTCAAGCCTAGTTACTTTGTTCAATTCGCTAGGGGCGAAAAGTTGAGTTAATCGACCAAGAGAATGAGTGACAAGTCATTGGTATTGTTTGACACTGACCGTATTAGCCGAGAGGAGATATGATTCAAAATACCTCGTTTAAATTTTATTGTACCACTTATGGTAATTAAAATCTTTAAGGAGGGCTTAATACATTTCATAACAATTAGCTCAATGAGATTTAATAACGTTTCTAGTAACTTCATAACTTTGATTAAGCGGTCACAACTATTAAATGGCCAATTTTTGATGGAACCTTTGGTTACGTAAGGAAAGTTTCACAGTATCAATTGGTAATAGGAATTAAAACATGTAAATACTTATATATTCTGTCTTAAATTTAGAGATTCACAAAAAAATCTTTCTCGCATGTCAATGTGCTTCTTACCCCCAACTTCCTCTTACTTACAGTTGTTGCTTTAGTTTCCTCTTACCTTCATTGCATAATATGTGCATTTTTGTGCAGTTAACAAGTAATTTAAAGACTTATGACTTCGTGCCTACGGTAGCGTCAACTGTTTTGAACATTAATTCCCTAAGTGTAGTGCAATGTATTTGCATGGGTGTCAGTGTTGATAGAAGTGCCAGTGATCTAGATCGTGAAAAACGCCGCCGCCCTATTCATCGGTTTGTGGTGGTTTCCACTCCAGATATCTCCTCTAGCACTGAACTGCCCTAGCCGAGAGAATCGCTATGCACCAGATTGGGTTCCAGATGTGTGTGATAGTGTAGTTCACGTAAAAATACAGGAGTGCTACATTCATTCTAACTATTAGCTTTATTCATACCTGGAAGTATTTTTTACGGCAATTATAATTTTGAAATTGCAATATTACCAGTTCATATCTAGCATGGAGATAATATACCCATTGGATGTTGGGAATTTTTGAACGGAAGTATAGCATTGACAGCTACGATTCATTGGTCCAATGTCAGATACTGTAAGAACATATTTGAACAAAGCTAAGCATGAAGGAAATGAAGTATGAAAGAAATTTTCAACGCGTGAAAATACTTTTAAAACAGTTTACAGCGTCAGCGACATTCAACTAGCTTAAAACTAATATAGTTTTACACTAATAATCGAATACATAAAGGAAATTAAATATATTGCTTTCTTGTGCAGCAATTTGAGCTTGTACAGAACCTTTTTTTATTCTCTCAGACGATTCTCTACGGTTCACGTCATAGACATCTTAAGACATACACCATATTAAGTAGTATTCATATTTATGAAAGTTCAGGAAATGGTAGTATTAGATATAACATTCTCCGCTTTGTAGAACTGGGTTTGTAAATCTTAAGAGTGCACCAAGAGCCACCTAGAGGCATTCAGAAGATGAAACCCGTTTCCTTTCGAACCGCAGAACATACTACTCTCGCATTCTCTTCCCTATCTGAGTCGGCTGTACATAACATCTTTATTTTGAGAATTATTATAAGTTTTAATGCGAATGTTGACAGGAAAAGTATAGTTCGCCGGCTACGTATATCCATTTCTGATAGATACAGATAGATACAGTGGGTTTAAAAAAGAAATATACTCATGAGTGAATCAATTTCTTGATACTTCTCACGCACGACCATTTGGTCTACAGAATTATTACTACTATTATCAGCACCTGTCGTAAATGCCCAGAATATATAACGCGAATTGTCTTAAATTAATTAAAAATAAATCTTTGAAATATAATTGTTAGAAGCTGCCAAAATGCATTTACCTTATGCCAAATGAGAATCGTCCAATCTTCTTAAATGGTGCAAATGTCAATTTCTTTTTCTTTTCTGTGACCCTTTTTTCTCCGCTATCTCCCTTTCTTTCCATCCTTCATCATCACTTCTTTCACGACCGTGCTCCTCAATAACTGGCTACTAAGCTGTCGAGACGAAGCCTCCATTGGAGAGGCTGAGCGTGGCGGGGAGATGAGAGGAGCGTAAGAGGGGCGTAACTGGAAGTGAGGGGCCGAGGGCGGGTGAGGGGTCCGAAGGACGTCGCGTCCGGGACTTCCCCGGGCGAAGGACCCGTGGCGGCGGCCGCAGCAGCAGCGACCAGCGGCCAGTGGCGCTCTCGCCGCCTCCGAGGGCAAAAATTGCAGCGCCAGCGCCTCTGCAACGTTGCCAAGTCGCGGCAAAGGAATTCAACATCGTAAAAGTACTCATATACCCACCTCCAAGGGTAAAAATTGTAGCGCCCAAGTGCTTCTGCGGCGTTGCGAAGTCATACTGCAGCAAAGGTATTCAAAGTCGTAAATGTACTCGCAAATTCGCCTCCAAGGATAAAAATTGTAGCACTAGCGTCTCTGCAGCGTTGGCTAGTCATATCGCAGCAAACGTACTCAACATCGTAAATGTACTCTCAAACTCGCCTTCAAGAGTAAAAATTGTAGTACCAGCGCCTCTGCGGCGTTGGCAAGTCATATCGTAGCAGAGGTTTTCTCCGTCGTAAAGGTACTTTAGTGCTCGCACATAATTGCGCATCAACACGTCAAGGCATTCAAATATAATTGTGCCATCAATATATTTTTTCTCGCGTGTTTTTGTGAAGCTTGTTAAATTGATAATTTTCCCCTTTCTCACGCAAACTATTATATTCAACCGTAGGCTTTGAAATCTAAGATCAGAAAATAAATGCAGATAAAGGTCTCACTTTCCTTTATCTGCATTTATTTTCTGGCCTTAATTTCAATGCCTCCGGTTGACTATCTCCAGTGACAATCTCATTAATAGCCGATCAAATATAATTGTTACCTGCTTTGGGCATCAATTGATGTCGCAGCAGTGCTTCTGTCCGGGAGTTTCTAAGGTTCCAGTCCCAACAGTGGCAGGATTTTCGACACTAGGTTCAGAGCTAAATCGAATTTAGCCTCTGTCTTAAGGATAATTCTATAGGCCAACTGTTTTGATCAGTAATTCTTTATGGTTTCTCCGATAAACCCCAAGCAAATGGCAGGGGCCTAACAAACGGGCCATGAACAGCGCTCAATCTTTCCTTCTGCTTCCTTGTCCTATCCTCACCTTTTAGTTACACAAACTTACACTTAGATGCACTACACTACCACACATGTCGGGAGACAAGTTGGGAGCTTAGAGTGTGTCCCGGCTGCGACGGCCCCCTCTAGTGAGAGATACATGGTTGGGGAAAACACCGCAGCCGAAGTATCGGCGTCGAGAATGTCACCGCCACCTCCAGTAAAAAATCATACACTACACTTACGGAACTACTAACCGTTGACGTTCCCGGAAACACCAATCAATCAAATATATTTCTTAGATATGTTAATGATGGAAAAGAAACACGCCTTCAGCATTGCGTCTTGACTATTTAGATAACAATGTTGTGAAAATAATATTTCTTTCAATTTCTGTGCGCAATGAAAATTACTAGCAGTAATAATAATAATAATAATAATAATAATAATAATAATAATAATAATAATAATAATACAGAAATGTTAAACCATTGAAGTATTATTTTTTGCGAATTTTTATTACATTTGATCACAAACAATAATTTACAACTTAAACATTTGCAATTGAGTTAAGTAAACAAAATTCCATTAAATTCTTTACTAAATATTGCTAATTTATGAAGAGTAAATGAAAGGATAACGAATAAACTAGCAAAACAATGAAATTCGTAGTTCACTAATACTTTACATAAAGTATTAGTGAACTGCTCGAACACAGAAGAACAAGGAATTAAATTTTCTCAATTTACTGAGTATGAAGCACAAAGTCATAGAACATGTCAGTAACTTAACAAAATATGAAAAATAATTGCATGAAATGAAACAATAGACTTAAATGATGGAAATATCCAACTTTCAAAGTAGTAGTCAAATGTTCCAAGACGACGAAATACATTATTGTCGTTAATTGAGCTTGAAATTGGAAATAATCTGCTGAGAGATTTCATAATGCTAGTTGCACCCACGTGGAAATCCCGCACTTTATAAATTATTATTTAAATGTAGAAAAACGTCATACGGGAATCCAATTTCAAGCGGCCAGTCTCTGAACTGTCCGCTACAGCATTAAATATTTGTTTCTTTGGGTGAGTAACCATTCTAATATTGCTTTCATTTTGTAGAAAATGATATAAAAGCAACTCCGCTCTATCTCTCCAACGGCATGTTGCCTGCATGTTTTCCCGTACGTTCCCCGACATCTTCCCTCTCACACTGTTTGCATGTTGTTCCACGTATTCCCCCACACGTTGCCCACAGTTATTCGCATGGTCTCCATATATTTCTGTATTTTGCCCCACATACACCGCGGACGTTGTCAAGCAGGCTCCTCTAAGTTCCTCAACGTTCACGTTTCCTGCCTTTTCCCTCGTATCCTTTATGTAGTCAATTATGTTTAATAGGAAATTTAAAGCTTTTATTTTCAGTCGTTCTTTTGTTACGAATACTTTCCTAAAACTTATGATAGGGAACAAAGCAGAGGTGAATAAAACTGGAAATAATGTCTGAGTATTTAGAAGAAACGAAGTCTCAAACTTGTAATAGATAGATCTTATTTATAATTTTACAAAACGCTACCACAAAAATCAAACCTTTTAAATCATTTCTAAATAAAAATTTCTTCATACAGGTATCCTACTCTTCGAATGATTCCTATCTCCAGTGTTATGGGGTGGGCGTATCCTTAACATTAAGAACCTGAAAACGTATTCTAAAAGTCTAGGGCGCATCATTTCCGAGTTATGGATGATGGTAACAAGTATTGTAACGTAATGTGTGTTGCGGGCTGCATGTGCTCCCGACGCTTTTTTATTACTCTGCGAAGTTTCAATCAATCTATCTATCTATAAATTTATGTATATGTATTTTGTCCATGTAGTTTTGTAAAACGAACCAGTGAAACGACTTCGTCAATCACGATTGCCACGTTGAGAGCAGCGTGACTAAAGCAGAGCCATGACGTACGCTTCGACCAGCATACGTGTCACCTTGGAAATCCAACGATGCAACGCTTTAAATACTATGTACGCAGTCGAACAATTACGCTAAGTACATGAAAAAGGATGGCAAATAAGGCCTTGTTTGATCAGTGATTCATACACACGTTTTGCCGTTGGATGTGATATGCAAGAAAAATGCATCTCTTGTTATTTGATGTTCAAAATACACTGCTCCATTCACAACTTTTGAATCAGAATTCTGGAAAACAGCACAAACGGTTATTATCAAAGAGTGAAATAATATTTTCTTGAAAATAAATTAAACAGTTTACTACGTTGCGTCTTGTGAGTTGCTGGAGCCTGAGAAATAAATAGGTTCCATTTTCAATACCTACCACTGATGCATACGCTAGCTATTACTCGGACATCCCTAAGCACTTTAATTAAATTCTCTAATACTGGGAAAACCGCATGAGTGTCCTGTTTTCACCGACATTCTCACACAAATCACAGAATTCTGTGAAGAAAACACGATACTTTCAGAGAAATCTCCGTCTCTTCAATACCCTTCGATAACAGATTCACAGTGGTCGGAAAAAATACTTCAATGCTACAAGATACGCAAATGCGATTAAAAGTCCCACAAACCCACATTTAAATATATTCTAAAATATTTTTAAAATCGTCTAGCCTCTTTATATTTCCAGTCTTAAATGAATTTTGAGTATGCGTTGGAAACCGAGATTTTTTGTAAGCATACTTTTAAGTAATTAACGAATCAACCCAATCGTATTTCATTCCATTACAAAGTACTTCACAAATAGAGTAACATTCAAAGGTGAAGTCAAGTTTTTGAGGAACCAAGGAAAAATATTAAAATACTGTGTTAACTTCTATGTGAATCCATCAAAAACAAATATGTTCCTTTCCTTGTAAATAGGGAAAACTGAGAATAAAGAGTAATTAAATAATCTCATACATTTTTAACAAGTAGTATCTGAAATACTTTAAATTAAGGGTATTTTTTAATATTCGTTTATCAATCTACTTACTTGACAGTAGTACTTAGTCTTTAGTTTGGTTGAATAGCATTCTTTAAACTGTGTAACACACGTGTGACACTAAGCGATAAACGCATTCTGGATGTGGCTAGCTCTATCAGGAGATAGTCTAAAAGGTCGCGGTTACCCTTAGAGCCAATGATCCAACAAAAGAGATAAATCTTTCAGTAAGTCTCTATAATAGGACTGGACTGGAGATTAACAGAAATGCATTCCTATTTGGAAGCACAGCTGCATAATTCTTGAAATCCATTTCCTCATCTCTTCGCAGATACGACCATGCAGGAAAGTAAAAAAAATAATGTATATGGCCCTCCTTTCTTTGAATTCTTTACTAGTATGGCAAATGTAGATTGTACGAGTGTTTTCCAAAGACGGGTACGGAGGTTAAAATTCCCGGTCGATTCATGAGTATTTCTGGTGAACAATGCGGGTTCGTGGCATGTTATCTCGTAGATATGAGGTTTCTTATGCCTCTCTCTTTCCACCATCCCTCCATTATCATTCAAATAATTTCATTATCATCAAACATGTTAATTTCATTCATCTCGGGTATTGCCGAAAAGGCTAAGGACCGAGGGTCATAAAAAAGGATTATCAAATATTACGTCATACGCAGTTTTTACTGTTTTTTGACGTAAAATAAATAAATAAATAAATTATTGTTAGATATGCGAGATACGTAAGGTAACAGCACCAATAGCTAACAATAGACAACAGGTGTCACAATATGGTTACAATGACACTGAAATTTCTAAAAGAGTTTGTAATATTTATTGTCTTGTTAACAATGAAAATCAATCCTGTTCTGTAATATACATTTCTATTGGAGAGATCCCTATTCCAAACGATGTGCTAAGCAATATAAACAAAGTATAGTATAATTTCAAAGATTTATTCCGAATACGGTCGACAACAGCTGAAATTGTGGTAAAGACAGTGACATAACTATCGCCGGCACGGCAGGTGTAATTATCTGGGGCCCCCGAACACAAGGGCCCAAAAGCATTTTTTATTTTGTGGTCTAACTGAATACATTTTAAAGGCCCCTTCTAAAAGCGATTTGTTTATTATCATAGGTGTGTACCCTAGTGTTACCGTAGGGTAAAGTTTGAATTACATATTTTATGCACAAAGATGTTTTCCAAGTTTGTAGTTTGACAACACGGGGTCCGTCTTATTTCTTGCTTCATTAAAAGTCAGGCAGACCACTAGTGAAGCGTCTGTGTCCTATTAGATGGTCCAGCAGAAGTGATTCCCTTTTTACAATTCTGATCAGTTTTGAGGATGTTTTGGAAGCTTCATCAAATATATTTTTAACAAGCAAAAGTGCTTCTGAGCGAGTATATGCGTGCAACTTGAAAAAAATGGAGACGCTCGATTTTGTATTGTAAGTTAACAGTTGAGAATTATCAATCATTGGTCATCGTTCTAAAATGTTGGAATTGTGTATATTACAGCGCCGAGACAACTTGTGAGGGGTGGCGGTAAACCGCACATGTTCTACACTGTTTCCACAACTCAGAAGAAAATCAGAATATTGAAGCACCCTCTAGAGACCGTATCAATTATTAAGCTCATAATAAATACTAAAAGATATGGAACTTTAACATGACTTTAATTAGTTGATAGCAAACTTGTGCAGTTTTGTGAACGCACGTAAGGTGCAATGTACGTTCACGCCACCGCGGTGCGGCCATTCCTACCCTTACGGGCATCTATGGCCAATCCTGTAACATGAAAAGAAAAAACAGATCAGTTAGATTTTAGCCAACTGGCGCGCGCATTGCGTGTGCTGAAATTCAAAGCTTATATTTCAAGTCTCATTTCGCTGTTTCAGATTTCTCTTACTCCAGGAATTGTTTCGGTCGCTTATACTTCGCCCGCTGATCGGGTTCGTATGAAGCGACCTCGGAAATGAGAGTGTTTTCCGAGTCAGCGGCTTTTTTGAAAAATTTTGTACTAATGCTTTTAAAGTGCTCTTTTAGCAGTGGCATTGAAACATCGCGATGCAAGTTTTTAATTAAAGTATATTTAGGGGCGCAGAGGGCGGCCCTAAGGCATTCATTTTGAACTACCTGCAGTTTATTTAAATGAGTTTCTGCAGCAATCGCCCAGCTAGGGCATGCGTAGTCCATTTGTGGCCTAATAATTGCTTTATAAAGCGTGAGGCAGTTTGCCGTTGACAGTTTGCTCCGCCTATGAAATAAGCATCGCAAGCGGCCTCTGGTCTGCCGCGCTTTCTTCCGCACGTTATTTATGTGCAGGCTGAACGTGAGTGAGCTATCTAATGTCACTCCTAGGTATTTGACATTTTTGGCCCAGTTGATTACATCTCCACTAAGCGCGAGCGGCCTCGGCTGCGTGAATCGCTGTCGCCGTGTAAAGAGCACGGCCGTGCTCTTATTCACATTGACTTTGACCCGCCACAGCTTCAGCCACTCCTGGATCTGAAGTAGATGTTGATCCAAGTACTTCTGGAGAAGCTCGATCTTTTTGGACGTGGCTATTACAGCCGTATCGTCTGCGTACAAGGCGAGTTCCGTCTGCGGGTGCGATGGAATATCACGCACATAGAGGCTGAAGAGCGTAGGAGCTAGCACGCTCCCTTGTGGCACTCCGGCCCGTATGGCGCGGCGGGTGGATTTAGCATTCAGAAGCGTTACTTGAAACGTTCTGTTTGCTAGGAAAGAGTGGACAAGGTGTACTAGGTAAGTGGGTAGGTTCAGGGTATGGAGTTTGTATAGGAGGCCGACGTGCCAAACCTTGTCAAATGCGCTGGCAACGTCGAGGAACACTCCGCCTGTGAATCGGCTCTCGTTGAAGTTGCGTCTTATGCGGTCTGTAATTCGCACAAGCTGGTGTGTTGTGCTGTGGCCCGCGCGAAAGCCAAACTGCTCTTTATTCATTAATGAATTATCTGAAACATATTTTACAAGTCTTTTTAATATTAGTTTTTCACATAATTTTCCGAGTGTATTTAATAAGCTGATTGGTCTATACGACTCGGGCAGTTTAGGATTTTTTCCCTGCTTATGAAAGGTTAGTACATGAGCATGTTTCCACTGACTCGGAAAGTGCTGAAACATAAAGATTGAATTAAATAGTGCGACAAGAAACATTATGGCTTGTTGCGGCAGCTTCTTCAGGACGTCGTTACTGATGCCGTCTGGGCCGGGAGCTTTTTTGGCTTTTAGCTCTGCAATGGCCGCTTTAACTTCTGCTTCATCTGTGAAACTCGGCTCGTCGGCGGGCGCGTGCAGTGCCGCCATCACCGTTTGTTGCACTTCGACAACGTGCGGGATTGGCGGCGCCTCCTCTACCGGCTGAAACTGAGATTCTAAAGCATTAGCAAGGAGTTCCGCTTTCGCCTCGTTCGACTCGGCGTATTCTCCTGGGCTGATTTGCAGCGGCGGCATCGTCACTGGATTTTAATTAGTTGAATTCTAACTTAACTCCTGTACTCATTTAAAATCAGATTGTGTTTATACTTAGCGAATGCCACTTGGCATACCTAGGAAGCTGTCCGCTAGTTGATGCCAGCTGCCACATTACTGTTCAGAGTAAAAGTTTTAATTAAAATAGTTATCATTATTCATAGAAAAATTACTGCAAGAAACTCGACATAATGCATATTAATACACTCGTGTTAAATTTATGATACTCGCTCGTATCATAATATCACTTCACCCTCGTGTATTAATACCCATCACCACATCATCGTTTCGTAATATACCATTTTAAGGTGTTCTAACCTCGTTCCCATGCAGTGCCAGTCTGCGACAATTCAAAACTTCATGTTCAAATAAATTACAAATATATACCTATACCGTTTGAGCGTTGACACCGAATAATGTTGGACAGAAGTTTGTATCAGTATTTATTGATAATCGGTTCAAAAATGAGAGTCAATGATACATTTAAAATCTAGTGTACTCACACATGTTTTATAAAATTGAAATACATGCAATAACATAGTCAAATTTAGGTAACTAATTACTGTTTTAATGTTCCACAGAGCCAAACCATTGTAGTCACACTAACCCACATGTCCGTATGCCCTTTGAGTCAACTTTGTCGGACGTCCGCTCGTGCTTCTGAGTTGTGGCGGTCAGACTCAAATGGCTGCTATTTGCCCAAGTACACATTAGGCCCTGGCTGCGCAATGGGCAAACGTCGCTGGAAGCTCTTCGCCCTGCCATCGCAGACAGTGAGACATTATTCACATTACTCAACGTCCACACTCAGACGCAACACAGGAGTAATACTACTGGAAGGATGGATCTCATACAATCAGTGATTTTGTGGAGCTATCATTCTGTATCTCTTCATGAATTGTACTAGGGCGGGTATCAAAGCAAAAATATTTTGTATCGATATTGTTGTCTGTTTAAAAAACCACCAATCCATTTAGCACATTTTTAGGGAAGCAAATATCATTGTACTAACTCCTCAAGGGAATTGAGACAAAAGTTCGTATGATTTATTTCAATAAAAGCCCTTTAAATCATTATTTCAAACAAATGAATGTTTTAAGGTCAAAAAACGACAGCACATACTTTTTGACATTATTTCTAATATTTGCAGTTTCGAAAATTCAGAGAGTTCAACGAAAATAAGACCATTCTTTTAAATGTCTCTTGTTCTATCCGTGGAAAATATTTGAAGAAAAAAATTGGGAGCGTTTCTCGAGAAAATTTTGTTTTATACTATGCATTAACTTCAAATTGCGCGAAAACAACTCGTTTTCTGTAAAATTGTTGATCTCTTTCCAAAGATCTGATTGTTTAGAACAGATTTAGCTTACGACAAAAATCTCTATCTTAAATTTTTGTAGTTTTGCCATGTTACCTTTTTGCAATTTTCGAAAATAGAGTTTCCCTAAAATGAGAGTAACACTACTGTACGTTGTACGTTGTAGATTAATATATACGAAGAGAAAATTTAAAGTAAAAGTTGGGAGCCGATTTTAAGAAAGTATTTGTTGTAAAAAAAATTAAAACTGCACCTTTTTTCAGAATCTATCATTCAAAAACAGATTTTATTAAAGAGAAAAATCTTTATCATCGATATTGGGGTTGTAGGAAGCCGCCGAAGAAAATTTCCAAGCGAAACAGATGTTCCATTCTTCTAAGCGTCTTTTATACTATCCGAGAACAAAGTTTATTCGAAAAATTTGGAGAAAGTTTTGAAAAACTGTCAAAATGTAATTAATGCTTCTTGTAAAATACCCCCAAAATTTAAAATATCCCTTTCAAACTCACAGGGCCATGACTTCCTTTAAATCGATCGATGAATATCAATTTTGGAAACAATCGTCTCAACGGTATATACGCTAGTGTTGACCAGAGACGTACGGACGAACAGAAGACGTATTGTCTTCAATCGATTTTTCGATATCAAGAACCCACAAAACATGGATTCTGAATAATTTATATAATTTGTATACAACGTATAATTTCCTAACTATATACATGAACAAGATTTATCCACTTTCTCGAGACCAAAGCCCTTCAATAGGAGTTTTCTGTGGAATATTCGCCGTTTTCTGGCGCACGACTACAATACTCTCTTATTACGAAGTAAGGGTGATAGAGTAAAAGAAAGGCCTACGCCATTTTAAGCGTCCTTTGTGTAAACCCAGGGAAAGTGTAATCATAAAATCTGGAGCCATTTTTGAGAAAATTTTCAAAATGTTGAGAGTTTAAGGAAAGTACTGCCAAAAGTCAAAATACACATTTCAATCGCCTCATCGGGCCTCGAGTACGTTCAGGTCGATCAGGGAATATCAATTTTATCTCAGACATTTTAACGTCAACCAATTGTTTGGTGTCATGGTTTCACAAAAAGTGAATAGTGACTACACAACGTGTTAGAGGAAGTAATTCACTTCATTCAGCCACATGATTTATCCACTTCTTCGTTACCAGGACACCAAAATACTTTTTTGTCGAGAAATCGTCAATTTTTGCAGCAGCCTTACAACACTTTCTCTTTACTACATAAGTACGTAGAAAGACGAGAAAGTGAAAACCAGGTTTTTTATATCAGGGGATCCCAAAACATGTATTTCCGCTGAAATCTCCAAAGACCTTTAGACGGCAATAGATGGCAGCTAGGAAGAGCGTGGAGCAAAACCGAGAAGTTAGCCGAGACTAAAGAGAAACCTTTACTCTTTGAAAACTTACAAGTACGAGAAATTATATAACATTCTGTAACACCACTAATTACTTTCCCTCTTACTACTTACGTAGTATAGAGAAAGTGATGTAATGCTGTAGCGAGAAACAGTGATTTTTCAAATGTCAGTAATTCTTGTTCCTGTTGTGATATACCAAAATGACGAACCATGTTTATTATGGAAATGTCATTTTATTTGACATAGAATACAAGGATGTCAATAGACGATCGCGAGGGGGTCGCTATATGACAAATAAACAACCGGCGTTAAGGATCATTTTCGTTAGGTTGAAATGACAGAGCAGAGGCATTGTTGTGAGAGAAAAAAGAAGAAGATATAAAATTCGGATGCTTCCGAGTTTTTAGAAGAACTCTCATTCGCTTGAGCAACGCGGTGATGAGCGGGTCCTGATATATTTTATCAGGTCGAGGAAAGACTGTAATTGACAGTTGTATAAAATTAACTATCGTTCTTATATTAGGATAGAGCGTTCTTGTAGGAAGTAAATGTGTGTCTAGGCGTCCACCCGTGACGCAAGTGAGGGAATTCACGGATTATAATAGTATCGCCGGAAGAATTTGGAACCAGATCAAGGACTTTAGGCGAGGACTTTATCCAGAAACAAGATTCTGCTGCGTCGACGGAGAATGTTCTACGGGGCGTCAGCGAACGAAGAAGTGGAGATCGCGCAAAGACCCACGAATGAATAACAAGATTTTATAACTAATGTAATATAGAGAAAACTGGTCATAAGCAAAGATTGATTCATTTTTGATTATCATTATAATAAATTCTAATTTGTTAGGTTGAAAGAAAGCTGATTATCATTGTTCGTTACATGCAATCCAGCATTTTAATACGATTTTCAGATTCCTCGCCACTTCGTATGGATGGCAGATTGAATAATTGGTTGCAGAGTAAGTAGCAACAATTATGAACTTCAAACCCCAATTAACTGAGCTAGAACAACAATTTTGGAAGAAGAGATTTAAATTACGTAGGATTCCTTAGGTTTCAAGTGTAATCTTTCCCTGGCGCCCAAATTACATTTATCAGTAATAATTACGTTTCAAAATATCCCTCCAAGTGGATCTTGTTTTTAAATAGAAAGACGGGGCTTGTTTCAAATTGGCACTAGTCAACGTCGGACATGTTTCACTATTTGTGATTAATTACTTCAAACATGTTCTGTAGACGGAATCCATGTTTTGTGAGTCTTTGATAACCGAAAATTGGTTTCCGGTGAAACATCTGTCCACCTGTAAACAAACGACTGAACCGGAGGTAGAATTTTCACCAAAATCGATAATCTCAAATCGACATGATTTCTCCCCCATACGTCACATACAGTTTTTGACTAAATAAATAAATAAATAGACATGGCCCCTTGAATTTGAACGGATATCTTGATTTTCGAGAGGGGGAAGGTTTGATTGTCCTGGTACCCTCCATTTTTGAGATTTGCATGATGTCAAGAAACTGACAGTTAAGGGGGGCATGTGTGCGAAATTGAATATTCGCCTGCCTAGTTTAGATGATTTTGTTCCTCAAATATCAATTTTATAAAGCGAAAATGCAAGTCGTCACGTCTACGTGAAACAGGCGCATAGACGGACGGACTGACGTTTTCTGAATTTTTTGTTTCAAAACTGTGTTTTGAAGAAAGTAACTCGTATTGTTACTGCACAGTACAGTCTTTCTCGAATTATTTGCAACTGTTTCGTTAAATGATAATAATTACATAACCAATTACGTACCTATATTAAATATTTCACCCACCTGGTTCAAAAGTTTGACGCTACGCTAAAGTGTAGCCGTAGTAAAACCAACCACTAGTTGGCCATAGTAAATTATTCTAAAACCTATTTCGCTTTACCTCTCACTACAAAAATTCAATTCACGAAATACATATAAATAGAAAAATTCACGAAATACATATAAAGAATTGTATAACGCAATCCATTCCTCATCAAATCATTTCATGAACACTACCTTTCAAAATGTTAGTAGTTTTTCCTGAATTTTGATTTATATCGTGACAAAGTTTTTTAAAGTATTTTTTCTAACATCTACTATCTCCGCATTGTAACTAGAGATTTCATTATTAATGCAAAAAAATCTGAATTTCATAAGATTAAGAAAAGAAAGGAAAACGTTGCATATCCTCTGTTACGACTTCCTGTCGTAGTAACTATTTTCTTGTTGGGACAATCAGAGTTATATCTGAAAATGTACATTGTAGTTTATAGAAAATTATTAATTTTGTACTCATGATACTGAAAATGTTTTGACATGTTCTGGTTGGTTAGTGGTTTTGGAGTGGTTGCTAGAGATGAGGAAGACAATTGAAGGTTGTTGATTTGTTGTTTTAATTTTACTGAGGTGGAGTGTGGGTATGTTTTCGAACGGTTGAGTAATTATTGAATTAAGAACTTGTTACAAGATATAAAAAGGTGTACATTGGGTACTTTTGGATGCCAAGAGAGAGCATCAGTACTTTACGCACAAAGGGTATAACCGAATAAGGTGGTGAAAAGTAGCCCAAAACCTAATCGATAAACGCGATGCTCATATGAAAGAGAACTAGAGGTGCTACACAATGGCACAGACTGTCTCGTAGTAAAAAGTTTTCTAATTTACTTTTTGTGGGCTGGTACTGTACAGTTTTGCACCACATTCTTGCTTGCTGCTATCTATCGCCGCCCAAATTACATTATTTTGACATTTTCTCAACTTTTCAGTTTCCAAGTAGTCGAACCCAAATATTAACTTAATAATATTAAAGAAGGCTAAAACCTCGTCTTCAATAGCGATTTTCATCAAAAACTTTGGAGCTGTTTTTAAGAAAATTGCGTTAAACGTTTCTGTAAATGCGAAATTTGAAGCTCTTTTTCACAGGAATCTATTGAGTTTTTAAAAAACCTCATTTGAAGCACTTTTACTCAGAAAAGCAATAGGGTGTACAAATTCATTGAAAAGAGAGTATTAGCGGCGTGAGAGATAATTAAAACAAATTACATTTGTGTATTTTTTTAAAAAACAAAAGAGTACACCAAAATCAACTTTACGTCATATTAAACAGTGTCATTACCACTATCCCTAGCAGAAGTTTGAAGGAAAAATTTTGAGCCATTTTTGAGAAAATGGCGTTTGAACGTTTCTGAAAATCCGGAATTTTGAGCTCATTCTAACAGAAAACTGTTGAGTTTTCGAAACAACCTTGTATGACATTATTTAAATCACATGTACTCATAATTACAATAACGTGAAGAAATTACCTCTAATGCAAATATTACCGACGTGAGAGACAAGTGAAAAAATTAACTTTTTGTATTTTTTTAAAAAACAAAATAATACAGCAATATGGCTTTTATGTCATCCTATAGGGTTTGTGTGGTGCCATACATACTAAAAGTTTTTTTTTAATTGCAAATATTGCACGCACTATTGCACGAAAACTACTAAAATTTTCAAAATATGTACATGACCTTTATGAAAGAATTTTTTATGAACGACAAATTTCATTTGAATACAAATTCTCTGTCTTCAATTTTGTAGTAATAGGAAGACGCCGAAAAAATCCAAAGTTTTGCAACTTTCGAAACTTCAGAATTCACCGCGAAAATCGGACCTATGCCACATTTATAAGTGTATTTTACCCCATTATTACAAGAAATTTAAAGAAAAAATTTGGAACCGTTTTTGAGAAAATTTTGAAAATGCCTGGGGAGTTTCATGTAAAGTACCCCCCAATTTTAAAGAACGTTTTTCACAATCTCAAAGCTTCAACTAAAGCCAGATGGACAGGGGTTTCTTCAATTTTAAAAAAATCCTACGCATGGTTGCGGCGCTAGCAGTGTTCACAGACGGACGGACAGACGGACAGACAGACGGATGGACGGTTTGCATCGAATTGGTTTTTCGGCATGAAGGACCCACAAAACTGGGATTCTGGCTGCACCACGTGATAAGAGGATTTTTTCTCTTAATTTAGAAACTATATTTATCCACTTTCTTGTTTTCACGGCCCGACAATAATTTTTTTTCTGTCGAAAATCGACCATTATTTCGCGCAGTATTACATAACTTTATACTATTGTATATACTATTCTCCCAACAAATCAACCTCCTAAGGCAATCCCTTCCAGAGATACAACGAAAATGTATTTTCTTTTTTTTTCTCAGCTTCTATTGTATGAATCAGGCTGAAGAAAATTGCAAATGGGGAAAAATTGTTGAATTTAAAGGTATTTTTGTCAACCAGTGTTGACACCAAATTCAAATTGAAGAAAAAAATTTGCAGTAGATTTTCGATATGATAACGGTGAAGTTCTGTCTCATTTATTTCTCCACAACATATATTTTTCAGATTTTTAAACAATGTGGACAATAGTGAAAAAATTTTAAAACCATTTTTATCGGTTTAAAATTTAAAATTCGCGCCAACATGGGAATTGGAAGAAAAAAATTACCAATACTTCAACACAGATTCAGTCACGACATATGAACTCGAAATCTTATAGTTGTTACATCTTTTATGTAACAAACTCAATCGGAATATCCATTATGGAAAGAGATGAGTGGGCTCTTGCGCATCCGACTTCAGCCAATGAGCTTCAAGCATCTGTTTGCGTCGTAATATCAGCTTCAATTTTAAATGTCATTGCAAAAATTATCACAGTTACAAGTTATTGAAATAGAAAGAGATAAGCACTTTTTTAAATTATATTTAAAAAATTATATTAAAATTTTCAAATTATATTTGGGCGCGAATTTCAAAATTTTAAACCGATAAAATGGTTTTAATTATTTTCCACTGTCGTCCACATTCTTTAAAAATATTATATAAAAATTTGAAAGTTACTTACCAGCATTAATTACAACTTTTTGGTGACATGTTTGTTTCATGGGGAAAGTATTTATATTATCTAAATAAAATTATCAAACCCCTTTTGTTTTTAGATTTATGTATTTTTCTAATATAAATAAAAAAACTCGGCTTTAGGCATATGAATCAATCATGTTTATAATATAAATCAAATTAAATCAAAATATTATAGAATCACATAAGACACATTCTAGAGAAATAAACTGCGACGTTCCACCGTTATCACGTCGAAAAGCTGTTTCAAAAATGTATTTATTAATTTTTTCTATTTGAATTTGGCGTCGAAATTGGTTGAAAAAATACTTTTCATAAATAAATTCAACTATTTCCCCGGTCTCTGCATTTTTTCAACCTGATACATGCAATAGAAGCTTAGAAAAAATTTAAAAAATTAAAACACGCGTTTTTCGTTGTTCCTATGCAACAGATTGCTCTACGAAGCTGATTATTTGGGCATTTACAGAATTTTTAAAATCTCTTTCATACGAGTACGACGTTTATCAATTTGGTTTGGGGGCACTTTTCGCCACTTTACTACGCCACTATATCTTTACTGAGCACGAATAAAAATTAGTAAGTTTGATACTGAACTCGACTAGCATCTATTGAAGATTCGCCTCTAGAGAGTACCGAATACAAATAAATTGTATTTGTTGTTTGAAATAATATGTGTCAATAAATTCATTGAAATAAGATCTTCAAGCAACATTTCCGCTGATATAAGCCATATGAACTTATAGTGTATTCGGATAACGAAGTACTTTATCCTCTGGCGCGCTTTGGATAATGCGGATTTAAGTTCTGAAAGGCATAACACCATTGTTTATCTTCGAATATACGTAGGACGGAGAAAATTATCTAATGTTGCAAATATTGATGTCCAAACAAGATCAAGGCGAGGATCGCCACACATCCTTTCGTTGTAAGTGGGTCTTATTTGTTACGAAATATTCATGTTGTAGCGTTACTACTTGACCTATACAATCCTCGGACTGGACAGAAAATGTTAACTATCCTTTCCCCTAGAGCCAAATCAAATGTAACGGATCCCGTCTTTCCTGTTTGCTTTCTTTTGATTGTGTTCTGGGCTCTTGGCATGGGATCATCTATTCCTGTATGTGATGGTTCCAATGTCCCATCTGTCACCTCCCTTATCGTGATAAAGATTTTCGAGGTGAAAATAATTGTAGAAAAACACTTCAATTGGCTTCCTTGAAAACGACACTTTATGACAGAATAGTTCAATTGATAAAGAATTAGTAGCAAGTTAAATTATTTATTTATGTACCAATTTCTCTTGAACACCTAAAAATGATTTTGTGGTCGTGAATTTTAGAAGACTTTTTTAATAGAACTAGCCTGCCTTATAGTCAGGTCTCCCTCCAACTATTCTTATTACTTCACACTAATTTTATAACTGTAGTAGGCAGGCTATCACAATGCGTCATTAAACGATGGTTTCATTACAGATCTTAATTTTGATCTCATTCACAAGCGTGTTTTTAATTATCAAGATCTCTGAGATATGATGTTCTGTAATTCTCACCTTGAATCTTCCTCGTGAAAATTGTGGAAGATTTCCAATGTTGTTAAGACAGGCAATCAGCGGCAAACAGAATGGATCGTTTTCCTTTGAAAACTGAATACAAGGAAAAAGACGAGAACCTGATATTTTCCCATTTTACACAATAAAGTTACGAATTGAGTAAACTACTGATGGAAAAGGTTTAGCCTTTTAAACAGATTTAGACTGTTTTTATAAGAGACATGGACGACTAAAAAAGTTGTGCTGGCACAGACTTTCTCCCACTAATTAGAAATACTTCTATTTTTAGTCCAGGCTGGCTTTCCAGTATTTGTATTGACCCACCCTCTTCCCAGCTGCTACCTACCAGTACGAAAACGAAATTTTGTCACATTTCGTCAATTTTTCGGTCAGCTAAGAGTAGAATAGAAATATGTATTTAAGAATATTACAGAACAGTAAAACAGTCCTCAACCAATTTTTTGATTTCTTAAATTCTTTTTATCTTAATTTAACTTTCAAAATAGAATTAGAACTGAACTCTACCATAAATTTCCTAGCTTTAACCATTTTTATAAAAAACAATAATCATAATTTAAAAATTTTTAGAAAACCCATTGAAACAGATATGATCATCCTCTTTCATTCCAACCATATCTTTCAACATAAATTTGCTGTTTTCCAGTCTTGGATTGGTAGATTATTCAACGTTCCTATGCCAGAATAATATTTTACTGAAGATAATACTATTTCGCAAATAGGTCAAGATAATGAATACAACCCATATGTCATTAATAAATGTATTAAAGAGAAAGAAATTAAATCAATAACAAATAAGGTCTTTCCTCAAAATCTACCTTGATAAGAGGAAATTCATAAGTATCCTATTTATTGGACCAACATCCAAAAAGATATGAAACCTCTTCAGTAAATTAGCATCAATGTAGCCTATGAAACTCCTAAAACCCTCTAAACACTTATTGCTAACAGTAAATCCCCTATGCCTTTACAGGATGGAAGTCGTATGCAACAATTTCAATTCTGCATAAGTAGGACAAACAAAAGTTTCTTACATAATCAATGAACATCTTAGATCTTGGAAGCATAAATTAGAGAATTCCGCATTTGCCAACCACTTAATCCAAGAAAATCACTCTGATACAAATTTTAAAATTCTCCATTTAGAAAATAAAGGCAATAAAATGAACCTTTTAGAAAATTTGAAATATTAAAATTATTAAAAAACCCGAATTTAATAGTTATTAATGTACAATCACAAGTAAAATGCAGCTCCATAATAAAACTATTAATTGACTAGCTACCCACTCTTCCATTTTTTATTTTTTTTAAAATTTGTTGCGTCTCCACGCCCCCTTAAGGGGCGTTGAGCGCTTTAGCACTGGGGAGTAATCCTCCATTAAAGTGCTTTTTACTTTTTTAATATTTGTCAAGTCTCGTCACGTCGCAGTCAGTCATTGCCTTTTATCCCTTCGGCCAGGGGCTCGACGACGTTAGGCCCAGGGGTTCCTGGCCAACCACGAACCCGCGAGTCTCGAATGCGCTTAACCTTCATGACTTCACGGAGCGTAGTAAACGCATTCGGCTAGCGCCGCCGGCTCCCTCAACTTTTTTTTTTCTCCCTCAACTTTCCCTACAGTTAAGGAAACTGTTTGGAAAAAAAATTGAGTATTGAAGATGGTCTTCAACAGCAGTGATATCAACATTACAGCTAGATGCACAATTGCAATGCTTTGAAGTGCTGAAAATCGTGACGATGGTTTTTCGTTAGGTTGGCTGCGGTGAACGTCTACCTACAGTCTTTCTTACGAGTTTAATATGTCTTGTGTGTTGTTAGTGATGCTTACAATCGCCCGTCAACGAAACTGTCAATGTATTGCGTAGCATTCAGTTGTAAAGAACGCCAACAAAGAGTCAACTGGATGTGAATGTTATTAGATGAGATATTATTTGGTAGCCATTACTTTAAAAATATTTTTTAAGTTTCCGACGACTAATAATATTTGTTATAAGTGACCTAACAAAGTTATTAAAGATAAGCAAACCAAGAACACTCCCCTACGTGAATGTTAAAAATGTCTCCAAGAAATGAAAGACTGGATTTTGTTAAAATATTGTAGATAAATTGCAATTTCAAAGAACTAAATATTGTTTACATTCGACTCTTTATTAAATTTCAGTGAATATAAAAGAGAATAAATTTTTAAAATTGGAATAAGACGCTAATTCCTGCTACTTGGTTCTAAGATAACTAGGACAGAATAGACCATCATGGCAGACCGTCACGATTTCTGAGCACAGTGTTGCCTCCAGTCTACACGAGAGCTCACTGCTGGTCAGTCATAGTATACTACACAAGATAAAAGATGGCGACTAGATAAGTCCCACGCGTTTAATTCATGATACTTGGGTATTTACCATATTTCCATAAATTTTACATTATTCATTTGTATTCCTGAGTATATTTATATCAATTCTTATGCTAATTATATTTGTTCATCAATTTTTATCTTTGTACAACCTTTGAAGACGGGATGAAGTATTCCCGAAACACGTTAATGGCTGTTTATTCTTAATATTAAATTTATATTGTAATATATTTTGTGAAAGATACTTCCTCGAAATGAATACTCATTATGAATTACCACAATATATCTGCTGCTAGTCCGGAATTTATCCGAAATGTATTAAGTTGTCAAGAAAATTTAAAAGACATCATTTTGAAGCATTTGGACATACAAAATAATGAAATAATATACACAAAACACCAATAATTCAAATATTAATTACATAAGAGATATTTAAAAAATTACATTTATGTAATTTTGTAAAAAACAAAATAATACACCAAAATGACTTTTATATCATCAGTAACAGGGCAATTAGCAATATCCCTACAAAAAGTTTAAAAATAAATTTGGAACTGTCTTTGAGAAAATCTTATTTTTAATATTTTTTAATATTGTTCATATTTTTCTCAAATGTACGCGGTAACTATTCATATTTTGAAAAAAATGTACATGACCTCATTTAAAAATGTAATTTTGAGGAACAGATTTTATTCAGAGGAAAAATCTCTATCTTCCAAACTGAAGTTGTAGCAAAACACTGGAAAAAGTGGAAATACTGCAATTTTTGAAATTTCAGTTATTTTAACAAAGACGTACGTCAGTTTTGTAAGCGACTTTTACGCGACTTTTATTTTTATCGGACAAAGTTTAATAAAAAAATTTGAAGGCAACTTTGTGAAAAAATTTAAAATGTCCTAGATGCTTCATGTAAATACCCCAAATTTAAAACACCTGGCTCAAATTCAAGGGGCAGTGACATCAGCTAGATCGATTGGGGAATATTAATTTTGGTGAAAATCCTACTTACGGTTTAGCCGCTATCGTTCTTCACAGACAGACGTTTTGCCGTCAACCAATATTCGGTTTCAAAGACCCACAAAACGTAGATTGAGTACAGAACGTGTTAGAGGCAATGTTGGGCAAAATACTTTAAATTTAGTATTTAAATACTTCGCCAAAATACTTCGTAAATAAGTATTTAAATACATACTCAAAATACATTAGGTTTTGAATAGCTAAATACATACGTATACTTCAATTACTCAAAATACAGTAAATACAATATTTTTATTACTACTATTTTATTGCAACAATTTATTGAAGACAGTTGTGTTCTTGGTAAGGAACAGATAGCTCACTAATAATAGCGAAGATCGGAAAGACGGGAACAATTTCCTGTTCTATGGAGAGCCGTGACTGGCTCTGGCGATTAGATAAGATAACCCGCAGGAAGTCAAATTCTCATACGTCTCTAAGCCGTGTCCCTGCTTGACGCGTTACAGGCAAGAACACACAGGGCATAGAGCTTCTTGATCGGAGGACGCCCTGACAGATTTTACGCGGTTGTTACTTGTTTCGTCAAAAAATACACATCAGTAATTTCTGAAAACAAGATTGTAGAAAACAAAATATACTGAACAGAAATTATTAAAAAGGCGGAAAATTAAATATAGGTACTTATATGCCCTTAACGCTCAATTAGGCAATTATCTCTAAAATAGGCATTATGTTTCGCAAAAGCCATTTCTGACGGATACATTAATAATGGTAAGTTGTAAGGTGGTAAGTTGCCTAAAAATACATTCAAAGAAATACGTAAAAAGAGCATTGTCCAGACTCTAGATATAATGAATAAACGCATTTTTTGTTGGCGGATAATTGTCCAGAATTTTAAATGGATTTAGATTTATAATATAAAAATTAAGATAATTCAAATTCAACAACTGAAAGGGGCTTTTATTGTCGTTTCAGTGTGGTCCATTCATTAGCAGATTCAAACAAAAAGAAACTATTCTCGTTACCTTCATCTGTATTTGAAGTATTTCCTTTTTTAAAATACACCTATTTTATGTATCTAAATAAAATTCTAAAATACTTGTCTAAAAAACTCAAAAATAGAGTTATTCAAATACAAAATGTATTTAAAATACTATTTCAAATCCAAGTATTTAAATACTGCCCAACTCTGGTTAGCGGAAGTAATTTTCAACGAATAGGAATAGGAATTATCCACTTTTTCGATGTCAGGGACCTACAATACGAATTTCTTTGCTGAAAAATCGCCGTTTACGCTGCGGATTACATAACTTCCTCTATTCTACATATGTAGTACATGAACGAGTAAAAAGATGGGAGTATTAAGTGTTGAGTCGCCAATATTGGGATTTATCGTCGATAATTCGACTGATTTGAAATACACCTTAGAAGAGAAATTGGGACTCATTTAAACACACCATAGAAGCACAATACGAAAGAGATGTCAAAAAACTGTTGTGGAGAAACGAAGCGTTTCTTAATTAAATGGCATAAAAAATATTTGTTCATCTAATTGACAAGTGGCACGCCTTCATGAACAAGATTTTTCTTTAAGAACTAAGAGAATCCTATGCAAAATAGAACCTGGCTATCTTAATAAAAGCCCAGTGGACGTGATCAGTAAAAGTGGAAGTGATCCCCATCCAGGAGGGCACCGCCAAAGCAGGGACAAGCTCTAACCTCCCGACTGGTCTCCCGAATGTGTTGTAGTGATTCTTTCTTTCTTTCTTTCTTTCTAGTGTCGAAATTCCTGCCACCATCGTGACTCGAACCCTATGACCTCCAGGTCAGAGGCACTGCAGGGACATCAGTTAATGCCCTGACCAACTCACCTCGTGGGTCGTTCACCATGTCCTTGAATGCTGTTTGACGTATTCTTTATGACCTCGCTATTCCCTTGGCAACAGTCACTAATATTTTTATTTCCTTATTTATCTTATTTCCCATTGTATTCCTTAATATCAGCCCGGAGAAAATGATTTAGCCATCGTCAATCTTCATTCATGACCTCAGAGACATCTTCAACTACTTTCCTATCGGTTGGATGAATACCACAACTCTAGATCTCGGACGATTTCCGCTTACATCTACATCTCTTTTTTCTCCTCCAGTTCATTACTTTGTTTTGTACTGAATTTTTTTGTATTATTTTTGAAAATTGGTTTCTTTGATTTCATCCGACGAGATACTTCTTTCTTTTATGCTTCGATAGTTTACATTTGGCTTCGAGGGTATTATAATCCTTTCCTGAAGGATCTCAATGATGTTATTTATTTTCGCTACTATTATTAAGTAAATTTTTATTTTTGCATTCTTATTTTGAAAATAAAATGCTAAACTAATAATTAGTTACCACTCGCGCCAACATTTTGAAAATAATTGTTTTGAACAATTGTTTTAAAAGTGACAATAGATAGTACACACTGGAACGAAAATTGGATCGGCCAGCTTCTGAGGTGTGCGTTACGACTTTCGGGATTTGGTTTTAAGAGATAAATACTCTAACATTGCTAAGCGTTAACACAGAAAAAAACGAGTTTCGTGTGGGGGCACTCAAAAGAGCTAAACCTCCAAAAATGTAGGACAATTTAAGAAGGTCTCTTTTTTAATACGGCTTAACAATAGGCTGCTCAAATTCAACAGTTGGGGACAGACTGCCTGGGATAGCTCGCGAGCCACCAGCTTTTCATTAGACTAGAGCAGATCGCGCCCAAGCGCCAACCTTCCCATCTCCTCGACCAGAATCAGCGGGTTTATAGTCGACTGACTACAAACAGCGGGTTACATAACACGCAAGCGCTGGGCACGCTGGCACACTAAGCGGGCCGCCCACTTTGAGCAGTCCTCGGAAACGAACTCACGCACACTTGGTTTCTCCTCGTGTTTCTCTTCATGTTCCACCCATACTTTCCTTAACATATAATAAAAACTAACCGCAATCCTTAGTAAAATGAGAGAATGATAGAAAGAAAGAGTCGTAGTTTTTTTTATTAATGTCAATTCAAACACGAAGAAGAAAATACTGAACGACGGCCCGGTGGCCGAGATCGCTAAGGCAGTAGTGTCGTAGTGATCTCGGACCGAAGGGTCACGGTTTCGAGTCCCGCCTCGGGCATGGTTGTATTTATGTTCGTCCTTTCACCCCTTATCATCACCATTTCGTTTCATCTTCATAGTTACCATACCGTTAACACAAATAGAGATCGCTAATGACCTAAGATGTTGATGCGACCTAAAATAAAAAATGCTGATCAGTAACTAAAAATCGATCTCGGTGATGGCTTTCCTAAAAATAATTCACACCCGGAGGGACCTGATGTAGAACAACATATAAAACACTCATCTTGGTAAAGGAGACTACCTATGCCTGACAATAATGTCCTCCACCAACCTTGACACATCGAGCGAATTCAATTTATTTAGGCAGTGTTTAATGCAATAAAATTGTGGAAAAGTGATATTGTACATTGTCAACGTTGCAAAAACATATTTAAGAAGCTTTCTAGGAATGAAATAACTGAGATTTAAAAAATCAAAAAAATCCCAGTTTTCCGGTGCACGATTACATCTTTCTCTTCTTACGAAGAACTTCGTAAGCCAGAAAGTAAAACAATCAGTGGTGCAAAAGAATGACAACTTCTCGTACGAATTAGTTTTCTAATTTCTTTGGTCTACGCTAGATTTCAGTTCCTGCACTAGATTTCAGATTCTCAGCCTGACAGCTGCCCTCTATCGCCGTCCAGATTACTTCCTTTTTTATTTTCTCATTTTTCGGTTTCCTAATTGTAGAAACGAAATATTACTTTAAGAATATTAAAGAAGAGTAAAACCTCGTCCTGTAAGAAAATTTTCGTTCATAAATTTGGAGCCGTTTTTAAGAAAATGTTGTTAAAGTGTTACTGTAAATATGAAATTGAAGTTCTTTTTCACAGAAAACTTTTGAATTTTCGATAAACGTCACTGGACCTCATTTAAAGCACTTCCAGTCACAAATGCAATAATGCATACAAAGCGCTGGAAATGTGCATATTATCGATATGAGAGAGATTTCAAAAAAACACACTTGCGTAATTTTTTAAGAATACAGCAAAATGATTTTTATGTCACCTTAAACAGTGCAATTAGCACTATCCGTTGGAAAAGTCTGATGTTTCTGAAGCGTTTCTGAACGTTTCTGAAAATGCAGAAATTTGCGCTCATTTTCAAAGAAAACTTTTGAGCTTTCGAGAAACTTTGTAAGACGTCATTTAAAGCGCATATATTCGTAAATGCAATAATGTGAACAAATTGCCGCTAATGTAAAAATATTAACCACGTGAGACAAATCAAAAACTTATATTTTTGCAATTTTGAAAAAAAAATAATAGAGCAGAATGGTATTTATCTCTTCTGAAAGATCACGTTTAGCTTTATCCATACCAATACTTTAAAGAAAAAATTTGGAGCCGTTTTTGAGAAATTTGGGTTTTATATTGAGCGAAAACTACTAGTACTAAAAGTTTCAAAAAATGTAAACGACCTTAATGAAAGAATTAAGTATGGAGCAAAATTTGGCGGAATTGACGGAAAAATCTCTATCTTCAATTTTGTAA
Source organism: Teleogryllus occipitalis (assembly GCA_011170035.1). Taxonomy (NCBI): domain Eukaryota; kingdom Metazoa; phylum Arthropoda; class Insecta; order Orthoptera; family Gryllidae; genus Teleogryllus; species Teleogryllus occipitalis. The sequence goes on from BLKR01000040.1 coordinate 389,471, forward strand.
TTGTAGCAAGACACCGAAAACAATTCAAACTTTTGCAAATTTCAGAATTAACCGAGAAAATCGGATCTATGCCACCTTTATAAGTGTATTTCACTCTATTCTTTCAAGAAATTTAAGGAAAAAATTTGGAGCCATTTTACATTGATTGATTTTTTCGTGTTTCCGGGCGCGTCAACTGCTTTGGTCATTAGTCCCGTTAGTGTAGTGCATGATTTTTCTCGGGAGATGGCGGTGATCTTCCCCCGCTGGATGGCGAGATCCGGCGCCGACCTACCGTCGGCTAGTGGGGTTTCCCCTTAACCAGGACTCTCCCACCAGCGGGGCACCGCCCCAGCCGGAACAAGCTCTCAGCTCCCGACCGGTCTCCCGGAATATGTGGTTGTGTAGTGCATGTTAGTGTGTGTGTGTAACGGGAGAGGATAGGACAAGGAAGAGGAAGGACATCGCGCGCGGTCCGTGGCCCGTTTCGAAGGGTACTGCTCCAGCATTCGCCTGGTGTTGATCGGAGAAACCACGGAAAACTACCGATCAGAGCAGCCGACTGAATTCGACCTAGCTGAAAAGCTAGTGTCGAAAATCCTGCCGCCATCAGGACTCGAACCTAGGACCTCCCGGTCAGAGGCGCTGCAGTGACATCAGTTGATGCACTGAACTACCGCTCCCGGTGCCATTTTTTGAGAAAATTTTGAAAATATCCCAGGAGCTTTATGTAAAGTACCCCCAAAAATTAATGAGTGTTTTTCAAAATCTAAGAGCTTCGAGTGAGGCTTGATCGGCAGCGGTTCATTCAGTTTGGAAAAATCCTACACACTAGTTTAGGCGTTAAGAGTTGTTCACATACACCAGACATACGGACGTATTGAAAAACGTTTATTTGGTTATCAGGGGACCTCAAAAAATTAGCAGCTTCAGCACCATTACATAATTTTCTCTATATTAATCCGTATAAACGTACGTATACGAGAAAGTAAGTAGTTGTGTTACAGAATGGCATATACTTTCTCGTACTTGTTAGTTCCCTAATCTGTTTCGTCTGGTTTTCGGTTTGGTCCCCATCTCTCCTCCAGGCTGATTCCTATCGGCGTCAAAAGTAATTTGTCACAATTCATTAATTTTTCGGTCTCCTAGTTGCAGAATAGAACATGTGGTGCTACAACAGAACATTTTTTGCGCTTAATTTATAACTCATGTAATTTTCGAAACTTTGGAGAGTTCAATGAAAATGGACCGTTCTGTAAGTGTCCTTTGCTCTATCCGAGAAAAAAATTAAAAGATAATTTTGGAGCGGGTTTTGAGAACGAAATTTTACTTTGGAGACAAAAACCACTACGTAAGTAATACACTACGATGACAATTAAACCAGAACACGAATATGTATTATGAGTGACACACACACACACACACACACACAAACACACACAGATATATACATACATAATATTCTTTCAATATTCCACTGATAATAGCTGTCGTGTTTAGACTGTATCAAAACAAATACATGGTTTAATAACAACATTCTTGCCATCGTAACCGTTTTATCCCTAAACCACTGGCGAATTCTCTGGGCGAGCAAATGCACAAAAAAATACATTTGCGGTAATATTTACAATATTTCGAGAACATGTTATACAATAAAATATTTACAAATTTTTTAATTGACACGATGGTTTACTTTTCGTTTTTGTGCAATATATACTTTTCATCCTAATTGTGATTTAAAATCACCTACACTTTTCAGCATTATTTTGATTTTGGGGCCCCAAATATCTTGGCCAAAATCAGGCTTTTGAAGTATTAGAGAGAATTGTCCATTGTGGAGAATTTCGGCAAAAATCTTTCCATAGTTTTCTAAAAAAATTTGGTTCAAACATTTCAGAAAATTCGCCAATTCAGTTCAATTATACTCAACGATTATGGAGAACTTTTCGTTACGGACATTTCAAAAAACCATCATTACATTTGAAGCTCATGTGTTAAGAAACGCATTGAACAATAAAATACATCTATAATGTAAATTTTAATGATGGTGGAGAAGTAAAAAAATTAAATTTCTGCAATTTTTGAAAAAACAAAAGCTTAAGAGTAATATGGCGTTTCAGGTATCACATGGGGTACATTTAGCACTACCCCAACAAAAAAATTAAAGAAAAAATCTGGAGCAGTTTTTGAGAAAATCTTGTTTTTGTAATTTTTTTAAATTGCAAATATTGCACGCAATATTGCACGAAATGTACTAAAATTTTCAAAAATAATAGCATGACCTTAATGAAAGAAATACTTATGGACAACAAATTTCATATGAAGGAAAAATCTGTCTTCAGTTTTATAGTTGTGGGAAGACACCGAAAACATTTTAACATTTGCAATTTTCGAAAATTCAGAGTTAACCATGAAAATCGTACTTATGCCACCTTTATAAACGTATTTTACTCTATTCTTACAAGAAATTTAAAGAAAACATTTGGAGCCTTTTCTGAGAAAATTTTGAAAATGTCCGGGAGGCTTCATGTAAAGTACTCCCTAATTTTAAAGAATGTTTTTCAAAATCTCAAAGCTGTAACTACAGCCAGATCGACAGGGGTTTCTTCAAATTCGGAAAAAAATCCTACGCACGGTTTAGGCGCTAGTTGTGTTCACAGACGGACGGACGGACGTATAGCTTTCAATTGGTTTTTCGGCATCAAGGACCCACAAAACAGTGATTCTGGCTACTACTACTGGCTAAAAATACATCACGTGTTAGAGGTTTTTTTCTTAATTTAGCAACTGGATTTATCCAATTTTTCGTTGGCAGGGCCCGGCAATGAATGTTTTTGTGCCGAAAATTGCCGTTTTTTCTCACAGCATTACATAACTTTCTCTATACTACGTTTATCACTCCGTTTATACGTATGTATACAATAAAGTAAAAACTGCCCTTTTTTTATTTCAATGTAGATTAAACGTTGATGTTACGTCACGTCCGTCCGGCTGTGAACACTACTAGCGCCTAAACCATACGTAGGATTTTTTCCAAATTGAAGGAACCCCTGTCCGTCTGACTGTAGTTGAAGTTCGAAAATTTGAAAAACATTCTTTAAAATTTGGGGGTGCTTTACATCAAAATCCCCGAAAATTTTCAAAATTTTCTCAAAAACGGCTCAATTTTTTTTCTTTAAATTTCTCGTAAGAAAATATTTCAATGAAAATTCCATTTTTGACGAGGTTTTACTCTCCTTGAATATTCTTAAATTAATACTTCGGTTCTACTTAAAAAAACGAAAAATTGCTAAAATTAAAAAAAAAATTTACTTTGGGCGGCGATCATGTCAGCAGGCAACACTCGCACACCAGTAGATAAGAAAATTTTACTACAAGAAACTCTGTGCCAATCTGTTGCACCACTACTTACTTTCTCGTATACGTACGGAGTAATATACATAGTATAGATGAAGTTATATAATGCCGCGGAAAATCGATTCCCAGATTTCAACGGAAATGCACGTTTTGGAATACCCTGATACCGAAAAAGTTTTTTTGCAAAACGTCCGTCCATCTGTCCCTCTGTGAATTTACTAGCGCCAAAACCATGCGTAGAAGTTTTTCCAAATTGAAGAAACCACTGTCCATCTGGCTCTAGATGAAATTTTGAAAAACAATCTTTAAAGTTTGGGGGTACTTTACATGAAGCTCCCCAAACAATTTCAAAATTTTCTCAAAAACTGCTCCAAATTTTATCTTTAAATTTCTTGAAAGAGTAGAGTAAAATACGATTATAAAGGTGGCATAAGTACGATTTTCATGGTTAACTCTGAATTTCCTAAAATTTCAAAAGTTTGAATAATTTCTAACATCTTCCTACACCTACAAAATTAAAGATAGAGATTTTTCCTTTAAATGAACTTTTTTTTCATAATCAGTTCTTTCAATAAAGTCATATACATTTTTCTGAAACTTTTAGTAGTTTTCGTGCAATAGTGCATGCAACATGTGCAATTCTAAAAAATTACAAAAACAAGATTTTCTCAAAACCGGCTGCAATTTTTTTCTTCAAAATGTAGGTATGAATAATGCTAAATGCACTCTATAAGATGGCATAAACATCATATTGCTCTATTCTTTTGTTTGTTTGTTTTTTTTAAAAATTACACAAATGTATTTTTTTTTACTTGTGTCTCACGTTGTTAATTTACATTAGCATCAATTTGTTCACATTATTGAATTTATGAGTACATATGCTTTACATAAAGTCACATAAAGTTTATCGAAAACTCAAAACTCATTTGAAGAAAAATTCTGTATCTGCAATAATATAGTTGGCAAGGTGGTCTGAAAATTTGAAACTTTTGCAATTTTCAAACATTCACAGAAAACAGTGAAAACCAGACTTCTGCTGACTTGATAAGTGTGATTTGTTCTCTTCTGGCATGAATTTTAAAAAAAAAATTTGAGGAAATTTTGAAAATGCCCAAGGGACATCACTTGAAGTAACCCTGAAATTTCCTTTTCAAAATCACAGAGCTTCGTGCAAGGTCGGCCTGGAAATGTTTATAGAGGCACAAATACTACGAATAGTTTAGCGTTTAGCACTAGAGTTTTTCGCAGACGGACAGGTGTTTTGAATAAAATAATACATTTTCAGTATCAGAGACTCCAAACGTGTATATCCATCGAAATCAATTTTCCGCAGAATTACATATATATCCTACACTATGTTTATTTCACTGTATACACATACATATACACGAATAAGTGCAATGAAACACGTCCAACAAATTTCTTGCCTTTCTAAAATAAACATTCCTTTCAAATATGCACCAGATCAATCCCAGTTTATTAATTTTGATGAAAACGTTGGATACTGTTTTGTAGGTAGTGTCATTTCCAAACAGGCAGAAGCGTATTTTTGAAAAAAACATTTTTAAAGAGTAAGGGACTCTCAAACTCATTTCTGTCAAAATTTTGAAATTGATTTTTTGAACAAATAATTTTCTCTGAACTAGAAATGAGTAACACAACACCTATTGTCTTCACCTTTTCTTATCTTAAAGGATCCTTAGAATTTTAACTGATATATAACTCACAATATCATCATCACCAATTACAGAAAAACTTTGGATCTGTTTCTGAAAAAATTTTGAAAATGACGTACACATTGTGTAGAAAGGCACAAAAATTAGAGATTTATTTTAAAAACAAATGGCTGTTAAGTTGAGCAACTTTATAGCTGCACAGAGATTAAAACATCAAATTTTTAAATATCCTGTGTATAATTGTGGAGTTCTAATGTAACACAAAATCATTCTGTGTCCTGGCTTCTGGGGAATTCAAGAAACACATGTCACTAGCATGTATTAGAATACCTTCTTTCTTTCCTTCAGTCTAGACAAGACAGCAAGATTATAAAGAATGCTGTAACTGTGCTGACAACCAGGGTCACTGAAAGAAAATCCAGGACCCAGTACAAAAAAGTTAGAAAACATGGACCCTTTAACAAAATTATAAACATGTGTCTGTGTATATTGTTTCTTATAATCGATTGTATTGATACATTTAGATAAGACTAGTATCCTTGAGCACTCGACTGTTCACATTGGCTTTAGTTCACTTTCCCAAATTCAAGGTCTCCGAAGGTGACATAATACACTTTAACTTTTGAAAATATATTAACTTGCAAAATTGAAAAGGATACAAAATGATAAAAATTAAATAAATAAATAATGTTCACACAAAAATTATGGGATATGGTGGGTTTCATCAGCCTCATTGAGCTCTTTGAGATTACCAAGAGATTTCTTGAGTCTCGTGGAGATTCATGGACCTCAGAGCAATGCATCAATAGCTCACCCTCTCCTCAGGCCTACTGACAAGAACACATGTGCTTTAATTATATTTTCCACAATCTTTCCAAATTGGTCTTCTTTGTATGCATTGCACAGATGTCAATATTATTTAATTAATTCATAGAATATTTGGGGGTTGTGGGCTCTCCAAAAAGCAGCTGTACTTTTAACAAAATATTTCATCATACGTCAAACTTTCAAATTAGAAACTGTTAATGTAATAGAAGGCCTACATTTCTTACATTGTCATCTCTTATCACATTTACCCACCACCACTTTCAATCAACGGAAAACAAAGACCTAAAGAAGAGAGAGCCCATATTTTACAAGCCCAACCAGAATGACTACACATATGATCCAGAATCCAGAGCACTAAGCTCACAAACAAGTTATTAGCAACATGTTTAGTTATCATTTCCATGATACATAGGATGTCCAACAAATAATTTAGTTTATGACAGTATTAAATATTTTTTTAAAGAGTTTCTTGTGAGTTTGAACAAAAAGCATTTTTAAATTTGAGAACGAATTTTGAATGAAAAAAATCATTTAATTGTTTAATGTGCATAAAAATTAAGAATTGCCAATACTTTTGAAATATGTGATCAATATCAAGAAACATAGTTCAAGAGTCAACAGGAGCCCCAGAACTATAGTGATACCGAACTATGAGTACTTGTTCAAATCACTTGAGACATTATTACACATACCAAAGATTAGAAAGTTTGAATTTGCAAGTGCATACATACAGTGTGCCACTGCTGAGAGAAAGCTTATGTGTCACCCACTTAGAAATATCCATTTCTCACAATTAGTTCACATTATTGTAATAATCCCATGTGTGAGAAAACAATTTTTCATCTTAAATCCATTGTTATCCTCATGTTTATGTTATCCTTATGTTAAAGATAGCAACACAAGTTGTGCAATAAAAGAAAAGATCAATTAAATAGTGAAATTTATAGGAAATTTGTGTAGTAAGTTTTCAAACTAATTCATTACCAAAGGTTTTAGAAAACTATATAAAAATCAGCTGTGCTCTGATGAAATTATAGCTGTGCTCTGTGAAGATATAAATTGTGCTCTGATATTACAATCAGTGTCTGATATCCTAAGAATAATGGCAAATGTCTTTGCAACTGATTTTCTGACATCAACTAAAAGTGAAACAGCATAACATTATCAGTTTTCTAAACATTTCATTAGTACCAAAGTATGAACAAACCCATCTTCACACAATGAAAAACACACATGAAAATGAAATAATATATTTACAGTCTTTCTACAAGACAATAAAAACTAGTATATGATTACATAGTTCAACTGCCTGAGCAGCAATTTTAATGCTACAGAAGTATCAGTCATTTTCAACTTCACAACAAGGCAAGAAACTTTACATGAGTTCTCTTATCTATATAATTTCCTTTTGGTCAGAAATTGTTGAACTTCCAGGTAAGTGTCTCATACAGAAAGATACAATATTTTCATAATACACCCAAAATTAAAATTCGATTTTCATCAATCGGAATATCTGTTAAACAATGCATGGTTAGAAAACAGCTGAGAGAGATTTTGCCATTAGTGATGTTTTACTGTATAGAAGAAACAAAGGAATTGTTAAAAAGTTTATATTCATAAAACTATGCCTGTTCTGGTTACAATACAGGATTCTATAAGTATAAACATGACATTTTCTTCAAAATATAATATATTAATATTTCCATTATAAGTGTACTATATGCAATAAAACTACAACCAAGGATGTAGGTGGAAACCTTACATCTATGTAATAATCAGGAAAGGCATTTTAATAACAATATCACAACTAGTTCAGAGACAGTTGCACAGACACACCAAACAGGTCACGCAATTCAATTTTACATGTAGTGCCAAAGATGAGAAGGAACATCAATTCCACCTTATTTCCAGGCGCACACACACCAAAGCCAAGATTCTGGCAATATTTAATGGTTATGAATGATGAAGCAGTCTGTTAAAGGCGTTATATGATGTTTCCAAATCAAAAAGAAGTTGACGAGCCTGTGTGTCAGATAACTCATCTGACGCCTGCATGTTTGAGAGACGGGAGAGCCATTCACTGACCTTCTGCTTTCCCTCAAAGTCAGCTGGAATTAAACTTAAACGAGTCATTGTATCCATTAGATCTCTCAGATCAGGCTGTAGCTCATCCATGGCACGAATTTCTAGTCGTAACTTGTCCATAATTGTAATAAAAAGCTGAAACAAACAATGTTTTCAAATATTATTAAATATGTGCTGGAAAAAAATGTAGTATCAAGTTATTCAATGAAAAACTAAAAGAATTTACTCTAAAAACATCTTCTACAAAACAATTTGTATGTTTTTCCCCCCCATTTTTCCACCTTCTGCCTTCCAAATATAATCTCTGCAAAACACTCTCTTAGATAAGAATAAAGTGCTATGTGCTATTACAAAACATAAGTTATTATTAAAAATTTCTAAATATTTTACAGCTAGACCACTAATCATTAATTTTTATGACTCTCATTTCCACAATTCTTCCAAATATCATAAAATTATCTTGAAGTCAGACAGTCACTCACATCCTTCTTCAGGATGGCTACACAACTGATACTGCTAGGGAGTCTTAGTTATCGATCTTCCATAGATTTAGAGGTAAATCTGCCTGAGTTTTAGAGACTTTAATCCAAGAATTCCTGAAGTAATTTATATTGACAGCAATTAATTGTGACACTGTTGGACATTTTTTTATGGTAACATTTTAATAAGTTTTTCTCCGATATTTTATTTTAGTAAACATCAGCTGCAATAATTTTAAGTAATAAGTATTCATATTTCTGAAAAAACTATTAAAAACATTTTAAAGGATAAAGTAATATACCCAGAAATTAGAAATCTCAATTAGATCACAAAACAAATGAAGATAGAAATGTAACAAATATATTTCGAGAATGGAACCAGAGAGAATTGCCAGAGCATATCTAAACAGCAACGCTCAAGGAAGATGCAATCCGGGTCATCCAAGAAAGAGATCAAAGACATACACAGCAGGCGAAATCAGGCTATAAGCCTAAAGAAAGAAGAAGAAGCACAAGCATTCACTTTCTTTTTCAATATCACGTACAATTAGACTCAGTCGCTTCATTCAAATTGCAATATTCAAAATTATGCCGTGTTTTTCTTCCCAACTACAAGTTCCATTGCAATGATTCATATTTTTCATTGTTACAGCAATTCTTTGAAAGAAAAATTGGAAAGTTAGTAGGGTCCATGAACTTTGTTAATTCAGACCATACTGCACTGAATTTAGGGCCTTCAGATCATGTGTCTTACTCAGTCATCTACTATTATTACTCAAAATCTCAATTTGCTCTTCTCATGTCTCTAGGAAACATTCTCCAAGACTGTCACTTCAATACTGAAGGAGCCAGCAAAGCTAAACATGAATGTCTAGTTAAAGTGTTCAGCATCCATGAAGTTGATTTTGTAGCCTCCAAGAGAAGTAGCATTGAAGACGAAGCACAAATGAGATCATGTGCATCTATTCTTGGCTACAGAGAAGTTGGCTTAACCTACCGTAGTTCATATGGTACTCCAATGTACATCCATAATTCACTATCAGTATCTGATGTAAAGTTCATATCTACAACCTTCTCACACTTAAGTTCTTCCCAAATCACTACAGAAGTGGGCAGGCTGAAGATGCCAAACTTGTATGAGCCTCTGTCAGACAAATGGAAAAAAAAATCCTACCTGTGCTCTCTCATCCAGCAGTGCTCAGCGAATGGGGCCCCCCACACCCAATAAGGTTATTGCAAAAATTATTTAAATGGAGAATATCTTTTAGAATGGTTTAATTCATGTAGTATGCAGCTGATGTATGACCCAAAGGACAGAAATACATTCAGTTCTTGATGCCAAGAACAGTGATACAGTGATTGATTTTCAACATGGCAACTGGCATATCCCCTCCTGCCTGTATTAAATTGCAGTTGGACTGATGTACAAGGAGAATGCCAGCCCAAAATTCTATTTCCTTCACCCTGAATTTGCTAGATGCATTAGGTATTGTTAACAATAGTACTGTTGTTATTATATTATTATTATCATCATGATTATAATTATTATCATTATTATTATTATCATCATCATCATCATTATAATTAGTAACAAGTATTGTAAGATCAATAACACCAACTCGATCAGTTTTGTCCAGTTTCTCTCGATCCTTTCAGCAAATGCTGAGATGGCCCCCTTGCTTTGATTTCTGGACAGTAACTGTAACTTCACTCTGCCCAAGTCTTCTTGAGTTCTCTTTTGCTATACATGAGAAGAGTGGAGAGTTAAAAATTGTTAGTAGTGTATTCAAAATCAAAATTGTATGTCGCTTCCAGTTCTTCCACCTAGAGAACATTCCTTACATTCTTATATTAAAATACTACTTTACCTTTACTCATAATAGTGTATAATAAGAGAAAGCTAAAATCTGTAGCCCAGGAAAACTTATGCATCTGCATACACCATATTTGACTTGTCATACACAATTAAAATTGTATATGTGACTCAATAAATATTGTTGTTGTTCTTCTTCTTCTTGTTATTTGGTTGTTGTTCTTGCTGTGTTGTTCTTGTTATTCTTGTTTTTGTTGTTGCTGTTGTTGCTGTTGTTGCTGTTGTTGCTGTTGTTGCTGTTGCTGTTGCTGTTGTTGCTGTTGTTGCTGTTGTTGCTGTTGTTGCTGTTGCTGTTGTCACTGTTGTTGCTGTTGTCGCTGTTCGTGTTGTCGCTGTTCGTGTTGTCGCTGTTCGTGTTGTCGCTGTTCGTGTTGTCGCTGTTCTCGTTTTTGGTGTTCTCGTTTTTGGTGTTCTCGTTTTTGGTGTTCTCGTTTTTGGTGTTCTCGTTTTTGGTGTTCTCGTTTTTGGTGTTGTTGTTGTTCTTGTTTTTGGTGCTGTTGTTCCTGTTGTGCTGTTGTTCCTGTTGCGCTGTTGTTCCTGTTGTGCTGTTGTTCCTGTTGTGCTGTTGTTCCTGTTGAGATGTTGCTCCTGTTGTGTTGTTGTTGTTTGTGTTGTTGTTGCTTGTGTTGTTGCTGTTTGCATTGTTGTTTGCGTTGTTGACCATAACCAATCCAGTTCCTGTTGTGCTGGTGCTCCTTTTGTGTACTTGTTTGTGTTGTTGCTGTTTGCATTGTTGTTGTTTGCGTTGTTGTCGTTTGCGTTCTTGTTCGTGCTGTTGTTTGTGTTGTGTTGTTTTTTGTTGTAGTTGTTTTTGTTGTTGATGTTTCGTTGTTTTTATTTTTGATGTTTTGTTGTTTGTTGTTGTATTTTATTATCATTATTATGATTGTTATTATTATTATTGTTATCATTATCATTTGTTTTCTTTTCACTACAAAAAGTGTCGGAGGACAATCTCAAGACACAATTTGTGAGTACGAAGTCATGGAGCTAAGGTGAAGAAATACTTTTACTTATGGTCTTGTGTTTGTACAGTTTTCACAACTTGTAGTTTTTTACATTTTGATGGATTCAAGTGATGTCTTCATATTCTAAGTACGCTTTCTTCCCTAATCGAGACTCAAAAATTTCCTGACTATACTTGCTGTGCCCAGTAAAGCGGCTTTTTGCATTGTTCTGAGGTGTTTTTCTTTTAATCGCAGCCTTTGTCCAGTTTTCAACCAATCCTTGGTTACCACGCCATTTGCTGACACCATCACAGGCACTATGTCTACGCTCTGCAACCTGTACATGTCCCTCAACTCCACAGCGAGAGGTTGGTATTTTCGTTTCTTTTCAGCAATAGTTGACACCAGTTTGTCATCTGTGGGAACTGCAACATCAATTATCATTGCTCTTCTTGTTGTTTTATCAAATAAGACAATATCTGATCTGTTAGCTTGTTGTTGTTGTTGTTGTTATTGTTGTTGTTGTTGTTATTGTTATTATTGTTATTGTTATTATTGTTGTTATTGTTATTATTGTTATTGTTATTATTGTTGTTATTGTTATTATTGTTGTTATTGTTATTATTGTTGTTATTGTTATTATTATTATTGTTGTTATTGTTGTTATTGTTGTTGTTGTTGTTGTTCTTCTTCTTCTTCTCCTTCTCCTTATTATTATTATTATTATTATTATTATTATTATTATTATTATTATTATTATTAGTTCTACTAGATGGAAAACCATAACCAATCCAGACTAATGCTTTGCTTTTACCAATTATAATGGCGAACTCCTACCCTTCTAACAAGTCAAGTACTTAATAATTTTCCACACAGTTAAAACAATCCTGACCTCCTAAAAATAGGATCACAGATTAAAGTCATTTAGTCTGCTTGTCCCTCAATGGAACTTCACTTCAACTGACTAGGTGAGCTTCTCCTCCAACTTAAATAAGAACATCATGAATACCTCCTCTGTTGGAGAATTATTACAGGTTTGCCAAAGTGGTTCTCTTCAAGAAACATGTACCAAGAGAAGTCTTCAAAACAATCACATCATGTTGGAACCAGAAGAGTAATGCATTTTATGAACACTTTCTTCACAGAAGAGGAAGCATAGAAGAGTCTGATAACCAAATACTGAGCTTCGGAAGATTAGATGGACCAAAACCAATGATAAGTTAAATATCCAACACTAGGAGAAAAGATAGAGCCTCCATAAAAAAACTAGGAGATAATAAAAACCACCCGCAGGCATCCCAACCAGTACCTTCCAATCCAATTTGTCAATACATAGCTAGCATTGCCAAGATCAAGCAAGACAAAACTCATAATAAAACCATTAGAAAGGAACTGAAAGCTCTGAAAAATCAATGCACAAAAAAATCAAAAACTATCCTGACCATTTACATTACAATGAACCTTCTGTAGGGCTGTCATGAAAAGCAAGAAAGCTTCTGGCTTTGACAACATACATTCAGAATTCTTAATTCAGGGGCAAGATGCAAATTTTTAATTTTTACTCCTTCAGTGTTCCAAGCATTGCTTCAATGAAAAGTTAACTAAGTACTGGACCTCCCAATCACTTTGCTGTTGGAAAAAGAAATTCCCAACTCCCCAATTCCCAAATAGGGTGCCAATTGCCTCTTTACTAACCAAGAGGTTGGTGCTGGAGGGTTGTAAAAAGATGCTTCCCCTACATCTCAAGAGAAAACCTTTACTCTCTACAGTACTTTCCATTTGATGCCTCTCTAGCACACTCTACTAATATTAAGCAAGGCATCCTACATTTAACACAATGAACTAAAAGAAAATTCAACATAAGAAACTTACAGAAACAATATCTGCAATGCATTTGCTGGTGTTTCCTTTATCATCTTTGATGGTAATCGGTCTATCTTCCTTTATTCTTTCCAGGGCAGCAGGGCAATCCAACTGCAGAATAGCCACACAAAAAAGTTAGTAAATACTAAATTATTTCCTGTAAGAGAAGTAATTTATTTATTTACTCATAGAAAACAATCTAGTTTTGAAATGGGAAAATTTCAACATTTGCATCTACAAGATCATGCCTAAAGGAAAAGAATTCATGAATAATCTCAAAATGGTCTACATCAATGTAAGTAAATTGTCTGTACCAATTACAATAACGCTACCATGACTCTTTAATAACGTGACTCTAAACATACACAAATGTGCAGAATTATTCAGTAAAGCAAAGATTTGAATAAAAATAAAAATTGTATCCTTTATCGTACCGTACGCGAAGAAATGGGTTCACTTCCGCGAGAACATGAACGACAATATCACCACGCGCGGAATGACGACGTTTAATGACAAAAGTTTCTAGTCAAATGTGTTTTTCAAGAGTTAGCAATTTTAACCAACGCATTTTAACATCAAGTAGTCTTTGATCGAGTCGATTTGAATCCAGTACATTTGAACGTGCTGAGTTTGCGAGAGACTTCGAGGCCTCGCGTTCTCGGTCCGGCGCTCACATTTGATGAACCTCCCGTAGCTTAAGGTTTTCATTTAAAGGGAATAGAATCGTACTGACCTACACTTCCACTACCACACTTACTACAACAAATCTACACTTGCACCAACAAGTCATCATGAACAATTGTAAATAAAAATAAACATCTCTTTGGTAACGCATTTCTATATTTAAATTTCGCGGTAGGCCTTGACAAGCAGTTCAGGTGGGCTACGTAAATGCCCTCGCTCCCGTCACTGGTTCCTCGCTTTGTTCACCTATCTCGCCCCGTCGGAGTTGACTCGGTACGATAGGGGATAAGACCATAGAGCACTATCCTTTCACTGGGATATGACCCTAAATCTATTACGAAATCTTATTCTATTATCTTTTGGTGATGACAGATCTTTCAAAATAAACAAGGAGTTGATTCAACATTACAAAACCAATCACAGTAAATGTTATCAGAATACACATGTTCAAATAATTCATAGCCAATTAATAACTATAACTGGTTTCATAATAAGAATTATAACACAGGTGTTCTAATAGTCTATAGCCTCATATTAATCACTATCAAAATCAGCCTGTCATCTTTCACAAGATGAGCCAAATTTAAATGAAAATTGTGGTGTACTAGAAACAGCCTAAAAGCCTTTGTTGGATAATTCTCCAATCTTGTATTATAATAGTAAGTTGTCTTACAATACTTATTTCATAAATAATTATAAAGCACATTATGAATAAAGAAAGTGATTAAAAACAACATTCACGAACAAGAGATCAAATAAGACAGCATATCAATTAAAAAAAGTAAAACCAACAACAATTGGGTTAATTAAAAATCTGGAATGGTTGTAAATTAAAGACAAGATAAAGCAGTTAATGTTACTGACTGAACTATTTTCCACTGCAAATATTTTGAAAGTAACAAGAATGTACAGTGACTTATTATCTCTATTTTCCATTTAGAAATAAAATGGATTAACAATATTAAACTGAAGTGAAACAAAAACTTGAAGAAGTGTGAAATAGTACATTTAAAGCCATTCCAAGAAATTTACATAACATATTCTTACATCATTATTTTGAAAAATTTTAATGTTTTGTACATTTAAATAGAAATTTAACACTCACTCTAAATTTCTTAACAAATGCTTCAATAGTCGGGAAATCTCCTCCTTGCACTTGTCTGAAAGCAGCCTTATACTGCACAAGTAATTTTGAACAAGCAGCAGTGTACTCCTTGGGAGTGACACAATCACGAATGTATGCTTTCTCTAGGTGTTGTAATGTATTGACCACCGCATACAGATCAGCCATATTATCATGTCTGCAAAACATTAAATAAATATAAAATATATATAAAGAAGAAAACAGCTCACACACTTTGTAGCCATTAAATGTAAAATTTGACACAGAATTTTAGAATGTACTGTCAATTATAAAAAATTATCCACTTGAACAATGAATTTTTCAGACACATTTGATTTCATTTCTATATTCTGACTTCATACTAATACAAAATATGGCATGTCTTTCAAAAAGCAATGCCTATGATATTGGAATTGCAACAATCTTAGATACACTTAATTCTTAAAATGACAGTTTCAAATAAAAATATGTCTGTAATTCCAGAAATCAAATTATAAAACTTAAATAATAATACTGCATTATTTTCAAAAACTTAACATCAACTCACTTTTCTCTCTCACGGGCATTGCGGAACAGCTTAACTTCTTCAAACAGCTCTGGTCTGCTGGAGTCTGAAGTATAGCAAGCACATAAACAGTAAAAGAACTTGGGAAATTAGAAAACAAATCTACAGTAAAGCAAATATTTACTTAAAAACAGATGTCAGATTTTTGTGAAATACCCAGATGACTCACTGTCTGCAGACTTTTTTCTCACCTTGACTTGATCCCATTCCTCCAAGAACAGACATTTCATATCACGTGCCACAACACAAGCTAATTGACAATTTTCACTTTACAACTTTTAGCAAAAATACTACATTTCAATAACCGGAATCTGCAAAGCGCACAAACATTTCTTTGTATGTGTACAGCTGACACTGAACAATTGAATGACAAATGAATGAATAAGATTCGTTCACCACTCACAGATAGCAGCACGGGTATTGCGAGACATCAGAATCATTGCGTCAGCGGCATCCGACAAGAGTGGTTTGCCGAGCTCGCCGGCAGCGTTCGCGCTGTGCTGTGAACGTGAAGTGAATCGCTCAGGGCCTGTGTGCTCAGTGCTGTTGGTGATTGAGGGCGAACGATCGCACGCTACGATGTCGGCTCAAGATGACTTCACGCTACCTCGGCTTACTAGTGAACCGACTTACCAAAACCTGTTGAAATATTTTCAAGAAAATGGAAACCAGATAAATATTAATCAGCTTATGAAAAACAACCCCAAGAGATTTGAAGAATTCAGGTAACCTTCAAATGACATTGGATGTTTTCTCCTAAAATTTCTATAAGAAAGCATTAATACAAAATATTTGTCATATTGGCGTTCTTTCAAAGAAAGTATGATTTTTCGTCTGTTTTGAATATCTTCAGATAATGATACTTTCCCCTACAAATTTACGTCATATCAAAACAGATCAGTCATGATTGCGGTGAAATATTCATCATTTTTGTTTCACTAATTAATACATTTCCAACTCCATGTGATTTTTTTTCAAAAGGTCGTTTGAAATCATTGTCTTCGATCTGAAAATCGGAGGACTTAGACTTCACTGACAGCTGTTTCACAGTGGCATCGCCAGCATGCGTGATCTCTCTCACCCGGCGCTTGTGTGCCCTAATTTGTACCGAAAATAATACGCAAAGTTTTCGCAATTAAACACAGAATTTAAATTCATAGGTGTTAATTTTGGAATTTTTAAAATGCAACGATGCAGAAAAATTGTAAATGTACCAAACATATTTGCTGGGTAATGAATAGTTTAAAATCACGTACTATGTATATTCGAAATGTACGTAAATGCGTGTTTTCGTTAAACTAATCTATTCCTAACATTTAACAATAATGATGAGCATTGCAAGTGCATCGTTGCTAAATATTATTAAAATATTTTAAGAAAAGAGTTATTCCGAAGTTTTGGTAGTGTCCGTCTGTTCGCAACTTTCAACTTGCCGCGAAAAGTTCTGGGAAAATAAGGATCGATCAAAAGAATAATTGAATAAAGGAAAGAATATTTCTCAGTTTTTCTTTTCTATTCCCTCAAAAGATGTTCTTTTTCTGTTTAGCTGCTCTTCATTTCTATTTTTATCCATTTGAAATGCCACGAACGCCACTAGCACCTTTTTTCTTGGGGGGGGGGGGTAAGGAATGATTACCGGGGAGTCTCCTCGGAATATATTGAAAAATAAAGTTCTAGAAACACAATTTGAAGTATTCTGAATGTCTCCAACCACGTATTTTTTAAAGATACTTTAAATTCGAAAGACTCGTTAATGTATTTTACATTATTTTATTCAGGGTTCCCTGTATGTAATGTTTGTGGAATATTAAAAGAAAATTTTATAACAGCCTTAGTGAGCCAAATACATTTCGCCAACAAAATACGATATAAATATCGTGGTAGACTTTCATAAATATATTTCGCCCAACAGTAACTTGTACACAGTTCTAATGACTACATAACTGAGCGTTTGCTGTGCCATTGTTGAACGCAAATCATTCTTCGTCGCAGAGCACTAAAACTACGTTCAGCCTCGCAATGTGAAGATGAGCACGCGAGCGTTAATCACATCAATGATTTGTTGCGTCTACACCTTGACGCAACGCGTCTCCAAGCCCCTTAAGGGGCGTTGAGCGCTTTGCACTGCATTCTTAACAGTTTGATGAATATAGAGCCTAATTCTTGAACTTCTTTTGTAGAAACCAAAACATGAACCTTCTCCTCCGCTACTTCTCGCGAATGCGTAGTCCGGTTTTCCTTTTTTCTTCTTTTTTCCTTTCTTCAAGAAATGTAGCTAGACGCATATGTAGCAACTGCCGACATCCGACTGCAAGTGATAGTCGCCTGGCACAATCGGATTGCAAAAAATCCGTTTGCCGCCGCTCCTACTAATTTAAAGAAAGCCAAGCTGAATCACGCTTCTTCAAGCACTCGCCTACCAACGCCATTCATTGAAGTATGAAGGTTGATTTTCCAGTGAGAGATAACTAGTCAGACCCGGCCATAGAGCGTTTTCCAGCGCGAGCTCTTTTCGGCAGCTCGCGAACGAGTTTGAGCCTGAAAAGAACGGGAATAACGAAGGAGCAGGGTCGAATTTTCATTTACTGGTACATTAGTAAAACTTCGTTTGTCTACTAGGAGTCAATTTTTTTTTCCTTTCAAAAAATATTGGGAGACGCATCCCCTTTGCACCCCTCCCCCGTCGGTGTAAAATCCAGCTGTACGAGGTAACCGAAAAACAAGCTGTAAATGCATATTCCCGTTTGTTTGATTTTCATGAAAATAGACGTAGATGTTGTTTTGTTTCATCGGTTGTCTATTTCTTTTAAGGGGTAAAACGTTTTCTCATGACTTCATTTCAAAGAGTTGATAATGTGATTTTTTCTTATTAGTTTCCTTGTTTTTGTAGAGACTGATCTCAGGGATTGGGATTATCTTAGTCAAGTCGCCCATAAATTACGTAACGTTAAAAGGGGAGGGGGTTGCGGTAGCTTATGCTGCGTTTTGTAGGGATAAGTGGTATTAGTTAAATGTTACCTAATACTGATATTTATTTACTTAATTTTTCAATTCTTACAGACATAATTCCTTTTGCTCTGTCTTGTATAAATTCAACAAAACTTAAAATTAAATATTAAAAATATTATTTGTTAAAAATAATTATAAAAATAAATATAAATAAATTAAAACGTTACAATGTGTTGTTAGAATAAATATAAATATTTTTTCATCTATTTATTGTATCTATTAGATTATGAAGAAAATATTCAAAACTGATTTGTAGTATGTATATTTTGGAAACCATTCAATTTGTACATGAGACTCCAGCACATGCATCATTCAGGACGGTATCTGCCCGGCATTTTGGAGAAATTGTCTCGTTTAAGCGTTCTTCCTTCAATCAAATATTCTTTCCACTCATTGTAAGGTGCATTCTGGATCCCCAACTAATTCTGACTTTAATTTTGATAAATTATATATATGAACGAACTCTCACCAATTATTTATTCTTCAACAACTGTTTCATTTACGGAATGTTTCTCTGGCTTAGCGATATTTTTAATATTTTTGTCTGTTGTGTGAAATCGCTTAAATCTGTCGGTCCGGCGAAAATTGCATAAATTTTGCACTGTATTTTTTAGAATGTATTGTAATGTGTGGTAACACTAATAATGTGTTACGTTGAACTCGTAAATTAGAACTTCAAAGATAAATTGCATAATCTGGCGCCGTGCCAGAATCGGTATTTCATGCATAAGTTGGTATGTAATCATTTCGTATCTGTTCGGAGAGATGTGATCAGTCAGCCCATTTCCCGAATTGAATAGGCTGTCGTAACAAATCGTCTCACCAGAAAAATAAAAGTTAAAAAGCCAACCGTTGATTTATAAAATACACTTCGTGCAGATTGTATCATTTCATGCGTAAAAAAATTTCAGAACAAGGGTATATCCAGTAAGTATTTTAAGTTCGGATCACCTCTCCTGTTTTACACACATTTTTCCTTTATGTTCTTGGATTGGAACCAAAAGCAATAATGCTGTGGGATTGAGAGAAAGTAAAATAGTTACTCAGAATTTCCGACTGGAAAAACTACATTTTCCCTACGACGCGTTTAATACATAATTTCCCTTAGAAAAGTGGTGCGATGCCGGGGGATGATCCTCCTACAAAGCTTGATGTCCCTCTCTGGAAAAAATATTAATTTATCTTTGCCAGGGTTACAATTAATTCACATTCGGTGCCTGGTTTATAATTTGCACACTCTTGAGTACATTGGACAAGAAAACATTCCCGAGAACATTCTTAAAATTCATTCAGGTTTTGACCGGCTGAGTTTATCTCATGACCAACATTCCCTGCTGTGACCGCTATTTCTGCAGCGACTCTGATCAGGAGCTCCTAGGGTTCGAGCCCCGACGATGGTAGATTTTCGACACTAGCTGAGGTCGAATTCTGCCGCAGTCTAGAGGACAATTCTAGCGTCCGGCTGGTCTTATCGGTAGTTTTCCGTGGTTTCTCCGACAAGCATCAGACAAATGCTGGAGCAGTACCCTAACTAATGGGACATAGATCGCGCGCGATCTTTCCTTCTACTTCTTTATGCTACCCTGACCATAAACTTACATGCACTACACAACCAACACGTAGGGAGCTATGTGCTTGTCCTTGTCTCGGCTTGGGCGGTGCCACACTGGGGACTGGGAAGTACTTGGAAGGGCAATCCCCTTCAAGCCGACGTGTAGGTTGGTGCCGAATGTCATCATTAAGGTAGAAGAGCACCGCTCCTTCCCTGATGAAACATTCATTATGTCAACTGTACTAATGACCATAACAGTTGCTGTACCCGGAAACAGATGTCCCCGTCTCGAGAAAATTGCGTATCATTTTATTTATAGTTCTTATTCATGCCTGATTTGAAGATTTCTGATCTGGGAATAGAGTTCGAACATGACCAAATTATCATTTTCGCCAAAAATGTCTGATAGTACCTTGTCAGTCTGAGCCAGCAAAGTGTCTACACGGAGCTGTCATAACCACTTGTGAAAATGATAAGCAGATTTACGAATAAGCCACTATCTGACATCCGCGGAATAATCGCATTTCCACTAGCTTATCTTATTTCAAATCCAGCATGTTAGCCTGCGAGTAATGTTACTCTCTACATTATGTAATGATAAATTATTACATTCAAAGTGCTTTTTAACAATTTGCCTCATTTATGATAAACATTCTAGGTATAAATATTAATTCAAATGGCTCTTAGAATTACTTTCAAACCCCATTATGTGAGATGAAATTAAAATTAATAATTCTACATCGGATTACTACTTACAGTAGTTACAAGAAATTTTACGTGGTATTGAAAACCGACTAGCCATTTTATTAATTAAAGCTATTTTTTTACAAAATAATGTTCTGCTATAATATTATTATAATAAATAGTACCGGGGTAATTCTTATACTAAAATAAAACTAATGTTTTATCAACATCGTGTCTAACCAGGATGCGCATCGGCATTTGCATTTAAACTTGTGAATTTAAAAAATAAAGATGAGTTGCGAAGTTCGATAAAGAAGGAGGCAAAAAATGCTATTTTATGAACGATTTAATGCATCGGAAAAGATAGTTTATAATGATGGTGTGCAAACAATAAATGTATAACACTTTAAATGTCATAAATATTGTGTGAACATATTTCCATTAATGAAACATTTATAAACAATTCCGTGCAATAAATGCTTATATTCGATTTAAGTGGAAGGTGGGAGGTGACACTCCAGCTTGCTAGAACTCTGCGTTTAGGTTTGTTCGTGCGTATAGTGGATGTAGATGAGCCCTAAATGGGAAGCTGTGGCTTGCAAATACTCTTCGGTTTCAGAAGAAAACGCGTGTCATTCACGTGCCTCCGCCGTAGGTGCTGTCTACGCCGAACCAGCCGGCGCAGTTCAAACTCTCACGCCACTGCCGTTATCAACAGTCCTCGCGACTTTACGTTAGGCTTCGTACGCGAATGCTTGTGCTCTGGAAACGGGGAGTGTAAGTCCACTTCCAAAGTTCTATGCCAAGATCCAGTTCAATGATGTCAAGTGCCAATATTATTTCTTTAACAATGAAATACGTCAATTGATAAAATTTGAAAAGATGACCTTTGACTTGGTCCAAAAGGTTCGATGTTAATTACCGACGTCATTCACAAGTATTATTACTAAAACGAACACAGATGACCCATTATACTAAATTGACTAAGAAATGTAATCATATACACTATAAAAAGAAATGTGTATATTTTACATACGTAAATGACCATTTTATTTATTTATTAAGGTTTTTGCATTACATAAAATAATGCGAAGATTATTCGCGAGTATACGAGATCCTGAGTGCGACCCTGAAATAACCAGTTAAATATTTTTATTGCATACCAATTAATATTTTTTCGACATTTAAATGTATTGTCCCACAGTATTAAGTCGAAGATCTTAAATGCCTTTACCGCTCTTATGTTGGGAATTCATTCTTTCACTAAAGAGATCCTTCACATTCTACATATTTGTATTTTTGTTTTAAGTTTATCCAAAGTACGTTTTAACAGTTTTTCCAAAAATCTCCCAAAAGATAGTGCGAATGAAGAGTATTTTTTTCAATTTAATGTAATGATGTATAATTTAATTTAGTTAATTTTTAGCGATTGAATTCATAAGTTAACTTGAAATGTATTTACTTCAAAAATAAAAAATCAATACATAGTTTTATTGCTGTCAGACATTCTATGCATATTGCACCAAGAAATCATTCCTTTTTAAATTTGTTATTTTCGTTGGTTTTTAAAATGTGTTTTTAAAATATTTTTTCTCATAAGAAACTCTTAGTCTATACTTTACCTGTACCACGAGGTCGTTCAGTTTTCAAGTCAACATGTTCTTAAAAAAAGACTCCCAATAGCATGCGTGGTTTTATGTCCAAAGTTAATGTTCCGGATCTGCGCTTCGTTTTGTGGACCTCTTTTGCTCTCCTCGTGCTCTTAGCTCGCACTCGCTCTCCCAGCGCAGAGAAAGTGCGCCTGTGCCCCGGGCGAGGAGTTAATGACTGATCTGACCCATAAATATTAGAATGCGAGATTGGGGATTGGTAATAATATATACCTGAGGAAACTGGTGTACAGTTACGAATCCAGGGGGTATGGGGGCCATGCCTCGAAAGGCCTAGTTTTCGTTTGCTACCTTCTTTTATTGGACACAATTTATTTAAATATTTATTAATGTTAAAATTATGTAATTATTTAAAAAAGAATACAGTATAGTGTCATACATAAACTACAAAAATAATATAAATATAATAACAAATGTTTATTATTTAACAAAAATCTTTGATGGCCCCCTCCAAAATGATCGGCTGGATCCGACTCTGCTGGTGTTTGTCTTTATGGAACGCTTAAAAACATATTTTTGTCAGATGCTCACTTTGTCATCCCCGCGAACGTCCGGTAAGTTTCTCTTGGTCATAAAGGTTTACACTATTATCTGTTGCGAACGTGTTTCCTGTTCGTCTTTTTTCAGGGTATGCATGAATAGCTATGAATGTCAACGATACTAAAGTAGCACTTATTGTTTTAGATTGTACTAATATGACTGAAAATTGTTAAATATTTTGATAGCTAAAACGCATGTTTCTTCGGTTTCTTCTGTTCAAAAAAATAGCTCTATAACTAAAGGCAAACATTGTATTTTCATGGATATATCGTAAATCGTCTCATCGGCTTTAAAAAGAAAAAAAAATTCTTCTAGCGTTAAATAACATTTAGACTATATACAACAAAAATGTCCGTGTTTACTATTTCCATTACTCACCACAGCTTGATCTAAACCATGTGAAGCACCTTGTAAAACAACAGTATGTATGTACTTCTCGCATTTAATCTATTTCAAATTATCCTGGACAGAGAGAAGTGACATTCGAGTCAGCGGCTTATTAACAATCGAAGGACATACAGATTTTAGACGTTCACACATTGCTCGGCCTAACATATCCGTAACTGTATTAGACAATTAATGATAATTGATCTCAAGCAGTTTCAAATTATAAAAATAATACACTGGTGTTCAACCTTTAGCAATTTATTACAATTAATGAACTAATTAAAATGTATTGCATTTCATAACACATTCTGAACTGTAAAATGTTTCAAAAAGATGTAAAAATGTTTTCTGTAGAACTTGGTATTTTGATAAATGATCTGTAATGCTATTGATATCGTTTCAGGAGATAAAATCAATATTTTTGTTCAACTAATTAAAGTATATTATTTAAACGCTGTTGTCAAAAACGCTACTTCAGTGGTGCAAGAATCATTAAAATTATTTGATGAAATATTTTCAATCAATGCGACTATTGTTAAAAATTAATAGAACAAAATTAAAATTGAACTAGTTAGGTAATCAGCATGCCAAATTATGAATATAATAATTAAAATTGTATGAATTTAACTCGGTTTCAAATGGCTAGAATCGTATACCTTGTCTCACCGTTGTCCCTTTGGAACTCGTCTGTCGAGGATGTCTCTAACACAGGAATGTCCAACTTGCAAGGCCTCGAGGGCCACAATTAAAACTTTAATACGTTTGATCTCGGCAGATTGCCCGGCTTCTCTGAAACGGGAAGGGAGGAGATGGAGCCATAATACCATCGTGATATCAGTCTGTACCACACATAACGCAGTGAATCACACTGGGATGATTTCGAATTTATGTATTTACTAACAAAAATCCTTAAATCTAAACACAACCTATTTTTACATTATGGCGGTGTTGACAACGTCCGGGCGTGTGCGCGAGGCAATCGATGGGTGCGCAAGGCGCGCAATAACCTTTCGCGGGCCACAATAAGTGGCACCGCGGGACGCCAGTTGGACAAGCCTGCTCTAGCACATTGAGGTCGTACCGCTCCGAGTTTTTTCTTGCCCCACAGGTCGTACAAATTACAGTACTTTTAATTTAATATTTATTCGTTATTGGAAAGAGCTTGAGATTTTTTGGAAATATATTTTAAGAACCGAACTTTAGTTTTGAAATTATATAGAACATTTGTTTAGGTAGCTTATTTATAAATATACAGAGGAAATAAAAACCTGTGAAATTCTTTGGAAAAATGTTTAACAGACAGTTTAACAGAAAGTTTAACAGTAAGTTTAACAGTTGCAAGCGAAGAACTAGTTAAAAATGTCTTTCGGCATGCTTAATGCACACAATAACAATATATTATTCAATTCTTCAAAGTTAAATGTCAGCGAAACACCAGCAACAATGTGCTACGCTCCCAATGCTGCTCTTCAGTTTTTTCTCTTCTAACAATTACATTTCACAGTATTATTGTACCTAATGAATAATAAAGGATGATTCAAAAATGTACTTTACAAACTTCGGGCATGTGTTCCTTAAACATCTAGTGGCAACACAACAAATAGGTAATGGAAACACGTACTTTCTCGCCCTTCTTTCACGCAAAATTACGCGAAAAGTACTCAAATTTTCGAAAATTTGTACATGACCTTATTCAAAATCTATCTTTAAGGAGCAGATTTCATTAAGGGAAAAAGTCTATCTTTAATATTTGAGTTGAAGGAAGACTCCGAAAATATTTTGAACTTTTGCAATTTTCGAAAAATTAGGACTTTTAACGAACTTGAGATCTGCACCATTCTCTTAAACGTCCTTTACACTATCCAACAAAAAAATTTAATTAAAAACGTTCGAGTCATTTTTTAAAAAAAAAATGGAAAATGTCTCAGGGGCTTCGTGTAAAGTACCTCCCAAAATTAAAATATAGGCATGAAATTCAAGGAGCCGCGACATGAGCCAGATCGATTGGGGAATATCAATTTTGGAGAAAATCGGCTGAACGGTTTAGCCCCTAGCGTTGTTCACGGACGGACGGACGGACGGACGGACGGACGGACGGACGGACGGACGGACGGACGGACGGACGGACGGACAGACCTCCATTCCATTTACCGCCATTCGATTTTTCGGTTTAAAGGACCCACAAAACGGATTCTGGCTACACCTCATGTTAGAGGATTTTTTTCTAAAGTTAGGGATTTATCCACTTTTCGTTACCAGGGCCCAGCAATAAGTTTTTTTCTGCCGAACATTCGCCGTTTTTTCGGGCGGCATTACAGAACTTCCTCTCTACTCCATAGCGGGAAAGTAAAAAGAAGACAAAGTTCATATGAACATGTCCCACAATCCTTTGTTTTCTCGTTATTAATTTATTAATGAATATTCATAACAACTCGCTACACACATAAAACTCATAACGAGACTCGAAATGTCCTCTTGTTTCTAGATACGCATGCACTTGAATCATGGATTGTCGCACCCTTTCAAATATTCCCTGATAGTGTCGAATGGGTTCGCAGGCTTCCTTCACTCATAGATGAAGAGTTTCTTCATCCGGGGTGTTTGCTGCCTAAACCAATTGTTTAAGGTGCCTGCAGAGATAAAAATGTAAAGGATTGAGGTTGTTGCGAGAACGTCCAGGCCATGGAACTGGTCCACCTCTACCTATCCATCTGTCATGGTAGATCCCAGCCAGAGTATCTCGAGCAATGACACTAAAATGTGCTGGAGCCCCATCATGCATAAACTCCATGTTTTGTCTTATTTGAAGGAGCACATCTTCGTGTAGAAAGTGTGTGAGAGCGTTCTGAATAAAGTCCCTGTAGACAATACCTGTAAGATGTGCTGGGAGAACGTTCCTCCCAGACAGACACCTAAAATTCCAACCCACCTACTAATCCCGAACTTTTGCTGACGTTTGGCCTGAAGATTACGATCTCTCAATTCGTGTTGGTTGTGGAAATTTGTAATTTCATGTCTTCCAAGCGTTGCCTCGTTTGTAAACAAAACTACGAGACAAACAATAAATTGACTGTTTGTGCTAGAAACCATCGGCAGAAGTTCTCTCGTGGTCGGCAGGCAAAAGGCGCTGCACGCATTGAAAATACCAGTTTCAGGTGCTGCTCGTGAAGAATACTCAAGTCCGTGCTTTGAGATGAATCGTATGCGACGGCCACTTATCTTGTGCTGATACCTGGATCGTCTATCGATACACTATAGAATTTGTTCTTCGTGGTCAGGCGTATGAGTCACTTTTGGTCTTCCTCGAATAATAGTCTGTGGTGCAACGGTTCCTGTCTCAGCAACGCGACGATAAATGGCACCAACGTTTGGATGACTAGGCTATCTTCAGTCTGGAAACCTCCATCTGATACAGCCATGCAGCCTCGCGAGCATTACCATTCCCGTGGCCATACATAAAAAGCATGTCTGCCTGCTTACGAAACGAATATCCTGCCATGGTTAAACGAAACACTTGCAGTTAGCTCACTTCCTTTATTCAATTGAATCGTTGAAGTCAGACTAATGACAAATATGAACAAGTCTCCATGGCAACACCATCTACGTTGAATACAATGAATCAAGGCCTTCTATGAATGAGTGCATAGTTGGATGAACGTGTGGGGTTGGAACTGGAAGTGCGTTAAGAGGAAACATTCATTAATAAATTAATAACGAGAAAACTAAGGAATGTGACGTATTCGTAATAACTTTTTGCCTTTTTGTATAGGGAATCCATGCCCGGATTTGGAAAAACTATTTTTGAATCATCCTGTATATAACGATCGTGCCTCCTTTGCAGAATGCACGCGAAGCAACGCCTAAATAGAGCACTAGCATTATGTGAAACATACACTCGGAACTATACCGAGCAGCGTCTACGTCGGGGTAAATTCGGCGCTCTGAACTGTTCTGAACAGAGACTTGATTGTGGTAGTCGCACCTTTGCGTCAAGCACCTTCCGTTCCCTGAAGGTCATTAAGCAAAATTACAATTTATACACCGTTGCCTTTCATTCAGTTTTCTTTTTTTTATTATTTCTCGTCCTTTAAAAATCAACGAAAGGCTTTATTCTCAGTCGAACGTTCCAACAGTAGTTGACCGATCTTTGTTCATCTTTCAATATAATTAACAGAAGTTGACTTTGTAATCGAACAAATTATTCAAACATGTGATGTTTGCAAAAATCTGCTTCATGTGTATTATTTGTTGCTGTAACAAAATCGATTTATTCTAAAAATTTGCTTTCTTCATAGTTTGAAACTCTCAACACCACAAGATGGAGACATCCTACTTGATTATTCAAAAAATCGTGTGGATGACAACGTTTTGAAAATGCTTTTCGATTTGGTAAGTACATTTTGAGAAAAATTCAAATTAGGTTTTTAGAAAATCACATGTAGGGTAGCTGTTTTAATCCCTTCAAAATATTTTGCATCTTAAGAGGGTACATTCTTGGTGCCCCGAGACTTATTCCCTTAAGAGTTCTTTCTGATTGTAAATGGAAAACCTTTGCTGCGCGATGATGCACAATGAATGGAGATCAAATACAGATTTCATTTCAGTAGTGTAAAATTGTGAAGTAATATTTCTATAAAATGTAGCGTTAAGAAAGTAATATACGGAAGCATTATTCAAAATGTTTCTGAAATTATTTGTCTAAAGCGAAACAAGAAGATTAAAAAAAATAAGGGTTTTAAAGGCTATTGGAGGAGTTGCTCAATAAAAATGCGGGGACATGTATTGAACCAAGGCGAACTCATACAGTCTTTAACCAGCCAACTCTCGAGGGCTACGCCTGAAAG
The DNA here is from genome assembly GCA_011170035.1 of Teleogryllus occipitalis. Lineage (NCBI taxonomy): Eukaryota > Metazoa > Arthropoda > Insecta > Orthoptera > Gryllidae > Teleogryllus > Teleogryllus occipitalis. Next base: position 417,616 of record BLKR01000040.1, read on the forward strand.
AATGCAATTTGCCTTACACATACGTCGGAAGTGTTGCATTAGCAGGGGTCAAAATAAAAATCCCTTACTTGATTCTCTTCTAATAGGTGTCGTAAACCTCCGGAACCATTGACAAAAAAGTTTCATTGACGTGCTCTCTACCTATCTTCGGAATGAAGTTTCAAACATGTTGATTTCATTTTCACTATTTTTATGATACCACTTGTACTCAATGTCCAACAGCGTCCAAGAGCGTAAACCTATGCACGATAACCATTCCCTCTCGTGGTGGCTCGACGTTTGGTACGATGGACCTGGCGTGTGCGCAAATGCGGTGATGATGGAGTTCGTGTCATATTTTCCCTTCATTCTGTGTGTACGAGCGTGTGCGTACTTGCGCGTGCATGCTTGAGAATGCTTGCTTTCACATGCTCGCGATTATGGTTGCGCGCGTGTGTTTGCGCTCGTGTGTGGGTGCGCGCTCGTGTGTGGGTGCGCGCGCGTGCTTGCGCTCGTGTGTGGGTGCGCGCGCGTGCTTGCGCTCGTGTGTGGGTGCGCGCGCGTGCTTGCGCTCGTGTGTGGGTGCGCGCGCGTGCTTGCGCTCGTGTGTGGGTGCGCGCGCGTGCTTGCGCTCGTGTGTGGGTGGTTGCCGTTGTGTGTGGGTGGTTGCGCGCGTGTGGGGGTGCTTGAGCTTGTGTGTGCATGCACGTACTTTGCGCGTGCTTGGAAATGTGTGCGAGCTTTTGAGTGACTTTCTTCTTTTTCTGGCAGAAAATGCTTCTTTGCCCCCTGCCTCTGAGTTGCGCCCTTGCTCATGTGCGTGTCGTGTCGTGTCGTCGTGTCGTGCGTTGCGAATCGCTCGTCACTGTTTCGCAGGCACGGGCACGGCAGGTGGAGGCGCGGCGCGACGCCATGTTCAACGGCGTGCCCATCAACTTCACTGAGGGCCGCGCCGTGCTGCACGTCGCCCTACGCCACCGCGGAACCACGCCCATCACCACCGGCGGCAAGGACGTCATGCCCGACGTGCGCGCCGTGCTCGACCACATGAAGGCCTTCTCCCAGCAGGTGAGGGCCGCTTGTCCAGGGGTGGATTCACGTTCGTTCAAGTAGGGGGGGGGGGGGCGAGATTTCATTTTCTCACCCATAGTTATTTTTAATTTGTTTTAATCTTTAACTTTAAATTTAAAAGAAACGTATTCAAAATAGGAATACATCCTTTGAATGTGATGTGATGTGATGTGATGTGATTAATGTGGTAATTGCTTTGAATAAATTAGGTAGAATTTCAACCATAAATGTTAGCTTGGAGGAGCAGGAGGGCAGGGAGGGGGATCAAGCCAAAGCCCCTGTCTAATTCTACTACTAAGCCAAGCTTCGTGCAGACTCATCACATGTGTTTCTTGGTTTTCTCAATTTCCCTTCTGATTTTTCTTCAATTCAGAAAATGGATCCTTTCAATACCAACTTATTCTGCCTGCCACATTCATCCAATCTGCTCTCCGTTGCCAAAAGAACATCTTTCCAGTACAGGTTCTCTTGACCTGCTCCTTTGCACTTAACTAAGTTTGGATACAAATACAACCTTATCTTCACCCTTCATTTTTGCCCCCATTTCCAATGCATCTTGATACTTTTCTCACCAAAAATCCCTTATCAACTTGGCACATTTCCACTACAGCTTTCCATCTCTTTCCAAAACTTATTCTGATCCGATTGTGATTAACAATAAAATTACTGGAGGTGTAATCTTTCCTCTATTCATGTACTTTACTTTTTACAAACCAAACAGTTTCATCTGTTAAAACGTAATGCAGTTTCTCAAAGCAAAATATAAAACTAATATTATTAAATTGATATCAAATTACAGTAATAAAATATGTTAGACAACTAAAAATGCAATGCATGAATTGCTTACTCTTACAAACTTAAAAATTCCAGGCCATTCCCTTTATCTTGCCAAGTGTGATAATAGCTATATTATCACAGAAGATTAATATTATCTTTATCTTAGGGTTTAGGATGTGTTAATAACTTTCTTTGTAAAATGTAGTAACTAAAATATTTGTATGGCCATTATATAACACTCACCAGGCAGCCTTATCCTCACAAATTAATATTTCATGATATGTGATAATTAAATATGGAAATCTTTACAAATATGATTAATTTATGTGCATTTATGCACTTTTTATTATTTGGCAGACACCCCTATACTTTTCTTTCACATTTAGCATAATTTAATTTATCTTTCTCTTAAGATAAGGAATTTGTTGCGTAAAGATATGAACAATTATATTTTTTTCAATAAAATTCACTTAAATATATTTTACAGTCAAAACAAAAAATTAATTCAAAACAGGTTTGAAGCGTTAGTGTTGTAAAAGTGCTCTCAAAATACAAGTAAAAGGATTAGAAATTTTGAACAATATTATTAAATATTTGCTGATTACTGTTGTCAATTACTTTCTCTACCACATTGTTGTCAGGATCCAGATTTTATGGGTCCTTGATAATGAAAAATTGTTTTAGGGCAAAACTTCCGTCCATTCATGGTCAACTCTAGTGCCCAAATCATTCAGACAATATTTCCAAAATTGATATTTCCCCATTGATGTGGCTGAACTAGAGGAAATGGATATTTTGATTTTTGGGGGTACTTTTCATGAAGTTTCAATAACATTTTCCAACTTTTAACAAAATGGCCTCCAAATTTTTTCATTTCTTTTCCTTGGATAGCTCAAATGGCACAAAACAAATGGTGCATTCTTTTAATTTAACCTTTTCATTTAGCTTTCTTAATTTTTTAAAAATTGCAAAAGTTACAGAAATGTGAGAAAGTGTGTGCTGTTGTATCACCACTAGTTTCTCTTCACTTTGCCAAATTGTGTACCTAATGAAATAATAATTATTTTTTATTTCAATCCTATTGTTCAATATTATGAATAAATTGAAATATTTATAATTCATGAACTTTTTCAGTGACCTAATTTTTATAGCTTTTCATCAAAACTTAAAATGACTGAATTGTCAGGTAGATAATATTTTTTCAGGAAATTATTTGCTTATTATCCTGCTTTGAGGAGATTGGCAAGCTAATACATCAATATTAATCAGTGACTTCTCTGAAAAGGAGTAATCTAATCAGTATCCTTGTTATGCTTATTTGACATATCAGAAGATAACTTACAAGATAATTGCATTCTAATGAAACTAGTGGATAAAGGGATTTGATTCCAACACTTTTTATTTGCCCAGAAATTTGATTGATTAGTAGTTATGTCTGCGAGATATGAGTATCTCAATTTTTTCTTAAAGGTACCAAGTGACCTGAAAAATGTAATGTTTTTTGGGAGTGTATTCCATTTGCAATAATAAAGGCATTTGCATTTGCATTTGCAATAATAAAGATGGATTTAGTCTGGTTGACTTTATACCTCTTAACCCTTCAGTGGTCACGCTCAGAATCGGAACGCAAGGGGTCATGCGGACTACAATTGTAATTCATTTAAAAAATATTTGTACATACACTATTTTACAAACAAATCATCTTTTTGGTTTAAATATGGATGAGTAATGGTATCTAAAACACAGAACATTTACAAAATACTAAATAATGGATTAGAATGTAGACATATTACCAATTCTATGAAATGTTACACAAAAATGCATGTATAATGCCTTTAAACAAATATACTCAAATACATGTGAGCATATATTTGTTTTTAAAACTCTTGCGTTCTATATGTGTTGTGCACTTATTATAGTTTGCATTACGATTATTAAATAAAGCAGTTTGACCAAACTGTTTAAACATCTGGAGCCTCTATTCTGAGTGTGTTTCAGTGTCAAAATCAGATGAATATCTCACAGATTTTCTGAATGTGGCACTCCCACGGGTCACAATTTTCACAGTACTGGCGAGTTTTCTTGTTTCGTTAACGTCCGCATTCTACTTTGCCCTTCGATGACTTCGCTGACTTCGATGACCTCGGCCCTTCTCAGATTCCCAGCAGAAGTCTCCCATGTGTTCTTATTGCTGTCGTCACATTTTCTCTCTGTTATTTTTCATTTCTGGTTTCATAGAGGACAAAGCAAAATCCTTTAGAAATCCCCTTCTGGTAAACCTTTCTCTACCGTAGTACTTTGAATAAACATTCAGAGCATCAATTGCAGCGATATTCATGTTGTCAGCTTAGGTCAGAAACTGAAACGCGAGTGGTCGCATGGATTACTATTGTAATCCCAGCTGTTTTGGCGCTTATCACTAGTGTGACAGTTATCACTTAAGTCATACTTTGAGTCATTATTCGATAGCTAAGGTTTTCTATGAAAGGTACTGAAAAGTTAGTGCCAAAAGGGTGTGAACTTTTGTTATATACAGTGAATGAATATGACTGGATTACAATAGTAATCCACGCGACTACTGAAGGGTTAAGGAATCTGCAAGATAGAAAGGCTGTTTTATCTTTAGCAATTTGAAAAGGAGGCAAAAGCCACCTGACCTATTTCCACCTGACATTTAGCTTCAAGATATAATTATTTTTCAAACAATTCCCCACACTCATTAGAATAATGTAGGTGTTTTTCTTAGCATTCAAGGTCTACTTATAACCCTCTACCTAAAAAAAATAAATTGTTTTTAAAATAGTCTCTTTTGGGTTTTCATTTGATGTGTTCAGCAAATTGTAGGCCCCAATTGTTTGTTAGAAATATAATTAGTTAAATTATGTATATGATATTTAAATTATGGCCTAGAAAAGTATTCTTACTCATCCTTAAACTTTAATTCTTTCTCTTATCTAAGATTATTGGATTTCTATTTTGGGTTGATAATTATTATAATGTAAGTATTTATTTCTCACTTAATTTGATCTTACAACATTCTTGTATCACTTTTGTAATAAATAATGTTTGCTGTTCTTATTTTCATTTTTTTAAATTCATCTCTTTTTGTATTTATTTGCTGTAAATATTTCCTCAAGAATTATCTAAATTTCACTTTGATTATTGTTTTGTTGTAGGTTATCTCCGGGCAGTGGCTAGGATACACGGGTAAACCCATCACAGATGTTATCAATATTGGAATTGGAGGTTCTGACTTGGTAAGTGTAATTATAACACAAGAGGTCACTAGTGGCACAAAATCATTTTAAGCATGTAATACGCCCAAAATTAATCATGATATGCCAAGTATTTACAAATTGATAGTCATTAAGTTTATTATTAGAAGATTTAGTGAATAAATTGTCAAATGTTACATCTATCTTGTCTTTCCTTAACTTTACATGATTTGACTTTGCTTTTATAATATTCAATAATATTATTCATTACTTTGTAAACTGTATAATGTTATTTTGCTTTAAAATAACATTTTTATTTTCAAAAACAAAGTTCTAATGATGTGAATTTAAAAAATTGTACTTTCTGTTAGAGGGCATTCAAATGACAATGACTTTCATTAATAGATGCATAATGTAGAGAAATAGTGATTTTTAGAGAAATAATGAATCAATTCACAAGATATTATTTTTGTAGTACTGTACAGTTATATTATCAGATTAATGCACCCAAAGAATGAAAAGCACTCTTAATGGCAGGTGTCTCTTAAAGACTTAACAGCCTACCATCCATTAAGAACAATGAAATCAATTGGATTTTACCGAAATATGGCAATTGAGAGCCAACACTTTTTCCAAGAAATGGTATTTCTTGATTATATGATTTTCTCTTAAAAGAAGATGGTATTACAAAAAAATATTGAATGACAGAGCAGATAATGCAAATAAGAGACTCGACTGATTATCTGACTGATTACCGACTGATTACCTCAGCCATCACCTCGGTTTACAAACCAACTGTGACTTATATTCTGTTTATTAGTGTGATTTAATAACTGTAACAGTTACTTGTATTATTGTATTATTATATATTGATTTAATAATAGGATTTTTTTGGAGGGAAGGGTTGCTTTTTTCATCCCTCTCTCCAATTTCTACATAATTAGATTCATAGTCATTTATATAAAGTAACTCCTTTTATTAACTTCAGGGACCATTGATGGTAACAGAGGCTTTGAGACCCTATGCTACTCGTTTGCAAGTTCATTTTGTGTCAAATATTGATGGCACCCATTTAGCAGAAGTTCTTAAACGACTGAATCCTGAAACAGCATTATTTATTGTGGCAAGCAAGACCTTCACCACTCAAGAGACAATTACTAATGCTACTTCTGCGAAGAATTGGTTCTTACAACATGCAAAGGATGTAAGTTATTGTTTGAATATTTTTATTCATTTGTTATAACAGATTTCTATTACATATGGCGCAAGTACCTTGATGAGCAAGTTTCAGAGTTCTAATATTGTTTTTATTGATTTGCTATCGTCCTTTTGTTTAAAATTGTGATTTTCTAAAGTCAATAGTTTTTCAATACAATGATTTATCACAGTTCAAAAGGGCAATGATTAGAACTTAGAATTGGAATTTTTTTATTGAACGTGATCAAAGTACTTAGTACAACATTGGCAGGTCTGCTTTGCAAACCTTTAATTTCAATTATTTATCATTTTGTAGATCTTCCATTGAATTTTTAATATTGTATAGTTTTGTTTGTTCAGCCAGCTGCAGTTGCGAAACATTTTGTTGCTGTATCGACAAATGGACCAAAAGTTTCTGAATTTGGAATAGATCCTCAAAATATGTTTGGCTTCTGGGACTGGGTGGGTGGTCGCTACTCTCTTTGGTCAGCCATTGGTCTCTCCATTATCCTTCGAATTGGCTTTGACAACTTTGAAAAGTTATTAGAAGGTGCTTATTTTATGGACAACCATTTCAAACAAACTCCTGTGGAAAAAAATGTAAGTGTTATTCATATTACATGCTTTACAGTTTTTTATTTATTAATGTTTATTTGTATATCATAAGTGATAATTACTTATTCTATAAAAATAATAAGCATATTAATATTTCTGTAATTGAGCTGTTTATTATAATTGCAAAATACTCTCCCAATTTTCCAACAAATGGACTCATGATTTGATGAGTTAAGTGCATAACTTTTCAGTTTGTCAATTATCATTTTATGTTTATTTCATTCTACAAATTTATTAGAATTTTTTTTCCAGGCCCCTGTTATTCTGGCACTGCTTGGTGTATGGTATCATAACTTCTATGGCAGTGAAACTCACGCACTTCTGCCTTATGATCAATACTTGCATAGGTTTGCTGCATATTTTCAACAAGGAGATATGGAATCTAATGGAAAGTAAGTGAATTACATTACCATGTTGTTTCCTAAGAATCTGAAAGCATATTTTAATAGAAGAATTCAAAGAAAATTTTTGAAACCCTAAATTATGTCATTCACATAACACATATTCTTGAGAAAGCAGACAAGATGACTTCCTGCATTTTTGTTTTCCATCGTGCCTTGAAAGAGTAATTTACATTATAACTTCACAATATGAAGTCCATATCATGCATAATATGCCCGATAGCACTGTAGTTCTCAAAATGTAACTTTTGTGATGGAAATTACTCAGTTTGTAAAAAATGTGGAGATAGGGAATAGAAAAAGTGATGGCAAAATATATTTCAAAAAATAAGAAAAGGGTAGTTGCAAGGAATGGCTTATGGAGAAGGACTAAAACTCTTTTAATATTGAAATAAATATTATCTCTCAAGAATACTTTCAATGAAACTGTTGTTTAACAGTAGATAGGTGGCTTTTGTTACACAATTGTTTGCCAAAAGGAAGTGCATATGTGTTATGTATGTCAAATATATCAGCTATCTTGTGCAAATGTATCTTCAACAATCTGCTTGAAAGACAGAAAAATGAAATTGACCATTCGATTGAGTAGTGCCAGTACTGGACTTAGCAATGCTGATCATGTAGCTGAATTACCTGTAAGAGTATTTGTTAAAAGCTTTGCTATCACAAAAAATACTAAGAATGTATGCCAGAGACGTACCCAGAATTTTTTTCAGACATACCTCACGTTTTTTCATATTATATTTTTTGATGTTTTCTCATTTTTCATTTATGCTGACTATAAAATATATTTTTACTTGTTGACTTATTGTTCAGATATATAGCATTAACAAATGATATATTGAATGAATTTCATTAGTACAGACAATTAGTAAAAGCTATATTTTTTATTTGTATCATTGGCTTCTGGAGGAGGATGGGCACTAAGTTCTAAGACCCTCCCCCTTTTGTTCATGCCACTGACGTATGTATTCTTTGTCTAGATATGTAACTAGGAGCAGTGGTAATGTTGACTACAGTACGGGTCCTATTGTGTGGGGTGAACCTGGAACTAATGGTCAGCATGCATTCTATCAGCTAATCCATCAAGGAACTCGCGTTATTCCCTGCGACTTCATTGCCCCTGCAATTTCACACAATCCTATTGAAGGCAATAAGCATCACAAGGTATAGTCACATTTTTTGCTTTCTCATTCATTAAACAATATTGGGAATTTATGATTTTTTTTCTCTAATACATTTATAATTTTCAAATGCCTTTGATTTATCCTCCTTGAAAAATTGAAGTATTAGTTCCTCTTTGTTAGGATGATTGAAATGCTTCTTTATATGAATCAGGTAGTAGCAGATCTTAATAATAAGCTAGGAAAGTATACAAATGTTTATATGTTAATTATAGGTAATCATGTTTTAAATTAAGCAGTGTAAAATGAAACATTGATTAATACCTCAAGTAATTACTCAAATGCTAGTTAAAGTGTAAGTAGATTAAGGATACCAGATAGTACTGTGGATATGGCATGTTTTGTTACTCTCTCATAATGTACTATAATTGAAATTATAGTATACATTAGGTTCTTCTTAAAAGTTAATTACTATTTTGTAATTTACATTTGTATATTAAGATTTCAAATATTTCTCTTTGGTTTTTAAAAACCGCCACTCAAATGCATACTATTTTCTTACTTTGTGCTCCTTAAAATTGGTACCTTGGCCTGAGGAATCTGGAATCATAGCACACACTCTCACAATTCCATTTTACTATTTCAGTTCATATTATTTCTAAAATATTCTTTGTCCATGAAGAATTCCTTGTCATTATTTTCATTTGATGATGTTTCAGATCCTGTTGGCTAACTTCCTGGCTCAGACTGAGGCTTTAATGAAAGGGAAAACTCCTGAAGAAGCTGAGGCAGAACTGAAAGCTTCAGGAGTTACAGGAGAGAAACTAGCACAACTGACACCCCATAAAGCATTCCAAGGCAATAGGCCAACTAATTCAATAGTTGTGCGCCAAGTTTCTCCTTTCATTCTTGGAGCACTTATTGGTGGGTATTAGGAATTTGTTCCTTGTTTTTAATTGCTATATGTAAATTAATTTTTTTCCAGTAGTTGTAATACTCTATTGAAGGTTTGTATACTTTAGTTTTCATTTATTATACAAAAAGCCATAATTTATTTCATATTCCAAATAAATAATCACCATGCTTTCCTTTATTTGATCACTGAGAATTAATATTGATCTATAGAATATATCTGAGTGTACTTATAATACAGGAGAAGAAAGGGATAGTTGGGGATAAAGAGGGAATTTACTTTACGCTCTTTCTCAGACACTCTTGCATATTTTATTTATCTCTTGTCAAATGGGGCCAAAAGTACCTATCGACTTGGATGAAAGTAAACCAGATAGAATGAAAGTAATACCAACAAAATGCACCAAAAATCACATATTGTGAGTTGGTTTTCATATTTACCTCAGCCTTCTAGCACTATCTCCCTGATATCATGATCACATGACTGTCAATTTACAGCCACATCTGGATCAATTTACATTGTTCCACCCTCATTTAAGCTTTACATCATAAACACTGGGCCAGTCTTCTTCCTTAATGTTCCCAAAAATACAAATTTGACATCCTTGTTTATAAATGTTTTGTCAATTCTTGTCTATTAAAATCACACCAAATGTAATTGATATCAGTTGCAGGTGAAAAAATTGAATCTTAACAAGACAGAACATATAAAGTCACAACTGTAGTTTCATTTTCATTTTTGTCACCACCTTTATTTTTATAATGAAACTTTAAGTATCCAGAAAATAAAATTCAAAATATCACTAGTGTTTTTCAAGTGCCAGTGTTTTTCATGTTTAAATGAAAACACACCCATGAGCATTATAAAATATTAATTCCAAAATGGTGGAATTTATATGGTAGAGTCTAAATGAACTGGTAACAATTATTTTCATGGTACTGCACAAAGAATAAAATTTGTTTCTATTACATTGTTAAGTAATTTTTGTTTGTTTTTCCAATTCTAGATTTAAATATAGTAATGAAGTATAGTGGTCAGTTATATTTACCTCACAAGTCCCAGAATCAATAATTTTGTTAAAGTTGTGTTTGTCACAAGATACATTTACGTAGTTCTTGTTGGAGTAGGGGAGAATGGGATACAGGAGAGGGGAGTATGGTAGAAGGAGTAGAGGAGAATGGGATGCATCTTCAAATTTCGCATTTACAGTAATGCTTAATTGCCATTTTCTTAAAAATGGCTTCAAATTTTTCAATGAAAACTTGTATTTAGAACAAGGTTTTACTCTTCTTTAATATTATTGAAGTAATATTTTGGTTGTACTATTAGGAAAGCAAAAAGAAGAGAAAATGTCAAAAAAATGTACTTTGGGTGATGATAGATGGCAGCTGGCCAGAGAATGGTGCAAGACCTTCAAGCCAGTCCACACCAAGGAAATTAGAAAACTTTCCTAAAAGAAAGTTTGTGCTATTCTGAAGCACCTCTAGTTGACATTGAGATAGGGAGATTTTGGTTAAAGAAAACTGAAATAGTGAGGAAAACTGATGGGAAAATCAAAATTGCATTAGAAGATATAGGAGCAATATGTGGATTTGGAAGCCAGCTAATCTACATGAATTTTCCAAGTCTTCCCTGCAGAGATATTGGAAGAAAAGAAAAAAGAACTCTGTATGTGAAATTCAGTTGTCCCATCCTACCTGGAATGCAGGAAGACTGGGACAATGCTTTAAGAAATGACAACTTGCAAGAAATCTAGCTGGAATTAAGACATTTTTGTACATTTTACTTCTAGTCTGCATCCATTACTACCCATTCATCATCATCATCATCATCATCATCATCATCATCATCATGAATGTTTAATGGCTAGGCCTGTTGGCCTGTTCCTTCTTCCCAGTATTCCCTTAGTCGCATCCAAGGTATTCCTGGTCATTCTAACGTTTTCTTGGTCTGCCTAGGTCTCTTTTCCCTCTTGATTGGTATTTAAGTATCTTTCTTAGGAGGCGTTCTGTCTTCATGCTTTTTGTATGTTCTTGCCACTTCTTTTGGTATTTCTCAATATCTAGCACTACATTATGTATTTTGAGTTTTCTTCAAATTTCTTCATTTCTTATTTTGTCTCTCCTTGATATTTTTAGGATTGATCTAAGGTACCTCATTTGGACACCTTCAATTCTTTTTTTGTCCCTTTGTTTCAGTATCCATGTTTCACTGCCATACAGCAGAGTGGGTTTTGCAGTGATATTGTGTAGTCAGATCTTTGTCTCAATGGTCATATTTTGAAAGTGTCTTCGGATGCATCCATTTATTTTGTTATATTTACCAAGTTTTTATTCCAAATCTTCCTCTAACCCATCATGTAATTACTACCCATCTGTGTAATTATGCCATCAGTGTAATATTTCAAATGTCCGCACTGGGAGATTATAAATTTCACTTCACTCTGTGATGCCCAGACACTTACTTTATTCCTTTTTCTAATCACTTTCAAATTACAAAATAAATAATCTTAATTTTTGAAGAATATGTTTGTTTTTTGTGTTGTAAAAGTGTGTTTGTGTATGCAAGTGTGTTTGTGTATGTGTTTGTGTGTGTGAATGCACATTAGTTAAAATATATAAGTTTCAGGTTTTAATTTATTAACAAAGTTGATCTGTAGTTCTTGAGATACCGAGGGTAGAGTATTCTGTGTTCATTCTCGAGAGAAGCGTGACAAAAATTATTTTATGAATAACTGGTTTAAAATTTCATTTGAAAATAACTATCCAGTAAATTTTACTCTCTCACCCAGAGATGTCAGATTTGCATTCAAGAGTTATTTGAATTTACTTATTTCATTAATCTCTCTACAAGGATTCTAGCTTACATTTATTTGTTGCACTTGTTAGGATAGATTAATTTTCTTCATTGATACTGCATTCTTTTACTGAGCCAAATAACGAACAAAGCAATATACTACAAACTACTTTTAGAGATGTGTACTGTATCACCTTTAACATTTGCAAATATTTTCTTTTCAGCTTTATACGAACACAAGATATTTGTGCAGGGAGTTATCTGGGACATCAATTCTTATGATCAGTGGGGGTATGTATCAAATGTTTTTAAGTCCTTAAAAATATCATTGTAATGCTAATGTATTTTCAACTAATCAGTGTGCATATTTAATCATTACTGTGCCTTTTGGACTATTTTCATGCAAAATTTCACCCACATTTACTTTTCTTTGAATATGGAATATATCTTTTTGCTTTAAGTGTGGAGCTTGGGAAGCAACTTGCCAAGAAGATTGAACCTGAACTGGAAGATGCCAAACAGCAAATCTCATCCCATGACCCATCTACTAATGGACTCATTAATTTTATTAAGTCCTACTGGTGATCAGATGCAAAATTTCTTCCACAGTAGGCATGGCTCAGACATTTTGGTGGAAGGGTCACTAGCTTTTGCTTTGATGTTCTTTCTGCAGCCAGGGTGATAGGCTCTGTGTGGTGTAATGTTGATATTGATGTGAGATGTAAATTATTCATTGTTAGGCTAGTATGTTCTGTGAAATGATACAAATTATAATATAATTCAACTTCATACATCATGTCTGAGAATGTTGAGTTCCTGTCACATACTTGAAATAGAATTTTGAGTAAATTAAAGCCATTGATTAGCCTCAGGTATTTGTACTTTACTGAATTTATGAGATTGTGCTCTGGAGAGTGTGACTTTAACATTTTATACCATTCCAGGAAAGTGTTCATGAAATTCACTTTTGGTTTGCAATAATTATGAAAAATATAATTCACTTTGTGAATCAATAAGATTGATTTCTAAGCTACTGTCATTTGAGCTGTGCTGCTGCATGAACCTGTATGCAATATTGACAAGAACTGAATATTCTGAGATATTCTGCACTCTGTGACTCATTTTTAATATTATTATTATTCTACGAGAAGAGATTAAAAGAGATGTTTTAAGTGATGATTTTGATCTGACAATATTTATTTTGTTATGTGCCATATTCTGAAATAGAATAGGTATTGGAGTGCTATCTCAGATGCAGTTACAATCATGTGACTGATAATTGTAATATTTCTTTAAAAAAATGTTTGTACTACCTACTTGTTGGTTTTGAAACAATGAGTTTGTTATGATATACCTAGTTAATTACTCATTCACTGCCACTTATATTTTTATAGATTTACAGTAATAATAGAAACAAATAGAAATTCATGGTATCTAGCTTTCACAACTTTTGTCGAGTTCGTTGTAAACAATGGTAGATAATATGTGGAAAAAAATTTAAATCTTTTTTAAAAGAATGTAAAGTCTGTAGGAGATCCTACATTGTCACTGTGTGAAGCAAATTAAATTAAATCTAAAAATTGGGAAATTTTAAAGTATCCAAGACCTACAATTTGAAGATTCTTTATACCACTGACTTCCCAAATTCAAATATATCCAAAGACATAATCATAAGAGCTAAAAGAAGAAAAATACATAATTTTGTGCTATGTTGTACTTTAAAGTAATGTTGCATAATGAAGTTATTAAGAGATGTAAATGATTTAAACCCTCCAACCACTTTTTGAATGAAAGAAAAATATGCAGAACATCAACTAAACGTATTCACAGGGCTTTCAACTTAATGTGGCTCAGAAATTTTAAAAGCCACGCCTTTTTGTATTTATTTTTATCTAATTTATTTTATTTATCTGTTGTCTAAAGAAAACCTTTATTCTTACTTCTACACAGTGATGGATTCCTTTTCCGGGCTTTTTAGGACCACAAATTAAAAAGAAAAATGTACAATTAGAATATTTTATTATTAAAATCATTGGGTAGGACTTTCCTGGGAAGTATATTTTCCATAATTTGACAAACAACTACATAATGGACATTTCATGCAGTACATCTTCGTCATCATGTAGGCTAACTTTCTACAAAATAATTACAATTGGAGAAAAAAGAAAACAGAGAAGATGAACTAAGAATCTTGGGGGTATTTTAAAATTATATAAAAGGTTTTTTGTCAAAGTTCTCAAATCTTTTATCACCATGAAACTGGAAATTGCTTCTTGCTCGAGACACCCTCAAATTACATTTTTTAATTATTATTACATGCAATTCATTATTGCTAATAAATTTCTCTTGCATGTTAATTTTTGCTACACAAACCTACTGCCCCAAGTAAGTACCAACCTATGGGTCCCTTACTGAAGGGATAAAAGGCTTTCATTGACTGTGATGTGACAAGACACAATGACAAAAACTTAAAGAAGGTTTACTCCAGAGATTATATGCTTGATGCCAAATAAGGGTTAAGGGACATGTGAAAAAAGATGCATCAAACTAAGAGAAAAGAGAAGAGAATTAGAAATTAAAATAACATTTCAGATCTATTTTAGGAAATGAACTTTTAGTTTTCAAAATTGAAAATTTTCCTAAGAAAGAAATATCACTGTAATAAAATGTATCTCGTAAATGTATCTCTGGGTTTCTTCCATCCCAGTTAATAAAATAACATTTATAGGAAAATTTTCTACACTTTTTAATTAAAAAACTAAATTATTTTAAACAGATTGTAATGCTAGTAGGTCAGTAGCAAAAAATAGATTGCTGGTTATGTATGTAAACCTTATTCATGCCACCAAAACAACAATCAAGAACATTATTTTTACTTTCTTTCCTTACAAATACTTTGTAAGAAGCGAAAGTTATGTAATTGTGCACCAGAAAACGATAAAGTTTCTGTTTTTCAAATCAGTTAGGCCTAATTTTGGAAAATGTTTGAATTGTAATGTATTTTTAAAGGTAACTAAGCAATGACAATGGAAAAAGAAAAAAGAATTGAAAAATTGATATAGGTAAAATTGGAGGTCTATCTGTGATTTTAAAATAACTGCCTTTTTATAATTTCATATGCTTATTTACATTGTTTAGAAACCTATCCTACTGTTGGTACAATTTTTGCCCATCTGTCTGCCTGTGGAATGGCTGAACCAATTTTTTGAAAGTGGTTTTTACTGAAAGTAAGAGAGTTTTTTCAGAGACAAGCTTTCAAAGTTCAATTCCAGTATGAAGCTATTTTCATGTTTAAAACAATAATTTAAAAGGGCAGAATATTTGGATGGGTCCACTGAAAAAAAATTTTTTTTTTCTTTTTTTTTTTTTTCCTTCTTCTTCTTTTGTTTGTTTTTTTCCTATCAAATTGAAGTTCCTTTTATATAAAGAAGAATATTTGTTTGTTTTTTATACAAATCTACATATTTACAAATTGTTTCATACAAAAATACATATTTTGAATTTTTTTTTTTTTATCTTAATGAAATTTTGTACATGTGACCTTCAAAATTATAAGATTTTGTAAAAATTACTCACTTCCCTATTTCTAAAGCAAAATATAAGCATGAATTCATTTTATTTTTGCAAAGATTTTGAAAAGGGTGAGGAAACAAATTAATAGAACATTGAACTTTTCTTGAAGCCCATAAAATTCCTTATAAAATAATAAAATCCTTTTTAAATCATTCCAATAGTGTCATTATACGTTGGGTAATTTCAGGTCAAAATAGTTTGCTGGGAGAATGCAACAATGCCTTTATTTTACTGCTGCCTGTAGCAACAATGATGATAGCAAAGAAATGATGATCAAGTAAGTAGTGCAGGTAAGGATGGGAAGGAGTCAGGTGAAGCACAGCAGAAAAGGGCAGGATGGTGGGAAAGTGCAGGACGGGTTTGGGCAGTGTAGTAGAGGGCAGGGGAGGCCAAGATGGCAATACACAATACTGAAAGAATTCATTCCTTTTCTGTTTTGTAAATGATTGTGATAAATAAATACCACATCTTGTAGAGCACTTCAGCTACTCAAACATAAACATAAGAATAAAATGATCAAAAAGGAATTATTTTATAGATTAATGAGGATTAAGAACCTTAAATAATAATTCGTATTATATTTGATAAATAAAATTGTTGTTTTATAATAAAATAACTATTTCATTTCATGTTTTGTTTATTATTTACATAAAATATCTGATTTAATAATTACTTAATCTGAGATAAATTTTTCCTCTAGAATTTCATTGTAGGCCTTAGAAATAGTGCTTAGCATCCTCATAGGACATTCATGCGCTCATTGATAACATACTGTAATATTTATAATTTTTTGGAAAATGAAATGGCTAAAATGTGATCTTCTTTAATTTACAATTAATTTACTTTTTGTAACAAATTTTTGAAATTATTTGGTTTATAAAAAATATAACTATCTAGATTGGTAAATTCATTAATATAGAATAATGAAATGATAAGAATAATTAACACCATTCTTTACTTAGAGAACTAAAATAGTAACAGAATGTCATTGAAGAGACAGTAGTGAATGCTTGATGAAGTAATTGTATTGAACATATGTAATTTGATTTTTTAAACATTGAAATGTTGAACTTATATAAGCAAAGTAAAAATAAACCTTTACAATTTAAAGCAATATAATATTTGTTATGTTGAATGTTTATGAATAAAATGTTTAAAAATTATGGGGGGGTAAGCACGTGCTTAGTCTGCTCATGAATTAATACATGCCTCCTCAACCGCCTAATTTATCTGTATCTCTGACTTACCACATGTTACCATCTCTTCTGCCCCATCACCTCCGCCCCTCTAGTTTAAATACAAGAAAAGAACATCCACCGGACTTCTGGTAGCACAATTTGTAGGAAATGAAGATAATTTCTCGCAGCTCCAAATAACCTGTCTCCCAATATGACGTCAAATTCCCTGGCATTCGTCGCAGCATGCCTCTGCCACTCGATGTCAAAAGCTCAAGAACGGTCATCACAAGTCTGTGAGCGCTCTGACACACTGCCAAACATGATACATGCTGTTTCCTTTGGCCAACTTCTAGGCAACTTCAACAACGATTGAAGGTAGTGCATGGCGAAGGAAATCAAGATTGATTTACTCATTGGGCCAAATATTTATATTTATATTATACTTTTAAATTATTGTTTTAAAATTGAAAATGGCTTCATACTGGAACCTAAATTCAAAATCTAGTCTCTAAATTGCATTGCAGCATTCTAAGCCCCATACCATGCTTGGATAAACGTTCTACCATTGCTAAGCGTTTACTAAAAAAAGCTTACACCTACAAAATTAAATTTCACAAAATATCAGATAGTAAGATTAATTTTAATGCATAAAGTTCGATATTCTGCTCGTTTCTAATTATCCCAGAAAATAGCTACACCTCCAAAACGTAAAAAGAGAATAAAACAGGTCTTATTTTCTAGAAAACTGTTTAAGAAACGTTAGGGTCCCCTTTGTGCCTCCATATGTTCACTCTCAAATTCGCCCACATGTTCCCTGCTCGATCCCCGCGTGTTTGCCAGCGTATTCCCCGCATGTTCCCCTCACGTGTGCCGGCTGAGAGGGCTCAGGGCACCAACTCTTGCTACTGCAGCATCTCTGCCTGTGAAGATTCAGGGTTCGAGTCCCGACGGTGACGGAATTTTCGACCCTAGCCAAATAGCTAGGTCGAATTCAGCCGCTGTCTGGAGGAGAATTCTAGTGGCCAGTTGCTGTGATCGGTTGTTCTCTGTGTTTTTTCGATCAATATCAGGCGAATACCGGAGCAGCACCACAACAAACAGGGCACGAACTGCGCGCGATCTTTCGTTCCTCATTCTTGTCACATTAAGACAGCTCCACACATTCGGCATTCGCCGAGCAGCGAGCTAGTGCACGCCCAATCCCGAGCAGCTGACGTGTTCGGCGAATGTTCGCTCACTTTGATGTGTCCAAAAGACGGACACGCGGTGGGTAGGGCGAATACTGAATGTTCGTCACTCGGCAAATAGCAAGCAATTCATCCACACTACTTAGTATTCGGCGAGCGGTTGCTCGCTGTTCGCCGATTAACGAATGTGTGGAGCCGCCTTCACTTTCACGCACACGCGCACACACATTTACGCGCGAACACACATTTACACGCGCACACACATTTACGTGCGCACGCACACACACATGCTCACATATACACTTACATCCTCTACACTTCCGAGAGGGCTTCACTACACATGCCGGGAGATCAGTCGAGAGCTTAGAGCTTGCCTCAGCTGGGGGGCGGTGCCCCGCTGGCGGAGATACCTTGAGATACCTCCGCAAGCTGACGGTATAATCAGCGCCCGATCTCATGTTCTAGCGGGCGGGGAGCACCGCCGCTTCCCGGGACATAACAGGCACTACACGTACGATTTTGTCCTCAGTAGTTGACCAGAGTGGTAACTATGGGCTCTCGTTAGCCATTCTCCGGGGCCCGATGCAGAAGGTCCAATTGGGGGACCCCTTTACTGCCATTACTTAACGTGAAAATTGAGTTATAAAGCTAATTTATTTAGGTACGCATATTATTATATTTAATCATGCATAAACAATTTTTCTAATGAAATATTTGGTTTTACAAATTTGAGACTAACAGTATTAATTAGATATCCATGGCCAATATTCTGCTTATTCTGCGAAACTGTGGGTTAAAAATGATTTAGCGTACCACAGAAAATGAAGATCTATATGTTCAATCTACTTCGTATTATCTTGTTAGATCATAATCTCTATTATTATTATTATTATTATTATTATTATTATTATTATTATTATTATTATTATTATTATTATTGTTGTTGTTGTTGTTGTGGTGGTGGTGGTGGTAGTAAACGGGAGTTTTATTTTAAAATTCAAGTAGAAATTACAGAACAATCTTGAGATGTATAATTCTTTGCTTAAAGGTTTTGCGTAAATCAGTTCCGATCTCTGTAGCAGTAACGATTCGATCAGCGACCATTCTCTTTCGGAACTAGGATCAATATCCAGTAGGTTCTCCTGGAAACTCAGAAGAACATTGTTACATCCCATCTCGATCTTTTCGTCCAGTTTCCCTGATCCATTGAGCAAATGCTGAGATGGCCCCTTGTTTTGCTTCTGGACATAAATGTAACTTCATTTTCTGTGCACGTCTTCTAGAATTCAGTGGGAAATACAATTATTCAAATTATCGTTTCCACGTTGTCGCGGCAGGAAGTAATAAGAGCCAAAATTTATTGCTTATTTATCCTTGAAAATAGATTTTATTACATGGGAGTTTTTTTGTTTTTTTTCTCCCTTTCAAAATTCAAAATTTATTGCTTATTTATCCTTGAAAATCGATTTTATTACATGGGAGTTTTTGTTTTTTTTTTCTCCCTTTCAAAATTCAAAATTTATTGCTTATTTATCCTTGAAAATCGATTTTATTACATGGGAGTTTTTTTGTTTTTTTTTCTCCCTTTCAAAATTCAAAACTTAAGTAGTATATGATTTAGTGTAGGGATCACAGAATTTTGAAAATGTGCACACAATTCACTTTTCCCCATAGCCCGTCATACGCAGTTTTTAACTGTTTTTTGACGTAAATAAAATAAATAAAATTACATTGTTATGTAAATAAGTGTCATGGCGTTCATGTTTGTTCACTACAACTAGAACCACCAAAATACCAAAAACAAATGCTGCACCCAGTGCTCACCAGCAAAGCAAGGGGCAACCTCTAAATTTGTTCAAGAGTTCTATCAATGAAAAATGGAACGATCGTGATTAGCAATGTAGTATAAATTATTAGTGTGAATGTATGAATTATATTCGAATGTTCACTCCCGCCTGAGATATGGCATAATATTCTGGGGAAATACATCTTATAGCTCCCAGACTTTTAGATTACAAAAACGAATTGTACGAATAATAACCAAATCCCACCCACGTGATTCATAAAGCCTCTCTTCTCTTCATTAATCTAGGAATTCTACCATTACCGTGTCTTTTTATTTACGAATCAGTGGTTTTTGTAAAAATGACTTGCTTAAGGGCGGGAATATATTTTCAGAAAATGCCGAAGTCTATTACTATAACACTCGACGTAGAAATCATATTCATCAGGTGACAGTATCAACAGCTCAATACAAAAAATTCACATACAATACATGTACATTATTTTACAACACTTTGCCAGATGACATTAAACGATTAAATTCAATAGAAAAGTTTAAATACCAAGTGAAATCGTTTCTGCTGCATAACTGTTTCTATACAATTAGAGACTATACTGAGCATCACAAGAAAAGTAACATTAATTTTAACAATGATACATAATGCATTATTTACCATTTGGACTGTATAAATGTGTATAAACAACCTGTAACAACTATTGTACTACAGCCTCCGGGTCAATGACCCCCATCTCGATCAGGTTTTTCGTCCAGTTTCCCTGATCCATTGAGCAAATGCTGAGATGGCCCCTTGTTTTGCTTCTGGACATAAATGTAACTTCATTTTCTGTGCACGTCTTCTAGAATTCAGTGGGAAATACAATTATTCAAATTATCGTTTCCATGTTGTCGCGGCAGGAAGTAATAAGAGCCAAAATTTATTGCTTATTTATCTTTGAAAATAGATTTTATTACATGGGAGTTTTTTTTGTTGTTTTTTTCTCCCTTTCAAAATTCAAAATTTATTGCTTATTTACCCTTGAAAATAGATTTTTTTACATGGGAGTTTTTTTGTTTTTTTTTCTCCCTTTCAAAATTCAAAATTTATTGCTTGTTTATCCTTGAAAATAGATTTTATTACATGGGAGTTTTTCTTTTTTTTTCTCCCTTTCAAAAATTCAAAATTTAAGTAGTATATGACTTAGTGTAGGGATCACAGAATTTTGAAAATGTGCACACAATTCACTTTTCCCCATAGCACGTCATACGCAGTTTTTAACTGTTTTTTTGACGTAAAATAAATAAATAAATAAATATTTGTTTTAATTTGATCACAATGGCCAAATTCGTTTTCCATTTTGGTTTAATGTTTTTAATTAAGATAATGTTATCATTCGTTTCAAAGAGTGTTAAAATAGCATTATAACACTACATTAAGTTTAGCATAAAGTTTATAGCATTAAGTTAATATTAGAATTAAGTTAATAATAAGCCAATAATACAGATATAGAGTGTAAACTGAACTTTGTAAAACCTGAAACTGTTTATAACAAAAAGAACACTACCACTCTACTTGATAGTGCAACAATGAAGCTGTTAACGGCACCAGCTTAAATACACTGGCTAAGCATTACTGCTTCGGCACCAATAAAATTAATTATGCATAAGTGACTTTTGGAAAGTCCTTCGAGATTTTCATCCATCGACTTTATAGTCTGCCTAATGCAGAATCCATTGTTGTTGTTGCTTCTTCTGCGAAAAAACTGCCACAACTAATGATACTATTAAGGGGCGGATTTTAATGAAAAGTCTTTTTTTTCAGATTTAAATATCATTTTAATGAAGCTTGTTTCAAATAATATTTATACGATGCAACAAATGTTCTCTACAGAATTCCTGAGTAGCCTATTCGATTTCTTCGTTCAAAAATTGTAATGTCAGCCGTTGTAATATAATCTAAGGTTCTTGTGACGCCTATCAGCACCATTGACCGTTCGGCCGATTTCGGGATAACACTAAAGACAGATTTCCTGATAAAGAACCGTCCAAAGCAAAATTTGCAAGTTGAGTTCACCTCAACGATTGGAAGAAGCCTCAGTTACACCAGTAACATATTCAACAGCTTGAATTGTTCATATGAACTGGTTTTGATAAAATATTTTACATTTTTCTTTGCTTTTAGGGCACTTTAAAAACATTTTAAGAGCATTTATTGACCATTCTCGGCGATATTTTAGGTCATCAAAATCATCCCCTAGTTATTATAATATTATTATTAATTTATTTATGATAAACTGTTGTTAATAATATTTTGTTAAGATAAAGTCAGTGGCCTTACACCGAGAGGCCTGGCGAACTGAACCGAATTTGTAACAAGGTAGTATGGAAGAAAACAATTTGAAAACCAGCCTCCAAAGTCTTATATTACTTCTTTGTTATTCATTCTCAAATTTTCATGAATCAAATTTTTAACTCTCAAACTTTAATTTTCACCTTAAAATTTGAAATAATGAAGTTGTAACAATAAATCAATTGTTTAGCTTACTACGTTAAGGGGGGGGGGATATAGTAAATAGTCTGCCAAAGCAATTCATTTTTAAATGAATGTAAACAATTCACTCTCTTGAGATAAATAGTGAAAAACATATAGTTATCATAACAAGTATGAATATCAGAACAAATTATGATATAAATGCAAAAAATTAGCGTCCGAAATTCCGTCCTCGCTGCGTTGGGGATAAAAATTTTGGTAACTGGCGAATTCAGTTTGAGTATGACAAAAGCATTACATATATTACAAGACTATGAACTCATTAAAAATTATGCATGCAAAAAACACTGTACTGGTGAAAACACGACATAAACACTTTTTAACTCACCGATAGTCAACGTGTCAGCAAGGCAATGATAGACACAGATGTTTACCTCAGCCAACTCGTGATAGCAAAATGAAGATAACATTACGTTTCCCGTGATCATGCTGCACCTTAGAGTGAGCTGCAAGATGAAAAATCAATTCCGATATTCAAAGATTTCAAATTTATACAATGATACCAACGACGCCCAAAAAGTTCCGATCACGTTTTCCAATTATCTACAAACGGCAGAAGTCATTTCGAAAGGTTGAGTGCGAGGTGGAAGTAAGCTAATTGCATGTAACATTAAAAGTGTCAGTTGCTGACAAATGAAAAGTTAAACGTGAGTTAAGATGGATATGAGCTGGCAGACGGCGAGGTGAGGGTCAGCTGATGCCGGCCAGTGGGCGGAGAGCAGGAAGATGGTGGGCGGAGGGCGGGCGGGCGGAGGGTAGGAAGATGGTGGGCGGAGGGCGGGCGGAGGATGGGAGGAGAGCGAGAGGAAGGTGGGCAGAGATTGGATAGAAGGCAGGAGGAGGGCGAGCGGACGGAGACCATGCGAAAGGCCTGCTGAGGGCGGGCAGTGGGAGGCGGAGGGCCGGCTGAGGGCGGGCAGAGGGCGGGCGGAGAATGGACAGAAGGTAGGAGGAAGGCGAGCGGGTGGAGGCCAGGCGAATGGCCTGCTGAGGGCGGGCGGAGGACCGGCTGAGGGCGGGCAGAGGGGGGCTGGAGGGGGGGTGCAACACGGAGGCCGCCCGCAGCCAAGCGATCCGCAATTACACGCGTGGAGATACGCATCGGCCCGCGGGGCTGCACCTCGAACGGCGCGGCGCGGTGCCTCTGAGGGCGGCGGGAGCGGAGCAGGGCGAGGCGGCGGCGGCTGGCCGGTTTTTAATTGGGCGTCAACGCCGCAGCGTTGTCGGCGCGGGCTGGGCGGCGGGAGCCCGCATGCCTCCGGCGGTGATTCAGCGCTCGCCGCGGCCCCCGTGGTCTGGCCCTGCGCCAGCGCCCCTGCCTCCCCTCCCCCGAGGGGGCCTGACTTTTGTTCTGGACAAAAGATACAATGTCAGGTTTCGTTAATGAGAAGTGTAAGTACTACGTCAAGTAGTTTTTGAAAATTTAAGATTACAACTTGAAGTAGGAAGTAAGAATTAGATAAGATTTTTTTTTTTTTTTGCTTTTGCTTTTGCTTTTCGAGTTGTTAACCTAGTCTGAGAGTGGCAAAAGTTAAAACAAAAAAAAAACTTAAATATTTTTTGGGTTAGACTTGGAATTCTCTGTGGCATTTTTAAAATTTTAATTTTTCGGTTGGTTTTTTAAATTATTCATACTATTACTTTATTTTTTACCTGTTTCTGAGGTAGGTTACCTTCATATTTCACTTGAAACTAGCTTCATAACAATACTTTTGTATTTGGTTGAGTAGAATTTCTGACTGCATATTGAGGTTCGTTTTGATTACATGTTACCACTGACGTTTTTATTACATGATTGAGGCTCAGATTATCAATTTCTAAAAATGTTTCATTGTTTTATCAAGTTTTAGATTTTGATTGAATTTAAATATCTTCATTCGGCTTGTTTTGTAGAAAAAATTTAAATATGCATCGTAGGTTAGCAATCCTGCGTCATTATTTTACTATTTGAAAACTATTTAATGTTTTTAACATGACACTGAAATACTTAATCTTTTCAAAGGTATACAATCTGCGTTCCGTTAAAATCCTCTTGAATACGAAAAAACTGCTCCCCACACAGAAGTGATGCGTACTTCCTGTCGGGTATTTTCTTAGAATTTGACAGCGGCTCTTTTTGTGTTTTCTGATTGCAAAGAGCTCGATCCACACACAGATTCAATTTTGTTGCAAGTTCTTTAGCTTGTAGCTGACAATGTAGGCCGAATAATACAATCGCTATAGCATCTATGACCGAGAGGTTCTAGTGTTGGAGTCTCGACGGTGGCGAATTTTCAACACTAGCTTCGTCGTTAGGTCCAATGCAGTCACTGACTTAAGGACAATTATTGTGGCCGGCTGCTATGATCGGTAGTTTTCCGCGTTTTATCTGATCAATTACAGGTGAATACCAGAACAGAACCCTAAAAAAAGCGGAATGAACCTCACGCACTCTTCCTTTCCTCGTTCTTGTTCCCTCTTCTCCCCTTACCTCCACACACGCTCATGTCGGGAAGCTTAAAGCTTGTCTCGGCTGCAGCGGTGCCCCACTGGGGGAGACACGTGGAGGAGAGAAACCTTCGACGTGGTAGTCGGCGCCTATCTCACGTTCCTGTGGGGAACAAACACTATCATCTTCTGGGATATAACATTCCCCATATTTGCGGAACTATTGGCAAAAGTAGCTCACGATCTCACAAACACCAAATACTAAACCATTTACTCCATAGGTATAAATTAAGTTTTTCAGATGCTATATTTTTTACAAATTTTATTTATTGGTATATAAAACGAAACATAAAAATGATTTTTTTAAATTACAAACAATAGAAACAAGACGTGTTCAAATCTGAGAATTCAGTACTTTGACATTAAATTATTTTTACCAAAATAAAATCAGCTCCCAAGCTGATCCTGCAAGACTAGACCAAGGCGAGGTCTCGGAAAATCAGGCTCAGGAATACGGTACTTCATATCAAAAAAAAAAAAAATTATTTGTGTGCAGCCTCGAAATGCTGAGGCCCTCATCCAAGTATGCACATGAGCCTCCGAGGAGCCCTTGCCCTCAATGTGACCAAAGCAATTTATTGTTGCCATCGAAAAAGTCGCCGCCACTGCGCTGCTGGCGCGCAGCCTCTGGTTCCAGAGCCAATAAAAATGGATCAAAGAAAAGTCTCTGCTCGGACAATGACAAATTGATAATATTAGAGGGCAATCAAAGAAACAAAACGTAGGGAAAGAGCAGAAAAGGGTAAAATCATTTTCTCATTCCTAGAAGTCCACATCACCAAGCGGTAATGTTTAATGGGCAACCTATGGTCAAAGTATCATAAGTTCCTTTTGTTGCACTTCTGGTTTGCAGTAAGCATTTCTTTAACATGGAAATCCTTTCCAGCTCCAAGAACAACTCTGGGCATTATTACAAGCCGAACGCACCCTCCGTAGATGGGACCAGAAAAATATAACGTTGCGAGACATGAGCCATTTGAACGGTATACATAAATAATAACTTTAATTTCTTTAATGCATATTTAGGCATTGACGGGCAATTCTTGAAATAACGGTTTTAAGTAATAAGAATCGCTCATTGATGCTCCTGGGACAATAGTAATTGCCTATAGGAAGCAGACAATAATTATCTCTCTTCTCATCATTATGAAAATAATTTAAAGAGCCAAATGTTACACCGGGATCATAACAGCGAGAAGATGAAGACTGTAATTGAAATCTCATTTTCTTTCTCGGCATTTGTTTACAAAAACATTTTAATCATGCATGTATTACTTATGTGATTTAATTATTTGGATTTAATAAGAAAATACGTAGAGTTGTTGAGTAAAAATACGGGTTTCAGAAATTAACTCCTTGATGACTTTCAGCAAAACAAACATTATCTGTAACCCTTCTCTTGTACACAAGCACACATATATCCGAACTAAGCCTTTTGTTTTGAAAATATGAACGCGCCGTTCCTGCGGCTTGTATTTCTTGGCACTCGCCACACTGCCTCGGCGACTGTCACAGCTGCCCGCGCCTTCCTCCCAATTTCGCGATCGTCACACCCACTGTCAACAGTACCGCCCCGGAGCCTCCTCCGTCCGTCTCATCACCGCCGCGACGACCGTTCTCGACGCTGGGCCATAATAGCCCCACCGTCGCGCGCGCCGTCGCCATTACTTCCGCCGGCTCACTCCTGCCGCTGCCTTCAAATCACCACCCACACCCCCGACGCCGCTGCCACAGCTGTTGTTAAGTACAGCGTCGTCATTTCGGTCGCCGCTACCACAGCCTACACCTGCCTCTGTTTTCGCTCCTGCCTCGCCTTCGCTCTCTCCGCCTCCACTTCCGTCTCCGTCTCTACCTCTGCCCCTGCCTCGGTCTCCCGCCCCGCCAGCGAGACTGATGCCACTGACATCGCTTCCATCACTCACCACTGCAACTGCCTTTTGCTCTGGTTTCCCTCTGCCTCCCCCCCACCTTAGCCTCCTCTTTCTCTTTGCAACCGTCCCCCGCGCCTTCACCTCCACTCTTACTCAGGCTTCCTCTCACTCTTTCTTCGCCATCGTTCCCCTTCCGCACCCACTTCTTTCACTTCCTGCTTCTCCGCCTCCTACCTCACTTCCTTCGTCTCCGCTACCACCTCCACCGCCATCCCCGCCTCCGTCTCCTCCTCCACCTCCGTCTCCGCCTTTGTTTCCGCCACCCTCTGCCTCCGCCTACGTCTCCGCCACCGTTACCGTCACCGGGGTACCGCCACCGCCACCGTCACCGCCGCCGCCGCCGCCACCACCGCCACCGCCACCACCGCCACCACCGCCACCACCGCCACCACCGCCACCACCGCCACCACCGCCACCGCCGCCACCGCCGCCACCGCCGCCACCGCCGCCACCGCCGCCACCGCCGCCACCGCCGCCACCGCCGCCACCGCCGCCGTCTGCGCTCCCGCCCGCGCCGCTGCCACTCGTCATAAAAGCGAGGGGGATGAGATCACGCGTGTTTCGGAACGCGGGCGCTCACACGGGAAAGAGCGCGCGGGTATTGTTCGCGGAGGAAGTCGCTGGCGGGCGGCGATCCGAGAGGAAATCGGAGCAGGGAACTGTTGTTTCCATCGCGCATGTAACGTAAACGGAGGAATTAGGCTATGTGGGGCAACTCTTAATTGCCTTCCAGTTCCGAGGAGTGTGAAGAATCGGGATTTCCTTCATTCGAGCAAGTCAGTTTCATCTTTTGAAATAATCATAAGTTGTAGATTTTGAGAATTAGAAACTATTTGTTTTAAATAATACTTCGATTTATCTTCTGTAAACGTTCCGATCCTCCTAGATTTTTAGAGTAAATACGAATTTTAATAGTAGATTCTCTTATCGATTGAATGATTTGACAATCATTTTCAGTAAATGTAGAAATCAATAAATAAATGTTATGATTGCGATGCATATTTGGTTCTTTAGTAAAAATTAAGCATGATCATAATATTCAAATGCTTTTTTCTTGAATTGCTTATACATTCCGTGAGCTAATTAATATATATGTTTATTTAATAACTATTGTTTTATCACAACTATCGCTGACATCACAATCCTTCACACATATTATTCATCGATTCTAATTATTCTTTCCTTGTTTATTAACGTGACTTGAAAACTTAAAAAAAGCTTTTTAAACGTTCTATTTACGAAATCCAAATGCTGCAGTGGAGGAAAGAGGTTATTTAGGGACAAAATTTAATGTCCTGTTTCTCAACTACGTTGTGAGCTGGGCTTGAGGATTCTTCCGGACACTCAATGAAGTTAACTTTGTTCAGAGCAAATCTCGTAAATAACGAGAGTTACGTAGTTATAGTTCCACAAAAACACAGTTACGGACCATCCCAGTTCTCTTCCAGGAACACAGTTAATGTCTATTATGACCGTGTCTCAGATCATTATAGTGCTGCTCAAACTCGAAAGAAAAGAGTTTGTGAAGTAATCGTGACACCACTTTCATAACATTTTCCACTAAATACTTACATACTTCACATTCTTTTTCTTTGCAAGTGTCGGAAAGAGACTAACAACTAATTTTTAGAGATAAGGGATTTCTCCAATGTAAAATGTTCTCAAAATCGCAAAATGTCTTTCCATCATCTCCGTGCTAGTTATGACATTTTCAAGATAATTTTAGTAAATATACCCAATCAAAGAATCAAATTAAAGTAAGACATGGTCAAATACATATTGCGATAAGCAAAAAAGACTACCGTTTTTATTAATATGAACGTCATCGGGATATTTACAAAATTTGTCAACACGTGTAATATATGCATACAGAATAGGGACTAAGTCAATGAATACAGGCACAAAATATTGATGGAAAATAATTCGAGTCGGTGTATATATTTATAAATAATTATCAAACGAGTTTCGATGGCGTGCTCAAGTGGAAAATAATAATTAAATATTATTGTAGAGGCGTTACCGAAATATGTTACAATACAAAATTCGGAAACATCTAAAATAATTGAACTGAAAACGGAAAAATTGAATTGAAACATCTAAAATAATTGAATCGGAAACATCTAAAATAATTGATTAATTGAACAGAACGAAATATATAACTTAATCATCCTATTCTGTGGATAAAAAATACGGGATCATAAAACTATTATTGTGACAATAGTAAGAATATGCCAGAGAGAACCATTCGAAAAGTACAAATAGGTACCAAGTACTAACGAAAGTTGCCTTTACCAACATTATTATTGAATTATTTGTTTTCAGTGGTTTGGCCATTATCTCTGGATCTGCTGTCGGTAGCCAGGACCGCCTTTCAATTCTTCTTTTTTCATCTTTCACTACTAGTCGGTTTCCTAAACCAACAAGACTTCACAGTCGATATATGCATATATATATATATATATATATATATATATATATATATATATATATGCAAATACGGACGTGTAAGAATGCGATGATGAGTACCATACAAGATTGGCGAGAGTTGGCGAAGGAGAAGACATAGGCATGTATCAACCCTTTCCTGAGCACGTTTCCCGAGCACGTTATCCCAGTAGTTATTTACCATTACCTTCCACTGGATGGATGACGATGATCACGAAGGGGTTCGCGGGTGATCATGAGGTGAAGACTGATTGGGAGGTGTCTGATTACGGAATGATGATTCAGACGCAATACGTGGTGTTACAAGACTGGTATCAACCATGAGGTGTAACACCCATGCGTTAGACGGGACTCGAACCCCCTAGCTTTCTTTCTCCGCATACTTACCCCCCCCCAACTCCGAGGCAGAACTTTGAGAATGTCGAACGAGCGTTTATACGCAACACAACCCCAGGATACAAAAAAAAGTATGTTAAGCGGGCCACCTATCCCACCCCGCATGCCTCCCCTCAGCGCATAATAAACACGCGCCGCGCGGGGTTCACAGAGAAGGCAGTCGCGTGCAGGGGGCCGAGTGCAGAGGGCAGGGTGCAGCGCGGGGCCGCGTGGCCGAGTGGCAGGCGCCTGAGGGCTGGACGGCGGCGGGGGGAGGATCTGCGGGCGCGCCGGCCGCCAGGGGATGCGGGGGCCGAGGGTGGATGGCGTGGCGCCTTCACAGGCGGCGGCGACCTGTTGCGCGACCCAGCGGCCACCTATCCCACCCTTTGCCACCTCGGGACGTGGGGCTCTAGTGGGTTGGGGCAAGTTGTTCTCGATGTGCTCCCGATGCCTCACCAGCTTTCAACGCATTATATTATTATTAAGTATTTATCATTTCCTTTACCTATGATGAGTGTCGAACTCGAAACCACAATAAAATATTAAACAGTCAAATAAAGGAACGGATAAAAAATAGATAAATAATTAAATAAATAAATAATAAAGTGCTTCAGGCGGCAGCGGTTCAAGGAGAATTCGCGTTCTGCATAGCAAATTTATGATCAATATAAAAATACATTAACGGGCTACAGGGATAGAAGTACTTTTTATACATTTTTAATAATGTTATAAAATATGTTTAGTATCGTTAAGTTACATCGAGATCACCGAGATGAAGTCAATTCTGTCGGATTAAGTTTATTTATTGTCACAGAGCACCACGAAAAGGAAGGCGGAGACAATAATGCTTTGTGTAATCTTCTTGTGGGTAGGATTTCGGAACTGAAGTAACACACCTGCTTCGGATCCTTTTGATAATTTCCATACGGAAAATCACCGGTATTCTCTGGAGAATACATTTTTCATCCAACGTTAAACTCTCCTGCTATAAGCCCTCTCGTTTAATCACGAACTGTGAGGAACGTCCCAGCGTCGCGG
Source organism: Teleogryllus occipitalis (assembly GCA_011170035.1). Classification (NCBI taxonomy): domain Eukaryota; kingdom Metazoa; phylum Arthropoda; class Insecta; order Orthoptera; family Gryllidae; genus Teleogryllus; species Teleogryllus occipitalis. The sequence goes on from BLKR01000040.1 coordinate 448,252, forward strand.
AGTCACAGGCGACGAGAGCAGAAGCAACGGACACAGGCAGAGGAGGAAAACCAGAGGCCAGGGTCTAACTAACCATCCCGCAACTCCGCAAATTTCGAAGACGAGTGTATTCTCTGGGGACGGACTATTGAGCCTCCTTCTTTTTTCACACCTACATTTTTTCTCTATTCACACCTACATTTTTTTTAAATCAACACGACTTTGTCTTAGTTACCTTAATGATGTAGTTTAGGTTGTAACTAGAAAAAATCACGTAAAAATTAATTTTCTTGGTGTATTTATTTGTTCTTTAAATTATTTTGATTTTTTGTATAATAATTTATAATATTTCATGCTATTAAAAGCATGTATGCATGCAAGGAATATATTTTATTTTAATTGCTCTACTTTATAATGAAGGGTTCACGTATTATGAAATGGAACTGGAGGTATTTGAGGCAGTAATTCCTTTTGTGCTATAGACCCGAAGCTTTATCTAGTACGACGTTGAGAATGGCGACGTCGGATAAATTTCCTTCCTAATTTTTGAAAATAGATATATTATACATCATATAATTAAACATTCAAATTAATAACATAAATATAAATTAGCAACCTTTTAATTATTATAAAATGAAATCTAATGATAAACGATGGGTAAGACCCAGCCGTTACGGTTGTCAGTCGGTGCTGCCCAGTCCTCGAAGTATCGAATGTACTGATGCGTAGGGCGAGCAGAATTTACTCGATTTGAAAACATAATTCAGTTTATGTTTTGATGAATCGAGTAAATAATCTAAAGATAAAAATCTCATAATCGAGTAAAATCCACACATTCGTTATTCGGCGAGTAGGCATCAACCGCTCGCCGAATCCCGAGTAGTGTGGATGAGTTGCTTGCTACTTGCCGCGACGACGGCCGGTGCTGGTTCTTTCCCCTGCGTGTCGGTCTTTTGGTCACATCAAAGGAAGCGAACATTCGCCGAACGCATCAGCTGTTCGGGATTGGGCGAGCACTAGCACGCGGCTCGACGAATGCCGAATGTGTGGAGTCGCCTTAAAGGAATGATTTTGAAAGTTGATTTGATTCTGAATGGATGAGTTGAGCTCTGGGTCAGCATTGCCGCTAGAAGAGTCCTAGCGGCCGGGAGCTTTGATCGGTAGTTTTCTTTGGTTTCTCTAATCAATACCAGGCGAATGTCAGAGGTCATTCCAAGCAATACCAGACGAATGCCGAGGGAACAAACGGATTTGAGACCGCACGCCATCTTCCCTTACCTTTCTTGTCCTCCCCCTTAAACACACACACTTACATGCAGTATACATGTCGGGAGGTCAGGCTGGGACGATGCCCCGCTGGAGGGGGAGATACCTGGAGACGGAAATCCCTCGCAAGCCGGGGTTAATGTCCTTAGCAGTTGACGTGTCCTGAAACATCAATCAAACAATTTATTGATTGGTTTTAAAAATAACAATCTTAACGACTTGAGTACCCCAATCAGGTTCAGGCTCGACGAGTCCAAGGCTTGCAGTTAGTCCAACAACATATATTCGAAAGTGGCTGTTTGAGTTTCGCACGTAAAGTTGCAGGTTTCATTGAAGCACCCGGCGGTAGTCACGAGGCAAATCACCTCTGCCATCATCTTCCCAGGCGAGGGGAGACATAATGCCGACATATTCTTCCCTGACCTACCCCCGACGATCGAGAACAACCCTCATCATTATCCCCGTGAGGTGACGGGGTGCGGGGCGCGTGGCCGATGGCCGGGCGCGGGGCGCGGGGCGCTGAGCGAGGGGGGGGGGGCGTGCGCGGGAGCGTTCCAGCGCTAAGGGCGCCCGCGGGCCCGCAGCTGTCGCCACGTGACCCCTAGTCGGCGCGGCCGCGGGCCGGCACGCGCCGGTATGCGGGCCGCCGCCGCCGCCACCGCGCAGTCGCCTCGCTGGGGGGCGAGGGCTGTCGTGGTGCCCCACGCCCCCCGCGTCTGCCCCCTGGGCCGTTCCGTCCTGGCGCGCCCACGCCGCTCATCAGGCGTCGCCCGCGCTCCCACGTCCCAGACGACGTAGCCGTCTGGTGGCAGCGACGTCTGCAGACCAGGGGACCGGCGCGGCGTGCCAAAGCCAATCATTTAAATTGCTCACTACTGGGGAGACCGTACGGTCCGTTTTGAACCAGACAGTCCCGTTTTTAGGTGTGCCCCGGCCGTCCCGTCTTTTTACCATGTCCTATTTTTCGGAAATGTCCTGTGTATCCCATTTTACGTAGATATTTTATTTATTTAAGCAGTTGCAAACTAATATCTTTATAACAGTATCAGTAGAGACTCTGAAGTAGTAAATTGTGTGTAATAAGATTTGTTTTGTACGATTTTATCGTCAGAGAAGTATTCAAGAAACAAAAGTAGTTATTAACGTCAGGTCCATTCAAATTCTCCTTATTTTGTTTACTATGTCAATGGGAAATATTGTTCATGTTAATATGTTATGTAATTAAATGCTTTTCTTGAGCTTATGAACACAGAATGTAAATTTAACTTTCTCCAGCTTTTGCAATCCCCAAGCCCTGTTTTTGTCTCAAGGAAATGTGGTCAGCCTACTCAGAAACGATGCTGTTGAGGGAGGTAGTCAAACAATCGTGCTTAAACCTTCGGGATGCAGGATTTCATTTTGCTATGTTTATAAAAATATAATCTTTTGTTTCGGTTTACGGTACCGTGATGATATCGGATGCACTACAATGTTCATATATTCACACCTAAGCAACCACCTAATTAACCACTTGTGCGGTTGAGGAACATGGTCGAGCGATTGAACTAAACATTTGGGATAGAGCAAAATAAAATTTGTCATGATATAAATATGTGTCCTTCGCTTTCGGTTACATACCGATGCTACCAGAGAGGGGTCAGTGTTAGTAAATTCACACCTAGGAAAATATCTAAATCATTAAGGAACATTGAGGAACACAGAGTGATTGTAGACTGTGAAGCATCAGTGCGAATTACCGTCTGCGTTTATCTCAGAGCCAGCATTGCCGCTGTCACTGCAGCGACTCTGACCCACAGATGACTGATTTTCCCGACGTAGGATGATTTTCGACATCAGCTATTTAGCAAGGATGAATTAAGTCGCTCACTGTCTGGAGGAGAAGTCTACTCTGATCGGTAGTATTCCATGGTTTCTCCGAGTTATACCACGCGCACACTGGAGCAGTATCCTAACAAACGGGCCAAGGACCACGCACAATCTTTCCTTCCTATTCGTTGTCTTATCCTCACTCCTTACACAAACACTTACATGCACTACACTACGACTCATGCCGGGAAACTAGTCGGGAGAATAGAGTTTGTCCCGGCTGGAGCGATGCCCCACTGAGGGACATATCTGGAGAGAGAAATCCCCGCAAGCTACGTGTATCACCGGATATCACCATTCAGCAGGAGAGGAAGACCGCTACCTCCAGGCCTAAAAATATTCTCTGCACTAACGGAACTAATAACCATTGCAGTTTACTGCCCGGTAACATCAATCAATCAATGCGAATTGATTGTGACGCAGCTTTCAGTTGATAAAATTTTTAATTTCCCAAATGTAATTAAGGAAACTACCAACACTTTTATTAGACTTCATGTAATTTTCTCCCTGACAAAGCTGTTTAATGAATTTAGCTAACTGTTGATATTTAACGCAACCCACTTGAAAATGTGAAGAATTCTTTTAAATGCGAAGAAATGCGAAGAAGCTCAAAGCAATTTGAATGAAGTCATATCATTCAATGTATGCATTTCCAAGTGTATTCATCCCCTTCCTCCTGTAAATGATGATGTATCCTCTCTTAATAAAATATCGTGATCAGTGTGAAGTGATTTGTTTGAACACTTTAGGGAACGTTCATAATAATTTTAAAAAATCAGTGGGCACAATGCAGAACATTTACAATTCAGAACAATCTGCTGTCTGTTGTTATACAGTGAAATGTTTATTTCAAGATTATATAAGTACTCATTGTGGTCATTTTATATTATCTTCTTTCAGTACAGTCCCAGTCTCCTGAAAACGTAATGAAGGGAAATATTTCTCTCAAATACAATTAAAGGTATCAGTTTCAAAGGAATTTGTAGATGTTGTATCACTCCATTTTAAAAAATGTCGGAAATAATTATGATTTTCTGAACCTAACGAGGCTAGTCATCGCGAGAATTTAAAAAAAAATGTTTCGTTAAAAGATCTACTCTCAAACCTAATTTTTGTTGACAATTCTTGCACTTATTTCCCTGCACACAATACTTAAGAATCTGCGGACGCAGTATAAAACATTTTCAAGTACTGTTTTCTTTATTTGTCTTGTCCTTTTCTACATGTTTACAGTCTCAAGACTGTGTCGCCGTCAATATGCAGAAAACAGGACCATCTGGTATCTCAGGGTTGCTAAAGAGGCATCGCGACGACGCTGAGATCCAGACTTTCGAGATCTGGACCCCTCTGGACCGCTGTCCCGTCTCTCGCCAACCCTTGTCCCTCGCGATGCCGCCGCCGCCGCCGCCGCCGCCTCCCGCCTCCCGCCGCCCGCACTGCGTCACTTCCTTATTAACGCAGTGCGGGCAAGAGTGGACCAAGTGAGCCGCGCGCCGACCCTCCCTCTGTGTCCCTCCGCCGCCGTCGCTGCATGGGCGGGGGGCGGAATGTCCATGCCCAGCTTCAAGACCACCTCGCGTCGACAGCCCGACAGGAGGTACAGTCGCAGCCATACACGAGAACACTATCCCATTGAGAGTTTCAGCTAGAGGTGAAGTAGAGCTGAGGGCAGAGTATTTGGAAATCGAAATCGCATGGTCTGGATGTTGCCTCCAGCAATGACTTCCTTATCACATAGCATGGACCCAAACATGCGCTCGTATCGTTTCTATTCTCAATAATATCTTATTGAAATTGTATGCCACGGATCACATTCTCTAGAGAGAGAGATTGTAAAAACTGACTTTTTATTGATATCCAGATTCAATATAAAGAAATCTTAGGCGTTCCTCTAGAAAGGATTGTGAATCAGCACCATATTGTATAAAAATCAAACATCATATCTGGATAGAAACTCATTCAAAAATGAGATAAATGTATTTTTTAATTTCCGACCTATATTCCCGTTTACTTTCGTAAAGGAGAGTGTACACACGGTTACATTTTGTGTTTTAGTGAACGCTTTACTTTAGAATGTATAAAATATCAAAAGCGTTTTTATCAAGACAAATGATGGGGATTTCCTGCCTGTCCGGAGATTCGCCCCTAAGTGTCGCCTTCCGGCGCCGTGGGCACCTGCGACTGTACCGTCGTGTCCCGCGCGCGCGTAGCCGTCTGCGCGCCCAGACGAACGCCGCCGCCGCCGCTGCCGCCGCCACCGCCGCCGCCACCGCCGCCGCCGCCGCCGCCGCCGCCGCCGCCGCCGCCACCGCCGCCGCCGTCACCGCTCCCGCGCCGAGCCGGCTCCCGGGCCACGTACTTATGCCGCTCTGCGCCGCGCCGCCAATTGACGCCAATTGCCTCAATTGGCCCCAATTGGCGCGGGCGGGCGGGAGGGCTGGAGGGCAGGCGGCCGGGGGCGCAGGGGCGGTCGCGGGGCCGCCGCCGCCTCCGTCCTCCGAAGCCCCCGCGCGCATGCGGACGGGCGTCGCTCGAGAGAGCGACTTGCCTCAGAACAAATAACGCCAGCCGCGGGGCATGACAAGAAATAAAACGCCGTTGACACTCCTACAGCTGAACGGTATTGATTGTCGGGGTAACTACAGACGTTGAATTTACATAGTGTTCTAGTACGTTCACGCCAATATCAGAATACTCTTTATCGCTTGGACGAGTTCGGTAAAGCATTGTTATAGCAGAACTGATTTATGTTCCATATTCCCAACAGATACACTTTCATTACTGCTCATCATGTGTCGGAATTGTTCTAATGTTTTTATTTTAATAATCTTCCTAGTCTTCGACAATATTTTGAAAGGCCCCAAACACCACTTTGTGTGTAAGTGTATGTGTGTGCGTGCGAACAAGCTCAGCAAGGTCGGACTGATCCGGGGTGAAATTCCTCACTAGCTTTTCATCAAGGTCGGTTCCGAAAAAAATAGAACATAGGAAAAAATAAAGCATTGTAGAAAGTTTCAATTTACAATGTTAGAATTAAAATGATTGTATTTACGATTCAAACACATTTTAAAAATAATTTGAGAATACCTGCAACATTTTAATGAAATGTAGTACGTTGTAATGCATTTTGTGCGTTTCGTGCTATTAACTTTTTCCATTTGATGGCTTTATCTTCTTCTGTTCCTTTTCTCCATGACAATGATTCGCGAAACAACAAAATGTTTAAAATGTATCGTTTCAAAGCAATTCAGATTAAGTACTTTGAATGGTCCTGAGGTCCAATTTGCTTAATGCTGTTTTAAATTCGACCTTTAATTTATTTTAAAACCGTAAATTATCTTTCTAACGTCATTGAGCGGTTGAAATAGCAGGCATATGTATACTAAACTAATCATCCGATAAGATCGAACTAAAAAGTTAAAACGCATTAGTTTCCTGTAGCAATTAATAGCACAATTTTTGGGCACCTATAGTGTGTACTCTTCAACTGAGAATACTTTCTCGCTTGAACTACGTTCACAGTAACGCATCTAAGACAGTTCATTTGAATCTATTGAATTAATTGAATTGCCAGATGACATTAAACGATTAAATTCAATAGAAAAGTTTAAATCACAAATGAAATCGTTTCTGCTGCATAACTGTTTCTATACAATTAGAGACTATACTGAGCATCACAAGAAAAGTAACATTATTTTTAACAATGAGACATAATGCATTATTTACCATTTGGACTGTATAAATGAGTATAAACAACCTGTAACAACTATTGTACTACAGCTTCCGGGTCAATGACCCCATCTCGATCAGGTTTTTCGTCCAGTTTCCCTGATCCATTGAGCAAATGCTGAGATGGCCCCTTGTTTTGCTTCTGGACATAAATGTAACTTCATTTTCTGTGCACGTCTTCTAGAATTCAGTGGGAAATACAATTATTCAAATTATCGTTTCCATGTTGTCGCGGCAGGAAGTAATAAGAGCCAAAATTTTATTGCTTATTTCTCTTGAAAATAGATTTTATTACATGGGAGTTTTTTTGTTGTTTTTTTCTCCCTTTCAAAATTCAAAATTTATTGCTTATTTACCCTTGAAAATAGATTTTTTACATGGGAGTTTTTTTGTTTTTTTTTTCTCCCTTTCAAAATTCAAAATTTATTGCTTGTTTATCCTTGAAAATAGATTTTATTACATGGGAGTTTTTTTTTCTCCCTTTCAAAAATTCAAAATTTAAGTAGTATATGACTTAGTGTAGGGATCACAGAATTTTTGAAAATGTGCACACAATTCACTTTTCCCCATAGCACGTCATACGCAGTTTTTAACTGTTTTTTGACGTAAAATAAATAAATAAATAGCAAGGTGTAATTTATTACAAAGTATCTCCAATTTCTTTTTATTAAACATGTGGAACTCGTATATTTTCAAAAAGATTTTTAATTAGGGCTTAAATATTGTTTTAAAACACGTATTCAATTGTATTTTCTGTTCCTTTATTTATATTAAATATAATTGTATATAATTTCCCTCTTAAACCGTCGCTCCAACATTCATAAGATCTGCAGCAAGACAATTTTAGCCTATAAGTAAATATATGACCTGATTTGTCGCAAAAGCTAGAGATGAAACGTAACATTAAGAGATATTCCAGCTGACGTTTCTTTACCTATTTCGTTGAAACTAACTTCGCTGAATAATTTTACATGGACTTGAGTTTCTTTCTTACATTTTCAGTTAGAGTACCCATGAGTGCCCTTCTGTTGTCTCGATTATTATTTTATTATTTTTTATGATTCTCTATAAACTTTTATTATTAGTTTTATATTGTAGGACATTACTAGATGAAAAGCGTTTGGAAGAAAACTCGGAAGGATTTTGAGGAGAAAACCATAATTTTCTATACAGAAATAAAATAAGTTATTGACATTTACTCCTTGGAATATCTGAAAATGAAAGGAAGAATACACAGGGCTAATAATGATCAACGATAAAATATTTCAAAGATTTCACAAGCATAATTTCGGGGTGAGTAATTACAATAAAAACAACTTATTCAATAATTGAGCATGTTCATTACAAGTAAACATGTTGAGTATTTCAATATTCTTTAATTAAAGGGGTCAGAAATGTATGTTGGGCCTATTTTCCCACTGCATTTGCAATGGAGATATCATAGAAACACATAGAATTTAATGTGCAAGGAACAAAAATATATGATGGTAATTTCCCGCACAGTCAAAATTATATTTTCTTATTCCGTCCTATTTAGAAGCCCTTTCTCATCGTAAAATATACAGAATACGATGCAGTCTTCGCTGTGTCTCATTTTCAATTAGGTAATTGTTTCCAATACACTGATTTTTTACAAGATAATATAAGTAGTAAAATATTTAGAATTGCAATCATTTCATCTCTCCGTCTCACAAAAGGAGTCTATAAAACATTTTGCAATCATAGCCCAATATTATCTAAATTTTCTATTCAGTAGATACGAGTGTAATACAAATTTATCTTCCTAATCAATAGCAAAATATTTCGTGCAATCAATAGGGAATATTTTCGGGTGGAATGTGATCAACGTTTCCTTGTAAACGCAGCTTGCATTGAAACCGATAAATAGCAGTCAGATTTTGTTCACTAGCCAGTAGTATTGTTTGTTCACCAGCCATTTTTTTCTCGCCATACACTGCGCTAATTCTTCATTGAAAGGATGATAAGCCCTTATTTGAGTTCTTTCTTCATTTTCAACATTTTATCTCATCTTTTTGGTCATTTATTTTATAATATACGTTTTAAAATAAATTAATATTACATTTTTGTTAAATTTACTCTAACATTTACTTAAGTTAGGCCATCAACTCGTGCTGGCAATACGTTTCAGTGACGATTCTTTGGTAAAGGGATGTTTTTTTCAAATTGCATAATTCAGTAAAAACTTGATTTTGCCCCATCGTATCTGCCTTGACTTAGGCTTGTATGTTTGAAAAATAAATTTACATTTTTGAAGAAAATGAACAAACCTTGGGTAGATCGTAATTCGTAAACTCCCGCGCTTTATTTAGAAAATAAATGTAGAAAAAAAAACTAAAGAACAAAAATTCAATATTAAACAGCTTATAAAACAAAGAAAGTCGAACAATAAGTATAGCTAACTAGTTAGAAAAGAAATTAAATGTAGCTCTTAATCGTCGAGGAAGTAGAGTGGGTTGAGTGGAAGCGCGAGCCGATTGCACAGGTTCAAAGCGACGACCCTCTCGAGTAGGCAAAAACATTTCCGTATTTCACGCGTCACCTCTTGCCCACTATGTTGAGTTTTGTCATAACTAGAGTTTGGTTTTTTACTCAGTATAAAATGTCAAAATATGCAGTAACACGTAATAAATATGCAAAATATGCAGTAAACAGGTAAAATATGCAAAAATATGAACTAAAAATGAGTGAAATAATTTAAAATTATTACCTGACGAACCGAAATACATATTAAAATAAAAAGAAATTACGTGAACTTCGTTTTGTGCTGGCGAATAAACAGATTGCAACTGAACGCAAGCTCACGGCAAAATTACAAAGAGAAGTGATAAAGAGTAGTAGATAAGTAGCCACTGATTCTATAATATCGATGTTCGACGAATATGAATTGAGTAAGCTCCTCTTTCAGTTAAGCAGAAAACGGGGCTGAGATTAAAGGCGTCGTTCGTTTATTTTATCGTTATTCAATTCTGAGAATTGTTCCTTTGCAACACAGGGTATAGTATTCAAGGTGATGACAGAAAAAATAATTCAAGAGAAGTCATATTCTAAATAACTTACAAATTTTCACACTACTTAGAAGTTTTCACACTACTATAGAAGAAATAGGAGAAACGAGAGAAAGGATAAGTCATTCTTGAAATTTGTAATTTATCCATAATTGATCTAAAATGTGCAACATAATCTTTCATAACTCTGAAACATGCAATTTTAATGCAGTATAGCTCAAATGACAAAAAAATGCAAAACAAAACTTCGAAATAATCTAGGGACTCCCATAAGGGGAAGAAAACCAACTACAGACAGCGACTAAACAGAAGAAATATGCGATTGCATAAAAATACGATTCCTAGTCATAATTTTTCTGTTTCAATTAGAGCAGTTCGTAATAGATAAAGAGAAACTCGGAAATGACGTAGAATAATGCAATGTCCAGGTCACTGAAAACCTTGAGTAAATTTAGGATGAATATAGAGGTTAATGTATAGGTAAATGTGTAGGAGCGTATAGATGTATATTTCTGTCGCTAAAGTTTACCGACAAAATATCGTGTAAATTCTCATCGTTATTAAAAGTCGTTTGGTGTAATCGTTTTCCCGTCGAACAATTTCATTGCCCGGGAATATAGGCTTGTCATGCCCGAGAATGTTTGCTACCGGACGCGCAATTCAAATAATGTGTATTTCACCGAGACCCGTCCTGCAGCTTCTCTGTGCTGAAGGGTAAAAGCGAAGGAGAGCGAAAACCCCCTGTGCAGAGGATCCAACACCTAGGAGAAGTGGAAACGCTCGTCTCGAAGCAGGAAAATTGCAACGCCCGTCCCCGCCTCCGCCGATGCTTCCGCGCCGTCACCTCCGCCGTCGCCTTCGCCGTTGCCTCCTCCGTCGCCTCCGCTATCGCCCCAGCCATCGCCTCCGCCATCGTCTCTGCCATCACCTCCGCCATCCCGTCCGCTATCGCCTCCGCCATCGCCTCTGCCATCGCCTCCGCCATCGCTTCCGCCATCGCATCCGCCATCGCCTCCGTCATCGCCTCCGTCATCGCCTCCGCCATCGCCTCCGCCATCGCCTCCGCCATCGCCTCCGCCATCGCCTCCGCCATCGCCTCCACCATCGCCTCCGTCATCGCCTCCGCCATCGCCTCCGCCATCGCCTCCACCATCGTCTCCCGCCGTCGATTCTGCCTTCGCCTCCACCGCTACCTTCGCCTTCGCCTCCGCCCACCTCCGTATCTGTCTTCACTTTCCTTTTGACCTGCGCCTACGCCGCTGCCTCCGCCTTCACTGTTGCTCTCGCTCTCACTCTCCCCTCCCCCAAAGCTCCGCCTTCCGAATCTACGTCAATTTTGTTGAAATAAGAAACATCTGGATACAATTGCAATATTTAGTTCGAATGAAGTCAAGAAGATGGAGACAGACGGAAATAACATGTTTATAGACCAAAATTACCACAATCAATGATTTAAAAACTGAATCAGGTACACGTTAACATAGTGAAAAGGGGGGTTCTTTTACGTTGTTTCTAAGGAATCCAAACTTATCCAAGCATATTTCAGATTGGTGAATGAAATTGAAACTTATGTTATAATGGTTATGGCATGAATGATAAAAAAAGGAAAAGCAGGGGAATCGGGAGATATCCTTCTGCGAATTCGCTTTGTCCACCAAAAATTGCAAATTAATTGTCCATGATTTTAACTCCGAAGCTCAAAAATGGAAAGCTACCGCATTTGCTGATTCGTTCATGACCGTCTTCCAAAAAGAGAAAATTCAAAGAAATTAATTATTAAGGAATGTTGTATTTATATTTTAACTGATAAATTGTAGAATGGATGCAGTTGCTAACGACGGAAATATTAGACAGATGCTTGGGGAAGAGGAACACAGGAAATCGGTCCCTTTAGTTTTCAATTTGTTCAATGCCTTTGGCGTGTTAATTCGAGCAATTTCAATTGATAGCATGTTTCTATCGACTCCTAAGTCAAAACTCAACATGCTATGAAAAAATGGCTGATGCTGATGTTCTGCAGAGACACAAATTCCGACTTCAGACCCGAATTGATGTGGCGCGCTCTGCCTTATAGTACATGTATCCACTTATAAAAATATCGCAGGGGAGTTTACCCAAGTAGATTAAATAAATATCTCTCTACCAGTCTGTGAAGAATTATTGCAGAGATGTCTCCGGCGGTATTACAAGGGTGTGTTTATATATATATATATATATATATATATATATGCTGCTGCTGCTGCCTGCTATATATATATATATATATAGCTGACCCGGCGAACTCTGTTCCGCCTTAACAGTCAGTCCCATCTTTTTTTCGCGTCGCACTCACTGTGAGAAACTGTACTATCCTTGTTGCACTCGTGATAATAAAGCTATTGCAGATTTGTGTTTTTCTCTCAAACAAAGAAGAATTTCAAAAAAACGCTCTGATTTTAAATAGATAATTAAAAAATCTATTACTTAGCAGAGCGTTTTTTTTTGGAATTGATTTTTGTTTAAGAGAGAAATACAAAGCTGTAATAATAGGGATCGGCTGTTAAAGGCAATGAATAAGCAGATTTTGGAATTTATTAAGTTAAATTGTTTATTAGAAAATGCAAATAAAAAAATTAAGTAGATTAATCATTCATTATTGTTCCTGTATTTTGGTGCATAGGTTAAGTATATATAGGTATAACGTAAGTATATAATAGGTGCAGTATATATAGATATAACGGTGAACGAAAAGCGGCTATCATTATCGCCTTCTGTTATCAGTGCGGCGTTACAACAATGGGTTACAACAGGCAACAATGACCGCTAACATGCGAAATCACGCGAAAACGTGCGAAAACGTGCAAAAACGTGCGTTCTCACACGGGAACGCTGTCGAACGGGATAAACAGTATCCTATGTCCGTCTCCTGGCTCTAAGCTTCCTGCTCACCAATTTTCAGCCAAATCAGTACAGCCGTTCTTGAGTCATAAATAGTGTAACTAACACGACTTTCTTTTATATATATATATATATATATATATATATATATATATATATATATATATATATATATATATATATATATTACTATGTTCTAAGAGTGTCTCGATTTGTTATTCTCAAACCCTTCGTAAATACAAATAAGATGCAGTAACACATTCACCAAAATGGAGATATTAACATGTGCTAGTAGCGGGAAGCTTGCTGTGGCTGATGCGGCTTATCTTGTCACAGACGCAAGCCCTACAATTTTCCGTTGAATTTTGTTTTTCATTTTAAAATTAGCATATATTGCACCTAAGTAAATTATGTGGACCACAGGATATGTGTTGTGAGGACTGGGGACAGAGGGAAGGCGCAATTCTCGAGTCCACTACCTGCTACCATAGGTTAGGAGAAATTTAAGAAATTTACAGTTTGAGGCATTTTTCATTTAAAAAGTAGGTTCCACATAATACTCCACCTCTTGCACCCAAGTAAATCACACCAGAGGATGTAAAGTGGGAACTCGAAACACGGGGTGCGGCATCACTGCCGATACCACTGTCCTCGTTACTGTAAGTTTCATGAGATTGAATAATTTTATTTAGCTTTTCATTTATAACATTTTATTTATAACGACATTTCCACCAATTATTCTCGTGTAAGTCTTAGCAGAGGCTAGTGAAAGAGGGACTGGCGTGAGGACATCTAATGATTGACCCACTGCCGTACTGTAGGCTAAAGTGGCACTTTTTTCGAATTTTGCACAGATCTTTGGTACAAAACTGTTTAACTCCTCACCATCAGCACAAATCTTAATTAACTAATGAACGTCATTACAGACCTCAATCATGGACTGTACATCAAGTGTAATGGATTTTTGCATGTTTGGATTGATTCTATTCTTTTCTACGTACGAATAGCCGAGGAAACTTATTAAACATTCGAATCTGCGATAAAATGAAAACCCGTTCATAGTTTGCGGCCTTAATACAAATTGAGAAGGTAAGATAAAATCAACCAGGTAGTTAAAATAATATGAATACATTTACAGTATTAATCACCAGTTAATAATTATATTAATAAAATGGGGCGCGTATGGTGGGAGTCTCATGGGACTGCAGTCCTTTCCAGAAACCGTTGACACATATTCACATTCTTTTTTAAATTTTCTAGTCATTCAGAGATATCTCAACTGAAATTGGTTACAAATGACATTTAATCAATAAATAAAAATTGCCGACCTAGGTGGCTCGGGACATCAATTGATGTAGAGCTTGAGCGAGAAGAGCTGACCGAGAAGTCCGATGGTTCGGGTCCCGACGGTGGCAGGATTTGCGACACTAGCTAGATAGATAGGTTGCATTCAGCCGCTTTCTAGAGGAGAATTCTAGCGACCAGCTACTCTAATCGGTAGTTTTCCGTGGTTTATCCGATCAACACCAGGTAAATGCCGGAGCAACACCACGGACCGCGCGCGATCTTTCCTTCCTGTTCCTTGTTCTATCCTCATCCCTTACTTACACACACTTACACTCATATGCACTACACTACCACACATCGGGAGCTTAGAGCTCTCCCAGTTACGGCAGCGCCCCGCTGGTGGGAGATACCTGGTGAAGGAAACCACCAGAAGCCGACGGGTAGGTCAGCGCCGAATCTCGTCATCCAGCGGGAGAAGATCACCGCCACTTCCTGCGATAAAATCACGCACTACACTTACGAGAATAATGACCTTAGCTGTTGACGCTTCCTGGAATCACTAATCAATGAATTAAAAAATAATTTTAATTTCAGCATATACGGAAAATTCGTCACAAGAAAACATCAAGTCGCCTGGACACGGCTTCCACGGAACCCTCGTTCAAATATCGAAGATGTGCAACTGTATCTATAAATAACGATATTTACGATACAGCATATTTACAGAAATAGTTTACAGACATCTTTTAGAAATCTAAAACGCTATCGATGTAAGAACATTTAAAGTATATTAATCTAAAATAATTTTATTAAATAAAAATAACACAATGATAAGGCAAACTAGAACATGGATTTATTCCATATTTTCCGTCTTTTTAATGGTCTTTATCGTGCTGAAATTGATTCTGTCAATAATGTTTGCAACAAAATTTAACCAACCAAAATTTTAATTTTAATGGTTTTAAAATTTAAAATTTCATGCAAAAATAATTTGGGGAAATGAGTTGTTGAAAAGTACTGTTTTCTCAGTAGTTTAAAGCTTACTCATTCGAATAATAACCAAGTTTTAGTGCTTTTTTGAAATTGAGTTAGATTTGTCAATAAATTGCTATATAATATCAATATGAAACTTTTTTAAATTAGCCAAATGCTGAGGCGAAAGTAGAAAGAAGGGATCATAAAATTATTAAGATAAATATATTGTCGATGAATTATAATTGGTCTGAAGAGACCAAATTCACGATTTTGTTCGTTAGTAGCTGAACACAAAACTCTTTAGAGTTGAATGGAGTAAGAACCTCACAGCCTTGGTGCAGAGACCGGGACAAAGGGGATCTCGAGTAATGTGGATGAAATATGAGAGGAAGGATATACAAGCATTGATCTGAGGAAATAAAAATTAAAAATGTAATCGTGTGAGACTATGGACTTGAATGAAGAGAAGTCTATTATATAGACTCTTCCTCATTCAAGTCCTTAGTCAAAATATATTAAAAAATTATGTAATATAAAAGAAATTTGTTTTTGAAATTGTATTTCAAAGAGAGTATTCGCTTAAAATACACTACAAAAGTTAGGACCAGGAAGCTCGTTGTGACTCACTTACTGACGTTGGTAAGTCCCATGAAACCCCTCCTGATTCATCCAAACACACGAGGAAGGGAATTACTGAAACAATGACGTAGCCATAAGTGTCTCTGTTGTTAGCAACGATTTTCTGCCATCTTTATTAACAAAATCGGGACTCATAGGGGTGAAAGTATCAATCGACCTTCTTGAATTGATTTTAAATAAATATGTTCCATTTAGTCTAAAATATTGATTTTCGATTCCTCTACGAACAATGAATTATTGTAAGATTCTCTTTCTATGGAATATCCTCTCTATAAATAATACTCTAAGGATAGATGACGGTTCATTACGAGTTTTAAGAAACCAATGACACGAAACCCTGTACGTGTGCTACTGCTAGTTAAGGAAATACCCCCAATAAATCAAACAGATTTAAGAGGGGTAAATATAAGTTGTTTTTTTATTATTATTATGACGTAGACACTGCTTCAAGACCCATTAAACTCGCGCGTTACTCGTTAATGATGCTTCCTAAGCCCTTAAAACTAGGATTTCATATCTTATGGGATATGAGTTTAGTGGCGACTGGTGAATTTTAAAAGGACACGAATTTTGGGGGCAGGTAGGGTGACAAACGGCGACAGTCAGGGGTAGGTGAGGTTAAGTAGGGGCAGGTATGCACAAGTGGGGCCGGAGTTATGTTTCTTAAGAAATATTCTACCATTGTATGAGGACTTGTTGAATCTTCTAATACATTTTTGGGATATAATTATTCTGGAGACTCTTAGCCCGTTGTAGGGTTGGCCAGAAAGGCAATAACGCCACGTAAAATTAAACTGAATAAATGGAGATAGAAATCATAGGCCACGATAACAATTAAAACGAATATTTGATTCTCTTAGAAATTTAATATCACCGCTTAGCAATATAAGATTATTAACTCATCTTTACTCACAAACAATACCAGCCGTATCAGTTTTGGGTGTGGCTTTTGAGATTCATTGTGAAGATATTTTCACTTTTAAAACAAGGGCTTACAAAGTGCGGGGTGTTCGCACGAATCCAGTTAACAATAGTTAATATAATAACTAGAGACAGGATTTTCATGTACTATCAAATGTTAAAATATTTATGTAAACATGCACTATCAAATAGTCAAATATGCACGATGCAGGGTACAATGGACAAAACATGTTCAATCACATTTTATTTTACTTACATTTTTAGTTGTATTGCCTTTTTTAAAAGTGAACAATTAATATGCTTTCTTAGCTCTTCTACATCAAATTCATTCTTTTTTCGGAATAAAACTGTTTTTGAATGCAGAAAGTGCTCTTTTTACGTCAGAAGACGTAACTGGAGAGTACTTCAAAGACGAAATCTAAGTCATTTCTGAATTTTCTGATTTTTCACCACAAGTGAACACTTTGGAGAAATTTCAACTCACGATTTGAATTTAACACTTTATGTAATTTCTCCGTAGCAGTCTTACCCACATCTCCAAGCATTAATTCCAGATACTTTAATGTCTTCAACAATTTTTAATGATTCCACTAGAGGAAGACCTACTATTCTAATGTCTGAAGATAAGGAAGATAATTTTTCTCTTATTTATGTGGATCCTCAATATCTGTCTTTTATATTTTCTCTAGAAACCCTTTAAACGTTGGATCTGCTATGTTTCGAACGATATATTTATCCCTAAAGACAATCACAATTTCTATTAAAAATGGATTTGTTAAAGGTTTCAATGTTGCCACAGTAACAAAAGTTCGCACTAAGTGTGGCATAGTCTCTTTCCTTTCTCTAGTTTTGTCACTATGAGAAGTAGATGGAAGGTGCTGGCCCACTCGAAACATTTTAAAACATTAAATCTGCATAAATATATTCAAATTATATAAGATACATATTTCCGAAGAAGAGTATTAGAATTTTGGTACAAATTAACATACTTTGAAACACTTTTTACTCAAATTTTGACGCAAATTAATGTCTGATTTATTTTAAGACAAGCGTACTTTATTTAGCTAAAATGTATTTAGCCAAACGTTCAGGTTCAAACTATCTGGGCAGAAATTATATAGGTTCGAATTTGAGATTTAGTCGTAGAAATCAGATTTAGTACGTACAACTTGTGTTATCGAACTATTTTGATAAAATTATTCCTTTTGCAGACACAGAGATGCTACTAATACTTCAACGTAATTAAAAGAAAAAATACGAAATGCTGCACGATTTACTATTGTTTCAACAACATTAAAAATAATAGAGGTAAAATACTGAAACTCGAGAAAAATGTGTGGAAGGAATGTGCATACTACCACATACAATAATTATTTAAAAATGCACCAAACGGTTTCTACAAAACAATTTCTTGAACCTCAGAAAAAATCAAAACTTCTCAAAAATGATTAATATTAGACCGAAAATAATTATTTTCACTTCAATAAAAATTAAAGTTTATTTTTCGTTTCATATTTATTTCATTGACATTGTTTTATCCTTTTCTGAGTTTCAGTATTTCAAATTATATAATTTCTGCAGCCATATTAGACTTTAGCATTAAACATTTCAACTAGGAAAACACAATCAGTAGATTTTTTAATTGATCAATTCCTACAATGTAACCTACTTACTTTTTTATTACAGCAATTGCAATAAATTACATTTCCATCCTCCAATTTTTTGTTTGAGAATGTTGCACAAGAAGCCATAGAAGAAGCCATTTTATACTTGATTTCACAATTAAGAAACTTGTGTTAATCCTCTGTTGCACGCAAACAGCCTGAGAGCCTGCTATTGTTTATTTTCCTCCCCTTTGTCACTTATCAAATGATATTGAGTTTTGGTTTCGTATATCTTCTGTATTCTTTGCGACGTATCATATGTCGTTGGTAATTCATTTCGCGATCGTTGCTCCCCGCACGTGTACTCGCGTCACAAATCCAAGTAATGTACCGGAAGGTTGAAATGTGTAGTATAACAAAAAGAACCAAGGACAACTGCATGCTATTAGGCTCTAAGATCAATATGCTATAAATACAAAATATCTCTCAGTTTTAATATTCACTAATTATGCAGAGAAATAATACGAAAGTATTTAATATGCTAGATAGAAGTCTATATATGCAGTATTAATTTAAAAACGTCCAAGCATGCATTATGCATGAATTTCTACAAAAAACTACCAAAACATACAAACATAAAATGAAAAAGTATGCATTTTTTAAAATTTCATGAAACATACAATTACACAGTTTGAAATCTCAACGAAGCTTAAATAAAAGCATGCATTTGCATGGAAATTCTGTCTCTAATAGTAACATTATTATTATATATTAACAGAATATGAATGCAATGTTATCATGGATTCACTGAATATTATAGAAACAACTTTTTTTAGAAATAATATTTGAAGTGGGGTCACGATAAACTTATTACACTGAGCATATGTAAAGTATATTTTTATTAAAGTAATAAGAAACAAAAACGATTATACAAATAGTATATCTAGTATCTGAACTAAACATACTCGTAGTTAAAAAATTAAAGCGATATGGACATTTTAAACCCAAGCAATGACAAATATGTTATCGAAAAGTCCGACGATCTTTAAAAGACAAATCAGATCAAATATTGACGAAAATAGGTTTTTGTCTATCTTTTCGACCCATGAAACAACAATTGAATAATATTTTAATACATTTCATGGCAATAAATAAAAGTTTCCTCTCCTCTCCAATTGTTACGTAACTTTGTTATTGATTTTAGATCAAATTCATACATACACACACACACACACACACACACACACACACACACACACACACACACACACACACACACACACATATATATATATATATATATATATATATATATATATATATATATATATATAAATTCTACTGCAAATATTTAATAATGGGAAATTCACTATTAAACCTTTGTGGCATGCAAACATTTGGTTTTCAAACACTGTTTCAATGAATGGAAATGCACAGCTCATTCTAGAGTTTTGTGTATCATATAATTCAAATATTATATTATACGTATTTTCATTGTTTCCTGAGGTTAAATGTTCTAAATGGAAACATAGGAACAGGAAGATTCGTTCGTTGCATCAGATTCTTCTGGAGCCTTAATACCAATATGTCGCTCATTGTTAATTATTTGAAAAAACTGCATTTGTAAGTTAGAATATTTTTATCTAGTACTATTAAAAATTCATGACCGTCAATAGAGCAACTGCCAAACAATTTTATAAGGTAATATTTCTTTTACTGTACAAAAATGATTCATACCAATTCATATAAATAATGAAGTTTCAAAACATTTAATTTTTTATACATCTATTAACATTATGTTGGAAAAGTGAATAAAAATATGTTCTAATAAATTATACAAAATTATTTAGAACCCATTGTAAACATGAAATGTTCCCCTACTATTTCTAAACAGTACAATATTGGTCAGTCTTCCTGTTCCTATGTTTCCATTTAGAAGTAATTGCTCTTCTTTCTCACTCAAAAAGTAATACACGTTTACTAAACTAGTTATTATTTAAATTTTGGGAAAACTTTTATTGGATATGGAATGAGGAAGATAGCATTTAATACATACTAATACAGCAGATAGTGCGAATAACGAAATCTATCAGAGAATATTACCATACTCTTTCCCTTCATGTAACACCCACTATCAGGATTTTTGAGGGGGAAGCTATACATATTGTCCAGCTTCATCTGAAGATTAGGTACCCGTTATCATAGAAAAATAGTAAAAACTATATTTGTGAATATGGTCAACGGCTTCAGGAGGCTGGAATCTCATGATTCCCGACTGTACCCATGATCAAACGTAAGGGGCTGGATTGACAATAAAGCTTTAGAAAGAAAATCGCAATTAATGACAGGCATGCTGCAAGACAAATATCAAGGAAATCGAGAGAGGAAAAAGAGAGGACTGTAATAGGGATAAAATAATAGTAAAAGCTCTAAGAATTAATGCGAGGAAAAAGTATGTTAGTGTAAACAAATCTGATTGAAGAGAACACAGAGAATCATAATTAGATATGATATAAAGGAGGGAACAGCGCATGAATTGTGAATTCGCTACTAAGAATTCGTAAGTAAGCAATGGAATAAAACTCCGAGAGCAAGAACAAACGAGAGGGAGTCAGTGAGATGCTCACACCTAATCCCATCAGAACAGACGAAGACACTGAGTGGACAGAAAAGAACAAGGACGGCTCGAAGGGCAGAGGAGGCTGAGAGAGAGGGCTGTCTCAGCCCCGCAACACCAGTGGTCGCCTGGCAAGACACCGCGAGCGCCCCTTCCCTTCCCCTGGCGGGGTCGCGCGTCGCCGGCGCCACAGACCTCCCGAGGCGCCGCTGATGAGCAGCCGATGGCCCGCGACCACCCTCGCGCGCGGCGCCGCCCCGCCACCGCGCCACCGCCGCCGCCGCCCCACAATGCTCCAGCGGGGCGGCCCCGCCTCGGCGGCCCCGCCGGCGCGCCATTGGCCCCTCGAACCCCCGGCGCGAGCTTATTGGCCCGCGGGGCGGCGGGGTGGGGGGCGTGCGCCGGGCCGGCGCGCCCGCGGATCCTGGGTAGAAAATTTAACTTAATATAAATTGAGTGGCATGTGGTTGGTGACAGTGCTCCGCTCTGTGCTGCGCGTCGTCGTGTTACATTAGATTAACTTTCATCTAGCCAGATCAGGGCTCGTTTACGGTTAAAAAGCCTTGATTCTTACCAATCACTCGGAATTAAACGTCTTTTTCAACGGCCAGGATTACTGCGCGGGACTTGAAAAAAACCGCGTGTGCGCGTGTGTGTGAGTGCGCGAGTCGTTGTGTGTAGATTTTTCGCCGCCGGCATTTATTAGCGTCCATTGCGGACAATCAAGCAAAAATCAGGCTCTTAACGAACGTCCATTTCTCGCCATCAACGCGGGGGCTGGTCGCGTATTTTCTTCGTTTCGCGCGGAAGGTTTGACGAGCCGTCGTTTAACGACGGCAATTTAGTACAATTTGGTGGCAGCCGACGGACCCCGCCCCGTACGTACCCCGCGGGCGCCGCGCCGCCCCTGCGCGAACCCTGCTGCGTGTGTGCGTGCGAGTGCGTGTGGATGCGTGTGTACGGAAATGAGAGGATTTGTTATGAATGGTCATCTACTTGTAGTTATGTCAACGCGAGAAGGTAAGATATTGTCTGGTGCGGTCAGAAGTTAAACTGAAAGCTGGGAATGGAAAAGTAAAGGAATGGCTTGATTTTAGAACACACTTTTCAGTGTTGTGTCATGAATGGCATTATAAAAAATAAGTAAATTAAAGAAAGAAGTGGGTCAATCAAAGAAGCGGGTAATTAAAGATAGAACAGTTGATCGCCAGACCTAGTTTTATTCTCAGAATCTACAGGAAATAGAGCAAAGATATTGTTTAATAGATAGTTATTTTGGACAAAACTATTCATCTTCACAAATCGCGAATAACTTTCCAACGATTTCTTGTATGAAGCATCGCATAAATTCGCGCAATCGCAGTCTGAAATAAACGGAAATATAATCATCATTAATTTTTCTTTAAATATTCTGAAGCATTACCTTCCAAAGTTTGAAAATCTATGTTAATTTCTTTGGTTGTTTTCGAGCATTTTATTGCAAATTACATGGAATGTGAATTTTGCTAATAACTTAACTGATACATACTATTTTATTTTGTAACTTACAGCAGTAATAAAATATCACAGTTTTAAATTATTATGATGTGAAAAATATCACAATTCTATTCAGAACAGAACTGACAAAGTTTTGAATATTCGTCGCGATTTTAAACACAGGCAAAAGTGAACGGCAAGTTACGTCGGTACGGTTTTTGGATTCACTTAGTATACTAGATAATAGAGCACCATGCAACACCATAATAATTAATCAAGAATTTTTTGCGATAACATCAAATATTTATCGTCCGTCTAGTTCCAAATTTGTGTAATATGATCTCACTTCCCTTCACAATCAACATGTGTACCCCACATTACCTTTCATGTCACGTCTTCTCTCACATCTGTGTTCGCTGCACTCATGAACGCACTTTAATTCATTGTATCCATTGCATGACCTTTCCATAGCTAGAAATTCCTTCTTTCTTGCAATGCGGGAGATCTGTGTGACGCACAATTAATTTTACTTATTACGTTATCCACAACTGCTGAATTTCGAAGCATGAATATTCAAGTACGGCGCTGGCGTTCGTCACGGCGATTGGCTGGTCGCGCAGGCCACGGACTGCCCCTCTCGCGTTGAGATGGGCCTTACCGAAACGTGCTGCGGGGCCGCGGGAGGGGGAGAGTGTCAATTTGAGACATGAGTAGGGGGTACTTATAGAAGGGGAAACATTCGTAGAAGGGGCAATGAGTAAACTAGGAGCCTAGAGTTACGACATTTATTATCTCATTTCACGAGGAATGGAATTCCCAAAGTAGACGATCATTGTTGCGAACACTCTGACCTTGTACGAGAGCGATCGTTGTTTATTGGTGTATGTATTGAGTTATAGAAATCCCATTACTGAATTTAGCACAGTCGCATTTTATGGTCGTAATTATTTTGTGTTTGAAGTTCCTGAAGAAAAATACTGTATATTTTAGAATATGACACATTAATGAGCAGTAATAGTAATTTGATCAACAATAGGATTTTGTTTTAAAATTAACATTAATATATACATTTTTATTTTTTGTTATTTGTGGATTTTTATGCCATGAATTTATATCTAGGTTTATTTAACAATACAAAGCACTAATTTAATTTTATGAATGCAATATTGTTTTAAAAATTCTGCAAACAAATTATGATGAATATTATTTACAACTATTATGCATGTATTTTGTAGTATGTATTATGTATTTTGGATATGCTTCAGCGGATGAATGTATATACTCATAGGAATGTGTGTAAAAGTGAGTGATTGTGATGAGATATGTATTGTGTATTAAAAGCATTTCAATTGTATTGTTATCAGTATACTATACTACAAAATTCTTGTGTGTCTGGAGTTGTATTCATGTTTGCAAAGAGATTGTGTTGTTTTATTTGAATCAAAGATTGTATGGTAACAAAGTAATAAGTCGATACTCGTTTTGGATGTAGCTTGGTCCATAGACTTTTTAAATATTAAAATGAACCGGATTAAACAGTATGCATGGGGCCAATAATAGAACAGAACCCCTCAGTTTGGATCTCATTGTTTAACACTACTTTTCAAAGCACACATGTTTGAAAAGATGTACTATACTAAGTACCTCTATTTCTAAACATATCCCAAAAATATTGAACAGTTCAAGAGAAAAAGTGTCCAACTTACAAGTTCAGTGCAACTGGATAGTTCACGTATACGTTCTACTTAAACATTCATTACTGACCAGCCTCCTAAATTCTTAAATCATCTTCCACTTTGAACAGTCCTGTAAGACGGCCAATTTTTCTCCAAAGAACTCAAAGTGTTTCACTTGTGGCCACGGCGCGCAGTAGGCGCAAGCGAGGGGCGCGAGCGAGCGAGGGCTTGTGCGGTGCAGGGCCATGGAGGGCGGCCCGTTCGACGACGCGCTCTTCTCGGAGCTGGCGGGCTGCGGGGCGGCGGGCGGCGCGTTGCTGGCGCCGGGGGCCAAGGCGGCGGCGGAGCGAGGCGCGCCGGGCGGCGGAGCGGGCGTCCACTCCATCCAGGTGCGTCTACACCCCCCACCC
This sequence comes from Teleogryllus occipitalis, assembly GCA_011170035.1. Lineage (NCBI taxonomy): Eukaryota > Metazoa > Arthropoda > Insecta > Orthoptera > Gryllidae > Teleogryllus > Teleogryllus occipitalis. Next base: position 472,600 of record BLKR01000040.1, read on the forward strand.
ACCCACCCACGAGACACCGCTCGCGCGTTAGCCGGTTTCGGGCGAAATTTCGGTCGGTCGACGTCGGACGAATAGAGCCAAACAAAACATATATTCGACCGAGAGTCGATGTTTTCCAACGCCGTCGGAATAGGTCGTTCAGGTTCACTACGACCATTTCTGTTTTCTATCATGTGTTTGAACGAAGCGGACGAAATATATCGGACGAAAACGTCCGACATCAGCCGACGGAAATTTCGACCAAAATCAGATCCACTGTGACCTTAGAGTATTAGGTGTAATGACGTCACATTTTTCAAGTCTAATGACAGGAGCTCCAAGAAAATAATTGTAATAAAAATTTGAGCTAATTTAAAAAAAACTATTTAAATTTGATCCAATTGTCAAAATGTCTAATAAAAGTTGATCCAACAGTCACTAGAGTCGAATTCATTTTGGTCTAACAGAATTCATAGCATAATGCTTTCCACGTTTTCACTATGTCAGCATATTTTGTCAAAAATGAAATCACAATACATAATCCTAATTCACAAAGTCCATAACGTGAATAATAAGAAAAAGATAATGAAAATAGTCTTTACTTATTCCAGGTAGAGTCTGAAATTTTAATCTGTATCTCAAGGATAGTAGGTAATTGATGCTAGATTTTTTTGAGCGCCTTTCATCTATTCTTGCTAGTGTTTTTAATTCATACATGTAGTAAAGTAAGTGTAGTCGTTGGGTACAAAACTTCTATTACCTTTACTCGATGTATTGGTGTAGGGACTCATTTTCACTAAAATGTATAATTTAATATGATGGGAAACAACTCTCTTGTTGGGAATTTAATTGTCATTGTCGAAATTTAGATTTTAATTTTCAAAACTAATTCTCTTGACAATTATGAAATGAAACCTTTATACCTATTAGAACTCTTGTGAATACCCATTAGACATCAGTTATACTTGTATACCTAATAGACCTGCGCAATTGGACATACTTTTAGGCCTCTGATGTTATTGGGCCTCCTGTCGGGTAGACCTCTGTCGCATTAGATCTAGTGAGCAGTAGACCTTCTCTTACATTGGACCTACCGAGTATTAGACCTTCCGTCCATGTACCTGATGTCTTGAAATCCGACTTGCCCATACTATCTGGGGAATCGCCCAATTGCTTCCCACGGTCTGGATTGCTTCGCATTCGATTCCCAATTAACCCCCTTTCAGTTTAATCTATCTGAGAAGGCATAGCTCGATTGCATCTTAGGTGGTGTTTCGGGAGCGGGAAGAACGAAACAATTTTACTTAAGTCTCCATTCATGAGTAACACAAATATACGTTCTCAAACATAGGTGTACGTGGAAGAATCTTCAAAATTGTGTTTATTATCTAATTAAAATACAATTTTTTTAAATCTGCGTAATATTCGGGAAGACCATGTCCCTTTCGTCCCTCCTTGGTGCATCTTACGATAGACGCGGATATCAGTTTCAACATATCAAGAATATTTAAAACTTAATTTCAAAATAGAAATATTTGAAACAAACAACGTCAAAGGGAACATTATTTATTATGTTCCTTTCATGTTCTTCCAACAAGAAGCGAAAAGGCGAGCGAAGCATTGATACATAGACCATCTCCTTTTACGCAAGAGGAATATCGAAAGGGATTCAAGGCTTAGGAAATAAAAAGTTGACCGTGGGATGCAATCGGCCCTTCCCTTTGAGGGGGACCCTTGGTGCGGCCAGTTGTAATATATTATTTATGTAATGTTCTTATTATTACATTTATATAACGTATATAACATGTAACATATTATTTGTGGCTAAATTATATTAGAATGAAGGAGTTAGCAGGATAGGTTTACTACATAGATTTTGTAAAATGTCATATTTATTGTGTTGATTTCGTGGTTTGTTGATGTATGATCAAACGACATTCAGAAAAATTTTGAAGTATCCCTAGGCACATAACAAAAATATTGTTGAATGGTGTTCCTCAAAGTCCCTTGATTAATTTAAAAAAAAACAATTAAAGGAAGAACCATTGAGGACCAAGTTATTTGATGATACCACGAAACAATGTTTCCGATGATATAATTGCATTTGTTGCTTTAAAGAATTTTCATGAAGATAAATGACTTCCTCATCAGGTTCATGCTGAAATTTAAATAAATTTATTTCAACAATAAACGTAATACAACAAGAATCATCTCCTATATTATTTCAGTAGTATACATATATTTTGCGGTTCTCACACGCAACCATTCTTTATAAATGAGGTCTCCAAAGAAAGAGAATTTTACGAAGACGTGACGAATTGCACTTTGACTTTAAAAATATGAAGGATTTGTTTAAAAAATGCATCTAAATAAATTCCGCGGTGGTAGCAGAAATCTGGTTGTAATCCATAATGAGAGATAGGGATTATTGTTGTGGATGATTATCCCTATCTCTCATTATGCATCTAAATATTCATGCCAAATGCAACCCGCGATATTAAACAGCATCTTTTTATCTACATCGTTAAATAACGCCTAAACGAAGCGTTGTTGGGCCTTAAAAACTAAAATTTTGAGGTCAAAGGCCTCACACGTTTCTGCAGAAACGTTTCTCAAACCGTAATATACAGAATAAGATCTTCCTGAACATTCTATTACATTTTTGCTAGTCTGGCGCATCTCGATATTACCCCCCCTGCTCAGAGACGTGCAAAATCTGCAACTGAATGTGAAATTAAACTAATTACTTGATAAAATACGATATTTTATAGCACGGGTGTACCTGCCTACTCGGTAATAAAGTTAAATAAGAATAGTTTGTATTGACAAGGGTGTATTGTATTGTTATCAATAACAAGGAAACATAGAACCAGTGACGAAGGATAAGAGGGTCTTGAAGAAAAGGACAGGATTAATATGGAAATGGAAAAATAGGGAAGAGTGTGGGTTCATGCGAGAGTTCTCGCACGGGTACGCTAGTATAATTATCATATCAGAAACATTGTTTCCTGCAAATAAGTCAGCTACCAATGCTGTTCCTTCAAATGATTTGCAAAATAATTAATGAAGCGGCTTTCAGGAACATCATTCCACAATATTATCATTATTACTGTTATTATTTATGTTTCACATCGTATACCGAGAAATCGAGGTTTTGATTTCCGGCTGGAGCTGTCAATTCTTTAAATAGACAAAACATTACAACTGGTATTATTATTATTATTATTATTATTATTATTATTATTATTATTTATATTATTATTATTACTATTACTGGGTCGCGAGCTCTAGCTGCAACCCCGCGCGCGCGCAAGGCTCCTACGTTTGGGAATCTCGCCCAACTCGCGGCCTCCCGGCAGCGGCTCCCGCCCTTGCAGGTGATGCTGGGGCTGCAGCACCAGGAGCTGGTGCTGGCCAAAATGGAGAACGCGTCCCCGGGCGCCGCGCCCTCCGACCTCTACGACCCCTCCAAGCAGCAGCAACAACAGCAGCAGCAGCAACAGCAACAGCAGCAGCAACAACAGCAGCAACAGCAGCAGCAACAACAGCAGCAACAGCAACGCAAGGAGCAGGAGCAGCACGTCATCACCGGACTGGCACCGCCGCCGCAGCCACCTCAGCAACAGCAGCAGCCACCCCAGCAGCCGTCGCAGCACGCTGGTAGGTATCTCTACTTAATGTGTAACGCAAGTAACTACTTCAAAAGTTTTTTTTTCGTTTTTTAATGCTAATAAGTTAACTGAATTCATATCCTTTCTTTTTCCACCATCCTTCTTTATGATTGGTAACATCTAAGAGTTGCAATTTTCTTCACATTTTGATTCAATCAATGAGTGGCGAAAAAAATGTTAATTATCTTTCAATTAACTTTGATTCTTAAGAAATGAAATATTACTCTTTTTTTGCGTCTTCATGTCTATTATAATCATTACTATATAATACGAATCATGCAATTGATGTCAGTATAATAGTTAAATATCTTCCTTATTTATTAAAACAACCCGTAATTTCTAACGATGTGTTGGAATTGAAGATTACTATCTCTAATTATGATCTCACAATATCAGTTCGTGAATCAGAATCCCTGATGTTTTGTCGTTTGACCAAGAAAAAACATGAGGTAAGTTCCCAAAAATAATGAGGTGATTCATCTTTTGGGTAAAATCAACATCAGAGAAGAATTACATAAAAAAGGAAGGAAATTTATCATATTTTTAAGGTCATTTAAAAACTATTAGCAGAAAAAACTCTAGGATCCTTTTGAATACTAATGAAAAACTAATATTTTATTATGTTTTTATATGTTTAACGATTTTTATTAATTTTAAATTTGAAAACATTCTCAACTACAATAACGATGGTGGATTGGAAAATGATATTTTATCCTATGTTTGTTATTCCTAATTACAATATGTGCAAAAATATTTCATCTATACGAGAGGTAATTTCCTAGTGATAAAGGTCACTCTTTACATACGAATCGTTTCACAAAAGGATCATCCCTCTGAGCAGTACAGTGAGTGCTTTTAAACTTCTTCAGAGGTATGAAGTAAAATATAATCAATCGAAACTTACTAAATATAAATTGAATGCATGCAGCACTTTTGAAGTCATTATTTATAGTATAATCACATGAAATAGTATTTAGGTATCGTTACTTAAAATACTCGTACGACCCAATATCAAGGTTTTCTAGAAGAGAGTAACGATAATTATTAGAAAACAGGCCCATTAATTAGAATACAAATGACGGAATTTGAGTCAAGTGGCCTCAGGTAATACCAATGAATTCGGAAGACCATGCGTGCTGTCCGACCATACCAGAGATCCTGCTTTGGCACGATATTCCTTGATCACGTTTTTATACATCGGATATCGCTCACTAACGTATCCACGTAGGCACACATCTCATGCTCCCAAATGCTTGAACTCGTCTGGAACACTATTTAACACCGACCTCAATACCCGACAGTTGTCATGTACATACCGTGCAGATAGTGTGCAATGAAACATATTTTACTTGTTGATTCGACAAAAAATAAATACAGGGAAACTTTGAATAGCAAAAATAATCGCAATACAAATATTGGACAAACGAAATGATTAAAGGGTCATGTATTACAGGATCACTGGACCAACCGCCTCCTCCACCACCACCTCCTCAGCAACCCCTGGGCACCACGTCCACTCCCAAGAAGTCGGACTCGAAGAGCAAAAAGGCCGATACCAACGGAGTCAAGAAGAAGAAGACAAGGTGAGTATCTCAATAAAGCATCTCCGCACCTCATTACCACAGTCCATTAACATTTACTATTCACGATTATCATTCTCGATACTCATTAACATTTTGTGTAAATTACTCAGATATTATCCGAAAATGTGTATATTGCTAAAAATAATATCTCGTCAATGTCACGGGAACTACAAGAAACTATCAATATTTACATGTATTTTCAATGTGCAGAAGGGTAACTTGCAATATCATATTTCTAAGCGATCATCATTTTATAGAAAATCATATTTTATTCAGAATTTTCAGTTCATCACTTACGAGCATTTTTTTCTTTCTTCCTTTTTTAGCAAATAAGAACTCAGTGGCAAAACGTCGAATTACTCTAAATGTGTAGTTAAAATGCTTGGGACGCGAAAATACTGTTTACGTACTCCAGAATAGACAACATTAGCAGCTGAAGCTATTTTAATCTTAAAGAAAAAAATTACTTCTGTACATGAATTGCAAGTTAGGTCGACGATTTTTTTTTTTTTTTTGATTCACCTCGAAGTTTGAAATTAAGAACCCACTGAAGACGGTTGGAACAGAGAAAGAGGAGAGAGCAAGTGAAGGAGAGTTCACAAGGGTCTGGCCGACTTAGGTGGCTCAGGGCATGAACTGATCTCACTTCAGTGCCTCTGACCGGAAAGTCCTAGGGTTCGATTTCCGACGGTGGCACGATTTTCGACACTATCGACATAGCTAGGTCGAATTAGGCCGCTGTCTGGAGGAAAATTCTATCGACCGGCTGTTCTGATCGGTAGTTTTTCGTGGTTTCTGCGATAAACACCAGATGCATTACACCAATATGCATTACGCTATCCCACATGTACTTATCTCGGGTGTGGAGGTGTCTCGCTGGTTGGCGATACCTGGAGGAAACATCCAGCAAACCGACTTGTAGATCGGTGCCGGATCTCGCCATACATCGCCACCTCCCCCAAACATGTACTACTTCACTTACGGGAATAACGAGTGTCTGTCCGCAGGACGACGTTCACGGCCTACCAGCTGGAGGAGCTGGAGCGCGCGTTCGAGCGGGCGCCCTACCCTGACGTGTTCGCGCGCGAGGAGCTGGCGCTCAAGCTCAACCTCAGCGAGTCGCGCGTGCAGGTGAGTTCACCCGCTCCCACTGCGCAGCCATCACGCAAAGATTACCAGGGAGTCTGATGTGGAGGACCAAACACGACATTATGGCACACTGAAAGTAATTTAGGGCATCTCAAGGCTACGTTTTAGATGGTGTCTCGTCTACTCATTTTCTTGTCAGTCTTCCTTTCTTCCCTTACGCCATCAATAAAGCAATTGTTCATCTTTCGTGTAGCTCTGTTTACCGGGAGGTGAATAAGTGGCGACGGCCACGAAAAGGGAACTGAAGATATTAGATGCACCCCCCTGCCTACTACAGTGATAATGATGATGATGATGATGATGATGATATCATAATCGGTTCCCGAGAATATGCGAGAGAGGAGACTAACGTCTTTATGCCCTCCACTTACCTGGGTAGATGATCATAGTATTGTTTTTTCTCGGATGGATGATGGTAAGGGTGATCGTGAGTATTGAACTATGATGATGGTGGTGATGAATGGTTGTAAAGAAATTATGATTTAGATATCAGAGGTGATGATAGTTAAAAAGAACCACGCCACAATCACATAGTGAAAAGGCGTTTTGCCTCACGCGGGACTCCAGCTCACAGTCTTCGTCTGGGTGCACACGGACCCTGCCCGAAATGTCAGGTGCCACCAGGGAAGGAACGTCATCAGTGGGGATATTCATCATCGTCAATCATCAGTTATCAGTATTTTGACAAATAAATTTATTTTTCTTCATTCCAGAATCTTCATTTAAGGGATAAAGAAACAATTAAGAACTCTAAAAATAATTTTGATCTACAATAGCACATAATGGTATTCGTAAGTTGTACTTTTGGAGAATGTTACGACGTTCTTATTTTTCATTAGTTTAAATTAAACGTGCTTAGGCTTCCGTTTTTCATGAAACTTAACACAAATTCAATCTCAAAAAATCCCTTTTCTAAATTGCAGATATAATTAAAAATAGATTATGTCAAAAAATTAGTATTACTAATTTTTGTATTTTTTATTTTGCGTCGTGTAAATTAAATTAATGTGAAATACTCATAACTCATATTATTCTTTAAAAGTATGAATTGGTTTAAATACAATCGTAGATATTTACTTCTTCCAAAGGTATCATTTAACTTCAACCTGAGCGAGTGAAAAAAAAAATTCTCAAAAATGAAAGACAAATTGATGACTCGCCGACGGATGGATGAAGCAAAGATTAATCTAATACGGTGAAAGAAATATCGCCTGATCCGCGCACAACCGGAAACGTTACCAGTCTCATAACTAAAATGACGGTTTGACACGAACGTAACAGAAAATGATACCATGATGAAAAAGATTAATGAAGGTGAAACGCTTCATGATGTTTTATTTCCATTATGAAGTACTATCTCCAGGAAAAACAATATAAATTCACAATAAAAATTCAACAGAATGTCTACTTTAACATAACAATTACACGAAATTCAGTTGCCGTTGGATAACTTTTAAAACGCGCTCTCCTTCAGGATCCCTATCGCACCCTGTGTGTCTGGTACATTTCTTGCATGCAATGCTGAGATAGGCGCAATGTCCTTCCTTTCTCTTTACACCACGGAGTCGGCGCGGCGTGTTGCAGGTGTGGTTCCAGAACCGACGTGCCAAGTGGCGGAAGCGCGAGCCTCCCCGGAAGACGGGTTACCTGCCGGGCGCCTGCTCCGCCGCCCCGGCCGCCGCTGCCGGTAAGTTACGCTGCTTTTCTCCCCCTTTATACACTTTCATTTCCACTTACGTTTCGCATGTTTCCGAACGTTTAAGTATTGCCCTCGTCAGAGTTTAGAGGCCTGAGTTCCCTAGATCCAGGCAGCCGATCGCTATCCATAGTCAAGCTCCAGGAGCAATAGTTCAGAGAAAACAACGATGAATTGGCAGCATCGTTGTCCGCGAGGTTCTAATTTCGAGTCCTGTCGGTGGCGGATTTTCGACAGTAGCTACATATGTGTATTCAACCCTAATCTGGAGGAGAATTTTAATGTCCGGTTGCTGAGATTGGTAGTTTTCGATGCCAGTCGAATGCTGGAGCAGAAACTTAACAACCGCGCACAGTCGGGCCGCGCAATATTTCATCCATCTTTTTCTACTCCTCGCCCCTAACTTAAACAAGAACAGAGATTTTTGACAAGAAATTTGGCAAATTCGTATTTTGAAACAATGTTACATTCAGTCAAACTTTTAGAAACATTTATTTTATATTCTGAGTTTAATTTAACCATAGTTTAAACTTAATGATTTCCTAGACTCATGGATTTCTAAACATTTCCTGGATGATTAATTCGCCAATATCTTAGTTATGTTGTAATAAACGTATGTAATGAGAGGAATTCGCAGCATTATAATTCCACTGTAGGCGGGCCAAGTGCGTAGCTACAAAATATATGTTTCTATTGGGTGGCCTTTTTGAAGCAGTAATAAAATATTGGTTTTTAGAATAACATTTAGAATTTTTTCGATAAATCAAAGGAGCAGTTACCTGTTGCGAACCGCAATACAGGAGAGTATAACGGGTTGCGTCTTCGGCAATTCCGGGCGCTTTACTGTCTGCTACGATAAAATGAGTCGTGTTTACATTAGAGTGAATCTCTGCCACCTTCCCTTTTATTCGTAAATGCACTTTGGTACCTACGAAATTAATAACAATATACTTCATTGTTCTCTTCTAAAAAATTACAGGGATAATTTTAGTTCCAATATTTATTAACAGAGTTATATTTTACTCCTAAATACCTTTTATCTAAATATTTTCTCCTAAATATGTCAGATGCACTTCAAAACAACTTTAAAACCAATATTTTTACTCCATTCAATTTGAACATATGTCACTCTCTAAAGAATGACTATAACATAAATGTATCTGTACTAAGTACATTACTCCGTAATATGTACGTATACGAGAAATTAGAAAAAACACGTGATGTTTATCACTTAAATCCTCTCAACAAATTCGAACTTCAGCAATATGGGGGCGGAACCCCTCACCATGTTCCCCAGCCAGTCATTTGCTTGTGGCTGAGGCAGAGCCGTGGCGCGCAGGGTCGCCGGGCGGCGCGCTGGGCGCGGGCTTCGGGCTGGCGGGCTTCGGCGGGGGCGGCGGCGCAGGCGGCGCGGGCGCGGCGGGCGGCGGCGGGGCGCCGCTGCAGGCCGGCGACGCCTGGGGCTCCTACTCGGGCTACGAGCTGTCGCCGCACCTCAACCTGCTGCAGCCCACCGCCGGCGCCTACTCCTTCACCAGCGGCTACTCCACTGGGTACATGATGGCCCAGGCAGACCCGGGCCCCGCGGAGTTCGGCCCTGGTAAGTTCGCCTTCGCTTTCCCACGAGCAGTTGTCCATGTTTTTAGAGCCACGAGGCAATGCTCTGATCCATTCTAGTTGTAATTCGAAGCCTTCACAGTTATTTACTACTTTATATTATTATTATTATTAATAATAATAATAATAATAATAATAATAATAATAATAATAATAATAATAATAATAATAATAATAATAATAATAATAATAATAATAATAATTACACCTTATTGTAAATGTATTCAGTTGCCTAAGTAGGCAAAAAGTAAAAATGTCCTGAGAGGAAATGCTACGTTCTTCAACTTATGTTTTCTTCTAATTTTTTTGCTGATTTCTTATAATATACGTATAGATCGTCTTCTATGGTCATTCCTCTGTATTTTCCTCCTGCGCTGATTGCTCTCGTTCATCTTGTCCTCTTCCTCCGGTAGTCATTCCTTCGATTTCTTCGCTCTCTCTCCCTCCCGTTTCCGCACTCTGTAACTCCAAAGAAATCGTGGCTTCCCTACCCTGCCCTGCTCTGCCCTTCCCTTACGCTTCCTGCCTCGCGGGCGGCCCTCTGAGCGGCGCGTGGCCTTGCCCTGGCAGTGGACGCCGATGCCGCAGGCGCGGCCATGTTCGGGGGCACGGGGGCGCTGCGGCCGCACCACGAGTTCGGCGGCGGGGGCGGCGGGTCGCCGGGCCGCGGGGGCGGCGGCGGCCAGCAGGACTACGGCGGCGGCGGCGGGGGCGCGCCGGGCGGCGGCGGCGGCAGCCCCACGAGCGCGCTGCGCGGCGCCGCCGACTACGGCGCCCCGGACGGCGGCTCCCCGCACTACGGCGGGGGCGGCGGCGACGGCGCCAGCCCGCTGCGCGCCCACCAGGAGTACAGCCCGCGCGACTACGTGCCGCTGCCCGAGTACATCGAGGTGGGCGGCGTGGGCACGGAGCTGGCGGCGGCGCACGACGCGGCTGCCTTCGGCGCCGGCGGCGGCCGCGCCCCGCCCAAGGACGGCCTCCGCGCCGAGCACGGCCACAGCTACGTCACGCTGCCGCCCTTCCTCGGTTGAGGCCAAGCCTCTAACAAACCAAAACGGTTTTTTTTCATTGCCACGTGCAACCTGGATCTTGGCGAGATCGGATAAATCTTACAGACCTGGGACGTGTAAATCATTCTTCAATGCTCTTGGCTTAGTTCTAAATAAGGCATTTTTTGGATAAATACCTTAAATATGCCTTATTTCTAAAACAAACATTTTGTTACAATTTTTTCAGCTCAATCTCTGATCTTCCCCCTTCACGTTTGCTTTGCAGCGCTGAAGTCGGAAGTATTCCTAGTGCCATCAGAGACATTTATTTTCTACCAAAAATGGGTGATTCACCTTTACTTTACTTTTTTTATGTTCAATTATTTTGTTACGAAACAAAAACTAAGTAGTGAATACAATTCAAAAGTATGGATGTGATGAAACTAACCATCAACCTGAAATCATCAACCTTCAGAAAAAAGTAATTTGATAAATCTTGTATTACTCTTCTTTGTTACAACTCACCTTTCATCTGCAGACGTTTTACCAAACACCTTCTCATAGTAACTGTAGTTACCTCTCAAGAAAAATTTAAATCTTATCCTTACTCAGTGCAAACAAACCATAATAGAAATGTGAAAATAATAAGTTAGTTTGAGTAGTAGTAACAAAATTTTCAAATTATAAAATCTCTAACACTGTTTCATAAATGCAGCTGTTCGTTTGCCAACAGAATTTGCATTAAAAGTAACAATTGCCAGAAAAATTTTAGAGAAAAATTCTGTCATTAACAACGACATACAGATGTCAACGAAGCTGTTTAGTGCCTCCGACAACAATGGGTGGTGTACTTACTTTTGAAAACAATAGAGGAAGAATTTGTAAATGAACATTTTTTATGCAAGGTATAATCACAGACAAAATCTGAACATAAGTCAAGGCAGTAATTTTAATTTTTCTTCTATTTCTTCTTGACTGTCTAGTAAAATATTGTATTCATTAAATTCTCCTTTTTAGTTACACTATTAATTACCTTTTAAGCCCTCGTGGTGTAACTACATTTTCAATTAGCTTGATGTCTTCAATCGCAAGTAATTTCCGACTTGGAAAATACTGCACTCAAAAGAGAATTCAATCCAGATTCCCCAAGGATAAATTCAGACCACTTTATTAACACATTTCCTCTTCTATCCTAACGGTTTTAATTCCTAACCCTATACCAACCCTCCAAAACACCTCAACCACATAAGTCGAAAATTGAAATTGAAGACTCTAGAAGGAATGGCGTCGCTCTTAACAATAATTTAGCTATCTATAATTAATGCCAAAACACTCTTGTAAAGCGTTAATCCTCTTGAAACAAAATTTTTTATTGAAAAAACTAGGTTGATAATCATTATCAGCAAACGCTTACACTTTCTTGAGATAGCGGTTGAATGCCACTTGCAGAACACGATAATCAACTTAATTGAAATTGGAGTTACTCTACTTGGAATTTAAGGACATCAATTATTTTGATAATAATGTCTCACATACTTAAAATGTCTTTTACACTTCTCTACAGTCTTGCCTTTTAGTTTAAAATAATGAACGAACTAAGTTTAATATTTTGTAATTGTAGAAAATAGTAAATAAATAATAAAATGTAAAAATTAATAGATTAAAATTATATTGTGATGATTTATTGAATTTCAAAATGGAAATTGATAAATATAAAAATATACAGGAGTGTCAAAGGACGACCAATACAAACAGACTGTCATTTTATGAAGTTTTTAGTTAGAGTGAAATAATTAAAAATCATCACCATGCTTCAAGGAAAACAGTCACAGAATTTGAATATGACTGTAAAAGCATGTAAACAGAATCAATATAATTTTAAGTGTTTAATTAACACTTTCAAGCAACTGAAATAATTTAAGATCATGCTTCACTTATTTGTTAGTATTGCGTGGATGCAAAATGAGTAATAGTTTTGTTCAACATTTGAACAGTTATACATGATTCATTGTTTTGTTACGAAAGAGATCGAATTAAAGTAATATTATAATAGAACTAAAATGTTTCTTTTTTAACAAGGAAAATTAAACAATCAGTAATATGTTACCATAGGAGAAGTTCTTAAAGACGTGTAAAAACGGAAGCTGATTATCAAACAAGTTAATACTTATAATTATATAGTTTATTCTCTTTTCGGGAATGAATTGATTAATTTTAGAGGAATCCGTGTCTTTGAACAATGTTACCGAACGTAGAAGACGGCATGCCAAAACTTTTTTTTTTTTGCTCCTCTCAAATCCAATCATAAGCTCGCTTGCTCGTGACCATTTTGACTAAAATTAGAATCTCTAATAAAGACATTCATAGTTTATAACTTACTACTACAATACTTCACAACGTGGCATTTATAACCTCAGTTCTAAGTTTAGTAAGAAAAGAAGTAGGGATATAAACTATTCGTAAATTCATTTATTGAAACATCTCTTTTGCCTTATCAAAACAAGTATAACTGACATTACTCTCAGAAAGTTCATAAAGCCCTGCAGTCCAAAACACTATCCTCTCTTTGTTGTAGGTATCGTAAAAATCAATACAATCAACTCAACACGATTAAAGAATATGGTTGACAAGATCGGTTGAAATGTATCAACTTCTAAATAATTTAAATGAAAACAAAAAGGCACCTAGAAATATTGAGTTTACCACTAAGAATGTTGTTTTAAAAGAACTCTTCATATTTATTGTGAAGCGAAATAAGACTGAGGGTATATTTTGGATCGCAGATTAGCACACATGAAAATTTCGTTTTCAATGAAAATACTTAACATATTTATGCTGGAAATGCATCACCGGTTATTTGTAAGTAACGATTCCAATAACAAAATTATGAAGAATTAACTTGTACATAAAGTATTGAAACGTCAAAAGAGATTAAACATATTTTTTAATTTTTTAACTAATGGCAAAAGGAAATCAAGATTACAATAATTATAGAAGCAACAATGCTAGATCTCAATCAAAATATGTATTTCATTAAAATATTTTAGTGCATGGAATCCTACAAATCACGAATCTCAAAGGTTAACGTCAAATACAAGTTTTTCATGTTTATTTCGTGGTTTTAATTACTGATTGGTGTGAAACAATGCTTATTTTACTCGGGTAACTCTGTCATTTATGCACAATGACAATAATCTTGAATGAATCCAGCTAAATATTACTTTGCTGTATTAATACAAAAAATAGATTCCCATGAATGAAAGATAATTCCGGAATGTAATAGTACCCGTTCAAGAGTATCGAAATAATTATTTATTCATTGGGGTTGAATACACTGCTTTTAACCGAAATACATAACACAGCATTGACTTTTGTTGTTCATACCCCTGTTGTACTTTTATATCAATGGAAAAATTTCAAATTTAAATTGTTTTAGAAATCGAATTCGTTAGAAGCCTGTAAATCGGCATTGGTGTTGCGGAAATAAGTATCGTTAAATGTTTTGTATAGACTATGTGACAAAAGGCATCAAGTAATATCTGAATGAAGAAAACTTTAAAGCATAGCGGCGAAATCACAGCGATCAAAGTCATGCGTATGAAAGAAATATTACCGTTACCGCAATATTTTATTTTATTTTATTTTAATTGTTTTTAACTTAACTCTACTTCAAAGATTTTAATTTTCCAAATAAATTTTCTTCAAAGAATTAATACTGAAATGTACAATTTAAAAGCATTACGCTTCAGTTTTTTCTCCTTGACGTGAGGATGACGTTTGACTGAAGTTAGAACAAAGGCTTTCATGTTCTACGTCAATGTAAGTTCCACTTGTTTATATTGTTAAAAATGTTCAATATATTCTAATAATGAATAGTTTTGAGAGGAATATGTACAAAACATTACATGCTTATCTTCGTATTTTCTATTTGTCAATCCTGTCACAATGAGGATCAAACAACCTCTAATGCTTTGTACATGTTGTACATTACATACAGCAATGTAAATTGTGTAATCATTATAAACAATATCATCAATATCCAACTTAAAACACGTTATTTCTGAAGTTTTCATAATTTCTTAAAACGAGCCAGTGAAGATAAATGCAGAGTGTACTTACGGCTCTAAGTACGTCTGTTCCATTACCAAAATATGGATTGATAATTACACTTGCGTTAAAGAAAAGTTTTGTAAATAGAACCTACGTAAGAGATTTAAAATTTAAAGTATCATTAAAATGGCACAATGTTTTAGCTATAAATGTTTGTATATTATGACTTATGTTTAGTGGAAATTACAATTAAGATAGTTGAGTTCTCATGTGCCATATGTCTATGAAACACATTGTCAAAAAATAATAACAATAAAACAATGTGTTAGTAGTTGACTTTGTGTATGCCATGTATCAATGGAGACTGCATTCCAGTGCCTTATCAATTGTAGTATAGTTTTTTCTAACGAAATACAATACAATAAGAATGAAAATTTACAAAAATGGATGTATTCTTTTCAAGAAAGGCAAAATGTAGAAAACATTTGCATGAATGTAGCTTGAATTAGAAATACAAACTTTGAAAAATTGGACATATTTATTTTCATTTTATTTGTATTTACTGATTACTTTCTACTCTATACTACCTATCATTGGCTTCAAATATTTCCCTATGTAGCGTGTTTGTAATTAATATACAAACCTACACGTGTATTTACATATACCAATTACCCTTGCATAGTGGCGGAACAAAGGTGGAGAACAGTCGCGTCCTGACCGCCGAGGTGGTCAGACGCTCCGTCCGCTCCAGGCGAAATCGCGTTGTGCGTACGTTTACTGACTCAGTGTTTGTCAGTATTATGTAAAATGTGGTAGAAGTGGAGTTATTACGTGAAGTGATATTGGTTAACTAAGTGAAAAGTTTGTGTTTTTTCTTTTTTTCGTGACCACTATGGAGCCCTCTCAAGATCATCAATCTTCAGGAGACCAGAACAGCAAGACTACCAGAATTAATTATGCCAATGTTACTATGCAATCTCTGTTTCCCAAGAAAGAAAATGCTGTAATCATAGACTCGGCAAATAGTGCACCAATAGTAGAATTTATTGAAAAGTTATCAACTAAAGTTAATCCCTCTCATATTAAGTTTGCTTCTAAAATCTCGAACAACAGACTGTGTGTGTGTACCTATCCAGCAAGGAAATCGCAGATGACCTAGTGTACAACCATAAGATCATTGTTGTGTCTAATCAAGTTTTCCCCATAAGACCATTTATATCTAGGAACAAAAGAATTATCCTTTCAAATGTGTGCCCAAGTATTCCACATGAAGTGATTGAAGAAAAATTATCATTCGGTGTCAAAACTGTAGTACCGTTAACCTTCCTTCGTGCTGGATTTAATAACCCAAACTTGAGTCACATTCTCAGTTTTCGTCGCCAAACATTTGTGCCACCAGACGATGAACGTAAATTACCTGAATCATTTAAGGTGTTTATAGGTAAAAATCAAGGTCACATAGCTAAAAACTGCCCAAATCCATGTAACTCCCAATTAACTAATACCCTACCTCTCCCTACAGAAGTAGATATTACAGAATCAACTAATGAGATGTTTGATAATTCTAATAATGTTTCTCCCAAAGCATTTGAATGTATGCTACCTGAAAGCGATAAGGTGAACCAAAGTTCTAGCCTTAACCTTGCCCTTGACAGCTTCCCCCCTCTGCCAACCACCCCTACTCTTGAGCCGGCCGCGAGCAACCAAGTTACTTCTAAAGAAAACTCAATGGACGTTGACCTTTCGTGCAACCCCGTCAGATTAAAGAGACCGTTATCTACTGTAAGCTCGAATACAGAACTGATTAGCAACCAATCAGATAGCGAGAATGAACTCCCAGATACTGACTCGGAAAACTCTGACATGGATGATAAAACTACTGAAAATAAAAGAAACAATAAGAAACAACCCTCCAAAATTAAGAAAAAAGCAAAAACCTCTTCTGAAAATGTTGACGATCAGTCATGGTCCAATACTAAAACTATCTTAGAATCTTCCAATGTTCATTACCCACTAAATTTGCTTCAACTCCAAAGTTTCTTTGACAGAACGAAGGGTAATAACTGTACTGTAACAATTGCCAGAGAATTCACAGATGATTTTGAAGCCTTTATAGCAATGTTAAAAGCTGTTCACCAAACCTTACCAAACCGTGGTGTGAAAAATAGGTGCTCGAGAATTATCAAAAAACTTGATGCAGATATGAATGAAAAAGTTAAGACTAAGGAACAGGATTCAGAGGAACAGTGATCCAACCCTCTCCCTTCTTGCCAACCTTGCTTAAGTTAGAAAACCCTTCTTCAAGCTTCTCATTCAAACGTATACATTGTAATACTACACCCATATATTTTTCTGTATTTTCTCATGGATATTATTTAATGGAATTGCAATGGCTTCTACCCCCGAATGCCTTTATTAAAAATTCTCGTCAATGATTTCAGTCCTCAAGTTCTCTGCCTACAAGAAACCAACTTTAAAGGCAGTACATGTGCTCAGTTACGTGGATATAAAAGTGCATTCTGTAACAGAAGAGACTCTCTAATTGCAAGTGGGAGTGTAGCTACTTTTGTGAAACAAGATATTTTCCGTCATAATATCCCTCTTCAAACTCCCTTAGAAGCCGTGGCCGTATCGATTAAGCTTAATATAGTTGTGACTATATGCAATATTTACTTACCGAATAGTCAAATGTTGAATATTCTCGAACTTGACAATATCATAATACAACCTCCTAAACCATTTATTATAGTGGGTGATTTCAATAGCCATAACACCATGTGGGGCGCTCAAAGAACTGACAGAAGGGGAAAATCTATAGAAGAATGGCTCGATAAATATGATGACCTAATACTCCTGAACAACGGAAGTGCTACAAGATTTAACGCAATCAATGGTACTGAGAGTGCAATAGATTTAAGTCTGGTGACTAGTAACATTGCTACTAAATGTGCTTGGGGCACTTTTGATCAACTTTATGACAGTGACCATTACCCCATCTCCATCAATTTCTCCGACCGACAATTGGCGAAGAATCTCAAAACCCACCCTACATGATTGATTAACCGTGCTAATTGGTTACAATACCAGCACACCATAAATAATAATGTCGACAACCTTCCTAAACCGGACTCGTCTCCTCCTCCTCATATAAATAAAATAGTTCAGGACTTCACTAATATGTTGACATTAGCGGCTAGTTCATCCATCCCTCTAAGTTCTGGAAGAATAAGGAAACACCAGGTTCCTTGGTGGAATGAGGAATGTACTGCGGCCATCAAGGAAAAGAAAAGATATTTCCGAAAATACAAGAAGAATAAAAATATTGAAAACGGAATCCTCTTTAGAAAAGCTAGGGCCAAAGCCCGCTTATTATTAAAAACAACAAGACTTCAATCCTGGAACAATTTTACATCTTCAATAATTAGACAAACCCCCTCCTCTTTGTTATGGCAAAAAATCAAGTCCATTAGTGGCGCACCGATGAACTCCATCCCATTCATGGTAATGGACTTAAACGGTAATAAATACTCACAACCTCAAGACATCAGCAATTTACTTGCTGTATCCTTTGCTAAGAATTCCAGCAACTGCAACTATGATCCAGAGCTTTTTAAAACTCTTGAAACGAAATTTTTTATGTCTCAAGACCTTATTTCTTCATTGGTAGGTTCCAACGATGACCATTATAACAGAATTTTCAACTTGGACGAACTTCTGTATGTGTTGAAGAAAAGTAACAACTCGGCTCCGGGCCCTGACAACGTCCCCAACAGTTTTCTTAAAAACCTACCAGTGAATGCTCTGGAACACCTTCTTCAGATATATAATGTTATATGGTAAACTCAGACCTTTCCGGACCAATGGAAAGAAGCTATAGTTATAACTATTCTTAAGCCTAGTAAGGACAAATTCAATCCATCTAGTTATCGCCCCGTATCTTTAACGTGCAATCTTTGTAAGCTTCTTGAGAAGATGGTATGCAACCGTTTAAGATGGTTACTAGAATCAAAAAGCATCTTGCCTCCTTTCCAAAGTGGATTCAGAACTTTTCGCTCCACCAATGACCACTTAGTCGGAATTGATTCAGAAATCTGTGATGCCCTTAGCATGCACCACCATGCGATGGTCGTTTCGCTTGATCTCGAGAAGGCCTACGAAATGGTTCAAAAATCCAGACTTCTATCTATCATTTCTACATTGCCAATCAAGGGAAATATGTTTGCTTTCATAAAGAACTTCATTGAACACAGATTTCTCCAGGTCCGTATTCAAGATAAGACGTCACAGCACGTTGAGATGTCAAATGGCCTTCCTCAAGGATCAGTGTCAAGTGTGATATTATTTCTCATTGCCATAAATGAAGTGAGTCATATTGTAAAAACCCCAGTGAAAATATTTGTTTGCTGATGATATCACCCTCCTCTGTAGCGGCAAAGATATTAATCTAATCACAACTATTATGCAAGAAACCCTCAATACAATTAATGAATGGTCCAAGTCGTCAGGATTCATCTGGTCAAAAACGAAATCAGAATTTATGGTTTTATCGAGATTTCGGAAAGTTTTGAACCAGTCTTCAGTAGTCTTGAAAATTGGTGACCATAATCCAAGAAGAACAAATACCAGCAAAATTTTGGGTTTAACATTCGACCATAAGCATTCGTGGAAATTACACATTTCTACCCTCAAAGCTGATTGCTCTGTTAGACTCAACATAATCAAAATGTTATCTTCACACAGGTGGGGATCAGACGCTACTTCCCTAATCAATTGTTACAAGTCGTTGATACAACCAAAATTAGATTATGGAGTAGTAGCTTATAGTTCAGCCAGCAACCACTTACTAAAAACTTTGGACCCTATAATCAACTCTGCATGCCGCCTAAGTGGGTGCCTTCAGGACCAGCCCCTGTACTAGCCTAGTAGTTGAAGCGGGCCTCCTTCCTTTAGACCTCCGTAGAAAGTTCCTGTGCTTAAAATTTGCTTACTCGACTCATTGTTGTCCCCCTAATCCCACACTTAATTATATCTGTAACCTCTCCAAGTCTCTCCACTATGCAAATCATCCTAACTATCCTAAACCGCTAAGTATTAGATTTGCTAAGTACCGGGATGAACTTGGCATTGAGTCTCTTGATATCATGAAGAGGAAACTCAACCCTCTTCCCCCATGGGAACATTTCTTTTTGTCAATCGATACGGAAGCTACCAAATTTACAAATCCTGATACCCCAAAACATATCATTAAGCAACTAATCTTGGAGTTCCAGCACAAATTTGCTAATCATAGCCAATTTTTCACGGATGGATCCAAGCAACAATCAAGATCTAGTGGAGCTGTTATTTCCATTATCCCACCCCTTACGAATCTTTATCGTCTCCAGGATATTCCATCTTCTATGTGTCTCTATCTATTCCATATTCTCATGTGAAGCTAGGGCTATTATCAAAGCTATTGATATTAGCATCCTAAGACCATGTAACCCAGATATTGTTATTTTTTCTGACTCACTAGCAGTTCTATCCTCCATTCGAAACCGACATTCCTTAAATCCACTGGTCCAAGAAATCCAAGAAAAGCTTTATCACTCCTTCCTTAAAGGATATCGCGTTACAATAGCTTGACTTCCTTCTCATATAGGCATTCAGGGCAATGAAGAAGCGGATGCAGCTGCGAAGGCAGCAATCTCTCTCCCCGAAATTGATACTGAAGCTGGCGGCACACTCCCCGACTTTAGAAACTACCTCTTACTTGCAGTTAAGAAGCTTTGGGACCGGAACTGGAAAATGTTGCCTTCCAAATTACAAGCAGTTAGGAAGAATATCGAGGAATCTCCCATCACTTCCATTAGCCTTAGCAGAAGACATCAAGTGGTTATAACCAGACTCCGTATAGGACATTTTAAACTCAGTCCCAGCTACCTAATTAAAAAGGCTGCTCCTGATCCTTGCCCAAATTGCGGACTCCCAGTTTCCTCGAAGCATATTATATTTGAATGCCACGCGATGGCGACTGTGAGAACAAACCTTAACATCAATGATAATCTCTACTTTATATTAAATTCTTATCCCGGTCAAAAGAAAATTATAGAACTCCTCACCAAATTTAATATGCTAAATAGTATTTAGCTAAAGACTACACTGTCTGCCCTATGTATAACATCTAGATTTAGGATTTGTGTATGAGTATCCCATGAAAATGTGTAACTAGTATGTGAATTTGTAAATACTGTATTTTTGTAACTGTGGTCGCCAATGACCTAGCTGTTTATAAGGCGACCTTAAATAAATATTTTTTTTTAAAAAAAGGTGGAGAACCTAGGACTTCACTCCTTCTATCGAAATTCAGTGAAATATATTCTCACACTAGCTGACCCGGCGAACTCTGTTCCGCCTTAACAGAGAACTCCGTTCCGCCCAAACATACGAAAACGCGTGAAAACGTGCGAAAACCCTCGAAAAGGTGCGAAAACCCGCGAAATCACGCGAAAACTGCGAAATCACGCGAAAACATGCGAAATCACGCGAAAACGTGCAAAAACGTGCGTTCTCACACAGGAACGCTGTCGAACGGGATTAACAGTATCCTATGTCCGTCCCCTGGCTCTAAGCTTCCTGCTCACCAAATCGGTACAGCCGCTCTTGAGTTATAAATAGTTGAACTAACACGACTGTATATAGATATAACGGCGAACGAAAGGCGGCTATCATTATCGCCTTCTGTTATCAGCGCGGCGTTACAACAATGGGTTACAACAGGCAACAATGACCGCTAACATGCGAAATCACGCGAAAACGTGCGAAAACGTGCAAAAACGTGCGTTCTCACACAGGAACGCTGTCGAACGGGATAAACAGTATCCTATGTCCGTCTCCTGGCTCTAAGCTTCCTGCTCACCAATTTTCAGCCAAATCGGTACAGCCGTTCTTGAGTTATAAATAGTGTAACTAACACGACTTTCTTTTATATATATAGATATACAATAGCTTTTACTAATATTCTATAATAAAGAAAATAATTTAAAATATCAATTGAATGAGTAATAAAGAATGAAATTTGTTCACTTCAAAAGATCTCTCTGCAGTTTCTGCAAAGCCAGAATTTTGAAGGCAAGGAGTAACTCGTATTATCTTAAATTACTTTTAAAATTCCTTGGGGTGTACTTGCAACAATATTGATTGTTTCAATTCTTCCGAAATCAATTCTTCCGGATTCAGAAAAAGAAATCAAGTGTCATATTTAGATATGTTAGCGGTCACATCCCTTCCTAAATTATGTATATCCCATGACATCTTGCCAGAGAACGTTTAGCAGTACCATTCATAGAACGTTTAGCGGGATGTGCTGTCAACATCTTGCTGAAAATATACATTATTATTTCATCCCCTGAAATCTGTTTAAAGAAGGGACAAAACGTGGAAACAATGTCTGTGACTATCATGTGAAAGAAGATGGAACCCTTAATACATACTCTAGATATGTCAATTTATATTCTCAATTTTCTGGTCACGCGACTTCATGAATGATATAAGGATTCTTTGACGTCCATATCCGACTGTTCTGAGAGTTCAGATATCCCGAAAGATGAATCCAAGCATTTCTGTAAAAACAGTCTCACCGAGTACATTGATACTTCTACTTACAAAATTCTGAAACCACTCACAATAATAAATTATTGTCTCATTATCCGTGACTTGTAATTCCCACACAGTCATCATTTTTTATCATTTCCATCACAGTCATCATTTCAACAGTTTCATTTCTTTTTCCAACCATGAGTGCGAACGATTCGGGCTTTCCCATTCTCTTACAGATCGTCTTCGCTGGTTTGCTTTGGCAGTCTCAGAGGGCGAGCGCGGTACTTATCAGGGGGGGGGGCTCTTGCGTATCGTATGTGACTTCAGTCAGTGATCTTCAGGCACCGGTTCTTGTTTCAAGTCACTGAAACAGATGTATGAAGTCTTTTGTTAATATAGCAACTTTTATTTCAATTACACCGCTATCGTGTTACTTTTCGTTAAAAATCGCCACTTTATGCCACTTTAAAAATGTTTCTCAACACTCTCCATGCAACATGGCGCCCTGCGACTGGTCTGGCTTTTCAAACGAAGTGCCCATGTTGTGGTCGCGTAGTTTGTGACGCAAACTGGTGCTGCGCAGAACGAGTAAAAATCGGTGTGTCCGAGTAGCCCACATATCTTTCCATCATGCTCCTTATCTATTTGAAATCAATACGTAGGTCCCTGACAAGAATCCAAACTATCGGAACCGTTCATTCTCGGCTGATCTCAACTGAGTCTGTAGAATTGGGGACCGTACTCTGTGTGCAGTTTGTAGTTTCAGCGTGTTTTGCTAGTGAAACGCATAGTGAACTCTCTTACAAACGAGAAAACCATTTAATACAGAAATTTAATTAATTTTAATAATAAAAACAATTTAAAACATAATTTTCAAAAAATGCCTTAAATGCCGTTCTCGCGCTGTTTCAATTGGAGAATTTTGCAGAGATTTGAAACGTGCCTTGTGCGACTGAATTCTATTTACTTTTCAACAAAGCAAGATTTAGTTTGTATTAAACTAAGTACAGTTACCCCTCCATTGAGAGTGGAAATAATAATGCATTTAAGGTGTGTAATAAAGAGGCGTGAGCAATAAACGACATCGAGAGAGCCGGTGACGCCTCCGGCATTCGTTAACCATCGTTTCCTTTTCGTTCGTCGACGTGGAGAGGCAACGAAAACAGTCCTAATCGTTTGTCATTCTCAAACATTCAGTCGACTCCGGTTATAGTGAACTTCGGGGGACTTTTCGAAAATTCAGAGTTAACCGTGAAAATAGGACCTATGCCACCTTTATAAGTGTATTATATTCTATTCTTACAAAAAAATTTAAGAAAAAATTTGGAACCGGTTTTGAGAAAATTTTGAAAATATCCGGGGACTTCATGTAAAGTGCCCCCAAATTTTAAAGACTGTTTATCAAACTTTCAAAGTTTCAACTAGAGCCAGATAAAAAGGAGTTTCTTTAATTTGGGAATGATCGTGCGCATGGTTTAGGCGCTAGTAGTGTTCACAGACGGACATGTGTAGACGTCACATGTAGATATGTGTTCAGGCCTCGTCCCTGAGCTTTCGCTCTTACCGGGGCATTGTTCCGAGTTCTCGATGTGCACAGTAAATAATTCATCTGTTCTGTATGTCTGTGTAGATCGTGTATTATGCTTGACCTGTGTGGTATGTCTGTGTTGCAGTATTTATGTTGTAAGAGTATCCCCACTTCTTAGCCACTCACTTCGATGACGGTAGCAGAGATCTTCATAAGGACCCTTTATCTTTCGTCACGGAATGCAGGCAAACGTCCGTCGCCACGGGAAGTCCAGTGGTTCGGTTCCTGTTCACTTGCTCTTATTGCCATAAGTCTCCTTGGTTCTGATGTCGACAGCCGCACTAGGCGACGGTGAAGTTTTTTATACAAATGAATATTGATATATTCTTATTGTATATCTCGAATGTTTCAAATAGTTTCTCGATTGTTACAAATTTTCAAACATAGTGTTTCAAAATGTTCAAAAATGTCTTTCTGTTTAATTAGTTGGTCGTAGTTAGCTGAATCAGATAGCATTCATGAACTACGCCAGAACGACTGATGATGCACGGCATACAGCTCAGTCAGTTCAGATATGTGTCACAGTTTCGTCTGACATTCCACATGGGCACGTGAGGATGTCTGTTACGCCTCTTCTACGCAAATACTCCGAAAAGGGTCCGTGGCCAGTGAGTAAATGTGCCGTTTCTCTCCATAGTCTGTACACTGAAGGAAACATTCGGCACATTTTTTTTTTTGTCGTCCTTTCTGTATCATGCGTGTCCCACAGCCATTACCACTCCTTCAGCAAACGCATCTGCTTCTTTTCTCCCATGTCTTCAGCTGCGACTGAAGTGGTTCCGAAAATTTCCACAGTTTCCTGGTTTCGTGCGTGGTTTCGTGGTGGTTGCTGCGAGTTTTCGCACTTCCATTTCTAATGGAAACAAACCTGCTAAGATTTGAAGGCTGATGGTTTAGCTTGTCCTGTAGACGCCTGTGTTAGCGAGTAGTGCGACGCGCTGTGCACTATTGAGTACATTACTTATTCTTGTAAGTCCAGCTCTGTGTGCCCACACTGCTGCTCCGTATCCAATGATTGGCAGAAATGCGCCCTTATAAATTATTTTAGCATTGGTCTCTTTAGTTTTATTATTTGTTGACTAATGCCTCTAAGTTTGTAGAACAAATTACAAGCTTTTTTACACATAATGTTGACGTGGGGCAGAAATGTGAGTTTTGGATTCAGCCAGATTCTCAGGTATCTTGCAAGTCTGGTTTCTTCAATGGTTCTTCCATCTATTTTCAAGCAAGGAGGAAATATTAAGTGAAAAGTGGGCCCTATTATTATAAATTCTGTTTTTTCAACCGACAGTTTTAATTTTACGCTTTTGCATCACTTCAAAATTATGTGGACAGGTTGAACTTATCGTTCTTCCGAATCCTTGCAGCTTTTTCCTGGTACGACTGAAAAATCATCCGCATAAGCTACTGCCGTGACATCTGCCTCTCTTAAATGAGCAAGGAGTTCATCCATTGGAATATTCCACAAGGATGGTCCGCAAATGGACCCCTGCGGGCATCTACGTGTTACGTTCTTTCCTACGTAAGTTCAACTTGCACGAATTCTTGGCGTTCTATATTTAGAATAGCTGCGAAACATTGCATAAAGATTTCCTGGACAACCTAATTTTTGCAGTCGGCGTAATATGGCTGGCCACCAACAGTGATCAAAGGCTCTGCGAATGTCGGCAAGCATATCTGCACAATATTTTTCTTGACGTGGTTCTGTTGCTTTTAGAAGGGCAACTACCGCATTTTCTGGGTTAGAACCATGACTAAAACCAAACTGGTTTTGTTCCCAAAATTGCTTAAAAATTTTGTTCATTCAAAATTTGAAGCCAAAGCCGAAAATGGTATTTGAGTGTGTCTGAAAATGTGGATTTTGAGCTAGTTTTCACATAAAACTTTTGAGTTTTCGAGAAACAATAAGGCTTCATTTGAAGCACATGTACTCGTAAATGCAATAATGTGAACAAATTGTCTCTAATGTAAATATTAACGACGTGAGAGGCTAGACAAAAAAATTACATTTTGTATTTTTTGTAGAAACGAACGAATAGAGCAAATTCGCGTTTGTCCCATCTCATAGAATACATTTAGCGCTATCCTTGCCAAAAGTTTAAAGAAAAAATTGGAGCCGTTTTTAGAAAATCTTATTTTTGTTATTTTTTTAAAATTGCACCTCTTGCTCGCAATATGGCACGAGAATTATTAAAATTCTCAAAAAAATGTATATTACCTTAATGAAAGAACTAATTATGGACAATGAATTTCAAATGAGGAAAAATCTCTATACCTTCAATTATGTAGTTGTAGGAAGACGCCCAAAAATTCAAACTTTTGAAATTTTCAAAAATTCAGTTACCAGTGAAAGTTAATCTTTAAGTGTATTTTACTTTATTTTTTCAAAAAGTTCAAAAAATTTGGAGCCATTTTTGAAAAAATGTATCTCTACAAAATTAATGAATGTTTTTCAAAATCGCAAGGCTTCGAGTGAGACCAGATGGAGAGGGGTTTATTCAGTTTGGAAAAAAATCGTACGCATAGTTAAGGCGCTAGTGTTGTTCAACAGAAGACAGACAAACGGACGGACAGACCAACGTATTGAAAACAACACTTTTGCGGTATCAGGAGACCCCAAAAGGAGTATTTTCGTTAAAAAATCGAAATCGATTTTCCGCAGCATTACATAACTTTCTCTATTCTACGTATATTACTCCGTATATACTTACGTATACGAGAAAGTATAGACAGAGAAAAGTTCTCTATGTATTTCATTATTCCGTGTTTCTTGTTTTCCCTCAACTTTACAATTCCTGACTCGCGGGGTTTTAAATATAACTGATTCAATTACGAAGAAAGAGATTTTTTCTTTAATTAAATCTGTTTTTAAAGATATTTTAAAATAAGATCATGTTTAATTTTTCGAAAATATAATTAGTGTTCGTGTAATTAGCACGAAATATTAGCAATTAAAAAATTTTTGTAAAATTTTTTTCTCAAAAACCACTCCATTTTTTAATTTTTTCCCCTCGTATGTATCAACAGATGTTAAAAGATAAGGCGCAAGTCCCATTTTAGGCGAACTCTCCGTATTTTCGAAAATTGCAAAAAGTTGCCATTTCAAAATTACAACATTGAAGATAGCGATTTTTGTCTTAAAGTCTGTTGTAAAAAATCAGCTCTTTAAAAAGGTCATTTACAATTTTTTGAAAAACAAAACAAGTAAATTTCGCGAAATTTGTCTGAAATCTAGGTAATTTCTAAAAAAAGTATTTTATCCAAAACCGCTACAATTTTTTTCACTAAAGTTTCTCTTCGTATTTAACAACGAACGATTTAAAAAAATATGATGCTAGCCCCAGTTTCGGCGAACGGCTGAACAGCTTTGTAGCTTCACTAGTTATTTTTTGAAAGACCTACTCGCATGGTGCTAAATCTGGCGAGAAAGGCAAATGTGGACAAACAGGAACACTTTCCCGGCCAAAGACTCGCAAATCAACCGCGACGTGTGGCACGGCGCATCCCGATGAAAAAAGGCTTTAGCTCATTTTTCTAGCCGTCTCATTTGTCTCATTATCGTGGCTCAAATACTTTGTTTGGACCCGTACGAGATGTTAAGTTCTTCAGTAAGCTCTCGAATTGTCATTCGCTTGTTTGAACGAATAAATTTTGCTGCTTTTGGTTCGCATTCTTCTGTTTTTGAGATAGAAATACATCCCGACAGTCAACGTGTTCAACCGAAACATTTCCGTTTTAAATCGCTCACCTCTTGTAAACAGTTTCAGAGTTACCACATTATTGACGTACACTGATTTTAACATTTCATGAGCTTCTTTGGTACGTTTTACTTTCTCGCACTTCGTAAGAAGAAAGTTATGTCAACGTGCGCCGAAAAAAAGCGAATTTTCGGCAAAAAAAAAAGAAAGCTTTTGTTGCCGAGCCCTGCTAATGAAAAAGTAGGTAAATCATGTTCCAAGGTATAGTAAATTACATCCTCTAACACGTGTTGTTGATAAATTCATATTTTGTGGGTTCTTGATACCGAAAAATCGATTGACGACAAAACGTCTGTCTGTCCATCCATCTGCGGTCAACGCTAGCGCCTAAACCGTTCAGCCGATTTTCTATAAAATTGATATTCACCGATCGATTTGAAGGGACTCGAGGCTTTGGGAATTTCAAACGAATATTGTGATTTTTGAGGCTAGTTTACATGACGCCTCAACATTTCAAATGGTACCATTTTTTAAAATTAAACTTTGTCCTCAGATAGTGTTAAGGACGATTAAGAGAACGATGCAGGTCTCATGTTCTTTGGACACTCAATCTCTTGAAAATAGCAAAAGTGCAAATTTGTTTGGGTGACTTCCTACTACTATAATATTGAAGACAAAACATTTTTTCCTAAATGAAATCTGTTCTTTAAAGACATCTAGAGTAGTTTTAACGTAATTTTGAGCGAAATATAGACAATTTTTAATTTTTTTAAGCAATTTTTTTTTTCAAAAACAGCTCCCAATTTTTTCTTAGGCTAGTCCCATTTTCGGCAAACTCTATTTTCAAAAATTGCAAAATGTTAACATTTCAAAGCTACACTATTAAAGATATATCTCCCTCACGTGTGAACTCTGCAAAGTCTAACTAAATCCGAATCACATTTTTAAAGTTTGTGCAAAATTCAATCACCTAAGGCAGTTATTTGGATTTAATCACGAAGCATTACTTCATTCTACCAAAGATCAAAATAACATTAACTTCTGAAAAGTCACAAATATTTTTTTGGAACATTTGACACCATTCTCACTTGTACATAGAACTTCCACGTTGTATTCACCGTATTGATTGTATACAATTGTATTGTTTGATTTAATTTTGTACCCAATTACAATGTATCTGTAGCAGTTGCTAATAACCACGACGTTGATGCGACTATAAATAAATTAATAAAAAAATTAAAGCTAGCGATTTTTGTCTCAATCTGTTCCACAAAATCAGCTCTTTAAAAAAAGGTCAGATACAGTTTTTTTTAAAACGAGTAGTTTTTGCGTAATTTGGGCTTGAAATAAATGCAACAAAAACATTTTGTCAATAAGTGCTTCAAACTGTTTCTTCCAATTTTTCCATAGATAGAAGAAAGGATGCTTTAAAAGAATTATGCGAGTCTCATTTTCGTTGAACTCTGAATTTTCGAAAACTGCGAATTTAGAAATAATTCTATAAAGAGTGTGCTGTTATAGCACCACTAGTTTCTCATTCAAAACAAAAAGTGAAACATAAAACGGTCACCTCGATTAAGTGGTCACCTCAACTATTGGTCTTCTTTTCGTAGAACTGATTGATTTTTCTTAAAGTGTCTCTTTTCAGTGGCCATCTCGCTATAAGGCCGGACAGATTTCGTAATTGATTTCGTTACTGGTTATCACAAGGGCTTTTATAACTAGTGGTCATCTCAAGAGGTGTTACAACAAGAAGCGAAAAAATAGTGGAGATTAGCCTACTGTTCATTTCGTATCTTCCCACTACAGATCGCATAGTCAGATTATTTCGAATGACATTCAGAGTACTGTAAACCGGGGTTACTTCGACTGACGGGGATACTTTGACCAGAATCGTCGAAAAACATTCAGTGCTCTTTATTGAGAACAATATTGTATTGTGCTGAGAAGCTTTCAAACAGTTAGTTACTTAGATTCCCCCAGATATCTCTGGTAATCTACAGATTATTTTTATTTGAGTTTGAACTGCTTAATCGTCTATTGAATTTGCACATTCGTTTGCCGCCAAGCAGTACTTGCCGGAAAATTGCTTCATGTATCGTATTCCGAAACTAATATATTGCAGTATTACATTGTGTATACTGTATATTATACATTATATGGTAGTATAATGTTTGTCCTTCAAAATATACATGGAATTTTGAATATAAAATAAAATATTAACGACGATATGAGGGTAGTTCTTTACACGTGCGTCTTTGTTACAAGAATAGGAGATACTTTGACCGGGCGGTGAAGGTTACCCAAGCTGCTCAAACTATCCTGTCAAAAAATAAACATTAATTGAATATAAATTTTCGAACATTTTACAAGTTCTGTTCACAATGAAGCACAAAATGCAACCTGGTTCAAGATGATAGCTACAATCCCTGCAATGAAGAAAATTTGTAGAATATATAAGGCTCTGACATTTATAAGAAGGGGCAAATTATCAATAACCAAAGCAGAAAAAACCTATAATAATATAAGTAAAGGAATACTATTTAATACGGCCCATGTAAAATATGAAAGCAAGTATGGCGGACCAGATATTCCTGAGACCAGACCTGAGAAAGACGACAAAATGGTCGAAACGTCGGCACCACAGCCTTCGTCGCGGCGTCAGCCGGTCAGCCAAGAATAAATTTAATTTATGATCATCATATTTGTGTTCATGTTTAGTGACTCGGCTTCTGGTTTCCTTCTCCCGCCTTATGTTATGTCCACCTTGTTACTGAACACTTGATATTGTATTATCTATTTGTAATATTAAAAATGTTTTATTTCTATCAATTTATTCTGTCATTATAAATTAACCTCACGATGGATTTAAAGTTGTGGTCAATGTATATCTTACCATCATATATCATTTATAAATATCTACTACCATATTTATCATTTTCAGTGGCAAAAATTATTTGCATTCCATTTTACTTGTTGAAGTCCCAAACTAGACACAAAAAAAGTTCTATTGTCATCAATACTCTCGTGTGTATTGTGGCGGCACGATTATTACTTAAAATTAATAATACGTAGTCATAGAGAAGTGGGGTGGTGTGTTTACCGCTCGACTCTTCCGTCGCCGCCGGCGCGGTGCCCCCCATGGGATTTACGACCCCGGCCCGCGCATGTTCCGTCTTGTTTGGAATCGCGACCCTTTTCTGTGAGTGATTTTCCGGTCCTCTCCAGAAGGTTTATACAACCATAAACACCACGCCCGTCCAGCGAGGGGAAGCCCTAAGCCGTAAATGTAAAACTATTTATTAGAGCGAGCATTACATGCCGCAATGATAGGTTCAGAGCGCACATGTGTACGATAAATGCGAGAGAGAGAGAGGAGGAGGAGTGCGCCTGGCCATGGAAAATTTTGGGAAATCCATGCTTCTGATTGGCAGGAAATTTAAAAGAACGTAATATCTCTGGGCCAATAGAATGACAGGTACCTGAAGGAAGGGTGAACGTGGCACAGGGCACTTGGTACAAGGAGGACTTGATAGACAGGGCCGGTGGAGAGAGGACGCGCGCAAGCAGCGCTCCTGAGAAATTTATAAGTTCGCGAGCTTGGGAGTGGGCGCGCCTCAGCAAAGGGATTTCGGTTGAGAGACTTGGACTAGAATGTTCGTGCGAGCAATGCACGTAAGGGGAGGTTGTGTGTAGATTTGGGAGAAGTTTCGATCTTTTAAAGTTCTTCCTTTTGTTATTAACAATCTCGCGGGAAGTAAATTCAGTGTCAAAGCAAACCGCTTTCGGACACTGCACTAGTAGACCCGCTAAATGATTAACAGGCGCATACACGCCTTTTATCATGAACTAATTCGGAGAACTCTCTGAGCCACACCGTGATCCGACACTCCGGTCGACAATTGATGGACCGCAAAATTGCCGTGAGGAAGAGCAGACGACACCGGGCCCGCCGCCTGCTGCCAGCCGCCGTCGCCTCCGCCGCTAATGCCCGGCGCTCCCTGAGGACACACCACCACGCCAACCAGGCAGAGTTCACCGACCCCGGCACAGCAGTCGACGCATCGCTCCTCAGCATAAGTCGCCTTGTTGGCAAGAAAAAAAACTCACGCTAATGAGTTCCCTTTACCTGCTCTTCGAGCGCAACGAGGACGTTTTCTTTTTTTCTAAGATTTTACCAGCGTTGCCGCGCCCTGGCATGTTTGTTGCTAGTTCTAAGAAGTAAATTTATTAGTAGTTTTCTATTTTTTTAGCAGTAGTTTTTACCTTTCAATTTAACCCGAGCTCATTAGGTAGGATTTTAGTGTTTAATTCATTCCTTCCAGATGTAATTTCACTGACACCAGTCAAAGAAAAAAAATTAAATGAAAATTGTTATTCAATCACCTAAATGTCGTGTAATTCTGTGGAACAGTCCCCTGTCAACTTCCTTCCACCAGCCCTAGGCAAAAAAAAAAAAATAAATACAAAAGGAATTAGCGTCATCTACCGATTGAGCTACTGCCGGGCTTCGGCCGCCCGCGTCGATGACAGTATGTTGTAATGAAATTAAAATGCGGTCCAAGTATCCCCGGTTTATGGTAGCATATCTCGCAAGGAGATTGATTTGTTTCAGGTAACAGCTGATGGTTTTTAATGAGCATCTCAATGAAATAAAACGTGAGCGTTACTCGCATTTAACAGCATTCCCATGGTTGCCAACTCGTGCTTCCCTTCTGTGGGAATCTGTTCAGGAGTCGCAGGGCACCCCGCATGCGCGAATTCCATCAGACGGCACTACTGTTAAGTTTCTACAGGATATGAACTGCATCTGCAAGAATTGTTTGATTCGATGGGGATGGAAAGTGACTTTCCCGTCTAAGAGAATGAGTGAAAAGTCAAGAAGTAAGCTATTAGCCTGGAGGAGGGAAATGATCCTAAATACCTTGTTTAAATTGTATTTTGCCATGGGAATAAAAAATGTTAAAGAGCACTTACTTCAATTTATAGCAGTTAGCACAATTAGATTTGATTTGTGCTTCAGGAATCTCAAAACCTTGAATAAGCATATCCGACAAATAGTCATACAGGATGACCACTTATTTCCCGGTTCATTTTTTTTCCTGATAAGATTGGTAATTTCACATTACTTGAAAATAGTAAAGCTACCCTGATACTAATTGGTCAGCTCTCTGATTTTGCAGTGACACGGTACAAATTTAAAATATTTTGTCACCAACAAAAACTGAACAAAAATAATGTTTGTGGTTGTAATGCTGTACTGATGTTTTTAAGGAATAATATCGTTTTGTAACCCTCGCAAAATTTTCCTCGACTACAAACAATTCTTCTAAAAATTCCTTCAATGGTCCATAACTTTCTCAAAACATTTAAATTCCCTTATTTTTTTCGGTTTTTCATGTTTTCCAGAAAGTGACCATCATGTCATATTTTCAAAAATGTGTAGACGGCTTAATTTCTCTAGTTTTGAAGAACAATTTCATATTAAAAAATATCTATCTCTAAACATGTAGTTGAAGGAAAGGTCCAAAAAGTTCAAGCTTTTGCAATTTTAAAAATTTCAGAAGTTTTACTGAAAATTAGACCAGTTCCATTTTTATAAGTGTACTTTAGTCACACAAAAATGTTTAAAAAATCTTTGGGGCAATTTTTAAAAACATTTTGAAAATGTAGCAGTGGCACGTTTTTAACACTAGAACGGCGATGAATCTGATACATCTAGAACAGAGAGAAGGGGTCATTTTGACACCATGAATAGGATGTATTGGAATTCGAATTGTTTTTCAAAGTAAAGCTTTATTCAGCATATTTTTTTATACAATTAAAAGACATCTTAAACATTGCATTTGCAACTGTCTTCCACTTTTTTTGGCACATTTTCTACAAACGGTTTATGTCACTTCTCACACAAATCGCTGGTCTTGTTGCCTTTGCGTAAGACGATTTGGCACTTCTTTCGCTTTTTGGATGGCCCCGGTACTACAGTCTCTTCTCTGTGTGCATCTTCTGACAAATCATCTCCCTTCAGTTCACTAGGCAATTGAAGAATGAACTTTTTCCTTTTCATCTTTTCATTAGTTACATCATTGTAGATAATCCAAGCATTGATTGCCGCCTTGTCCAATATATTATAGGAAACATACATCGGCCATCTCCTGCATGGTGCTTTGAGTCAATATTTCGAAGTCATTTGGTCTACTACGTCTACCCCGTATTTTGTGGCGTTGTAAAACGTCAGTTTCCGACTTCTTTTTTCCTTCATCACTGACAGTTACTTCACGATGACGTGTGCTGAGATGCATGACGTTCTTTTTCTTCTTTGACTGATACACAGTCAAGGTGCAGTTTGTGTTGCCTGGAGTGTGTCGTAAAATAACAGACGAATGAAGTTCAACATTTCGCTTCAATTCATCAGGGATTTCGCGACGGATCAGATTGATTGTTCTCACTAATTATGTTTTCTTCTCTTCGAGCTTTTTGGCAAGTTGAAATGACGTGAAAATTTTGTCAGTTGTCACATTTCTTCCGTGGTTTAGAAATGGATCCATAAAACGCAGAACGACAAATTCACCCAATGGTTGTTATTTGGTCGAGCATCCTCTTTGCCCAGATAGGGAAAGAAATTGCATACTTCGTTGATACATCAGCCGCGACGCAAAATTTTAGTCCGTAATTGTCAGGTTTGTTTGGCTTAAACTGGGTATATCTGCACCTAGTTTTGCTCGGAAGTAATTGCTCACAAGTCTTGCATTTTCACCTGGGCGATAGCAACGAATGCAGATTTCTACAAACCACTCCCCTCATTTCTGACACCAGAGCAAACTTATCGGTACGAAAGCATTCGGTTCGGGTTGATTTGTCGTCAGAACTAAGAAATCTGAGATGTTCACGAAATCTGTCTCTTGGCATAGTGTCCTTTATGAATTTTGGTCCCCATTACCGAGACCAAAGGTCATTTACTGAGATAACCTTTGCACAAAACGCCCCTCGTGCATATATGATGCCGATCATTGCCTCCAACTCTTCGGGAGACACGGTCTAGTTGTTGTTTTTCAGTACTTTTCGCGCTTCATATTCGACGTGTCTCTTCATGAGGCGAAGCTTTGGTTGTTCACATTGCAAACGGAAGGAACTTATCACAGATTCATTCGTTCGCCGGCACTCCCACGAAGTGGAACCAGCTCGTTATTTCAAGACATTCACAGCTCCTCTTCTCCCAGCTGACGAGGAGTTGGCGCTGATGACCTCCCACACGGTTCTGCAGTGTCTGGCA
Organism: Teleogryllus occipitalis; assembly: GCA_011170035.1. Classification (NCBI taxonomy): domain Eukaryota; kingdom Metazoa; phylum Arthropoda; class Insecta; order Orthoptera; family Gryllidae; genus Teleogryllus; species Teleogryllus occipitalis. The sequence continues at coordinate 507,471 of BLKR01000040.1, forward strand.
ACCATTTTCACTGTTAGAGTATTTGGGTGATCTTGTTGGGATGATCGAAGAGAAGATTGGGCTACGTGAACTATCGGAACTCCTTCTCCTGACAGTTCACTCGAACTACTTGCTTCATCCTTACTATTCCTTGGCACAAAATCTTTCTGTTATATCATTTCCCGACTCGAAATCCTAATTTTCTAGCATACGGGACAACAGTGAGACCAATTGATCCTGACATTTTGACCGCACAAGCTACAACATTCTGACAAGCAAACTAAACTGAGAATAGAAAACGGAAAAAAACTTATCACACATCGATACTCGTTGAAACTTGTAGCTCGTTTCACTCTTTACTTTCCGGGAAGGAAATAATCGTCAAATCCAGCAAGGGAACAATTATCACTTCTATATTCGGCGTAAACTGTACGACGATTGATATAGCATCATTCCTGGAGGTAAGGGATATCTTCTAAGATTACGATACTGTAGTATCATGATAATAAAACGATTAGACCGAACCAACACCGATGAAGTACAGAATACAGTAGTTTTACAAATAAAATAATATGGGTGTCAATATGAACCCTCCCACTGTTCTAAGGATATCACATGATAAAACAATAAAAAAAAATTATAATTCCAACTATATCATCATACAGAAAATAAATAACGTGGTAAAGTCATAATGATTGAAAGAAAACACTTAAAAACTGAATTTAGTATTGAAGAAACAACTGATGTTGGTTCATTTTGACCCATACCGCTGTTCTAGTGTTAAGTTCCGTAAAAATTGAAAGATTCATTTCAAAGTCACGCAGGCTGCATGCATTCCTGTCAAAAATCTCAACATCAATATGGGGGAGGGAGAAAACAAAGGGGTGTCTGCATTATGTAACTTTCCTTATATTTCTGAATTTCTTTCTAATTTTAAACAAGAGAAAGTAAAATGTGATGAAGGGTTTTGGATATAATGCAATGTATTAAACTAAGGAATAACATTTTAATTTTCATAATTTTAAAAGTATGTATTTTAATGGACAATTATACACATTTTTACAAAGAGAAGTAAATATTACAAAAAGCAAGACACGTTTCAAGACCAATTGACAGTTTTCTCACAAGAACATTGAGAGAAATGTCATTAACTAAAAATACACTATAAATTTACAATGAACACTGATGCTAATAACCAATACTCACACAACCATGAGTTTTTTTATTGAGAAAAAAAGGCTGTTGACACAGGAGGATTCTAAGTTTATACCATGGAACCCCATAAGCAAATACCATTAAAAATCAGAAGACATTAGTAAGTTAAATAAATTTCTCAGGAATTTCTCTCAATTCAAATACATTTATACGTTCCATTAATTAAACAACAACATTTCATTTTCAAAAACTTAACCTTTTTTTGCTTACAAATATCAAAATGCAATTCACTCAGTGCAAAGTTCATATTATTCACAAAAATATTTTTTTACATAAAAAAAGGAAACCTACACATTCCAATGTAATTTATTATACTTCAATACTTTATCATCAAGAGCTATTTGCTTCTTTATCTTTATTGTATTTTACTGATCAATTTAAAGATGTGCTCTAGCCAAGAAATGATTCATCACAAAAAAGTACTCTATTTCAATTTTAATTTTTGAGGGGTTCCATTGTACGACAGAAAGGAAACAGCTTGTTAATTTTGCATAGAAAATATTATGGTAAACAATGATTCAAATTACGTTTTCTCTCTACAAATTTTTTGAAACAACTGTCATGAAATACACGATCAGTCATTACAAATTTGCTTAATTGCACATTTCTTGAATATAAGAAACATTTAAATAATCAAATTATGAGAAAAATTGTACTTGTAGTAAAGATGGCATTACAGTTTTACAATTAACTAAACAGTTTTTACACAGCTTAGTATGGAACAGACAGTAAAGTTTCCCCATGGATGATAAAGTACATGTTTTTAACTACATTTTCAATAAATAACAAACAAAATAATTACACATTTACTAACCACTGAAATAGTTTTGAACCATTATTTTAATTCAACACAAAAAGTAAATGAATTATACTTTTCATTCCTTCTCAATAATAATTATTGTGAAAATTCAGGTGAGATAAAATTCAATGAGGGTACCTGAAAAAGTGTCATGGTTAAAATTAGCAGTCCATAATTTAACAAACAATAAAAACATAATTGCTTGTTGAAGGAGATTACTCTGAAACACATAAATCATTTTGCCTGCTGATTTATTTTGTACAAATTATTGCCTAAATATTATTTATATATTTCTCTTTAAAAAAGAAATTAGTCTACCTTTTCTAATACCATGCCTTATTCATGAAGTGAATAAATGCACAATAATTGGCATGACTATAACATTGTACAATCCTATCATAAAAAAACAGTCTCAAGAGGAGCACTTACTAATTAATTTGTTTGGATAAGATATAATCTGACAAATATCTTGTAATAATTAGTAAAGGACGTTTTTGTTGAAATGTTTACCCAGCGGCATTCCCCTAGGGATTGTACATTGCATACATATTAAAAATGTATGCTTATATTAAGCACAACACATGAACATTAAAACATTAAAAATATTATTTATTACTCAAAGACCAAGCTATAGGTGATGCTAAGTGATCTAAATGCTCTTTTCATGGAATGGATGATTATGCATGGTTACAGTTTTTAAAAATATACATCATACAATAATTATAATCATCACATTACTATTTTAACCCTAAGACACCACAGCATCATTTCACATCAAATGTTTATTGGCCTTATTACACTCTTTAGAAATCAAGCACCATACTTTGCACAAACATTTTGCTACAAAATGTTTGATGTTGTACATTATAGTAAATTACAATACACAAAATATTACTCATTTTCTCTGATGAAAACTTTCATAAACTGAAACTTCTTTAATAGAAGTGTCTATTATGAAAAGGCATAAAACAATTTAAAATTCATGAAGTAAAACCCTGTGTACCAAGAATGAAGATTATAGTAGAAGATAATGATAAAGACATGATTCAAATGATATGCCACAAGTATAAAAAGAAAATGAAATAGACAAGTATTCATGGAGACAAATATTTTCAAAATGCACATTGGGGTGTTTTCTCTTCTATTGTACACAATCTATATTTTAGAACATTCACAACTATAACTTATTTTTAATGGAGAATATCTAATTTTTTATTAAAAAGATTGAAAAAACTCATTCTTAATGAGAGCAATACATATAACAAACAAGTTGTTGTGTATTCTACCAAGTACATTCTCACAGAAAAACACAGTGTGACATCAAAGCCACTTTGTCCCATTCTTTGAGAAAAAATAATAAATAAAAAACAGGCATTTTCTTCATTGGCCTTTTACTTCTGTTTGTAAGAGGTAACAATAATCTTCCTCATAACCAGGACAGAGAGTTCCAATATTATTGCCAGTTCTTCAACATCAACCTGTCAAACATTTAGTGTCATTGCAAGACAGGAGTATACCTCCAAGGAAGGCTACAGCATACTAATCATTCACACTGCTAGCTAAAGGTGGTCCCTTCACATATTGTGCCCAAAATTCTGACTATTCTTACCCCTCACCAACAATACATTTTCTTTATTTTCTTCCTTAATATTTTTTTTCTTTTAACAGATTATGAGATGAAAAGAATGATTGTGTTAATTCTTGAAACATCTACTGAAGTATTTGTTGTTTATATTTATGTTTATTTTAACATTTTTTCAATGCAGGGAATGTACTTGCGGCATAAAGAGAGACCAATCAAGTGTCCAGCACAGATTCTCTCACTCATACCAATTCTACCTTTTTTTAACCATCCCTCACACTTTGATATTTAACAAGTCATGGCATGATTTATAATTTATATACTGCTGTCATTCACAATACTGCAATACTACATTACTAATCACATTACTTCATACCTCCACTAAACAGATCAAAACACTGTTCTGTTTAACACCAGCTATTAAGTTCTGTTACATTCTCATACATTCCCTTTGAGTAACACTACTCATAATACATTTCAGAAATGATACGCTTAAGCTCAAAGCTTATCAACATTTCCATTTGTGCGTTTGTACATAAAACTTTTCTTCAAATATCCACTTACTTGCAATAAACAATATTGTTCACAAGTTTTCAACTCTGGAAGTTCAATTACTCAGTACTTATGACTATTACTTTCCTGATCACCTCATGTAACTATTGTCTGTAATATCTTAAATGTTCTCAAATACTTTAAGATCATTTGATTATGAAGAATATGAACTCTTGTTGCTGTTCTTATCACCGTAGTAGTAATAATGGAGAAATACTGACCATCTGAAAATAAGGAAATAATTTGTACATAAAACATCAAAATATAGTGTTCCTATTATATAGTAGTTTATATCACACAAGGCAATTAAAATGTAACACAAACAACTTAATTAGGATGTCAACGATCCTAACATACCAAAACTGTTTCTTTTTGTGCAATAATTTTTAAAATCTTAGTAGTACTCTAAATCTCTTTGACCATGATTCAGAAGTCTTCACTATTGCTGATTCAAAAATAATCCTGCTAGTTTCACCAATTCAAAAAATATTCATGCCACAGCTGTCAGTTATGTTTGCTCCGTTCCAAGCATCAAAGGCACTAAAATACTACTTTCTAAATTTGGCAAGGCCAGAAATATTTCTAATAATGCAATTCTTAATAAGGCAAAAATTATCTCGTAAAATAGTTTGTTTCTTCCCAGTTTGTTAGAAATCAGAGAATTGTCTCATCATCACTATAATATAATTTTGATAATGGGTTAAAATTGTGAAAGAACCATAGCTTCTACAAGGCTGCAAAATGTCTTATTCAATTCATTATCAAGTTCTTGGAAAAATAATTTATTTTTTTGGAATATTTATTTTCATGGTTGAAAAACCCTAATATTAACACGAAAGCAATTCAATCCAGTTCTTTAGCAAGTAGTTTTCCTTTACAGTAAAGTCATTCCTTTGTTCTTTAATCAGTGCAAAAATAATCCCATGTTCCAAATGCAATGTTATTTAGTCATTGAAAATGCACTGTCAGAGTAACATGCATTTTCATATTTTTGATTGGTTTAGCAATTTTTCATTCTCTAAGTCTTTGAACCCAACTGCAGCAATTGACAAGGCTATTTACTAAGACATTGTAATGAAAGATGAGGAACAAGATTTAAGTAAGTTCTTGTCAGTGGAAAAGTAATAGTTTTCCACTGTGATTATAGATACGTGTTATGTGGCCAAGAGAAATTCATATTCAATGAAAATTCAAAATATTAAGAAATGTAATTTCCTTATAGTTTTTATTTGATACAAAAAACATGTACAAATGTCAATGACAAGCATTTTCTATGTGATTTCATGAACTGGGAAATAGAACTTTAATCTAACATTCTTTATAAAATGTTGCTCAATAGATGAGAATCTGTTGCTGCTACGTGAATGTCTTAACTAGCATGAGTACTAGCACTCCACATGAACAGAGAAATGGATGCTTAAGTACATTCAATTTTGAACTGAGATAGAAGAACATGAAATGCATGTATGAGAGTTACTATAATGAAAGGAAAAGATACTTGTAGCAATATTCATAATATTGAGACATTTAGTTCCCTAAACAGTTTTAAATAAAATGTATCAAAGGAAGGAAATCAGGAAACAGTATGTAATTTGCCAGAAAAAAGTGCAGAGTGATGTGATAACAGATCCACATAGCAATCTGTAATTGAATCAAACAAAGAAAAAGACTCAAGGTAGTCAAGAAGAAAGATTGAGTATGAATTGGTTGTCAAGGAAAGACTTATTAAGTGGTTGTTTTTGGAATATCGGAACAGTCGAACTGGTCTTGACTACACAAAATTAATTTACATTGTGATAACAGAAGAAAATATATGAAAATATCTTATGAATGAGAACTGAAGGAACTTTGTGTTGTTGGCATTGGACAAGTTGAAGGCACATTACCATAAATGTTGCAAGAGTAACCAATTAACTTTGAGAGTAATTTACAAGTGAAATGTTTTTATGTGGAACATACTTAGAAGATCGGTCTTGGTTGTTTAGTGTTATTGAATGGGTCAACATTTGATGCAAGTTATACCAAAGGCAAGATATATTGAGAACTTGGGTAGTCATGATACCAAGGATATTATGAAGCGGAGCAGTGCCAAGATTCCTAAACAGGCTATCAGTGCCTGTATGTGTGGTGGTGAAATATATTTGAACAAAACTGGTGGACAAAGGTCTCCAACAAGAAGTATCAATGTAAAAGAGAAATTATTAATCAAATTTATTTATTAATTTCAAGGGAATTGTTTGAGGTACAATTAAGTTAAAAATAAAGGGTAGGAAATGTTTATGTAGCATTTAAAAAAAAAAATCCCTTAAGAGTATCAAATTACATATTGTTTTTCTTTTTCATTTTTGTAATCGAATTTGTTTTCTGAAAGGTAAAACCTTTTATTTCCATTTAACTTTTTCAGCGATATGCCAGACCAATGCCACCAATAGTAGTACATCACTAGTCATGATAAAAATTTATCAACTGTATCCATTCCGATCATAAACATTTATATAGTATCAGGTACACATATTGGATCAGGGAAATTTCTAAAAGAATTGAGTGGAAAGAGAGAGTCATTATATTAAAGCAAAAGGCATTTTTGAATGCATTCTGATCTGAGTTAGTGTAAACATATAGTGGCTGGAGGTCAGATAAAAAATCTGCTGTAGTTCTCCCTGACCACAAGCCATCTATGTTGAAAAAGAATTTGCTTCAATAAATATACTATACCGCATCACCAGTTCCAAATGATAAAATCATCGTATACCCTACACAGTTTTCTACTATTTTCTATTATTAGTGAATTAGCCTGTGTAATAAATGAAATAAATAAATTATTAAGTATAATACAAATATTCATAACTTCCAAATAATTTACATTAACTTTCAGGTGTATAATAATGATTTAATTGTTCCCTGAATGAATCCCAAAACCCCTGACATTGCCAAATTTTTCATATCTGTCAATATCCTGAATTTATGGTTCTACTAACAAATTATTTAATTAATTTTTTTTTTTAAGTGCATACTTGTATTACCCAAAATAAAATTAATACATCTGTCTAAACTATTTAATTCCAAAGTAAATCAAATGCCAGGCAAAACCTCATGAGGAAAATTAACTTTAAAAAGACATACCAAAGACTACAAGAGATATGGTCAAAACTATCCCCATTTAATTCTGACATTTCACTTTGTCAAAAAATGCCTGACATAAATAAAATAATTTTAATATTTTCCCCTTTTCCATTTATTAATTCAATTTACCACCACAAGAAATTTAATTTCTTAGAAATGTGTATTAGCACATTCGATCCTGAGGGACATGCCACGTGGTTAACTCCTGTGTCTTGGGCAATATAGCTATCATTCAAAATGTAAAACAAAAACTATCATATACATCAGTTTGATATTGATGAAATCTTGTAGGATTGCCTTTCCTCTTAAGTCTGTATTTTATGATCATTTGATTGTAAGACGGTAGTGAGAATGGAATTCAAAAAACATGTGTTGTCAATTTTATATTTTTGCAGAAAGTAACAATGTTATAAAATGTGGAGGGAAACGCGGTGAACGTCTTATGACAACAATACTGATGCACTGTAATTGTATTTTGTTGAAGTTCAGATATAGTTCCATTTGCATATCTATTTATTTCTGCCTTTATTTTTCTAAATATACTGTGGTAAACAATGATGAAAAATAATCTAGTTCAGTTGCATCCTTACATGAAAATTTATTTTATTGTTTCTTTTTCAAACACTGGTAATTCAGATTGTTTATCAATTTCACAACATTCTAAAGTAAATGAAAACTCTTGAATTTGAGAAGACTCCTCAATAGAATCATTCGCATCATTATTACTGTCCTCAATACAATTTTCATTGCTCAAACTAGACAACAGTCCAGGATTAAAATTGTTGTCCCCATCAAAAGAATCCAGTTCTGATCCATTATTCAAAAACCTCTTGAACATTTAATGTTGAGAGTCGCAGTGAATTTGACATTTATGTCTTCTAAACATCTGTATATGTCGCTAATAACATGAACACTACCTAAAGAAAGACATTCTGAACGTAATTGACAATGCCCGCAAGCACGAATATCTAATCCCTTCCTGGAAAAATTGCACATACTTGCAAAAAACAAAAGTGCACATTGGCATTTATTCTGCAACTATCGTAATGATATTAAAAAAGGAATTCTAGATGCCTACAAATGTCCCAGAGATGTTTATAGTCAGTTAAAGACAATAAATATAGCAGAACATATGACATACATCCATAGGACACAGCAGTAAAATGAAGATGACGTATCAGTTATGCCCTTAGGATTGAAAGTGTTAAATAAGAATTAAAACTAGAAAATTGCTTTTGTTCCCTTAAGATGGAAGTTAGAAAGCTGTTAAGTGCGCAAACACATTTCCAAACACTATTTTTCATAAGACACATCAAAGCATTAGAGCAAATATGGGAGCAATTTCCATCACCTACTTCCTTTGAAAATAAAGACTGAATTTACTAGTTCTGTTTTACCAGATCACGATTTCAACGAATACATATTAAATGTAAATGAAAAAGGAATAATTCCTTCTTTAGAGCTTACCATATTAACCCTCGGCTAATATTTCCCGCAATAGTCGTCGTAATGAATCCAAACCCGTTAGGAAACCACCATCAGGTCCAAGATGCAATGTTGATGGTCCTGGATCTCCATGACATGTTGTGTGAGCAAAATCAATCATTCGTACATCCACTCTTGGAGGTACATTGCAATCCTCAAATCGCTGGGTACAAGATTTTAAAGTGGTGGAGAAATCATCATCTTCTTCTTCATCAATGTTTGAATCACTACAATGCGAGAGTTGACGAATACGTTTTGTTGGTGTACATTCACTGCAACTACTGGCAGAGAGTTCAAAATCAGACGAGACAGAAGTAGCCAAAAAATCAGTCCATCCTTCTGCAGGAGATAGTCGAGAACGTTTGTTGCTAGAACTTCCTATACAATCATTAAAAAAAAAATTCAAATAAAAAATTTGCAATATAAGATATTTGAAATAAATATACATGTTTGGTGCTCAAATTTTCTTACCTCCACTACTAACACTTTCTAAAGATAAATCAAGATCAGATGATGTATCAGGGCCAGATAATGAATTAGTTAGCCATGCTCTGGTTTGGCCACTGGTTCCTTCACATCCTATTTCCGATGGAGATGGGTCTGGAAACACAGTTTCTTCTGAGATCGGTACAAAGCTACTGGTAGTGGAACTTCCACGAGCTGCTGCTTCAGCAAATCCTCTTTGGTGAGATTCTTGACTAAGTGAAGAATCTCCATCCAAGTTGCAGGAATTGAGATTTTCACAATGAGAACTACAACCTTGATTTGAATCTGGGCTGCCTTCATAAACCACCAGCAATGAGCTGAAAAATATAATAAATTATTAGAATACTCTGAACTAACTTTGTAAAACTTTATGAATACTTAAATTTCCTGAATTTAGCACATACCAAGAATAAAATCTATATGATGTTTGACGTTCAATTGCTCTCCGAAGTTCTTCAAGTTTTGCTATAACTCTTCGAACAACTGCAACTCTAAGATGTCTCCCCGAGTGAAAGAAACGTCTAAGAGCACCTTTGAAGCCAGTTTCATCAAGGGAGCGTCCCCAATACTTGTCCCGACGTAGCAGTCCTGGACCATTCTGGTACACCTGCGCACATTTAACTGAGAGTATGAGAACACTAGCAGTAAAACTTAAAAGAAGTGCTATCCTCTACATGAGTAGTGTTCACCAAATGCCCTTCAGACTTTGGTTTCTCAAAAAAGAGAATAATAAATTATTTACTGTTTTCTTAATTTTCCAACTGAACAACTTACACCATCATAAAGCATGTATAAATTATAATGGCCAGACTCTTCAAATGCATGCAATATTTCAAATTCTTCTCTACAGAAAATAACAGCTTAAAATTCCTGCCATACTGATTAGATCAAAAGCAATGCAATATTTTCTCTAGTTTGCGAAACCATAGACTTTACATGCCAGGCAAATTGTCAAAAATGTCCCAATCCTAATACATTATTGGATAGTAAATGACAAAACATGATTTGTTTTAACAGTATAATTGGGTGACTTGTTAGCATACTCACTCTCATGACATGAGGCCCGCTCTATAATTCCTACTGGCGGGGCCACAACAGAACACAGACGTCGTGCACGCGTGCGAGCGTTCGGATGAGGACGGGAGTCGTCCGTCGCAAGAAGGCCTACAGCGGCCCTGACACAGACACAACGCAATCCATCGAGCAAGCGAACCACTATCCAATAACAGAACCCAACGGAGGCTCTGACTGAACCCTTCACGAACTTTCTTCTACACAACATTCTCACTTCTGATGTTGTCTTCTCCCAAACACACGCATACTAATACACACACTTATACATAATCTTGTATACTTTCAAGTTGATGCATAAATGCATTCATATCATTCACACATTAAACTTTTGCTGCATATTCTTTATATAACACAATTATAATTCAAATTACTAAAACCAATTAGTTACTACTTCAAATTACTGAAGGGTGACCAACTTAAAAATATAAATAAATAAATAAAACAATATGAAAATGAAATCATGATAAAATTCAAATTACAGTAAATTTAAAGAAACAAAATTTACTGCTAATTTGAATATGAGCTGCAATGACAAATTAATATGATCAAACAAAATAATTTTATACATGAAACTGCATCATTTAAAAGGTTAATCAAAAACCAATAAAAATGATTTGCAATATCAAAAGTGATGAAATGATGAAAAAAGAAAAGAAATGAAACAGGTAATAAATTTATGATTCATGTTAGAATATGAAATCAATCCCTGATGTTATAGGGCTTGTGAATGACTCTATTTTATACCTGTAACTTTGAATTTCAATTATTATGAATGGGCCATCGCTATGAGATACTTATCACACCATACAAATGTAATGCAATTACAATATTTTTCAAAACTCTGTAAAGAGATTTTTGGATAAAATTATTTATAACTACAACACTTCTTTGAGCACTTTTATCTCACCCAACTTCCAAGTATTGGAAATATACTGAAATTAATTAATTCTTAAATGTTCTTGACTTAACACACATTATAAATAAGTATTTAAAGAATGTTTCTCTAAAGGCCATAGTTGGTCACCCATTCCAAACACATAAAATCATACACACTTCTATATTTTTGACACATTCATAAACAAGAATATTAGTTAAAACGCTGTGACACTGTGTATAAAGTAACAAAGGCAATCTCATATTAGAAGGGAACTTGGAAGGATCAGCAGGAACAACAAGGCAGAGCAGGCATATATTAATCACCCAAAGCAGAAAGAATGATATCCAAAACCACAATCAGCAACAAGTGAGAAACAACACAGCAAGCAATCTAAAATGTTTGAAATCCACACAAAAAGCATCCACTCAAAATCTATGTAATGCACTTAAAAATTAAATTTAAAAAATCAAGACACCAAAACTATCTCACTACTCCACAACCATTTAATAAAAACAAACAATTCTTATATACAACTTCAGAACATACAATGATACATGTCACTCAATTAAAGGTAATTATTTATGTAATTATGAAATGGTCAATAAAACTCAATGTATCAACATTAAGTTTTCGAGATATTGAGTCAATATTCAAAAAAAAAATTTAATTATATGGATAGTTAGATAACTTTAAATTATACAGACAGCAATTTATTTTATTTTAAGTCCTTCACCCAAAGAACATGCAATATAACCACAACAATTTTGCCTATAGAAAATGAACAATAAAGTATTTCTTATTAAAATTACAAGCAACATTGACAACTACATTCAAAGGAGAAAAGTAACAAACTCCGAAATCCATTTTACAAAATACCTCATTTGTTTCAGTTTCAGAGCAAGGAATAAAAAATTGGAAAAACCTATACCAATTAAAAATATCAAGAAAGTAATGGAAGTAAAAGATCCATATAATTTTATTGATAACAATATGTCAGAAATTCCGTATTGAATTCACTCTATTGCTATAGATTACGCGACTTTTGTTTTGAACAAATTCTAGTAACCTAAAAATAAAACTTCCTGTCATCATAGTAATTATTAAAAAGCATAATTCTTCTCAATGCCCATTCTCTTATCCAATTTGCTGAAATTATCAATGTTTTTGTTGTTTCTTTCTCTCTTTTGTTTCAAGTGGTAATGCAACAGAAAATCATGCTTATCTATGTAAAACACTGAAATAACTGTTCGAGGTCTACAATAGAAATCTCTAAAATATGTATTAAAAACAAATCCATATGGTAAATGGATTTATTAACATCTACATATTTATTATTGAAGTTGATGACTAATATGATTGGAAAAGAATGCATATGAACTCATTTGAAAGTTAAATATTCTATAAATGCAACATAGTATTTCATGATATTAAACTACACATATAAATCAGATAATATGGTAAATAGCAATCCTACTTTTAATTACATAAGTAAACTCAAGAGAAATATGTATTGTGATGCCATTATCACATAGTACAATACTGAAAAAAATGCACAGGTGTTATCTTAACTTGATACATAATTGTTCAATCATTTGAAGAAGTGGACACAGTTCCATCATAAAGAGTGGAAACTAGAGACCAGATAGAACAACCACATACTGCCTGATCAAGCCATCATACATTTGCTGTGACGAAGGTCGAGGTGTGACCAAAAAAGACTTTCTCTTGAAATAAATACCAGTTATAGTGTAATTATGTGTTGTTCTTCAAAAATTTTGAACATTGCACCTCTTCATGTTCTAATTAATTAATACGAACATTTTTTTTGTTTAAAGATATTACTCTAGCAGAAGAAATAATAAAATTAAATGAAGAAAATGAAGAAGGAAAGAAGAAATTAATGAAAATATATCATTAAGTCACCTGATATTACAAAATCAGAAAAGAAGTCTGCATATACTTTTTGAATAGATTACATAAAACTAATCAACTCATTAAGAAGTAAATGCATATGCAAATTTTTATTCAGTTTCAGATTGCAAAGATTAATTTTTTTCTTTCAAGAACAAAATCAATGTAGTAAAGCTGCATAACACTTTAGAATATTCATCATATTGTAAAAGTTGGATTTCTTATTTTGTTATAAAGCTATTGGATACATGATCTGGGAACAATAAATTGTTTGCAAAGTGATTACATCATGTTAATAAAAATAAGAAGACGTGTAGAATTTGCAAAAGCAATTAATTTTATTTCCAAACACTTTTTTTAAAGTGGCATTAAAATTATCACTATTAAAATATTTAACCCATTTTCTTTGTGTTTTCTTAAGTTAAATTTTAAGTAATCTAAAAATTATTTAAAAAACTCCACCAATATTAATAATTTATCACAGTAAAGTATATATTGTCATTCCAAATAAAGTAATAAATGAATTCTCCCTTTCAATGTTCTTAAAGAAAGAAGAAATGCTATATGATCAATACTAAAAAATAAAAATGACCTACAAAGGACAAGAATAATTAATATTAAATTGTGTCTTCAAAACTTGGTAAAGTAACACATTACAGACACATGGATTTAAAAAATCTTATTTTTGACATTTGTAACAGCTCTATCTTTGGTTCTAATGCCTTAATATTCTTGGAATGCCTATACTTTATTATTATTATTGTAATTATTATTTTGTATTTTTTTATTTATATTTTGAATATGTATGAATAAGGAACAGATTTCCATTTCTATTTTACACATCCCTATAATTTTGATTAAATGAAAAAACTGAATTAATTTCTGGCTTGTTGATTTTTTTATTTTACTAATGTAATGGATAGTACACAATTATTTATACATGGAATAGTATTAATTTTTTTTTTAAATATCATATATTGATTCTTGAAAACTGCAGATACAACGGTGCCATTCGAATTAAAAGGGAGATGAGTATTCTGACAAAAATCTTTAAATGTCTTTACTTTTGGCAATTTTAAATCTTGCAATTTTCATTTTGAGCGACAATGTAAAAATAAGCAAATATCGACTATTAGATTGCATTATTATGTAAAATATCTTTCTTTGTATCTATATTTATGTAATTAATTTTAATAATTTTTTGGGGTTGAAAAATTTCTCGCGAAAAAAATCGTCCTGAAATTAAACAATTATTCTCTAAAAGGGAATATATACTGAAATTCTGTTTATCAGAGAGTACTATATTATAGGGATTATTATAGAGAGTTTATTATTACATATATTATTCGAGATGTTAACCGATGTCAAATTCCGAATTCCGACAAACGTCAACTTCAAATCAATGACGTATCATCTCAATTTCACGTACGTCTAAATTGAAACTTGTACTTGACTGAGAGAAAAATCAATCAGATATTGGAATGCCAATGATATTTTCACCATATCAACAAATATCGAAAGATTTGAGGATAAAAGATAATATTGATAACTCCTTTGTCTTTGTCATTGTGATACGAGGGGAGGCAGCAAATGGGAGCGGTCTTACATTTACCGTGCACCCTAGCGGCAATGCGTGTAGTTACAGCAGCACATCCTGTCAAATACCGCACCCTGCCAGCGGGCTACGCCACTGCATCTACAGTTAATTCTGATGATAATGGAAGTGTTGAGAAGGTGAAACGGAATGCACGACCATAATTCATCTTCGATGATAATGGTGATATGAGAGTACTATCAAGACTTACGGCCGATAACTGAACACAAACAAGGTAGAATTTGTGTGTGCTCTTTCTTCATCGGTTTGTATGGAGTGTGGTGTGTCACAGGGCTTTCCGAATAGTCCGTCGCCTAATGGCATTATGGTTGATGTACGGGGGGAACGCTCTCCTGCTAAAAGTGGTCTTCATGTGAATTTCTCTGATAAAGGAGAAGTGAAGGAACGTCGCGAGAAGTTCCTGACGGCAAAATATGGAAGCCATCAGATGAGCCTCATCCGTAAACGATTGGCGGTGGAGATGTGGCTGTACGACGAGCTTCAAAAGCTTTACGAACCTGTGGGGAATTCAAAGGCACGTGAAGTAGAAGTGGATATTGATGAATTATTGGACATGGACAGTGACGAGCAACGGCGGCATCATCTGCATGAACTATTGGCGGATGCTAAATCACCACAGGATGTGCATAAATTTGTGGAAGATTTGTTAGAGCGAGCCAAAACACTCTGAAGGTAATAGGCTTGGCAGGTTATGTCAGTGCTGCGTAGCATCACTACAAATCTTCCAAAAAAGCCTCATAGAATCCACATTAAAACAGCATAAGGCAATGCAGTGAACGTGTTATAGATTAACATTTAATGGCCACAGAAAGTTGCAGATCATTAGCTATTTTTAGACACCTTAATCCATTTGGAATACCATTCATCCATTTCCTTCACATGAAATTCTTTCACATGCACTTTTTTATGTACATGTAGTGATTAATTCTTCTTTCATCATTTTCATATCATTATGCATGAAAATGTTTTTACATTTTGTAAATTCAGAAACAAAAGAGAAGACTATTGGAAAGGTCATTGACCAAGGGTATTTAAAAATGCATCTTGTATAATTTGTTTTGAAGTTCCCAGCCACTAAACTAAAATATGTATGCTGTGGATGAAATGAATTGCAACATTTTAATATGCTGTATCCCTATCCTTTAACAAGAATAAAACTGCCAAAAAAGTGAAGCTGTTTTGTCTGTTGTATACCTGCATTCCTTTTGTCCTGATAAGTTTCAGTAGCTTCCACTAAGGTGATTAAAATTCCAGATATGAAACTTCTTGGTATATTATAACTTATATAAAGTACTGATTCTATCATTTTTTTATTTAATGCATCTGATTGAATTTTCCATTATTACCAAGTAATTTCATTAGTATCTTTTGTTTTGTATATATAACTTTAAATCTATTAAATAGTTAAATGTTTCTTCAATTACATGAATTTTCATTGAAATATATTTTCTAAATTAATAGATAAAACGGAGAAATATTTTAAATAGAATCAATTTTCTAACAATGATAATTTTTTGCACTTTGTGGACTTATGATATTTTGAAAAGTTAAGCAATTGCATGAATGAACAAATTAGCAAAAATAAAATAAAGAAATCTTGAAAATCAATGATTCCTTTGGCAAGGAAATGAGATAAGCTGAAGGAATTAATAATTCAGAAATTACAGGTACTCCAATGTAAGTTCTTGAGCATCTTAATATAGTCATATTTCTGCAATTTATTTTCTTCAAGTCTACTCAATAAAATTACTTAGTTCATTGGGATATTTGATATGAAACTGAAATGTCAATTTAACCTCATATGTATCTAAAAGTATTTAAAACAAGCCATTAACACCTTACAAAGACATCCACCAAAAGCAGAAGTTAAAGAAGATATGGATTGAAGGAAGGTGCCTGGTCTGCCTGCTGTGGGGAAACAAAGGAAAGGAGAAGGAAGGAGAAAGATACTCAATTGTTTTGCCTCACCTGCATGCCACAAAGTCGAACACCAAGTGATGCTGAAGTGGATGCAGCACACTTGGCCATTTGCTTGTGTCTCTTTTCTGCACTTGCATCATCACCATGTTGTCTTGTGCCCATCTTCAGATCTAATACACAGGGCTGACTATACCGAGCTGTTACATTCTCAAGCATTAAAAAATCTATTCTTGTTAAGGAAAAATTACTCAAAATAAAATCATTTCCACTTACTGCAATGCAGTTAACAAATCTTACGGGATTAACTTAAACCGCAGATTTTCTTTTCATATAATTGAATAAATTTCACAAATTCACAGGGTTAAAAGACTTAAAACACTTCTATCCAAATTGGTAAAACTTGGTGCGGTAAGGATTTCAAGTAAATGTAATATCTTAACATCTGAAAATCTTTAACTTCATAAACACAGAGGGAATATTTAAAAAATCTTCAGGCTATAAAAAAAAGGAAGATTTAACCTAACTTTCAAAAAATTTAGAACACGTTAAGTTCAAATGAATTTTGGTAAAGGTCTTGAGATACATTTATTTTACTATAAATAATTAACGCAAAAAAATAATAAAATACCAATACATAAATAAAAATATTAAAAGATATTGTGCTAAGCATAACTTTACTCAAGCACTCCTAAAAAATATGTTAAAAGCAAAAGTTCACTAGGATAGGAGTATTTTAACCTTTTTCTTTAAGAGAAGCTTCAAATATGTCAGGGAAAAAAGTTTGGAGACTAGTTACAGTAGAAGCGACAAATTGGAACTACTTTTTCTACATAGGGTCATCCATAAATTGCGTAACACAAAAGTGGGAGGGGGGATTGAGCAATGTTACACTTCGTTAACATAGGTATCATAGTTAAGTGTAATGTAACATTGATATAATTTTTTTTTAAATGTAATACTTGTTGGAATAATTCCTTTTATTCTGTCTAACACCAATCATTAAAATATTAACAAAAATTAATTATAAATATAAATAAATTAAAAAGTTACATATAAATTGTTACAATAGATGGAAATATTTTGTTATCAATGGAATATTGATTCAATTTGTTAAATTAGTATGAAAATTTAAAAATATTTACTCTAGAATCCAATGAAATTTAGCACAGTAGACTGGCCCATGTGTCATTCACAATGGCACGTGCATGGCTTATCAGAAATTTTCTCACCTACTGGCCTTCCTTCATTCAAAAGATCACAATCTTGTTAGGATCAGTCCACATAGCCAAGTAATTCTGACTCTAATTATCAAAATACTCCAAATTTGCATCACCTAATTTATGGGCAGCCCCCAAGAGAAGCTGGGGGGGGGGGGAGTAGAAGTAGATGAATTTAGAACATCAACACAACCAACAGATGTTTAAAGTGATGGTTGTAGACAAGATAAAAAAAATACATGAAATTAACTTCACATATTTAACAACATACCAGTGATATGTTAGTTACAAAAAAACTTTAAATTGATATAACTACTGAAATATCGGCTAGAAATAGGCAAAAACATTAATCACTGAATTTATCATAGTTCATATCGCAGGACATTATGATATACTCCAGTCTTTTGGCCTATGAATTTAAGTTCTCCTCACAATAACTTTTATTATTTTTTGTAATGGGCTCCATAAGAAAAAAAATTTTCCAGTAAAATAAATATGTAACATCTTTTTTAATGCTTTGAAACCAATCTATTAAAACTTGTACATGAGTGTTCATTTTTAAATGATATTTTCTATCTGCACAGCAATGATTGATGCTATTATTTGATGATTCAATCCATTTTGAGTTTATCTCCCTCATTTCCTGATTAATTTATATTACATTCTTGTAAGTCAGTTTGTGGAAAATGTGTCCTTGATTTCTCAGGGTCTAGAGCACATACAAGAAATCTAAAAGAACAAAATCTATCTAAAAAGATTATTTAGCGCAATTGAGCCACAGAGAATCTAGTATTTTACTTCTATGCATATTTTCTATGTCTATGTGATTCTTTTTATAAGTAGAATAAATTTTCAATGTAATCTACGTACGCCATTTAATATTTCACATCAAATAAGCCAAAAAAAGTTATAATGTGTAGAAATAGTAGTAGCAATTTTATATCTGAAACTTTATTCTTGATTCGGCAAGTCAAATGAAGTACACGAAGATATTGCAAACTATCATTAGCCTCATTTGCAGACCTCTGATGTGCTAAAAAGGATGGCAAAATTGTAATAATAATATAGTATGAATCTTAAGAAAGTATATTATGAAATAAAAAGATGAAAATTTACTTTTGTGAAAGAAAACTCAAATAAACAGAAAAAACAATAAAATAGTACCGTCTTATAAAATAAAACTTGACCATGGTACATATAATTTGAAAATATATTTACGTTGTTTAAACAATTCAGAAGGATAAAACAGAATTTCAGAAAAACCAATAATCCATAAGTATTTCAGATCTAAGAAATCACACAAAAATCCATTGGTAAATCATAAATTGAACAATAATACACTTTACACATTTTTGGTTGATTTTTTACCTGATGCACTAATGATTTTTGTTTTTTATGTAATTCTGTTTTATCTTTCTGCATTTTGAAAATATTCCTGAGTACAGATGTATTGCACACACCACGAGCCCCTGGCCACAAGTTCACTAATTGTTAACCCAAAAGAGATAACCTTTGTCTATGCAGATTTCGCAATGTACATTGTCTACACATTGTTTATAAGTGAACATAGACAATGGAACGTAGATATGCATACACTCACATCACTGATTTACCAACAAATATTATGATAACAATGTACTTTCCTTCTTTTCTTTTCTCAGAATATAAAATAACTACCTCTTTATCTAAGTGCAAACCATGACTAACATATGCCAATTATATATTCCTGCTTCAATGTATAACGCATTATACAAAATGTCTGCGTTTACCAATCAAGCAAACTTGAGTATTGAAATTAATCCTACTCAAGTATTAGCCCAAAAAGTTAAGTCAGCATTAAAAAACTTCTTTAAATTTCATTCCTCTAAGAGCTCAAAGTAGAAAAAAACTCAAACAAATTAAAAACTGATACTTCCTTAAAAGTCCAAAAATGAACATTTCATTTAATAAAAACAGAATTTAGCATTCTCTACAATCTAAAGGATTTAATGTATCAAACACGTTTGACTTTTTACACCACATTCAATTTAAACATAGCTCAAGAAAACGTGTGCAATTGTACTTCTCTCCCCGTTAGTCATATACAGTTATTACTGTTCACTGACAAAATAAATAAATAAAAGAAAATAAAAGCTTCAATGTTTTAAATTCGTAATTATATTAAATAAGATGCTTGTATTACCAAATGCAGTTACACGGCAGAAATACAAGGAATTAAAACTAGAAACCTTCATTCTTACAAAATATAAAGAATATTAAAATTAATAAAGCTTAGTAAAATTACAAGTACATCTTCTGACAAGCATCATTTGCAAGTAATCATTTGTAAAGTTCATGCAGAACCTTTCTTTCAGGTTAGCTACTGTAAGAAAACTGTACTTCAATGAAGTCTAACTCCTCCCCTAAAAAGGAATGATCACTTTCAACTGCCTTTCAACAACAAACATCAAGTTGGTCTGATTTCTGAGTAATATGTTGCAAACCCATCACATCATATCTGTTTTCATTGCAATATTGAAGCAAAGCATAAAAAAAATGTATGAGTAACTTATCCCTTTGTTCTTTCACAGATGTAGGCAACGTGTGTTGTGACAAACAGTGAATTTGTATTTTAAAGGAGCTTTTGAAAGTTCTCTGTTATATTTTTCATTTTGAAATTGTTTCTGAATTCTTTGACAATTTGGCTGGGCAATTTTGTGATGACAGATGTTCATTGGTAAAACCTCTAGTCTTTTTTACTACTTTGTCCAAATTTCTGATATCTACAATGACCAAGTTATTATGTGTATTCTTTAGTTTGGTTTCTAGTCTCTTTCAAAATACTTTTCAATTTTTTCATTTCTTTTTGTACTTGTCATCTACACTATTTCACCAATGATGTCTCAATAATTAAACTTTATAACTGCCAGTTTAGTTTCTGTTTTCCAAGTCACTTGCTCATTCCATTATTATCAATTTCTATCAAAATTGTTTGAATCATCTCTTTTTAATAGAAAACACTTCTGTTCTGAATACCGTGTTTAAATTTTACAACTCCTATTTACATATATTGCATAAACATAACAAGTGAACAGAAAAAGTCAGCTGGTCAGTTGAGAACATGATTGTTTAACAAAGAACGGGAAAGAAGAGAGCTCAGCTGCAGACAATAGTGAAAAGGAAGTCACAACAGTTAGCCCACATCCTGAGGCATTTACATTTGTAAAATATATTGATGGAAAATAAATGATAAAGAAGGAAAAACGAAGAAGAAGGTTTAGTACTTGAAGGATAGATGTTATCATCAGGTTGAAGAGAGAAGCAAGATTGAGAAAAATGGAAATATGAATACAACTCACACCTGTCCCAGGGCAGTTTCAATCACGAAGAACAAGAATGAAAAGTTACATTCTAATTTAATAATTCCAAATAGTATTTATTTATATATTAATTATCTGTTAAGCATAAACCAAGTCTTTGACTTAGATTTATGACTTCTGTATCTCTGTCTTTTCCCACGTTTTCTGCATTTTACTTATGTTTATTGTACAATATTCATCATCAAATTGCAGGCACATCATAAAATGCATTTGTTCCAGACTAGCTAAAACATCTTTCCATCTTTTGTGGTCCTTCTTTCATGCTTCAGTTCCTCCTTTTCCATCAATTTCTCACAGTAGTAAACTGATCTTAACTAACACTTTTGTTACAGAAAGTAGAATTGATATCTCTATTAGGAACAGACATACTCCTCCCTTTCTATAAATGCTTGCTGAATATTCATTTCTAATTTAATCAAATAAAACTGTGTAGAGTCTAAAAATTGAGATGTTTTTTCTTTTTAATTTGAGTTCCCTTTCAACATATTCCTCATCAATTAAATTTAATACATGATTTAATTAGATTTTAATGATAATGTAATAATATACATAAGGTACAGATTGTCATTCAATTCGTTATGGGATATAACAATGATGTAAGGTCCAATAAGTTTATATTGACAATCACCTTGTAAGTATATTAGTTACAAAACATTACATAACGTTTCGGAGATAGATTATCTCTATCTTCAGATGCTACAATCAAAACACATTTTACAATTAAAACGTTATACGTTGTACTGTTACAACTATTATCTAAAGCATATACATACATAATAGATTATAGTAGTTAACCTTCACAGTCTCGGTTAGATGCAATGCCCATTATTGTAGTATAGAATGATAGTAGTAGTTACACTAAAGTTAACATCAACTCCACTTGGAATATGTGGTGGTCTACATTGTCTACAAAAAATAAAATATAATAAAATTCATTACTCTTTGAATTGCAAATACGAAAGTATTCTCAAACACACGTATTGTTCTCTTGCACTCGCATTCATAAAATTTTATTCTATTTTAATCTTTTTTTCAATAATTATAGGAAGAAATGTTTACAGTGTCATATAATAAGGTGTAATTTTGATAAAATAAGTATAAAACGCATGTAACTCTCATTAATTAAATTTTAATATTATGAAGTTGTAATTTTAAATTAAATATGACTACTTTTATATGACAGTGTACTATAATGCAAATTGATTTTAATAATTTTGCAATTCTAAGAGTAATGAATTTTATTGTATTTTATTATTTGTAGACAATATAAACCATCACATATTCCAAGTGGAGTAGATGTTAACTTTAGTGGTTTCTACTATTATCATTCTATACTACAATAATGGACATTGCATCCAATCAAGACTGTGAAGGTTAACTATTATAATATATTACGTATGTATGTGCTTTAGATAATAATTGTAACAGTTTAACATATAATGTTTTAATTGTAAAATGTGTTTTGATTGCAGCATCTGAAGATAGAGATAATCTACCTCCGAAACATTATGTAATGTTTTGTAACTAATATACTTACAAGGTGATTGTCAATAAAAACTTATTGGACTTTATATCATTGTTATATCCCATAATAATGCAATAACCTGGATTTCCTCTTCAGATTTACTTGACCGTTTCTATATATTAAATATAGCATAATTTCAAGATATCTATAGCTAATTTTTGTATCAGAAACTAAAAACAAAATTGGTTGAATATTCTTGTTCATTTTGTGCATTTTTTAAAAGTTTCATGAACATTTCTTCAATTCCATAAGTTTCCTTATCTTTACATAACAATAAACAATTCACATCTGTGTCAACAGAATATTATTCTACAGCTGTGCAATCGTCAACTGCAATTAGCGAAAACAAAAGTTAGACGTCAGAGCACAATACTGTTGGTGAACATGCAAATTTTTCATTCTTATTTATTTGAATTAAATATCTCGTGAAGATTCCCACCTTTTTTGAAATTTGAATTGTAATACTAAGTCTAGATGTAACATGAGATATCTCAAGAGAAATGTTCAAAAATTTCTAATTCTATAATATCAAACAAAAAACCTATAGAAATTTTTAATTTTGACAATGTATTTGATTTATCTATTACATAAAGGGTAAATTGTTTACAATCACATGTGACCCCAAAAAAATAAGCACTACTGAACTTAGGCAATCAAATATCAAAAATAATGAAGTTGCAATTCAAAATGACACCCCAAACGGTGCTTTAAAAATGACAAAAGGCTTAGGAGTATGCCTGAGGTCTAATTACGCTATTATTAGAACCAAAATTTGAAACATGTGAATAGAGAGCAGAGAACTGTTAGTGTCTACATGATGTTCTGAGTCATTTAGGAGAATTATAATATGTAATGGAAGAATTAATTAATGAAGAATATTATTACAAATGATACTGAAACAAATACTGAAAATTAATATTACCTCAGGTGAGTGTTTGTTTATTTTAGAAGTGTGAAATGTTTTTATTTGAGAATGATATCCTTTGCCTGATTTTTCACAAATAAAATATTCATACGTTGGAAATTGTGCTTATTTGCAACTGGGTATGAATTAATTAAGTGTAAAAAAGATTGCAATTAATGGAAAAGAGTTACAATTAAGAACATGTAAATATGTATAAGTATGGTTGTTTATTTTACATTCAATGGTCTACAGTGAACTCTTCATATCTGTGTCACATTTTCTTCACGTATATATATTTCTAATAAAGTATTTGTGAGTCCAACATGCAGAAGTCAAACATTATAAATGATTTACATTTGTCAAACTAGGATCCACTGTAAGAAATCATCTAAAAGATAATTTAAAGTGTTTAAGTTTCATTTACTTTAGTTTTGTAAATTATTTTAATTAGAAAGTGAGTGTAGTAGACCAATTAGGAGTGGAACAAAACAAGGCAGGAGAAGATTCTAATACACAAGTGTGATAATAAGTGATTCTAATACACAAGAGGAATTTCTAATACACAAGTGTGATAAATGAATAACCAGGCACTGCAGGGCACTTCAGTTTGATATTAAGAGATTTAACTATCTTAAAGCATCTTTTTGCAAATCCCTTGCAACTCAATGTAGGCCAGCTATATAATATATGATTAAGATTAATAAATGACAGAGCAATGTCGGGTTTCTTAAGCTAGTAACTAAAAATGAAAGGAGGCCTAATACACTGATGTTCTTGTATGTGAAACCATTATATTTTTATCTTCCCTTTTCCTCTTGAAATGCACATTATTCTGATTTGTGCACGATTTTGTTTGTTGTAGAAATTCGTTTGCTACATAATTATCTACAAACTTCTATTTTCCCCCTTAAATCTGTTTGATACAAAACTGGGGTGTAATTCCATATCCAGCAGAAGCACCCTTTACCGGAGAACTGTGTCAGTAGTTTCTTATAAATTGTAAAAATCAGACATCTATCCCTAGCATAGTACTACACAGAGGGAGGACATTTATTTTATTTTCTGAGTTTGAAGCTTATAATTCTCCTTCATGATTTTTTTCTGCTTTAAACATGAGTGTACCATTCTGATCTCAATGTGGGTCTATATTGATTTAGATTACTAGATGTTCAACAAGAAGATCAAAAGGGACAAAATGTATACGGCGTTAATGAAGGGCAATGAAACAAACCAAATAAATAATGAGTATAAATACAAGTTGTTATAAAAATCTTGCAACAATGAGGTTTTGTTACGTTGACTTGCCACATTCAAACAAAATATGTAAATCAATTGAGAGTGTCTTGTTATCAAATAGCACAAAAGTAAAGAAAATGGCTTTCAAATTCATGGCTTAAATCAGTTCATTCAAACAATGGTTATGTCATCACTCAAAAACTTTGATAGTTCAATATCTAAAAATAACTCTTGATCATTTGATCTTCACCCTCATCTCACTTGACTACACTCAATGCCTGATTTTGACTTATGTGCGCCCTAGGCTGTCAAATGTTTTAGCGCCCTTTTAATTTGCTTTTTTTAAAACATTGAAGCTATTTTTATTTTCAATAGAAAATCATTGTACGATATTTGAAACCGACGCAAATACTGTGTAGGTATGAATAATTATACTTTATACTCATATGTATAAATAATTCTTACCATGATATGGATTATTTATATTTATATATTATATATTTATTTATATATATATATATATATATATATATATATATATATATATATATATATATATATATATATATATATATATATGATAGATAGATAGAGATATATTTGATTAATTAACACTTTATATATATATATATATATGATAGATAGATAGAGATATATTTGATTAACACTTTTGTTACAAATATAGAAAGAAATATTTCTATAAAAAACATTAAAAAGTTTGCCTTACAAAATTTTGCATTTGCTGAAATTTGTTCGCATGAAAATTGTGCGCCCCAGGCTAGGGCCTAATCAGCCTGTTTGGGAATCTGACACTGACTACACTTGGTATATCTTGAAAAGCACTATAACTGCCACTGTTACTCTTGAATACATTGAAATTTGGGGATTTATTTTCTTTCACACAATGATAATAAATTAATCAAGTATAATAAATTATTAAATATCTCTAAAGAACATCCACAAAAACCTATTCACTTCAAAACTTAAATTGTAGAATAGGTCTATTCATGCATTGTCTCGCAAAATCAAAACACAAGTCAACAACTCACATTCCAAAAAACCTTAAGCACTTAAGTAGCCCTTAAAACTTATATAACATTCTTAAAAGGATACATTGTTTATTGGCGTTGTCAACGTGAAGCATATTCTTAACATCGCCACTACGATGTACTTTCATCCTATACAAAAATGACAATATTTAATCATACAATAAAAAATGTTAAAGTTAGATAACAATAAAACACACATAACCATACAAGATAATTAAAACGACGTGCACAATATATATATCTCAACTTACTTTTAGTACTTAATACAATAACATTTCTACACTCAAGGATAGTTTATGTGCACATTTATTGCCTGCCTGCACAGCACCAATAAACACCTTACAAATTCACATTGTTCTAGCATTTGGTTCAAGTCAGATGTCTCATCTGATGTCTCTCTAAAACTCTGAGAATGGTTCTAAGGGAGGAAAGAAGAACACACAGCTGAGTTCCTGCAAAATTTCTATCACAAGCTTGATATCCTATCTTGTCACTTCTTCTGTCAATATTATATATGGATCAATCAATGTCCAGACTTGTCAATATGATAAACACAAAACTCACCTGAAAACGTCTCTTCTTCGCTTGTTAGGAGGATCTCGTTCACAGAAACTGGGGCTGTATCGAGAGTCCAGTCCTCCACCACTAGTATGCATCACACCTATAGCATCAAATACATTATGAAGAAATTTCTCTTTCATATATATATTTTTTTTTTTACAATTAAATGTCCTCCACCAGCTAGTTGTTCTTATGCTTTAAATTCCTTTTCTTCATATTCTACTTACACATTATGTAAAATATTTCAACACAAAACAGACAACACATCATGCATAATTAAATCTGAATGCTCTCTGAAAAGTTCATTTCAAATGCATATTCAATGCTTTATCTTATCTTTATTTGCAATTTACAATTTCTCACTAATCACTGATAAATGTGTCATTTTTGTGAAACTTATGACATCAACAACACAGAACATATGTTCCAAATGTACATTGTTCATGAATACCATGTGATAGAAGTTATATTACTTAAAAATAAATTTTCTGTAACTAAATACAAAACAAGGAAACATTTTCATTAATGACAATTACAAGAACACATTCAAAGCTTATAATGCACAGAAGGAACATTCACTACAGCACTAATTACAAAAGTGAATTCAAATATCGACATTCTACAGTACAGAGTAATGAGTACTGAGAACTGTTTTCAATTATTGCTATTTCTACAGTAAACAATACATGCTAATGTACTGACTATGTCAAAATGGCTACATCACTTCTCATAAGATCAATGAAGTTCCAGAATTTGAGTCCATGGCTATAACTGAAGGGCAACTTGAAAATAAATGTCACCTCGTAAATAAGATTTCATAATTTAAAAAATAATTTACAGCATGTTGTTTAATAGTTCAAAAATATTTTTGCTTAAATTCATTATAAACTTTCAAATCTATAAAGACCATTTTGTAGTAATCATGAAATTAGAAAAATGACAATTTTTGAAATGATGTAAATAACTTACCAATTGTTGCAGAACTTACAATAGTTAACAATATTTTATATTTTACTTAACTATTCATCCCATCAAATCTCTCTGTAGTTTTCAAGAAATTTGCCATTGCTTGAATAAAAAGTTGTTCAGGTTAAAAAAACTGAATCCAATTTGAAAATAGCTTTATTACATACAAATATGGTTCAGACATACAAGAATGGAAAACTCGCTAAGAAGTAAAGTCCCATTTTTCAAATAATACAGGATGGGCTCCTCCTCGAAGCCTGTCCCCTACGAGCACTGAAAACATCCAGGGGATTAAGATGAGGAAGGCACGAAGCTGACCCTGCCTTCTCCCTCCACTGATTTAGGCCTGAAGAAACTATGAAGTAATGAGCAGCAACATTACACAATGGGAAACTTCTGTACGGCTCAGTCTTGTCACAGTCTTTATCAAGGGAAGATATATAATAAATGCTTTTTCAAAATTATTATAATAGAGATGGATAATTTTCATTCATGAGTTAAGTTTATAAATTTAATTTCTAATATTGTTTACTACAGTATATTAAATTACAGTATATTCAAGTTGAATATAAAAACAATTCACATTATTCTACAGTTAACCTATTTTTCATCACAAATTTAATGTTTCTCCTCCTTCATACCCATTTTCTGTCATTGACACAAAGGAAGCAAAAGTATTTTTAACTTAAAATGTCTTCCAGACAAAAATAAATTCTTAGAAAATACCTACTTTTCATAATTAAAATAACATCAAATATTGTTTTAATGAGCATCTTTTACTTTGTCTTAAAAATCAATTTTGGTTGAGAATGATAAATTAATTATATTGTGTTAATTATATTGGGCTTTTATATTGTGTATTCAAACTTAACAAAGGAAAATGTTTCTAAATACCGAATTAAATGTTAGCTTTTAAAGGTTCAGTGATACAGTAGAAGTGTTTTGCCACAAGTTGTTGTGAAATTTACCAGACACATCACTTATCTTAGTGGACCATAAACACTGTGTTTCAAATCTAATTAAAATACCTTGTAAAAGAGAAGACAATATTTTGATTTTGGTTACTATACAATTCATGAATATAACAATAATTCATGAATGATGATTTTCCTTTCTTACCTCCACAGAATTCAATATTCTGGAGTGCCATTTCAATACAACTTCAATGTAAATCTCTCAAGAATGAAATTATACAGAATCTGAACTTGGAATATCCTTCTGAATTCCAAGTTTGTGAATTCTAAGATATTACTGAATCCTGAGGAAATTTGCATATATTGTATTCCTTTCATTAAGTCAAACTGCTTTTTGAAGATATTAAAAAAAATATCCTTCTTCTCTCTACAATGTCAGAAAACAAAAAAGGACATAATTTAACTGCACAAAGTATTGATTGTGACCCATTGTGGTGTCAGAAAAGAAAGCGGCAAATAAATGTTATGAAACAATGGAAGGATTTGAATATTTTTTTTAAAATATGCACACATGAAAAATATCTAAAGTTTGTTAAGAAATATTTACTGAAGTTAAGATAGAAGAGACATGCAAAACTACACTCAAAATTTAAAAGTATACGTGACATAACTTCGAAGTTTAAAAAAATTTTAATTGAAAAAAGGAGGCAGGTAAAGAAAGGCTCTTATCAATAAAAGTGGAAGAAAATTGAGGGAGATAGAAAACCACAGAAAATTGTGAATAATGCAACAAACTCAGAATTGCAAGTAATGTACAATTTTCCATTTGCATTGGAATTTTCTTTTTGAAAACACGAAGGAAAAAAACGAAACAAGACCCCATTCAACTTTATAGTAAAAACTCAACCTCGTTACAACAGTATGGCACATGATCAGTATTGGACATATCGTATTACAAGGCACATCTACTCGAACAATCGTGCGTGACGTAACTAAGGGCGTAACAGGTGATAAGTTGTTAGTTTGTTTTGTTGTTTCTTTTCCCTCCATAAATATACGTTGATCTTTCTAAATCATTTTAACATATATAACACGAATGGTCAATTGTGTTATACCTATGTATGTCGCAGTCTTCCCGAACGAGAATGCTGCATGCATCCAAATAACCTACACATGCTGAACGTCAAAGCTTTGCCTGCGCTGACCTTTAACATCTTTACTGCTCAATGAGCACAGGGAACACCGAGAAAATGTCAGACGGTACCGAACGCACAAAAAATCAGGTCTCGTTCGCCGAGAGTGGCATTTAACAGTTCCGCGAAATTGCTGCAGCCAACCCACTTTCCAATGACGTCGTCATGACGCTTCCAAGTACACCAATGAAGACGAAGTATAAACCTCGTGCATTTTGCGTGCTTCTACAAGTCAGGCGAAGACCACATGGCTGGAGTCTCGCCAGGGTCCATAAGAACCTATCTTCTCGGAATTATCACACAATCCTCCAAGAGAAAATAATTATGATAAATGTCGACATTGGCTCCAATCTGATCATGCTTTTATCACATGATAGCGTTGCTACCTGCTTGTTCGTCCACGTTGTTTGTGCAATTCTAATCCTTGCTTATTCACATTTCAGGAATTTAAATAACTGTCTGAAACGTTTATCTTATTAGGAGCAACTGTATTGGTAAAGGAAGATTGACTCAGATAAAGGAATGCGCGCTAAGTGTTGGTGAAAATGAAATTTAAGCATTCGATAAAAGCATACCTGCCACTTCATTTCGCATCTGTGATTGTAGCCTAGATAAAAGGACGTGGTCGTTGTTTAAGAGGATACGACTAACAGAATTTTTATAGTACTGGAAATACAATTCTTGTTTTCTAATGAATTTATTTCTTTAGTTTACTCTTATAGTGGCACCCAAACACCACACTATGATTGAATTGGTTGGTGTGATTTAATCTGACGAGTTAACATGTATGTCAGCATCCACGGAAAAGGAGCGCCGAGCGCTCAGAGATATTTAATGAGCTTCCAGGAAAAATGAATAATCCCAACCTCCATTATGTAACGTGGCTGTCGTGACCTTGAATTACTAAGAACGACTCAATGATACCTAATGGAGCTCGCTGAAAGCACAGGACGTATAAAACACTTTTTTTTTGGGGGGGGGAGATAAACTGAAATTTAAAAGCATATAATATTACCACGCTTAGGCCTAATTGAATCCTTTTCTCTCATTGTTTCTGACAGCAGAAGATAAGTTTCCTGCACAATAATTGCTCTCATTTCTCAGATAGGATTGAAAATTTCAATGACACTGAGTCTTTAACAAAGCAAGAAAATACACAGAAAAGGAATAGTACCAGTAGATACAGAAGTTTTATTTTTAAATGGCTTAGCCTATATATTTTTATACCTTTATATATGGCTATATCGTTGTAAATTTATATTCGGGGGAGAGGGGTGCAACGAGGCAAAAAAAACTCATTATAGGCCTAAATCAATGCAATTACAATGAAATAATGACACTATATGTCACCATGAACAATGCTCAGTGAATCATGTGCACTTAAACACGTCCCCCAAATAAGAAGAGAGGGTATTACATGGTAAAAAATGCAGGTAGACTTTCAAAGAAAATAATGGAATGAGTGACAACAGGTGCAAGAAAGAGAGGAAGACCAAGATCTTGGTGGATGGATGACGTGTGCCAAGATTTAAGGGTGTTGGGCGAAAAAGAGTGGAGACTTGGGAGAAAGAGTGGAGTGACTGTAGAGGATAGGAAAAGATGGAATGACTTAATAGGGAAACCCAAGACCCACAAAGGGTTGTAGAGCTAATGGAAGAAGAAAAGACATGGTATGTGTTATGAAGATGGTAATACTTAATTCACTGAAAGATGACTACTGGACTTCTCATGAAGTCTAATTCACTGAAACTTTTTCCTAAAAACATCGTTTAAACCTGGTCTCAGAAGTAATTACAGATATTTTGTAATTTGCTATCTACAACACATTATTTCTATTCTCTCATTATAGTGCAGATAAATGTACCATAGTTTAAGGTGTTATCAATATGTATTTGCAGCACACCATAGGGACCATTATTTCCCACGTGTGTTGCGAAGTTTTCGGGGATGCATTTGAGACCGTTCAGGGACGGTCTCTACCATTACCTTTATACTTACCTCCCAATATTAAAAAAGAACGATTTATTTTGTGACGGCAATCGCCAAAGGATTTGGAATGTCCTCAATAAGTGTTACAATGTGTAGTTTCACCAACCATTTGCTGGTCGCAAATTTTCACAAGAAATGAGTTAATTTACAAAAAGCCACATTCTGATCCCAATTGTAGCAATTTTACCGGTGCTACGTTGCAGTAATAATCGTCGCACTCGCATCACCCCCTTCAGAATGCACTGGGACGAATTTAGTGGGTTCAGAACATATTACATGTTGGGGCTATGCGGTAATTTGGTAAAATATTATGCATCACTATAAAACGTAGATATATTAATAATATTGTTGGATCTGTGGGTAAAACTTATCCACGCATGCTACTTTTGTAGTCGACAACCTTGCTGTTGTCTAAAACATAGAATGACTCTCGTAAACTTTCATCTTACTTCCACGAAGTTGATTTTCATCCCTCAATCAAATATCCATCCCGAAATCTATTTGTTTTAGAACATCACTGTTCAGCAGATATTTAGTTTAATTATAGCATCTATTATATGTTAACAAACTCCACTGACACAAGTGGCTGGATAGAGTAGGTCACGTCCATTGAAAGATGGAGTTACTAAAAAAAATATTTTCTATAGCATGTTTACACGACTTTTCAGATGAAAAGGTGATTTTGCGTGTTGGATCATTTGAGAATTTTAATTTTGAAACTTCTCTACTTCGAATTGGATATTTAAGCACATTTTCTTTTGGCACTGTGTTATTGGTACTGTGGTACACTGCATGTTCTCGGTAATAAGGCGACCAACTCTACTCTAGAATATTCTGAAAATACATTCACGTGGGTATACAAACACACATAACATAGAGAAAAAATTAGCGGTGTTGCAAGAACTCAAACTGAACAATGAGAGCATAAATTCAGCACGCACTTGAAAACGATGATTCTATAAATCTACTCCATATGAGCAAATCATTGTCATAATTCATCCTTTACATAGTTGTTAATAATTTCAGCCATAAAGAATGAACATCATAGATATCCAAAATGTTCCAAACGTCTCCCACGTATTGTATAATATACTTACATTTACAAAAATATTTTTGTGCAAACCCTGGGAGGTGTTTTAATCGTAATCAATTATCGGTTCGGTATCGGTTTTATCAATCAATTTTCGGGTACCGACATAAAGGACCGAATATGGTATTAATGTATTCAGCAATAATTTTTTCTAGTAGCAACTGCCTTCACACAACATTAAGACCCAAAGAGTATTGTTTAATGTTTTTATGTTTTTTCTAAGAGATAAGGATATTTTATACAGCTTTAGACATTAATCAATTAAAGTCTTTTTTGTCCGCAAGCTGTCTTTGCGGGGCTCTTTCAATAGGGCCATCTGTTTAATTTTGATTGTGCATTTTCGTGTTTTTTAAGGAAATTATGTATACAATCTCTAAATAAATTAAAGTAAAACTTGAATCCCTTACAATTCCATCCACAACCAAACAAATATTGAATTGTTATCCCTGAACCTACTCTATCTACCAAGTCTCTTGCCCAAGGAATGGATTTCATGGGACTATCGCTCAGAACAGTGTAGAGGGTTAAGGGGGCTCCACACATTGGGTATTCAGCGAGTGGCGTGGGTGGAGGAATGCTTCCTAATTGCCGTGCGCCAAACACTCGGTGCTCGTCTTGCTTGTAGCGTGTTTTTTTGGGCACATCAAAGAAAGCGAACATTTGCCGAGCACTTCGCTACACATGATTAGGAGAGTTCCTCCCCGAATCCCGAATGTGTGGAGCTGCCTTCAGGCGAGATAAATTCTTTTTTTTCTCATCTAGATTTTCATTTACATACATTGAACTCTATAGTTCCAGCTGCTTTGTTAGCATTCATTTATGAAATTAAGTTATAAATACTAATTAAAATTTCGCATGGTATAATGAGAGAGACTTCAAAGACCGACTTATTTTCGTTAGACGCTCATTTCATCCTTACACGAGTCAGTTGTAGGGCAGAGGAGTGCAATATTTGATTATCGCCATTAAATATGCTTAAAATAAAGATGTACGAGTGGCATGGAGAGTTGAGACCACCGTATTAACAATAAATCGTAACAAACATCATTTAAATAACTTAAAATCAGGATTACAAGTGCATGATATCTCAAAATGTTAAATTTTCAATACCTAGAAAAATTGCAAGCAACGTTTGGGGAGTATCTGTCGGTAATGACATCTTCTGCAAGTTTAAAACTTCGAGTAAAGAGAGATGCAATCATTAGTGTGATTTGAGGCATTCCCTAAGAAGAACAGATTACCTCAGAGGTTCTCAAACTGTGGGACGCGATTCACAGGTGGGGCGCAATGGCTGGACAAGGGGGATGCCAGAAACTTTGAAAAATCAATATCGTATTTATTGGTAAAGCAGCAAGAAAACTTTAAAATTAAGATATTTTATTTTTAAACTTACTGACTTAAAGCCACAAATATAATAGTGTCACAATTGACCAAAAATTTAAAAATAAAAATAAAAAAATTGTAAAACCTAGCATTGTCATTTCCAATTTCAATAAGTATTTCCATTAATTTCGAGGGGTGCGGTTTTATGGTACACCAAGGCGGGGTGTGTATGTGAAAAGTTTAAGAAACTCTGGATCATCCATTTCAAATACCTATGGATCGTTTTCCAGCGTAATATTGAACAATATTTGTATTTTGATGAATCCCTGATGGGTTGTCATTGGCTTCCATGCCTCATGTAGGGTTAAATCACAAATAAAGTTGTGATCGTTATGACTGCCAGTGTCCCTACTGCATCATCTCTGTAGCGTAAACACGGTCGCTGAAATGACATTACGACACACGACAACATGCGGCTCACAAATTACAAATGTCTATTAGTAGAATTGCCAAGACTTATTACTATGACCGTGACTCATTCTAAGTTTATTTGCGCCTCAGTGAAATCGTTAGGTAGGAATAAGGTCTCAATAGAATAGTACAGTGCATACTAAAATGAACTCAATATCCCTATTAACATAGGAGATAAATGACATACTATGGATAGAAACGTCGGAGGGTTAGAACGAGAAATAAGCATGACTGCTTCTTAACTCAAAATAGACAGGTCTCCTGCCAGAGAAGAACTTGTGAAGTTGGAAGACGTTACCTCAGTTCAAAACTGAAGCATAGCTCAATAAGAGGAAGCTATTCCTTCCACCTTCATACAATTTTCCACTGGCAGAATCCCTCAAAAGAATATTACAAATGACAGAATTCTTTATTTACTACCAGAAGTACACAGTTCACATGCATACTCATTAAATGTAGTACATGAACATAATACCCTTTCAGTATAAAACAAGTACAGAACAATATAACTGATACTCACCAATTACTTCCCTTAAAACCGACATAACAAAACAAATGTTACTTTAAAGACGATAAACACAACACAAAAAGTCTTTCTTGCTCAAAACATTCATTAAAATGGTTTGCGGTAAAGGGCCTTGAAGTTTGAATCTCTGAGGCATCCCAATGTATGTAACTAATGCTCAGATGCGGACAGCAAAAGTAGCGACGGCGAACGGGCAGGCTGCCAGTCTGCAGAGATGCACGTTTGAACTAATATCAAAGTCACATATCAAAGTCATATTCTATTTGCTCGAACCATTTGTTTACAGCCGACCTTAGGGAAAATAAACTATAAGGTAACTGTTTGCAGACACGCTTTGCTTAGTAGCAGTTGAATGAAATATGCTTTGGGGTCAGACTATAACGAATCATTGGCAGCTCTAATTTTTACTGTAAATATTGATATTTACTCGCGTCCGCGAAGAAAGGGACCCAGCACGAGCGTGGATCACCTCCAGATGTTTAATGAGTTATCAAATCCTCGTATGATACGTTTTCTTATGTTGAAAAACTTCACTCAAGTTGTCAAAGTTTGCAGACTAAATACACATTTATTAACAAATATATAAGAAGATTATGAATTTGGTAAGTAAAATAAATAATGGCATGTTTCTGGTTCACTTTCTTAGGTTACATTTTTCCGTCTCAACTGCGCAAAATTTAAGTGAATCTTGCAAATATTTCTTTTTTTTTAACTTTCCTTCAACAATTTTATTTTTCAGTAAATCGTTAGAAACATTTATCGGTCAACCTTGCAGCTACAGAGATTTCAAGACGTGTTTGCCCCTCCCTCTTTCGCGATGTGAAAGCTAACCATCAAATCGTAATCTCCAATAAAAGAGCAAAGAAAGTAGAGGGTTTTGAAATCTGAGAAAACATTGATAAAGTGGCAACTGGCAGAACCAACTACCAGAGACGCGTTGCCTCACCACCCCGCGCGGGCGCGCCGTCCTCGCCCCCACTCACCTTTGTACTGCGGCACGAATGTGTGCATGTCGGACGGGAGGTTCTGATAGAAGTGCAGCTCGCGGCTGTTGAGCGGCTTGCAGATGGTGGCGGCGTCCAGCAGCAGCAGACGCGTGTGCCCGCCCACCTGGCTGCTGAGCGGCTCCAGCGCCACCTCGTCCGACGCGGCCGTCGTCACGTCCTCGTAGGAAGAAGGGCCGGGCACACGGCGCCGCGCGGCCTCGCCCATGCCCCACGCCGCCGTCGGCAGCAGAACCATCGCTCAGCGCACAGCGGCACCTCGTACCTGCAGCACACACCGCACGCACCCGTTAGCCACACACATACACACACACGCGCGCGTCGTCCCTCCGAGCCACTCCACATGCACGCTTACCCACGAAACGCACCAGCTACTGCGCACTCTCCGCACACAAACAACCAACACACGCCTCTCGGCAACCTACCCTTGCGAGAACAATCACCAGACTCCGCGTCGCGTCGCAGTGCGACGTAAGAACCACAAGCCTCGGGCGACGGAGTCAAAACAAACACGCGCGTCAACGTATAGCGCGAG
Organism: Teleogryllus occipitalis; assembly: GCA_011170035.1. NCBI lineage: Eukaryota > Metazoa > Arthropoda > Insecta > Orthoptera > Gryllidae > Teleogryllus > Teleogryllus occipitalis. The sequence goes on from BLKR01000040.1 coordinate 543,951, forward strand.
TCGCGAGGGCACACGTGTTGCAGCGCCGAACACACACGTCGATCTGCGTCGCGTGCACTACCAGCGAGACAAGGAGTTCCTTTCTTATAATTATATCTCTCCCCTCTCCAATGCCCCCTTCCACGTGATATGCGTCACCCACGGCGAGTCGGCGCTGCTCCTGGAAGGAGGCAGGAAACACCTCGAGAATGACGACCTAAAAAGAAACTACTCGGACACGTTCAGAAGAGCTGTTCTCGCAGTCGAGACGCGGCGCGGCGCGGCGCGGCGCGCGTAGCGGGAAAGGGCAAGCGAAAGTGGCCAGGGTATTCCCACTCGAAACAAGGATAACAAATCGATGTCGTTCCTTTCAACTGCGTTCAAAATCTCATGTTTCAAGTCCTGCCTCGATTTTCCGCTGCAGATGACTAAAAGGAGGATCATGTTTCATTTTTTTATGGAAGGAAGAGGAGTTCCGACACGTGCGTCTATCGCCAGTTCAAGAAATCAAATGTAAACACAAAACAAAAAAAAGTCGATACAGTTTTTTGAACAAAATAGTGAGAGTACAATAGCTACAATTACGCTCCTCAGAATGTATACTTGATGATAAGTATCGAAGAATTCAGGAATTTTTATTTCAGTCCGTATGTCACATTTTAGACAATTCCACTGACTGCTGTTTTATAGTTCGATTCGGTTCAGAGCGATTCAATGCGTTTCGGATCGGTTCGATGCGGTTCCGCTCTGTTGTTATGACAGCCGCGCAGGCGCTGGCGGCCTCCAACGCGCACGTCGCGCAGTCTGCACGGCCCCGACGCGGCGCGTGCGAGCGATGGCGGCGGGGGAGGGGCGGGGGTATTCCCCGTCGCAACTGGATCCCTGAAGGTCCACAGCGCAGCGCAAGGTGCAGCGCGTGGCGGTGCGCCTGCCGAGCGCGGTATCGTGTTCCCCAGACGCCAAGCCCTTGCGAACCGGTTTTCGAGAAGCAGCTAGAGACGCGAGATCGTCTTGAGTTTCAATGAGCTTCCCCCGTGACAAAATGCATTTGAAAAACATTAATGCATTAAAAGAATATGTATTAAAAATAATTTTAAAAAGGCATTAGGAATGTCTCAGGTCTTACTGTTCTTTTGTCTGGCAATTTAATTTCAGTTCCCAGAAAGATGTGTCATCCAAAAAAGCTATATTTTCCAGTTAACATGTTTTACTAGATTTACTCAGCATAGCGCCAGGTGCAATCATTAGCAATGTGATTATGCACAATCAATAACCAAGTTAACTGAAATGTATTCTCAATTCTGAAGGTAGCGAGTGCTTTTTACCACAAAACGATGGTGAATAAATACATTTTCATACTTCAGTCAGTAGCCTACACTGGAAGGCAGAAAAAAAAATATATAAAAAAACAATCTGAGGGAGTTCTAGAAATACCCAGTTTATGAGCTGACCCTGACTTCCACGCCCAAACTGGTTCTAGGTCGCGTTCGTGAGAATCCTGAATCGATCTCAGCTGCTCTGAGTGGGCGGTTCTCTGTCAACCACGCCCAGCGCATTTGCTACGGGCTGCAGCGCTGCGACGCGGCGCGCGCACGCTGCCAGCACAAAACAGAGAAGGAATCGTTCCTCTTCGCACACTACGAAAAACAAAATCCCCCCCCGTAAATTTCACGTACCGCAATAGCTCTTAAAAGACTCGACAATTACATTAACGTTTCTATTTAAATACCTAATAATAATCCAGGAAGTCAGCCGAAATTTAATCTGACGAACGAATACTCACTATCCTTTACAAGAACGGAAGTATGGAAGAAGCTAAATTATTTGTCTTTTTCATACGGTGACGAGTATGCACAAATAATGAAAACTTAACAATATTCTTCGGAAAGAGAGTCGGCTGTTTTCCCGGAGATTAATCAGACCCCTATTCTCAGGTTGGTGAAACATTTCCTGGATAGTTTTAATACTTCTATCGTTTTACTGGAAGATGCGTATTCTAGCCCTTTCTTAAGATTCCCCCCCCCCCCGAAACAAACTTAATAAAAAGAAACTATCTCTGGAATCATTTTGAAGTATAGCGAACTTAGTAAGCGAAACTAGTAATAAGCAGAAATAGTTTTATAACTAAAACTAGTTTATTTAATTGATTTCATCATTAATTTGGCATTTCTTAAATACATGAAGGATCTGAAATTTTATGAACATAATTCGTTACTGTAAATAAGTATGTGTACTGTAAATAAGTTCGTTACTGTAAATAAGTTGTGTTGACTGCGTGGATATCACTTGTAAATACGGTCGTGTCTCAAATTATTCCGTCACCCACGCACTAGTTTCATCATTCTTCATTCGACATACAGAATGCCACAAGTCTCCTCTCTTCTCCTTGCATTCGGCTCAGGCGAAGATGAACACATTATTTAAGCGGAATGCACACTTTCGTAAATGTGGCATCGTATCGCATACTATACCAAAAACTTTTTGCAAAATATGCCCGGCACGCGAACATTCATCAGGCATATGGGCAGTTCTACTTTAAATCGTGGCAGAGATACCACAAGGAAGGCGATGTCCAAAACAAACGAATAAAAACGACCAGATTCTTTATTTAAACGGGACTTAATTTGATAAAATAAATGGTTTCTCTGCTAACTACTTTACTGGTCTTTATTTTGTCTATTATACAGGTCACGAAAACATTTTTGTTCAAACGGCAAAATATAGAATTGGCTTCTTAAACCACACGTTAACGTCGTTCCCAAAATGTGAACATCCTAGCTTAAACTTGGGCATGAACTACAAATACCAATTCGCTCACTAAGTACCCAGGGACATGCTGTAAATTAACTTTAAGGAGGCAAAGGTCCAACATTGGAGTACCATGCCAAAGGAAAAAAATAACTTCACGCCATCCTAATTTTCCGTAAATCTCAGTAAGAATATTATGTTGTATGCTATATTCACGCATTCATTTGTCACTGAGTAATAGAAAAGAGCAAGGACACGGCCGCGAAGATTCGGGGAGGAGTAAACCATGAACTTTGGATATACGAATACAAGTTAGACTTGTTAGAGGCTCGATGTAGACCTAAATGGTACGTATTTTCTCAATGTCACACACATGTTTTTTTAATGTTGTCTGACGATAAATAAATTAAATTGCACTTCCCACATGACAAACTTAAATATATCCTCACGATGTATAATCCTAAATTAAAAGATTTTAATATTGTTTGAATAAATTATTAATATTTTTAAATCTTTTAAATTCACACTATAAATAATTACAAAGACTTGAGAAAACTCAACATAAATAACTGAAGCTGGGAAGTTCATACTATTGAATGTTTTTTTTGTTAATTGCCAACAGTCAGAAACTTAAAAATCTTAATGTTACACGGCAATATATTGAATCTAAAGAGAAAACTTTTTACAATGCATATTTTAGCCATTTTGACATAAAATGAATTTGTTTGCATATTTTTAAATTTTCGCCTAATCGAATACATTTATTTTTAAATACAAAATATTTATTAATGCAAAGAATAAACTTTTTTGATCCAGCAGGTATACACAGAAACCATTCTATGACTGACTGCCAGGAACAGCAAGGTAAAATTTGGTGGGGTATCAAGTAAATACAGAATGGGTAAATGATAAAATGGAAAGACGATTCCCAAATGAAAAAAGTCATTCCCTGCGAATCTGCTTTTCAAAGAATGCCTTTACTCCAAACATGTGAAAATATAAATACGTGTCCATTACATCAGGTGATATTTCGAGATCTTTTTCGAAATACAAGAGGATATTGTCTATGAGAAGGGGCTTCATAGGAATAGAAATTCTTAACAAAATCTACTAAATTATATAGAGTTCTTAATGGAAAATAAAATGTGAAGAAGTAGATAATCTAATTCAATTTTCTTATATCCTCTTTCACTGGATGGCAAAAAGATGTGAATGGCTTTGCAAAATATACGTTTTTGTAGCCAATGCTGCCTTTTCTACACATTTGTGAACATATTCCAACATTTTGGTGGCTTATCTACATACACATTTTAGGGTTAAAAGCTTGGACAAACTCCTTACTCCGAGTCATAAGCCATCATATATATCAAAGCAAACTAAATGTGCGTATGTACGCTGATAAAAAAATAATTTTCTGGGACTGTAGTTCTTTACATAACACTAGGTTTTAGATCTCCAGTTCAAAGTTTTAAAACAATATTCTGCTCCACATGCGATTTTTTTACGCAAGATCCTTGCGGTACATACGAGTGTAAGTAAAAAATTATGCGTTGGATGCCCGAGGAACAACAGGTTTCAATTTCTTTCAAAACTGAATTCCAAAGCACATCTGTGCTTTTCAATTAAGTTGTTCGTATTCAAATCTTCCCGTGAACGTCGATAATGTACCTCCTACAAGCCTTCCATGTACCTTCGTAGGTACTCATTTGATCTCGCGTCTACACTTTCGATGAACGAATAGCAATTTTAACACCGGTGAAAACTTTATAACATCATAAAGAAAATAATATTCCGTATCTCCGAGCTGAAGAAAACAGAACTCCTCTTTTCAGGTTGTGATATTTATTTAAAGGCACTCATCAACTGAATGGATGTGTTTGAATTTGGCAAGCATATTTCAGCTTTATATGGATGTTGCAATGGGTACTAAACGTGAACAATAGAAACTGATGAACAAAGGAAAAAAATGTCATATGTAGATGGATGATTACACGAGTCGATAAGATAGCGAACAAGGTTCTAGAAGATTTAGTGAAAAAAACAAGTGTGTGCAATCCATTATAAAGGACGTGTCTAATGTGGACATATACTAATGAGATAGAAGGTCGGCAGATAATAACGAATTGATGTGCTATGTTCAAAAGATTATTACAAATATGGAGTACGAGCGCTACAAAGAGAAAGAGAAGGGAAGAGGTGTGAAAATTGAAGAGCTGCTGAGAAGCGTTGGATTAAGAAGCCGCAGATTAAGAACTCCCTCTAAAGAAACGTGTTGTGCATCTTTTGTATAATCGCATTTGTTAAAAGCATTCACTGTGACTAGACAGTTTGCGAATATTGCACAATGGAACAAAATTGAACTTAGGGGGGCTGATTCCTCCATTCATGAAATATCGATCCAGCTTACGAATTCCCAGCGCTAAATTTAACTTATCCTTGTAGAATTTTGGTTACGTGAATATCAATTTCGTTATCCCCTTGCACAAACGAATTTTCAAATGAACCGCATTGTAGATATAATCACTTCGCACCGATTAAACCCAATTTTCATCCAAATTCGACAAATGCATCGTAAACAATATGTTCTTTGGAGGTAAATAAGTTTCATTTAATAGCCATAAATATTTAAAAAACACATAATCTGCCCAAAAGTTGAAAGTAATCACGTAATCAATCACCCAACACAAGAATTTACTTCTTTCGCGTAAATTTTATGAACTTTGAGATAATCACGGAATAACTCTTCCTTTCGATCCTTTCTTTATAAAAAGGAATATTTTTCATTATTCCCCCATGCTTTATACTGATTTGTGCGAATCCAGTAAATACACGTACATTCCTGAAGGATTTTTCATCTTCTCATGAAGTCTAATTCTGGCCAACTAGCGCATTAGTCTGAATGTTTGCATTACCCAAAGACGGAATTGCTTTGATGCATACTCCGGATTTCTGCTGGATGGATTGATTGATTGATTAGCGATTCCGGGCGCGTCAACTGCTGCGGTAAATAGTCCCGTAAGTGTATTGCACTTTTTATCGCGGGAGATGACGGTGATCCTCCCCTGCTGACTGGCGAGATTCAGCGCCGACCTATATCGGCTTGCGGGGATTTTCCCAACCCAGATACCTCCCACCAGCGTGGCACCGCCGCAGCCGGTACAAGCTCTAAGCTCCCGACCAGTCTCCCGACATGTGTGGTAGTGAAATGGATATGTGTGTAAGGGGAAGAGAAAGGACAAGGAAGAAGAAGAAGGAAAGATCGCACGCGGCCCGTGACCCCTTCGTTATGGTACCACTCCGGCATTCTCCTGGTATTGACAGGACTTCGGAAAACTACCAATCAGAACAGCCACTTGTAGAATTCTCCTCCAGATAACAGCTGAACTCGACCTAGCTGACAAGTCAGTGCCGAAAATCCTACTAACGACGGGACTCCAACCTTGGGACCTCTCGACTAGAGGCACAACAATGACATCAGTTCATGCCCTGAGCCACCTTTGTCGGTTTTTGCTGGATGAAGTGCAGTCAACACGAGGTGTGTAGGGAAGGTGAAGTACGTTACGGAATAGCAAATACTCGTAATATGAGATGAGCTGGAATCAGGCTGCCGGTAGGAAGTTTCTAAGGCTAATGAGAGCAAGATGTATAATGTCGACTTCCTCTGTGGCAGTCGTGTATAACACATTCACGACAGATCCTCGATTCACGATACTTCCGTCCACGCTTCGTTATGCATTTCCAAGTTGGGGGTACGAAGACCCAGCCTTTGCGATTTACATAAACAATCGTGAGTTTGTGTTATGCATAATTTCCAAAGCATTATTTCAAAATACTCCTTGTAGACGTACAGGTCGACTCACACTACGACGATTCCATTCTTTACCCTGCGCCCTGTGATTAATACCAACATCACCGGATGTTGCCCGAAATGTTCATCGCCACTCATACAGCTTTATCCACATCGTTGCTAATGTGCGAATAAACCGATTACCACTAATATCAGCCATATTTCGGACTTTAGTAACAGGTGTAGGAACTATAAACGCTATGGCCCGAGATCGACAGTACATTCAATGAAATCTACTACGACTTATTAATTAAATTTATTGTTCTTGGTTTCGGCGCACTTGAATTTGCAGTAACTACCAAAGAAGTATAAAAACAAGCAGCTGCATAGCTCTCACTGAACTTCTGCTCTGTAGAAGGGGGAGGGGACTTCCACTCCAGTGAGCCCGCCTACTGCGACTAATGTTGACTCATAACCACCGATTATGAGCTGCTCCAGTTTTCTACATCATATTTCTGATAATCATAGGCTTGGGTGCATTGGCCCAAATGAACAATTCAATAGGGGCGCCAGCGCTTTATGTGAGGAATTTTTATTTCGAATGTTCAAACCTTGATTTCCCCCTTTTGTTCAAACTACATTTGAGGAAGAGGCTCTTCAAGCCCTCTGGTAACTAAATGGTTCAACGTAAAATCATATGTATGTTTAACATCGGCGTTTGTACCATGGAAGCAAGGGAAGCATTGTTTCCCCTATCATTTCCAAGGATATATTACATTTGAATACTACTTGACAAGTAATTTAGAATAATTTATTTGTAATCCAAGTCAAAACAGTTTAAACTGGGCACGTCCAATGTTATTTTAAAAAAATGAGCACGTAGGTATTATTGTCAGGTTAGGGTTTGCCTGTAAAGCTCTTTGGAAGCACTGGGCTAACTGATAGGAAATGCATATGTATATGCTGGCGCGTGTGGTGAGCGCGCGCGGGCACATTCAGTCGAGCTTGCCTTAGGAAGCAATCGCCCAGTTGCATTCAGCGTGACTCACTGCGCGCGTGTGGTGGGCTCCATGTGTGCTTATTGGTTCAGTGTTTAAATTATCCATTTGTCGTCTTATCCATATAAAAAATTAAAAATCTTCCATATAAAATGTAATTGCTTCCATAGAAAAAATTTCATCACACACCACTGATGTTTAATTGTTTAATATTCAAGTTATAATTTCATTCTCCTTGTAGTATGTTTTATACATTTCTAGTAAAATATGAAACTATATAAATAATAATAAAGTTTAATGGAAAGGGGGACCCAGAAGTGAACTTCGGCCCCTTTTGTTTGAGGCTGCACATGTCTTTGCTGAAAAATGATAATATTAAGAAAAGTGTCTCAATGATCCATATTACTCAGGAAATCATTTTAAAACGGTATTTCCAAAATAATTTGAAAACACTCAAAAGGGGCACAAAATGTTCAGAAAACTATTTCTGATTGTAATCCTTTAAAAACAGCAAACTAGTTACAGAGTGTCCAGTTAAACGTTAAATTTACAATAAAGCTTATGTCAATAAACGAATATCAAACTTTTATTTGTACATTTGTATATTTACCCTCAAATACGCTATTAACTGCTGCTTTAATGGTATTAATACTTTTAGAAAGAATCCAGTAAAGAATCCTGGTGACTAAGAAAGGTCCACACCTTTCCAATAGTTTTATAATAAGATCATTGATGAAATTGCATTGCTCTTGGGGAAAAAAAAGGATTCCCCCTTGTAACGAATCAAAACAAAAATTCCACTTTAATAATGATGAATTTACGACACACTATATTTTTTCAGGTTACACCTAAACACGAAATGTCAACATAAACCCTACTTTGAAACGTGATAACAGAGTCGAACATGTTATAAGGTAAAGGTCAACACTTGATACGCATCAGCCAGCCTTGAACGACGGAAATCAACAAGAATACACATACGTTATCTTTAGGAGTATGCATCACCTGTTCCCAAAGTAGCTCTTGTACTCTGGTTGTTTTTTTCTTATCGAATGAAGTACAGTTTTTCTACTAAACTCGTCGGAAGTAACAAGCATCAGAGATTATTTCCTAACTGGTACGTGCACGGAGATAATGACAGATCTTGAAATTTTCAAATAACTTCATCCAGTGAGCTTCGAGAAATCGGGAATGCTTCTCATCAAATACGCACAAATCACATTATTTAGCTGTCAATGAATGCAAATAATTACCCATTATCTTCTGGCAATGATGTAAGAATATATCAACTGAATCTCTGATAGTTCCCGTGATTTCTTAGTGCACTTGATCACAATGCAGATGCTGAAAAAACATGTCCTAAAGAAGTACCAAATTCTCGAGTTTAAATATGTGCGAGATCTGCCGATCTCGACATGAACGTAAGTTATTATAGATACAAAATAGTCTGCACAAAAAGATGGTGGAATATTTTCTCCCGCTCCTCCCTCTGTATCCTTTTTTAAGAATGGCATATTTATAATTCCATATCAAGGGCTTAGAAACAAATGCGCATGCGCTTAGATATAATGTAATAATAATAATAATAATAATAATAATAATAATAATAATAATAATAACTGACAATGATGTAATTTTAGTTCGAGAAGACAATTTTCACCAAACCCTGACATTCTGTAATAATGTGAAAAATGTCAAGCCTTTGAGTTTGCCCTTAAACTTGTTCCGCTATCCACTGTCAATCTTGGTGAGACTGCAATTCAATGACACACTGCTAAATCACGTTCAGGTTGACTTTAATACATATCACAATTGAGTGCTTACTGTAAAACGAAAGTAAGAAAGAAATCTCCGTTGCGACGTCCACAATGAAACAGGAGTTACAAGTTGAGGTACATATGGTCGAACAGGTGTTTCATGAACAATGGTGGATTTGTCGTTATTGGTATAGGGGCCATACGGAGTAATGAAATCGGGAGGAATAGTGAAATTGTTACATTTATATTTCTATAAATAGTTGCCAAATATACGGACACTAAAACCCGTATATTGTAAATAAATCGTACAACTGTTAATAGCCCGTCTCCTCGACCATTGAACAGCCCATTAATAGCACTTTTTCTTAATTTACCCCTTTTAAGAGACCACTTTCAGGAAAATTATAATATAGTACACTGAAATTTCAGTAGTTAAAATGAAAATTGGCCATGCTGTAAATAATACTCCCACAACATGGGTATGCTTCAATCCTCGAGGAAATTGTGAGGCTGGGAGGGAGTATTCGGGGAATCAGGTAATAATAATAAATCGTTGGTATCACGCTGGTACCACGGCAGCTTCTTTCTTTTTGAGTTTCATTTCTTCTAATGTCACGACGGATATAAAAGTGATCTAACCATAGAGCAAGGACGATACATCATTTCTCCATGATCTAACTAAAGTTTAATTCTGTCAATTAACTGAGCCCTCATTACCTTACTTTCCTGGAGGAATATCTAGTATGGTAGAATATCACTGTCGGAAGTGAAGGTCATCGCCTTGGCCCCTAGCATGCGATTGTTCGGATTGTGTCCGGAATCTGAGCCCAATGCTCTCCCACGACCCACAGTGCTGACGTTTTTATAATTAACAATATTGTGTGAAGTGCGAGTAAAGGAGTTTTTGTGGCTCCTAAGATACAGAATGTATCATGCATACGCAAATGACATAGCTAGTCTTCACAAGAATCGTTAGTCTGCAACCAAGAATACGAAAACCGGAAAAAGGTTTAAACATTTATTTTTAGTCAAGAAAAGAAGACATATTTCGTAAATATTTTAAATGGAATAGAAAGTTGGTAAACATGTCTAAAACGGCATTTACGGCAAAATATGCAAAAAGGCAAAATAAAAAAAATGTCAAACTGTTTAACTTTTCACTTAACTTATTTTAGGACCCATTAAAAAAATAAGAACAAAAAGTGTATTTACCTCTAATTTAATTTAACCGCTATAATTATTTCTATCACGGAGAAATGAATTATGTTTATGACTTGCGGGGGGGGGGCTTTTGTTGGAAATAAGGGGCCCCCGTGGATATGTAGTCCCAGGCCTCTTCTTTTCGCTGGGTGCCCCTGACCTTACTTTGGTATTGTTGCGCAGAGGGGGAAAAGCCTTTACTTGATCACACATGTGCCGCTTGCTCAGGTGATGCCGTTGTCACGCCAAGCATGACAAGCCTGTGGTAAATTCAGTGTCGCAAACAGCATTCACAGAAGCGACGCTCAGCAGCGTCGATTCTGGTGGGAGTCACGATAGTGAGAGCTCATTCTTCCAGTGTCGATATAATCCGTCGCACTGACGCTGGCGCTCATCAGGAATTATATTTACAAGTGTGTAATTTGTTTAGAAATAGGGTGGTTGCACGGCAATGGTGCCCTCGCGTTCGAAACCAGAAATTACGGGAAGAAACTCAGGAGGCAAATTGAGAGAGACGCCAAACCTCGTCCACCCCTTGTATCACGGTAGAACATTTTAGTCTAACCTCCATTGGAAGCACAAACGCTGAAGATTGAAGGAAGTGCTGGTGCAACTTCTTGTGACATGGATTTCGTGTGATGGTGTTTGTACTAATTATATTGTCATGTATCTTAGTAAGCTTAGTTGATCTTGAATGTCGAATAAACCAAACACGTATTGAAGGACTCGCGTCTTTTTATGTAGAGTTAAGATCCACGCTAAAGTAAGCTCAACAAATTGGCAGCGGAGCGTGGTTTGGCTACATCGTACGTGATTAGGCTACATCGTACGTGGTTAAGCTGTTTGGATGTGAATGAGAAGTACGGCACGTAGTTTGATTACACAAAGCCGAGTTTGAGCATCATTGGAGTGTGTTAAGAAATGTTTCTTGATTGAAGAAAGGATGCTTGAAAAACAATGGCCGAAGTTATCAATCGATAGAATAGAATTGTTAACAAACACAAATTATAATTAATGGAGTTTACAAATGACAACACTGATTAAGTCCAAACATCTGCTTGGTATTATTTTTAAAGATGAGCCTAAATTCATATAGGGAGATGAAACTAGTGTAAAAACTTGGGAAGAATGGAATTACAAAAATGACTAAGTGTTGGGATTAATAATTTTCTTTGTCAAAAGAATAAGTGCTAGCTAGCAGAGGGATTACTAAGTCAAAGGCTTTGAGGGAGACACTAGAAAAACGGCATGAAAATACCGAAAACAGATTATCTGTGTTAAAGAGGAAACTTTATGACTTAGTGTAGGGAATTTTGAAAATGTGCACACAATTCACTTTTCCCCATAGCACGTCATACGCAGTTTTAACTGTTTTTTGACGTAAAAAAAATAAATAAACTTGCAAAAATCGAACAATTTGAAAATAAATACGGGATTTTTTTTATACGAGCTAAGAGTTAAGCTTGTGAAATTTGAAAGTTGGGTTGTAAACTAGACAATGAAGAGCTAATACATTATATAATTGACGAATTACCACGATGCAAGAAAGCCTAATAAGAAACGAAAGAAAATATTTACAATATAATGACAAGAGAAACGTAGTCGCTGTCAAAAATTGAGAGGTAAAGAGGTTTAATTGTTATCTGTGGTAAAATGGGCCATTTTGCGAAAAAGTGCTGGCACAATCAAGAAAGACGACGAAATAATTATAAGCACTTTAATAACAGAAAATAAAAATAACAAAAATGATAAAAATAAAAAAAACTAGAAGTGCTACGGAATGGCACAGAATCTCATAGTAAAGTTTTCTAATTTCCTTGGTGTGGTTTGGCTTTAAGGTCTTGCTCTCTTCTCAGGCCAGCTGCCTTCTATCGTCGCCCAAAGTACATTTTTTTTACATTTTCTCAACTTTCTGCTTTCCTAGTAGTACAACCGCTAAAGAAACTATATACAAACATACAGACGTGATATTTTTAGAGAAAGAATCGGGTAGTGAGACCTTGATAAATGAAGAATCTAATGATTTTATTTACCGAAATGGATGGGTAAAAGACGTTGAAGATAAGGAGAGCGAAGAAACCGATAAAGACTTTATGCCTGTTAATGTTCGGGATATGGATTTAACATGTGGAAATAGAACAGAAATAGAACCAGTAATTACAGAAGAATGTGAAAGAAAACGTCTGAAGATGGAAAGAAAATCGAAGAAGTTGCAAATAACGAAAAAATGAGTCAAAATTTCGTTCGAAGATCAACATGAAACAGAACTCCTACAAAAACATATCAAGCGACCACTGCTTGAGAAGTGATTGCCTGTGACGAAAAATTGCCTCGAAACTATAGAGAAGCTATTACTTTTGACGAAGGCGAGAAATAGAAAAGTGCCATTTCACATGAATTACATTGTTTCAAAAGATATAATACTTTGTAAATAGTGGATGCTTCGTGTTAGGTGATCACAAACTCCTAAATAACAAATGGGTATTCAAGAAAAAACTCACGAAAGGTAAAGTTAAATATAAAGCGCAACTAGTGGTAGATGGCTCCTGACACACTTGCGGCTTGGACTACGATTCAGCATATGGTCCTGTTATGCGGATGGATACGTTTAGAACGTTAAGTATTACTGCAATGAAGAAATACGTCATAAGTTACTTTAATGAGGAGATTGACTATTTGAACGGAAGTTGAAGTTGAACGGAACGTATTCATGAAGATACCGGATGGCGTAGATCTTCCCGAAGATAAGATTCTGAAACTGGGCAAAAGTCTGTATGATCTACCAGAGGTCGGCAGGTGTTGGTTCAAGAAGTTATGTGACATTTTAAGAGAATGCGGACTTAAACCATGTGAGAGTGATCCGTGTCTCTTTACGAACCAAAATCCTCAGAAATTTGTTGCAATTAGTTTTTATGTGGACGATTGTTTAATTGGTCAAAATCATCACTTGATTGACGATTTGGTTTGCAAGCTTAGAAGAAAACTTACAATCAAAGAAATGAATGGGATTAATGCCGAGAACTTTCTTGGAATTAGAATTAGGAAATGATCGGATGGATATACATTGGACCAAACGGCGTACATAAATGAAATTCTGAACAAATCTACATGAAATCGTGTCATCCTGTACGTAGTCCAGGTGTAGTCGGACAAAACGGTGATGATTGTGATGACTCCGAGGACATTAATCAAACCATGTACCAAGAATTGTTAGGTTGTTTAAACACTCTAGTGACTGCTACACGTCCGGACCTAGCATTCTTACAGCAGCCTGTCACAGTATTCACAAAATCCGAAAAATCTTCATTGGCAACCATTGAAGAGGATACAAAGATACCTAAAGGGTAAAATGGATTTAAAATTGAAAATAGATGGTACGTCAGGAACGTTGCGCATGAGCTCCTATGTAAGTTTGAATACAACAAAAGATAGTAAGACATTCACTGGCTACGTGGTCAAATTTTTAATGCTCTGAAATTCCAGGGCCGAATTTTAACACCAGTTGGACCCTCTTCTCTATTCCTTACGATGGTGAGCGCCGTCGACGTCAATATTTCGCCAGAATACGTCGCTGCCTATCATGAAGTCACAGTCAGAGGCCACCTTCGACGAGTGCTAGAATTCTGAATGTACTTAACACCTCTGATCTGAAGCACTGGAAATGCTACACGCACAGGCTTGCGCGGCGTATAAATTTCGATGTTGACCTGCTCACATTTTTACCTATCACTAAAAATTGCACACTATTTTGTGAATATTTATGTCAGTACTTCTGCGTTGAATTACACGTGCGCATGTAAGACTATTATGTTTCAACTTTGGGGACAGTCGGTAAATTCAATAGGTAAGCCAAACTCTTAAAGGCCATTTTGTTGAAGAGGAGAGAGTTAGAGAGAGAAAGAAAGAGAGAGAGAGAGAGAGAGAGAGAGAGAGAGAGAGGGAGGGACTATTTTGTAAAGGTGTGCGTATGTGTATGTGGAGGGGGGTCCATATACTGACCACCAAACGTAACTGTCCGACACCCGCGCGAGCCCTTCTTATGGAACCTCCAGCCAGAAGGCGAGTCTGTTCCAGGGGGCTGCCCGAAGGGGAAGGGAGGGAGGCTCTTCACAAGGATGGTTCCGCGCCATGTCGCCGCCTCGTCGGGCGCTGCTAAGTTACGCCCCTAGCGCAACGAGGGCCCCGGCAAGCACCGCCCTTGCTTACGTTGTCACCACCCCGCTGCTCCGACGTACAAGGACATGCACAATGATATTCACCACGAATAAGAATTATCAGGTAGGAAAACTTTGTCACCGTCCTTCCAACTTCAAAAATGGAAGCATTCCATGCGCAATCGAACACTTTTTAGCAAAATTTTAGCTCACAATTTTTCATATTCTTGGTATTTGTCCTCCAGATAAAACAATGAGACCCGTGCTTTTTAATCGCCTATTATCCCCGAAATTATGATTTTTTTTTTAATTTGGCGGAAAACACGTTATTTGCCGTGCATAGTGCCAGCTTGCTCGAAATAAAGTGCCATTAACTTGATCTTAAAACTGTATTTCACTGGAAAGGAAGTACAAATCTGACTTGTTAAAAACATAGATCAAAGATTTTTAGACACAGCATAGGCGAAATAAAATTATATACATGAAAAACATTATACTTTCATTTTCATGTTGTATAGTCACAAGTTTGTTTTGTTTTATTTTTGAAATTCTTTTAGCTACAATCTATTTTAAATCCTCTACAAAGACGAAAAATAATTCATAAATAAAAAAGCATTGGTCGCGATGGAAACATTTTCTGTGTTCTAGAACACAACTACTGAGGAAGGAGATAATTTCTGGTCGGCGTCCATCTCCAGGGACAAACTCCCTCGATTTTGATCCATCCTCCAGGGACTGAGCGTATGTGAAGCAGGGTCAACAGCTGACAGTTTTACAGCATTGTATTCTTTGATGCTTCGCACAAGACTCAGTCGTTCGTCGTTGCGTGTTACCTGAAGAAAGTTGTGTATTCCAATTTCGATAATGGTTTCGGTGTGTTGACTTGGGATAGAAAACGTCTGGAGTGTAAACGTGGGTACGTGGCAGTATTTTGTAAATGTCAAATTGACGCTGTGTCGCGCTCCAATGCTAGTTTCAATCCTTTTAATTTAGAAGAACAACACATACTCGCCAGAGTGCACGCCTTTTACCGCTGGTTCCCGGATTTGATCCCAAGTGGTTCCAAGTGGAATTTGTGGTGGACAAAACGGGCCCGCGGCAGGTTTTCTGGGGTACTCCTGTTTTCCCTGCCAATATGCATTCCACAGATATCCATCAAATTTTACCTACCCTACCATTTCCTATCATTAACCAACATTTCTCTAAGGATCCAAAGAGTGTAGGCAATAACCGAGGAACTAGCTTAAAAGGATAGTGGCTACGTTAGAGAGTTATCTATGGTTAGGGTACCAGCCTGGCGAACTAAAGAGAGGGGGGGAAATGGTGAGGGAGTGGGGACCAAGATTATGACCTAGTTACTTATAATAAGGAGTGGATGGAATGCCAGGCGGAGTGAAGAGTACTGATTCATTGAAGCTGACTCCTGAGGGGAAATATAGTTTAAGAGTTGAATCCAAGAGGAAACCGAGACAAGTTATTCCAGCGACGTTAGCAAAGATAAATAGAACTGATATTAAGGTAACGTTTACAAGTATGTGTTTCTTGTCGGCTAAGAACTTCCAAAATTTCGCTTACAAGAAATGTACCCACTAATCAATATGAAGAAACCTCATAACTATCAAGAAGTTACTCAGTTTGTTACAAGATTACTTAGTTCAAATTATCTGCGAAATGTTTTCAACTGTAGTATAGCGAGTTCCTTGGATCATCGAGAGCTTATACAATAAATGTAGAAGCAGCACGAAGACAAGCTTGAAAATATAACATACATAATGGGCGTGGACAGGACAATAGACAAATATAGCATACAAGCAATGGACAGATTGACCTTAGAAACGCACTCTTCAACAGAGCATTAAGGTGTAGCAACGCTGCCTCTGTCGAGACCCAATTGTCAAAACACAAAGAACTTCGGTATTACATATAGTACATGTCTACCTCAAGGAAATATTATTAATAAACGACAGTTCACTCAACGTTACAAATCCTCTTAGGCTTCTCCCTTTCCCCACTATAACATATTTTACACGATATAAGTTATCAGAAAATTAATTAATAAAAAATATTATCATGCAACAGCAATGTAAGATTATTATCGTTCATACGTGTATGTTCTTTAATTTTAATTTCCTTTCTTTTATCTATATAGACCATCACACATTTAGCGTCTCCAAATGTTTTGTGTGTTTTTTTTTTCGAAATATTGTAGCTACCTTAGTTTGTTAATGCTGAAAATGTCTCTTCCATTCTTTGCATTTCATTTTAAACCACAGAAATAAGATCTGCCATGATTACACAATAACATAGGTGATCATCGTACTAGTCGTGGGTGATTTACGCTCATTTGATTTCATTAATCGAAATGTTTTGACTTTTCTTGCCTCAAAGCCGAACATTAAATGCACGTCTCAAAGTGAATATTAAAACTTATCGCACTCGATCAACAGCCAGCTCATTTACGACGTGCACGTGGAAACTCTTCATGCTGAACTTTGATACGCGAAAGGAGACACTTAAGATCAATATTCGATTCTTGATTTAATATGACAATTATTCGTTTTCCCAGTTTCACGTACAATGTATCATGGACAGAAAACCATACTTAATGTATGAAGTGAAAAACTCACGAAAGAAATTAAGTTACATTTAATTTATGTAAAATTTTGTTTATAAATTTTTTTTTACGAAACGATTTGTCTACGAAATGAAGTTTGGTAAAACGTTTTAAAAATGAATGCATTCGAGAAATCAGAACCGCTAAATCAGTATCACTAATTTCCAAAGCGCGCAGTAATTGAAAGAAAACTGTTCAGCCTCCGGCCATGTGAGAGGATTCTATTTGGTTTCGCTAGAAACCCAGTACCTCGAGAGAGAAAAAAGAAAAAAACATGCGTTTCGATTTTGACTTCACAATGCAGATATTTCAAGTGTCATTTCTTCTATCTCATACGCCGCGTACCGCCTGAATTGACATACTCAGTGCGTCAGTGACGACACAGCTGATGTCGTGCGACAGCATGGTTTTTGCTAAAATATTTAATATATTGCAGAGGTATACGAGGGTATTTTTTTTCTTATTCTTCAGTTGTGTGTATGCTACTTTTTGGAAAACGATTTTATGTGGTTTTGTTCAGCAGCATTTTTGATGTACACAAGATTTTCTCCAATATGCATACACAATGATCGACCTGGCTACATTCGAGGCCCTGCGAATCACTATGTATAATATTAGGGTGTGCATTACACAAAGCCTCTGAGTCCACTAGTTCCACATTTTCTCAAAAATTTGAGTTTTTGTTTATTGTTGTTTTTTGCTCGAAAACAAAATGACATTGATTTTCTCGTATTAAGAAGTCCCCTTTTTTGACTTGGAACTATTGTATCCGTTTTGCCCCATCCCCTTCCTGCCTTCCACCTATCTGGGGCGTAAACGACCTGCCAAGGCATCTCGCGGTAACTACTGCTCATCTCGGTACAATTCACAGTGAAGAGCACCCACGTGCTCCACGAACATCTCTCAGAGGTAGCCCTTGAACCCAATACGGTCCTGTGCTATCACATGCATGCCAGTTGTGGCCCCTAAGCCCGCCTCACACTGTTGAGGATGTAGGGAGCCAGTTCCGCAAACTTCCGCAGAACTCACTGGTCACGGCAAGGGATTAAGGAATGATTGGAGGGGGGTAGAGGGGACAGACGAGGGACTGGGAACATCCTTTTCCGCCCGTGGCCCGTTACTGGGATATTTATTGTTTCGGAATTCGCCTGGAGTTGATCGGGAAAGCCACGGAAAACTACCGATCAAGCAGCTGGTCGTTAGAATTCTTCTCCGGAAAGCGGCAGAATTCGACCTGGCTATCACGCTAGCTAGAGATCAACTGGTGAACACCAGATGGAATTTTTTGGTAGAAATTCGATAAGATTGATGACATCTAATAGAATCTGTTGGGCAAACATTGGATGCAATATTAAATTTATACGGTTTAATATTGCTTTGGGCCGCTTCGTTTTCTTGGGAAAGGTCAAATTTCGTACATTTTCATTTCTCTAAAAATGTTTTCGTTTCCTTAAGTTCGTATTTCTTGCCTCAATTTCAATTTTTTTTTCTTTCTTTCTTTAAGAAAGTATTTTTTCGACTTTTTTTTAAGTAATTGCGGTTTCTTTTAATTCGTTTTGATCCGCATGACTTCTTTCCAGTTTCTGCATTATTAATCTCAACTCCTATGGAGTGCCTTTCAAAATTGTTTTCTACCATTTTTAAATTGAATGTTGTAAAGTGCCACATTTATTGTTTTGAAACTGATGTCTCATGATTAAATTATAGTTTGTCTTTTTTAAATGAAGGTATATGACACTTCACCTATTACAAAACCAACCAATTTCCTATGTTTCGGGTACATTATTACTCAATTTTTAAGAGGATAAAGTCAGATATTATAGAATCGATTTCACCCCTACCCCCCAGGTAATACTTCGCCTCAAACATACATTTAATAATAGATTTATTCAACTGTAAATATTTAACGACAATACGAGTGATGATTGTAATCCGTGTAAGTCATGGTTGTGTTCAGAAGCCTCCATTCACCAATCAGAAACATTTTTACTTGAATATGAAAACTGTTCGCGTAATTTTATATTATACTTTCCCGTATACTACTATCTAGTATAGAGGAAGTTTTAAAATCCTACCGAGAACGTTTGCCTTTCACGATTTGTGGGTCATTGGCACCGAAAAAAATTGTTTTCGGCAATCCGTTCGTCTGCTTACGAACACTAGCGTCTAAGCCATACAGAGGTTTTTTTCTTAGTGGTAATCTTAGTAGGGGATAAAGCAAAACTGATTGTAATAATACTCCTAAAAAGATGTACTAGCGTACCCGTGCGATAATTCTCGCATGTTAAACCCCACCCTCTTCCCTATTTTCATTTTCCATATTAAACTTGTAATATATCTTTTTTATCAAAACACTTCACTTGTTCTGTATTGTTATTCTCCTAGTAATTTCCTGTTATTATTCTCCTTGTAATTCATAACAATACAATACACCCTCGTCAACATAAATTATTTCTTATTTGACCTTGTTACTAAGCAGAGAGGCAAATCCGTCTAATTCAATTGCATAGAATATTAAATAAGTAGTTTAATTTCACATATAGTTGCAGATTCTACACGCTCTGAACAGGCTGTTTAGAATCGAGAAACGCCGAACGAAAAAAATATAATAGAATGTTCGAGAAGATTTTATCAAAATTTTAATATTTAAGGCCCTAAAACGCTTCGTTTGGGAGTTATTTAACGATATAGCTTCAAAAATCCAACCGAGTGACGCGGGTTGCATTTGGCATGAATATTTAGATGCATTTTTAAAACAAATGCTTCATATTTTTATAGTCAAAGTGCAATTCGTCACGTCTCCATGAAATTCTCTTTTCTTAAAGACCTCATTCATAAAGACTGGTTGAGTGCGAGAGCCGCAAAAGGCATGTATACCACTGAAATAATATAGGAGGCGATCAGTAAACAATCTACAAATGAAAATTCCATGCTCCAATATTCCCTCAATATCAATATTAACGGAAAAGTTTGAGTTTGATGAATGGTTTTATATTGCTGACAATAATGGTTTTTAAAAAGATGACTAAGAAATGTGAAAGATGAACAAAGAAATATGAAATAATACACACATTCTAACTTACGTAGCATCCAACTGCCACAAAAAAAAACTTTAAAATTACAATTACAACCACAAAAAAACTTTAAAACAACAATTTCAACATGACCTTCTCTGGAGATCGGTTTTTGATGAAGACATTCCATTATGAAAAAAACACTTCATTATTGTAGTTGTAGGAAGACGACGAAAAAAATTTGAATTTTTTCAGTTTTTTGAAAAATCAGATTTTTTAACCTACAGGAGACCTGCGATATTCTCTTTAACGTCCTTCAGACTTTCCAACAACAAAATTTAATCAAAATCTATGGCGCTATTTTTTTGAAAATGTGCGAGGGGCTTCATGTAAAGTACCCTCCAAAATTAAAATATTGGTTTCAAATTCAGGAGGCCGCGTCATCAGCCAGATCGATTGGGGAATATCCATTTTAGAGAAAATCGGCTGAACTGTTAGGCGCTAGCGTTGTTCACAGACGGACGGAGACAGACGTTTAGCCGTCCATCGATTTTTCGGTGTCAGGGACCCACAAAACATGGATTCGGGTTTCACCACGCGTTAGAGGATATTTTTTTCTAAATTTAGCAACTATGTATCCACTTTTTCGTTGCCAGAGCCCTGTAATAAGAGTTTATCTGCCGAAAAGTCGCCGTTTCTTCTTAGCCGCGTTCCTTCTTAAGCGCGAGAAAGTAAAATATTAAGAATATTCAAGAATAAAGGTTAATATAAATATCCAAAATTGAATATAGTACATATTTCTTTACATATGCTTTGACAATTCAAAGAATTCACTACCCCAGCCGGAACTGGGACCCGAATCTCTCGGAATTCGCTCAGTTGCTCTAACCACTTGAGTTCAAGAGGTCAGAACCACTCTGCGTTTACCGGGAGTTCTTGGAACAGTCAAAAAATCAGGGGTAATTACTTCATGCTAAGTAGCCATGGAGTCGCAACGGTCGTTGACAACTGCGAAACGGGAAACATATTCCCACGCAATTGTTAAACTTACAATTGCGACCAGGTGGTGAAAAGTTCTGTATTACTTTACATAATTATTTAGTAGTTAAAAAATTGTGATCCGACTAAATACAGACCTACAATACCATTCTTAAAATTTAAAGCGATTACTGCTTAGTAGATGATAAGATGATAAGATTGCGCAGTCACAATCAATGGCTAAAATTAAAAATATCTGGATATCCATAGCTATGAATCACAAATCTCGCACAAAGGGTAAGAAAGGCTCGCGACTGCTGAGCATAATCATGTGAGAATGCAATGATACAACGATATACCTGCTGTGGATGTGTAGGGACATTTAAACATTTGTGTTAGGCGCGCGCGCAGCAGGGTATAATACGCGCTTTCAGCACTATACCAGTTACGGTGAGCTTCGGGGCGAGTCAGAGTGTGACGACGCCCCCGACTATACAAGGGGCTGCGTGTCCCAGAGCTGGTAACGCAGTTAGTAACCGAGTGGTGAAAGCTCGAAGGGCCTACTGCCTATGTTAACAGTGCCGTGTATTGTTGAGACTATTGGGCAGTGGTGAGCTGTGCTGTGATTAGAGACGAATATAATACTGGTTACGAAATGCTATGCGCAGACTTGGTATTTTCTCCTTTCTATCTGGTGAACTGACTTGTGACATGATTTGGTAAACCCATGATAATTAAACTATCGTTATTTGTATTACATGTTTATTTCTGAACATAAAATATCTGTGTTGAAAAACGACCTTGTTAAAGAAGAAACTGAAGAATGTAACGGCGTTAGTCGGCTGAAATTTGCAACATTACAATTTTACGAGGTCGATATCAATTATATCTCAAAGTATGTGCTGTTAAAATACACCACAAGCTTATTTATTTAGTCAAAAACAGTCAAAAACTGTATGTGACGTATGGGGGAGAAAATCATCTGCGCACGCTTTCTTGAGTTTCAGAATCCCTTCCCAACAATTTAACTATTAATAGTTGAAAGATTTATTATAATAATAATAATAATAATAATAATAATAATAATAATAATAATAAATTTAAAAAAAGCGAGAGATTAACATTTCTAAAACTAGATACTTTCGTTGCCAAATTATAGAAAACTTATTTTTAACAGTAAAGAAACGAACAGACTTGATTTTTCTGTATTGTTAACAAAATAGAAACTCGCCCTAAGCTCTACTACCACTACAAGCAAAGGAAAGTTCAACAAAACGTGCGCATAGTGAAGCTACAGTTACGTCCAGAAGCAAATCAAGGGGCCATCTCAGCATTTGCTCAATGGATCAGGGAAACTGGACAAAAATCTGATCGAGATGGGGGTCATTGACCCGGAAGTACATTATTTGTTACAGGCATATTGAGTCTTTTTTTTAATTATACAATGCAAATGTAAACTAATTCATTATACTATATCTTGTTTTTGTTAAAGTAAACATTATTTTTCTTTTTGACGATCAGTATAGTCTCTAATTGTACAGAAACAGTTTTGCAGCAGAAAAGATTTTACTTTTAACTTAAATTTGTGTACCAATTTTAATTGTTTAATTTCATATGGCAATGCGTTGTAAAGTAACGTACATGTATTGTATGTGGATTTCTTGTAGTGAGCTGTTGATACACTTGATGAACATGATTTCTACGTCGAGTGTTGTAACTATAAATATCAGCATTACATGAAAATAAGTTCCCACCGTTAAGTAAGTCAGTTTTGACAAATACTACAGACTCATAAATAAATAGGCAAGGCAATGGTAAGATTCCAAGCTCAATGAAAAGAGGCTTGCACGGATCACGTGGATGTGATTTTTTCATTATTCGGATAATTTTCTTTTGCAATCTAAATGTCTGGGAACTAAAGGATGAGCTTCCCCAGAATATTATGCCATATCTCAGGCGGGAATGTACATTTGCAAAATACATGCAACGAGCTGCATGAATGCTGACAGAATTAGAAAGAATTCTGAATGCATAACATAATGAGCTTAATTTAGTATTTAATTCTGTTATATGTGCATTCCATTTGAGGTTTGATTGAATTGAGAGACCTAGAAATTTTGTTACCTTAACATCAGCTAATTGCATATTGTTCATTTTCAATGGAGCATACGATTTCCGATTTGAAACGCAAAATTGCATTGAGACAGTTTTTCCTTCGTTAACTATTAATTTGTTATTACAAAACCAATTTGAAACTTCTGAAAATGTACTATTTATTGTTTCTTTTTTGCAAAGAACATTCGTGTCATCGGCAAGAGAACTGTTCTTCCATTTTTAATAGGTAGTTTCATATGAGCTTTATGAAAAAGTTTTTCAGCCTCGGTATTCACTCCAAAGTACTAAGAGAAAAAATAGGCATCAGTCAATATATCAATCCAGATATCTTATCTGATTTATTTGTTATCTTTCAAGAGGCATGGTCGCTGTGAATTCGCTGTGTGTACGTCACATTAGTGCCATCTAGTACTTTAAGTAAAGGAGACTGCGAATTATCGATCATTCATCTTTCTACATGCGTGATATCCAGCATACACAAACGCACGCATTATTTCTCAAGTTATTGCAATTTTAGTATGGTCTCAATTATTTTTAAATTTTTTTTTCACCAGTGAGTCAATCTGACGAGAAGAGAATATGATAGAAACTTTTCAAAGAAAATCTTACCCTGGGACAATGTATTAATAATTGTAACGAGAAGACCAAAAATTGTTAAAATGTTTCCCTGAAGTTAACTACAAAACATAAAAACGTGCCACAGCGAAAATTACAAACACAAATATCTTCATTGTGTAAGATTCATTTGCAGAAGGTTCTTATTCTTTCTCGAAACTATCTATACTCCACAGACACTTAAGTTCGTGTGACAGGAAAATCCAGTATTCGTGTTATGTAGTAAATTGGAAATATATATTTTTTTACTTAGAACTAGCTTTTCAGTCAGGTACGTTTTTGTTTTTATCTAACGCCTAAAACAGTTTTAAGAAAACTACGTGACATATGCAGAAGAAGTAGAATCTCTGCAACGTTTCTTGAGCTCCAGGATGCAACCCCAATTGTTTAATACACATAGTTGAATATTATAAATAAATGTAGCAACAAGCGTAGTTGCCAATATTTTATAACAAGAAATATTCGTTCTTGAAACTATTTGCATCGGAAAACAAGTAACATTTTTTGTAGTACCCACTGCGGACAAAAATAGCACCCACATCGCCCGCATCTAACTACATAGAGTTCAAGAAAACGCCCGTTGTCGCTCTAGAGCAGGGATTCCCAACCTTTCCTTTTCATCGACACCTTTCAAGAATGGTAGGAAATGGTGCGGCGTTAACGACATTTGCATCATGTAAATGAATTTGAGGCGTTGTTTCGTCGTATGTATTTATTTTGGCATAAAGCTTTTTCGGCCGCATTGCGACCATGCGACGGCCGCATCGGCCGCATGCGGCCATTTCGGCCGCATTGCGACCTTTTTCAGCCGCATAGCACTGAAGATGGTCGCAATGCGGCCGAAAAAGCTTTATGCCAAAATAAATACATACAACGCCTCAAATTCATGTACCTTTCAAGAAAATTGTTTGCTTCGTCGACCCCCTTACATTGTCTACATAATATACAGCATCCATGGTCATGGCGCAAATAATTGCACAAAAATGCCTTAAAGATAACAATTTCGCACACCAATACTCTCGTGAATATCTAGATTTTCAATAATAGAAGATGCTTTCGGTTTTGAGTGTCTGCGTTTCTGAATTTTTAATGCAATTGTTATAAATAGTGTTTTTTTAAGAACTGGCAACAACCTTTATCCAGTGCGTATTGCGGCGAGTATTTTCTTGCGCGATAGAATATCGTTGTGGATGCATAGTTACAATTTCTGGCGTTTTTTAAACATCCTAACTTCTAAAGATGAACGACGGATAGGAAAAAAGAGGAGGGAATTTGTAAATTATGATTACAGGTTTTTTGTTTTGTATCACAAAACAATTACGTTCATTTATTTCACAATGGGCTCTTGATTATACTAATCAGGCGGTTCATACTAAGCTGTTGACCCCCAATCGACCCCTTTATCATTGTCGATCCCCAGGGGGTGCCTACCGTCCCCGTTGGAATTCCTGCTCTAGAGGTAAAGCAATCCCAGCAATTTCTCAATGACGCAAGGGAAACTGCACCAGAAATGTGATCGATAAGGGATCAATGGTCAAAAGCTGAACTATAGTGCTTGTTACTGGCAAATTTAGTGTGTTAGAATCATTATACAATGCACTATTATTATTACAATAAATATTTTCGGTTTTCAGATGATTGTATAGAAACAGTTATGAAGCAGAATAAAAGATAACCATTTAAACTTGTGAATCGATTTTAATTGTTCAATGACACCTGTCAATGTGTTGTAAATTAACGTACGTAAATTAACGTAATTCGATGTCTTGAATGACTCTTCTTGAAGAACAAATTTCCATGGGTCAACTTTGCTCAAACTATCATCGTAAAGAAAAATAATGAAAGTACAACAGCTCATACTTTCTCGTATTAGTAGTAACGGTTACGTAATATAATACAGCTACTTTTACGCTACCACCATTTTGCCCATCACATAAAAACTCAAACGATATAACTAAAACTTACGTGAAAACTACTCATATGTGATTAGAAAAAAGAGAACTATAAATAGTGATGGATAGTGTATATGAAAAGAGACACAAAGATGCAATCTGGAGGAATAAATTGTATAGAGAATATAGCATTAATAATGTAATTGTAAAGGAGGGAAAAGAAAAAGTGCGAAGCTGATTCAGAGAAAATCTAGTTTACGAAATGTTTCTTTATTGCATACTACAATAGACGAAGTAATGATACGGCAAAAAACAGCGATATTTCAACAGAAGAATTCATATTGTGGGTCCCCAATACCGAAAAAGTGAATGATTCTTGTTCCTCTAAGGTAAATTACTTCCTCTAAGACAGTGATCGCCAAACCGTCGATCGCGGTCACTAGTAGCCCGCAGGGCAATTTTTGCTACATCGCGGTCATACTCAACGTTGCTAACCTAGACGTGATGTACAGAGCACATGGGTACAGAAACGGACTCGCTAATGAACATTTCGACAACTTTCTTCGAATGGCAGTCACGACCTACTCTCCCAACAAAAAAAAAACTTGCGAATGGGAAAAAAGAGAGTTATTATTCTCATTAACAAAGCGATGAAAAATCTGTTCTTACATTTATAATTTGTTACTAATTATATTTCAATTTCTTTGTAATGTGCTATTCCAGTTCCATTTATTTTTCTTGTACACAGTTTTATAAAAATGTTTCATATTTAATAGAAATGTATCATTAAAGGCAATAAACAAATGTTAAGATCTGAAAAAACAAATTTCTGGCTTGGTTTCTTGGTAGCTCCCAGTAGGATTGAAAACTGTATGGTTGCTCTGAAGCTTCATTAGTTTGGCGACCACTGCTCTAACATGTTGTGGAGTCAGAATCCGCATGTGGCGAGTCCTTATCGATGAACATTCGCGAAATATACACAACGAGCAGTATGAAGGCTGACTGAATTTGCAAGAAATCTGAACGTGTAGCATAATGAACTTAATTTTGTGTTCAATTAATTTAAATGGACGTTCCATTTAAGGTTTGACTGAATTGAGAGACCTAAAAATTTTGTTGCCTTAACATCAGTCAATGGTACACCGTTCATTTTCAATGGAGCTCAGAATTGTTTATTTGAAATTGAAAACTGCATTACTATTTACTATTAGTTTGTTGTTACGGAACCAATTGGAAACATCTGATATTGTACTATTTACGGTTTCTTTATTGCAAAGAATGTTTGTATCATCAGCAAAGAAAACTGTTCTTCCGTTTCGAATAATCGATGGCATATCGTTTACGTATAGTAGGAAGAGAATAGAGCCTAAAATCGATCCCTGAGGGACTCCACGTGCAATTGGCAAAGAGTCGGAAAGGTGTCTACATAATGTTCCATCATTCCAGTAAGGTATTTCTACTCTCTGAGATCGTTGCGTAAGGTAGCAATCTAGGGCAATAGCACGGATACCATATGAAAGTAATTTTGAAAGTAAAATGTCACGATCAATGACGTCAAATAGTTTTCCTGACGAAAAATCGCTGATTTTTGTCGTAACAAGTTTACAGTACGGCCAGAAAGTTCAAAACGGTTTCGGATTCGGGTGACCGCGATCATTCGGGTCGGGGTATATCCACTTGTGAAAAACCAACGGTAAAAATCGACAGGCGAGACGGGCAGACGGACGAGAGAATTTTTTGAGCATAAAAACTTCTGTTTGAGGGGCCCCCAAAAAGTGCACTCTCTCAAAATCTCCAAAACGATTTGTAGTCGCAGTACATAACTCATTTTCAGAGAAAGTAAAAATGACGACAAACTATACTCTCAATTTCCCAACGTCTCAGGGTAGCTGAACGCATTTATAAAATCACTAGAATATTGCAACTATCTTCTTTGCAGTAAGTTTCAACGCGGAAAATATGAGAAACATGAACTGTCTCCCATATACGTGACGTGCACTGTTAAGTCATCATTTAGCACGTTTCAAGGAGAAAACAAATTGACAAACCCCTCTCAATTAACGACGGAGGCAAGCACCACAAATGCTTGTGAACAAAGCAACAGCCATTGCAAAACGAAATGTACCTGTATAATCTCAGAATTACATGAAACTTGTAAATATTTTAAGTGTACATTAACTTGTTTAAAAACAATAATTTGGGAAATGGATTGAATTAAGAAAGAAATCTCTAGCTTCAATTCAAATGAATCCCTGCGCGGAGAAAAAAATTGTTGGATGGATGGGCACTTTTGGATTATTGTACTCGTAATATAGCGCAGTCGACACAAATACGCGAGAAAGAATGTGCTATTGTAGCACCAGTAGTTAATTCGGTTTTTGAGAGAATTGTTTAGTGTGACAACGAAGGGATCAATTAGTATTGAATGCTAAAATAAGACGAATAACTTTAAAAAGAGTAGTTGAGAAGAATATTTTAATATCTTTCGTTCATAAAAGTGGCACATAAATGATACGATACTACCGTTTGGAGGGCTAAATGATATACACGTGATATCTCCTTTTCGATATGGCGCACGTTTTACTGAGTTCAAGAATCCCTTCCCACCCTTTTTACGAAGAAATATATGAGGTATAGATAAAGTTATGTAATCCTGTGGAAAATCTATTTCGAGATATCAACGAAAATACCCGTTTTGGGGTCCCCTGATACCAAAACAGTGTTGTTTTTTAAACATCAATCAGTCCGTGCGTCGTATTAGTAGAAATTTGTTAAAATGAATAATCCCCAATTTTTCAGGACAGGTACTAGGCCCTGCAAGTGTCAAACAAATTCTTTGAATTTTAAGGGTACTTTATATAACACCCCTAAGACATTTTCTTTTTTCCCTTTCTTTCCAAAATGGCTCCCCTTTTTCTATATTTTTTTTATAAGAATAGAGTGGAATGCACTTACGCAGACTCCGATATTCACCGGTAACTGAATTTTCGAAAAATGCAAAATTTGAAATTATTTCCCGGTATTCCTACATCTACAATATTAAAAAATAGCGATTTTTTCATTAAATGGAATTTGTTCTCCATAATTATATCTTTCATGAACGACATGTTCCTTTTTTTGAAAATTCTAGTAGTTTTCATGCAACTTGAGTGAAACAAGGGTAATATTTAAAAAAAAAGATTTTTCAAAAACAAATCCGATTTTTTTCTTTAAACTTTCTCTATGGATAGTGCTACATTCACTTAATAACATGATCTAAACGTGGTTTTGTTGCATTCTTTTGTTCTTTTAAAACACAAATGTAGTTTTTGTATATCACTCGTTAATATTTACATTTTTTTAAAAAATATTACATTTATGAGTACAAATGCTACAAATGATTTCTTATTGTTTCTCGAAAACTCAAAGTTTTTCTGTGAAAATGAATTCAAAACCGGGCATTTTCGGAAACGCTCATATGACGATTTTTTTCAAAAACGGCTGTAAATTTTTCAAAAAGTTGTTTTTTATATTTAAAATTCTTAAGTTATTAATATTAATAATATTTTCTACTATTAATAT
Source organism: Teleogryllus occipitalis (assembly GCA_011170035.1). Lineage (NCBI taxonomy): Eukaryota > Metazoa > Arthropoda > Insecta > Orthoptera > Gryllidae > Teleogryllus > Teleogryllus occipitalis. The sequence continues at coordinate 573,363 of BLKR01000040.1, forward strand.
TTTTAACTTGTTAAGAATTGTGCCTTGCCTAAGAACCATGAAAGGATTTCAACTAAATAATGTCTGAGAAAGATACTGCTCTGAATATACAAAATCCTTTACGTGTAAGACAATTGCACAACATATCGAATTATTAAACCAATTCGTTTGAAAGGGGGTTTTAAAACAACTTGTGAAAAACAAAGGTAAACAGTAAAGACCAAATATAATATCAAACTACAATAAATTAGAAACTAGTAAAAGATAGTGAACTATAGCTTAGTGAACTATAGCTGAAAAAGTAAGTACTGTCGACTCTGGTTAAAGTGAAATTAAATTACTGGCCCCGTTTCACTTACATTGCACATAAGCATAAGAAGATTCGGTTATAGTGAACTTGAACCTCGACTATAGTGAACATAGGAAATACAGTAGGCTCCGGTTATAGTCAACTTCTGGGGACTAACATTTTTGGTTCACTATATCCGATGTCACAATTAAATAGAATTTCTTCATAACGTTTGATTTTATTAATACAAAGATACACTAAAATACAGTAACGGTAGGAACTGAAAATTTCAATATCTTTATTTGTCCTTAAAAATCAATTACTTTCAATTGTTTATTTCGTACTTTTTCATTAGTAATTTCTGTAAATCCTTCTCCAGAGCTTGTGCTATCTCCATACTAGATTCTGTTGTCATCTGTGTCTAAGTATCGTAATGTAGTCTTGACACCCTTCAATGCCTCTTGCAACTGTTGGAACACCCTATCACTACCTAAGGCCCTTTTACTCGCCTAATAACATACACGAGATGCTTTCGGTGGTGGGATGGCACAAGGGATTATACTTAGGATTTTCTAACGTGGCGGCTGAGGGTAGCATCTCCAAGGTGGAATTCGTCACAACTTTTTGAATCATTCTCAGTCCTGCCGCAAGATATCGCATGATCGCGACCGCATCAAGCAGTGTTGCAGATCAAGCGACTCTAGCGTCAGGTCTGAGGATGACTCAAAACGTCGTGCCGAATTCCATCTCGGAGATACTACTCTCAGCCGCCACGTTAGAAAAACCCAAGTACAATGAAACCGTTTTTCCTCGTGGCACGGCTGATATCGCCAAGCTATGGTAGTCACGTGCTTCCTGTCGCCTATGTACAACTCAACGCGCTTTATCCAGCGGATTATCAAGTGACACCAAGATTGAAACTAAAGCAAGCAATTGCGCGCTCTATCCCGAGCCAGTTGTAGCCCACGCAGAACATGGCCTTTGTTTCTGCATGAAAAAATACTGAAACCATCCAATTGTGCCCAAAATGTCCTAAGGGCAGTTGATGCATATTTCAATATTTATTTGCCTAAACTACCTAAAACAAGTAATTTTGAAGAATTATCGAATTTTAATTACTATTTTTTAAAAATTTGTTATACTGAAAAGCTAATATTCAGTGATCGAATATGCAATCGACTACTCTCCAAAATCTCTCACCCAACAACCGAACATGACTTCTGCAAGTGAATATAAAGATGTTTTACGCTCGTCTCCGATGAGGAAGCACGTCTTGTACTTTGGTTGTTATAACCTGACAGTTAACGTAAATCAGCAGTTGACGGTTTCGTTCAATTGAGAGCTTAAATGTCACCACAGTGACGTCACCGTGATGACGTTTTAGCTCTCAATTGGATGACACCGTAACAGCTGATTTACGTCAACTGCCAGGTTATAAAACTCAAGTATAGGTAATTGCACCCATTCCCAGAGCAACTGCGCTGATGACAGGCTGGGGCTTATCGCGTCGTCTTCGCCATCCAGGCGAGGGCAGCAAGAGGCAAAAGCCTTCTGTATGAAAGGCGAAGCCTACAAATATGCGGCCCAGCAAAATATAATTTTTTTTTTTATACCACTCTCAACAACAGCCAAGCTGGAACTCAAAGGAAAGCCTGTAGCAAATCAAAGTGTCCGCAGTTGAAGACGCCGAAGTGAAATTTAGTGCTACTGAGGGAGCCGTTGGGAACATAGTAGTGCACATGGGAAAGCGGAATCCTGAATTTGGTGTAATGGGTCGTATGATACGAGTTTTGGTGTGGAAAAGTGGGGGTACTCCAGAAGAATGGGCATGACAAATGTGACTAAATTTAAGTTTGTTTCTATAACCTGTCAGTGAAATGGTCCTTTTCCGCTTTCAAAATTAATTTAACAGACAAGACACCGCCTTACTGCAAATGATTTGGAGAAAATCTTGATTATATACTGTGCTGCAAATTATGAAAGTGAATCAAATAATATGCATGTAGTCACTACTCAATGAAAAAATTATTTAATTTTTCTGAATAATAAAAAGTGCCTATTTTAATCCTTTTGTGATCAGTTGTAGTAGATGCCAGAAACATACATTTTCATGTCTAATGTTTTTAAATGCCTGACAATCATTTTGTAACCTATTTTAAATGCTTAAAACGTCGCCTTTGATGCCTAATTTCAAACTATTGTTACCTATTTTAGGTCCCTAAATCATCACTTTTCTGTGCCTAAAATTCTGAGGTCCAATGATGATATTAAGTTTTATTTAATGTATTAGCCAAAACTCGGAATTGTACTTTAATTAACTAAACTACCTGTATCAAGGAGTAACATTTGCCAAATTCAAAGTACTAGATATTTATAAGACGCTGTGCAATATTAGTGAAAGTGGGTACATTTGCGCACGTTGAATAAATTATACCATATTTTGGGATGATAAATTGGTTTATGAATCAATGTAACTTATTTTTGTCGCATTTTATGTCGTGTATGTGCAGATTATTTTCTTAAATTTACAAACAAATTAATGCAATTACAATATTATCCCCTAGTTCAGCATTAGCATTGAAATAATTCTTTTACTTTCCCCCACCTCAAGATATAATAAATATAATTCCCTTTCTGTTTATATAATGAACCTAGAAACAGCTTTCTTCGAATCCTTACCTTATTTTCTTCTTCGGTTATAAAAAATAAACCCAAAGCGATTGCTTCTTTACCGAATATAATGAACACGTCGCGTACAACACACAGAGCAAAGAGCCTAACTGACTCCGAAAACTGTACCTTCCGTTCTGGCCTAATGTGCGCGACCCACGCGAACACTGCCGTTCGTCCGTGCCGAAACAATTCAGCGCCTTTGCATACATATATTCGAATTTGGTTTTCGGCATGATACGTATCAATTCTTACAATATTTTTTTTGTGACGATATTGGAACAATATAAATCACTCCTGAAAACTGACCCTAACATCCAACTACACGCACTAAACTGAGTTATTCACATCTGGCGCTCCAGTCCGTACGGCTAGCGGGAGAATAAATTTCGCAGAGCGACGTGGTCTTTGGCGATGCTGAACTGTTTTAGAATCTATCAAAATTTTAGGGGTCGTCCACAAATTACGTAACGCAAAAAAGAAGGGGGAGGGGGTCTTGAAGCAGCGTTACGCTGCGTTACATAGGGGTAGAGGGGTATTTGTTTAGTTACGTAACAATGATTTTTACTTTATCGTATACGTACGTATATACGGAATGTTATACTATATAGTATAGAGAAAGTTATGTAATGCTGCGCGAAAAAACGGGGAATTTTCGACAAACAAAATTCATTACCGGGTCCTCATATCGAGAATGTGGATAAATCCAGTTGCTAAATTAAGAGAGAGAAAATCCTCTAACACGTGGTGTTGCCAGAATCCCAGTTCTGGAGATTCTTGATGCCGAAAAATCAATTGAAAGCAATACGTCTATCCGTCCGTCAATATTACTACGCCTAAATCATACGCAGGACTTTTTCCAATTTGAAGAAACTCCCGTGGATATGGCTCTAGTTCAAGCTTTGAAAATTTGAAAAGGATTCTTTAAAATTTGGGGGTACTTTACAGGAAGGACCCGGACATTTTCAAACTTTCCTCCAAAACGGCTCCAATTTTTTTTCTTTAAATTTCTTGTAAGAATAAAGGAAAATGCACTTATAAAGGTGACGTACGCCCGATTTTCGCGGTTAACTCTGAATTTTCGAAAATTTCAGATCCTTGAATTTTTTCGGTGTCTTCCTACAACTATAAAATTGAATATAGAGATTCTTCCTTCAAATGAAATTTGTTATCCATAAATAGTTCTTTCATTAAGGTCATGTAAATATTTTTGAAAATTTGAGTACTTTTCGTGCAATAGTGCGTGCAATACTTGCAATTTCAAAAATTAACAAAAATAAAATTTTCTCAAAACTGGCTCCAACTTTTTTCTTTAAATTTTTCATAGGGTTAGTGCCAAATGCACCCTATATGATGACACTCGCCATTTTGCTTTATTATTTTTTCTTTAAAAAATTAGAAAAGAGTAATATTTTGGACTTGTCTCCCACGTCGGTAATATTTATATTAAGAGGCGATTTCTTCAATTTATTATATGTATGAGTACATATGAGTAAATAACGTCAGATAAAGTTTCTCGAAAATTCAATGGTTTTCTGTTAAAATCTGCTCAAAATTGCTCATGTTCAGAAACGCTCAAACGACATTTCTCAAAAAAATTTGCTACAATTTTTTTCTTCAAACTTTTCCAACGGATAGTGCTAATTGCACTGTTTAATATGCCGTAAAGTTCGTTTGTGTATTCTTTTGCTTTTCCAAAAATTACACAAAAATCTTTTTTCAATATCTCTCACGCCATTATATGCACTTTTCTAGCGACTTAAATTCATTATTGAATTTGTGAGTGGAAGTGCTTCAAATGAGTTTAAATGAAGTTTTTCGAAAACTCATCAGATTCCTGTAAAAAGGAGCTTCAAATTTCGCATTTACAGTAATTTTACAGTATTTTTTTGTTTACAGAATTTGAAGCCATTTTTTTAAAAATGGCTTCAAATTCTTCAATGAATATTTCTATCAAGAACGAGGTTTTACTCATCTTTAATATTCTTGAAGTAATATTTCGGTTCTACTCTTAGGAAACCGAAAAGTTGAGAACATGTAAAAAATGTACTTTGGGCGATGATAGATGGCAGCTGGCAAGATGATGGGGCAAAACCTTAAAGACATTCAACACCAAGGAAATTAGAAAACTTTACTACGAGCAAGTCTGTACAGAATGGCTTGCGTAGCACCACTAGTTACTTTCTCGTACACATACGTATATACGGAGTAATACACGTAGTATAGAGAAAGTTACGTAATGATGCGGAAAATCTATTTCGAGATTTCAACGGAAGTACACATTTTAGGGTCCCTTGATACCGAAATGTGTTTTTTCAAAACCTCCGTCCGTCCGTCTGACCGTCCGTTTGTCCATCCGTCCGTATGTTCAACCGTCCGTCTATCCATTCGTCAGTCTGTCCGTGAACACTACAGGCGCCAAAATCACATGTACGATCTTTTTCAAAATGAAGAAACCCCAGTTCATCAGGATCAAGTTAAAGCTTTGAAATTTTGAAAAACATGCTTTAAAATTTGGGGTACTTTACATGAAGCACCCCGGACATTTTCAAAATTTTCTCAAAAACCGTTCCAATTTTTTTCTTTTAATTTCTTGTAAGAACAGATTAAAATACCCTTATAAATGCTCTCACAGACCGACGCGGAGGATCCGCAGCCTACGCAGATTGGCAGCAGCGGAAGTTTCGCGTTAGGTGTACGTTCAGATGCGCAGGTGTGCCAGGCGAGCGTCGCGACAATGGATTGGCAGCGTTTAATCGGCGGCGAAATTTGTAACGCAGTCAGACGCTTTTCTTTCGCTGCAGCTCGAGTTTCGTGGAAGTCCGCCCGCGTTCGGGAGTCTTCGCTCCCCTCTAGATCGAGCGACCTTCCCAACCGTCACCAAACGCTGACTCATAATTGACGCTCCGCTGTAAACAGTCCCGCGAATTCCGTGGCCGCGTCTAGCTCGGAAATTTCCGCGCCGCACCCGCTGCGGATCTACCGCGCCGGTCTGTGGGAGCCTTAAAGGTGGCATAGGTCCGATCTTCGGAGTTAACCCTGAATTTTTGATAATTGAAAAAGTCTGATTTTTTCGGCGTCATCCTACAACTGAAGGAGTCACCAAAAAAAGGTGCTCACCGAAAGTTACATTTCAATGTAGCACTGTTGTATGCGTGGGAATTGTCACTGGTGCAATCTCGTGGGCGTACACTTACTACAAAGCATTATTTTCGAAGTTCGAAAGTTGGCATTAGATGCAGAAGGTGCTATCTGCATAGAAATGGCAAAAAAACGCTCACGCCACCCGTAACAAACATTGTAAAACTCCTGAATAAAGGTAAAAAAAATACATGTAAATTATGATTGGCAAAGGGTGAATAATACGAAGCTCAAAAATGCTGGAAAATAGTATAAAACTACAAGGGGGACGCATTTCAAGCGAAAACACCTCCAACTACGGTAAGATGCAAAAGATGATATCAGCCGTAGGTACTGAACACCAGTGGCGGATTCAATAGGAGAGGGGGACAGGGGGGCCCTGCAAAGGCCTAGAATTTTCATTCGTTACCTTCTTTTATTTGACGAAATTGATTTAAATATTTATTTACGGAACACGGAATGGAATCTATTATGTAATTATTTAAACAATCATACTGTATACATGTAGTACCATGTATACGCTACAAAAATATACAATAAAACAGACATGTATATTATTTAACAAAAATCTATGATGGCCCCCTCCAAAATAATCGGCTGGATCCGCCCTTGCCGCTCACCAAGAGCATTAAACGAAACTAGTGAACATGTGACAAGAATGTCCTTTGTACTAAAGTTGCTTTGAACTGGCTTCCATTATGTTCACTTGACAAGTTAGTGTCAATTGCTTGACTGATTTGTAGTGTATAACAATAAACATATTTAAACATTGAATTACTTCCAAATTCATTGAGTATTCCAATACAGATTTTATTTTATTTACTGTGTCTGTCAGACGTCAAAAGGTGCTAATTGGTGCATATAGCACCTTCTGCCACTAGATTGTTTTTAAAATGATCAGTATGTTATAATAGCCTTCTTCAAAAGTAGCAAAGCTGATGCTGTAAACACAATGAAGAAAATAGAAAGCATTTAGACGTTAAACCAGTGCAGAATTATCAATATTTTGGTAATTAAACGTTTTTTTGTGGTTCCTGTAAAATTAGGTTTTAGTCAGCATCTTTTGCTGGTGACCCCTTCAACTATAAAATTAAAGACAGATTTTCCTTCAAATGACACTTGTTGTCCATAAATAGTTCTTTCATTAAGGTCATGTACATTTTTTTGAAAATTTTAGTAGTTTTCGTGCAATAGTGCATGTAATATTTGATAGTTTAAAAAATAACAAAAACAAGATTTTCTCAAAAACGGTTTCAAATTTTTTCTTTAAATTTTCGGTATATGTAGTGCCAAACGAACCCTAAACGATGACATAATCGCCATATTACACTATATACTTTGGTGTGTGTGTGTTTCAAAAATTACAAAAAAATTAATTTTTTGACTTGTCACATCGGTAATATTTACATTGGGGGCGATTTCTTCACATTATTGTATTTATGAGTACATGTGATTTAAATAATGTCATATAAATTTTCTAGAAAACTCAACACTTTTCTGTGAAAATGATCTCAAAATTCCACATTTCCAGAAACCCTCAAACGTCATTTTCTAAAAAATGGCTTCAATTTTTTTCTTCAAACTTTTCCAACAGATAGTGGTAATGGCACTGTTTAATACGTCGAAGTTCATTTTGGTGTGTTCTTTAATTTATTTTAATTACATTTTTTTAAAATGTCTCACGCCGTTAATATGCACATTTCCATCGATTTGTATACATTATTGCATTTGTGAGTGGAAGTGCTTCAAATGACTTCAACTGAAGTTTTTCGAAAACTCTCTAGATTCCGGCGAAAAGGAGCATCTAATTTCCAATTTGAAGTAATACTTAATGGCCATTTTTCTTAAAAATGGCTTTAAATTTTTCAATGAAAACTTCTATTTAAGGCGAGGTTTTACTCTTCTAATATTCTGGAAGGTATATTTCGGTTCTACTATTAGGAAATCGAAAAGTTGAGAAAATGTCCAAAAAAATGTACTTTGGGCGACGATAGATGGCAGTTGGCAAGAGGATGTCGTAATGCTAATCCGCACCAAGGAAATCAGAAACATTTGCTACGAGAAAGTCTGTGCCATTCTGTAGCACCTCTAGTTTTTTGTTTTCAACATTTGTTGAAATTCTCCCTTTTTTCAATCTTTCACTAAAAGATTAAACTTAACTAATTAATTTGTTTTAAAAACAAATAAATTACAGTTATTAGAAGTTGTAACAAAACTACAATTTTTTTTTTTATCAATTTTTTATTGAACCTATAAGATTACGAAGAAAATATTGAAAACTGATCAGCAGTATATTTTAGAATTCAATGAAATTGGCGCAGTAGACCAGTTCGACATACACGACGGAATGTGCACGGCTTATGATCACAAATGGTCACGCCTCTGCGTCCTTCTTTCACTCAAATCTTGTTTGGTGCAGTCATCATAGCCAACTAATTCTGACTTTATCATACAATTTAATCCGTAACACAAATAAAATATGTACAAATTGTTTTTACTGCGCTGTAGTTTATTTTCACTACTTGTATTTACAAAGGGGGTGATGTTGCAAGCATTCCGTAATTATTTACGGCTGTTCAAGAGTGCGTTATAGTGGGGAGAAGGAGTATTCAAAATACTCAAAATTTGCGTTACGTAATTTATGGACGGCTCTTTATATGAGACCACTCGGAGCTCTGGAGAAAAAGTATTTAGTGCTGGTTATTGCTTAATGGGGGGTTTTAAGCCTACGGGAAGCGGACATCTGGCCTAATATTGCTATTTGCAATTATGTTGGTATGCTTTGCTTATTAACAGGTTTTGAATTATACTCAGCCTTCTTAATATTGTAACTTTTGCACGTGCGTATTATCCGCGCACGTTTTCTTGAGAAATCATTTCGCTATATGCGAGACGAGTGGGGGGGGGGGCTGTTTGTATCAACTACAGGGTTATTACATAAAATATGTAGCTCGTTGTTCGCTGCAAAATGGTTTCTATTACACGGGAGTGAACATTTCTGGTAATCAGATTTGTCAACAGCGCTATGATTTATTAATTGAACTAATGTTGGTAAAGGAGTGGGGATGGGTTTTCCGGGACTCAAGAAAACGCGCGCTTATAATACTTAAACAAATAGCCTACAAATTTCGTTCCCGGCATTTGCACTCTTCTTTTTCACACCTCTGGTTTCACAGTTTTCATTCCCGACAAGATTTGAAGCTCCAGCGTACATCCTGAGGAAATTTCAGAGCATTCATGCAAAATGCTATTTGAAACAAATTAATCACCCTCCAAGATAAAAAACATGAAATATTTCTGTTCTAGGATTGCAACCTCAACGCCGGAAGATCACACATATACATACATACAAACATACACACACCCGTACTCACTCGCACGCGCGCGCGCACCAAAGAAAAGTTATCAGACCCAAAGACTTGATACATGTTTCTCTCTGTATTTCAACGCGTTGAATCCGAATCTGAAGCCAGAATAGCACCATCACCCTCCAACGTTTTTTAAAATCGCGAGAAAAAAACACCATGAAATTGTATTTTTTTTATTTTTGGTGGTTATCAGACCCAAAAACTTGACATGTTTATCTATGAATACCGACGCGCTGAATCCTGGGGACAGAATTGTGCCACCGCCTTCCAATTTTTTTTAATCGCAAAAAACCAACGTGAGATTGTATTTTTTGTTTTCGGGTGTTGTCAGACCCAAAGACTTGACACACATTTCTCTACGTATGTCGACACGCTGAATCCGAATCTGAAGTCAGAATTCCATTACCATTCTCCAGTTTTGTTTTTATTATAAAAAAACATAGAAAATTTGTATTTTTTTGTTTTCGGGGGTTGTTGTCAGATCCAAAGACATGATATATGCTTCTCTATGAATTCTGATGCGCTGAATCCGAATCTGAATCCAAAATTGCGCCACCACCCTCGTTTTTTTATATCGCAAAAAAACCCTCAAATTTATAAACTACAGTTTCATGGTATTTTTTCGCGATTTAAAAAAACTAGAGGGCGCAATTCTGGCTTCAGATTCGGATTCAGCTTGTCGAAACTACATAGAGAAACATGTGCCAAATCGTTGGGTCTGACAACACCCAAAACAAACTACAATTTCACGGTGGTTTATCACGATTTAAAAAATGGAGGGCGATGGCGCAACTCTGTCTTCAGATTCGGATTCAGCATGTCGAAACTACATAAAGAAACAAGTCTTTGGCTCTGACACCAAGCCCCCAAAACAAACTAGTGGTGCTAAAACAGCACGTACTTTCTCACCATTAGTGATGAATATGTTTATACCACAATCTCTCCGAATTAAGACATCTCAGTCAGTTTTTGTTAAATTTATTTGAAATCGTAGAACATTTGAAGCGAAAATTAAATAGTTTCCACCAATATTTTTTTTATTCAAAACTTTAAATGAAAATATATATTTCTGACATTGTATTCATTGTATAAGGTATGCAGTATATTCACGAACATATCGGATGAGATTTTTAGCCTTACAATATTCTTCGTAAATAATAACCATACTGATAGCGTTGGAAAATAAATGCAAATCGATCGAAAAATATATAATAGTAATTATTAAACACTATGGTATTGTAATATTCTACAAATATATGAAAGTATCGTCTCCTACATTATTTCAATAGGATACATACCTTTTGCTGCTCTCACACGAAACCAATCTTTATAAATGAGGTCTCTAAAGAAAGAGAATTTCACGAAGACGTGACGAGTGGCACTTTGACTTTTAAAATATGTAGGATTTGTTTAAAAAACATATCTAAATATCACATCAAATACAATCCGAAACACTCGGCTGCATTTTATTACTATTACTATTACTATTATTATTATTTCTATTATTATTTCGTTAAATAACTCCAATACGAAGTGTTTTATGCCCTTAAATTCTGAGGCCAAAGGCTTCAAAGAAACGTACCTCACAATGTAATCTATAGGATGAGATCATCTTGAACATTCTATTACATTTTTACTGGTCCGGCGCTTCTCGATATTACTCCACCTGCCAATTTAATTACACGGGTGTACCTCTCTGCTCGGTATAAAGTTAAATAAGAATAGTTTGCATTGACATGAGTATTGTATCGCATTGTTATCAATTACAAGAAGACATACAAGTCACAGAGGATAAGAGGGTATTCAAAAAGATGAATGGGTTTAATATGGAAATAGAAAAATAGGGGTTCATGCAAAGAGTTCTCGCACGGGTACGCTAGTTTATATTACCGCGAACGGAAGGCAGCCGTCATCATCGCCAGGTTTTTATTGCAGCGTTACAACCAACAATGTCCGCTCATCTAAACGTTTTCACATTTAACACAAAGGTCGCAATTTACAATTTGATGACATAGATATAATAAAAATATAAAAACAATAATAATAATAATAATAATAATAATAATAATAATAATAATAATAATAATAAAATTAAAGATGAAATAATATACAAATCTTACGTAGCATTCAACTGCGTAAATTGGGAGCGGGCGACTGAAGGCTAGCAATTTTTAATTCATACTAGTGGACCCGGCAATGCTTCGCTATTGCAGTGTATTACACATCACACAGTGCTGGTCACGTGATTGTTAATCATGTGTAACGTTACACTGTGCAAAAATTCTAATAGAGACTTTTTCGCAAATATGGGTTTGTTCTGGTTTGGACATGGTTGTCAAGTATCCAATTGTTAAAACGTTCTCCCTCAAATTTGGGCATGCGTTCGCTATGACATTGTCTTAAGAGAAATTTGTTTTATTTGTCCGACATTCAAGTAATACTTCCGGCCGATATTCCACAGGTCAGATCAGCAGTGTCGTATGCAGTAAAGGCGCGCTTGATCCTTGAATATGGGGCGGGTTGCGTAAGTTCACGGGCGTTTAAGTCGTCATAACGAATAAAATCATCAATGGCCACCATGGCCGATTTAATTCAAACCACTCTTTAAACACTCCCATTATTAATAATAACAAAGTGTGAAAATTTCAGCGAAATCGGGGGAGTAGTTTTTGCGTCTTTGTGCGACACATAAGCACATTCCTTTCAAATCGGTTTTAAATAATTTCTAAAAGATTAATTTGTAAACGTACAACAAAAACTCCGATATAAGGAACGAACAAAGAAATATGAAATAATATACACATTTTAACTTACGTAGCATCCAACTGCAACAAAAAACTCGAAAATTACGATCACGAAGCACACGATTTTCAGAGCCGGCGACTAAGTTTAACGCCCAATTACTCTAAAATATTCATAATTTCAAAAAATTCAACATGACCTTATTTGAAGATCTCTTTTTGGATGAACACGTTTCATTAATAAAAAAATTGTATCTTCATTATTAGAGTTGTAAAAAAATTTGATTTTTTTCAATTTTCGAGAAATCAGGGTTTTCAATGAACATGAAAACTGAACTGCGCCACTCCCTTAAACGTCAATGAACAACAAAATTTAATCAAAATTGAAGGTCACATTTTTTGGAAAATGTTGAAAATGTCCAAGGGGCTTCATGTAAAGTACCCTCCAAAATTAAAATATCAGCTTCAAATTCAAGGGGCCGCGACATCAGCCAGATCGATTGGAGAATATCAATTTTGAAAAGAAAAAACGGCAAAATGGTTTAGCCGCTAGCGTTGTTGACGGACGGACAGACGTTTTCCCTTAATCTATTTTTCGATATCAAGGCCCCACAAAACATGGAGTCTCTCTACACTACGTGTTAAAGGATTTTTTTTAACTTTAGCAACTGTGTTTATCCAATTTTTTGTTATCAGGGCCCTGTAATAAGTTTTTCTGCCGAAAATTCGCCGTTTTTTCGCGCAGCAATTACATAACTTTCTCTTCTTAAGCGCGAATAAGTAAAATGCAATGTCACGATGGTTTTTTGCGATTTAAAAAAAATGGAGGGGGATGGCGCAATTCTGGCTGCAGATTCAGATTCAGCACGTCTTAATACATAGAGAAACATGTTCAAATCTTTGGGTCAGACGTGTGTGTGTATGTGTGTGTGAGCGTGTGTGCGTGAGTGTGCGTGTGTGCATGCGTGCGTGCCTGCGTAATGAATAAGCAGGCATTTCATCCAATCGTCCGCTTCTTATGGCGGTACGGATCAAAACCGCACTCTTCAGGAAGTTGTGCTCGGCTTTATAATACAGGTTAATCTAAATGCTAAATGTGTCGGTCCGTCGTTAGCAAGGCCAGGAGAAGGCTTAAAAATTATTTACACATACATACATACGCAAAAGTCAATCGGTTCCACGAAAAAATTGCCGGAAATAGAGGCGACCACTCCCGCAAGTTTCACTGTAGTTTCAGCGTGCAGAAAATGTTGCCAATTTAGATATATGTAATTTGACCAAATTTTAAAAAGGCTGTTAATGCAATGACGTAAAAGCATTATGACAGCAATTAAAGAAATTTACTTTGTCATAAATGCAATTTAACACACAAATGAACTAAAGCAAATATCCACGTACTCTAATTCATAACATTAATTACCATTTTTGAAACATCAATGAAGGCAATTCTATATTACATAATACTTCTCATTAACACATAATTTATCTCTGAAACGGGATTTCTTGAACAAAATTCAAATTTGGTTATCAGGAAAATGAAAAATATGTCAATTAAGCTGTGATGTGTATACTTTTATTTTTGGATCAAACCAGAGATTACTAACCAGCTTTTATAGTGGTTAGCACTCATAAAATAAAACTTCTAATTTACAGAACTACTTGTAACGTTCTGAAAACAACATGGGATTATTAATATTTGTTATCCAATTACCAGATTTTTACACAAAAATGAGAAGAATCATGCATTTTGACAAATCATAAATCGAGAACAATGCTAGTGAAATCATTGTGAATACGGAATAAATATTGGTACATAAAAGATACTAAATGTCACACAAACATTTCTATGATTACACAGACAATTGTTTTTAGCAATTAACAGTTGGAACAATTCCAAATTTAAAAAAATATAAGCAGCTCAGTTCCCTGGAGATGTTGCATCCTCACTAAAATGAAATCTGATGTTATCAAACAAACAAGTATTTATCATGTTTTGTCACTAGTCAAACTTCATCTCAAAATATATTAATGACTAATAAACGTTCAAAATAAATTTAAATTAAAGAACTATGCTTTACAAATAGCAGAAACAAATTTTTGGGTATATCTACAAGGGAATTTCATTTTAGCTTGTACAAATCCATCACAGGCTTTAAGAGTTCTTAAAAATCTTACAGAAGCAGAAAATCCAAAGGCTGATTTGGCGGAGCTTGAAGGTTATAAAAAGTTTCAGGCTTGTTTCAAATACAGTGGCAAATTTGCAACAACTCTGTTACCTGTCTATTGCTTGGACGCTTAAAGCAACGTAACTGTGGCTTTCCCACCAATAATACTCGTGAGAAAGTAGGCAGTAAAATCGAACTATAACTTCTTTCCTTCATTACAAATATTCCTAAAGTTGACCTCTATACACACACACACGAGAAGTAGTATCACTAAGCAAGAAAAATTACATTTATTTTCAATATATTGAACCACTACATCTTTAACGTGCATGTGGACACTGTCAAATACGTATCTTGTCACAAATCCACAAGCAGGTCTAGTTCCATCAGCTGATATATTGATTTCTCACCAGGCAGCGTCGCTATTCGTGCCGCACCTACAAACAAGGTCTCCTGCTGATCCTGAGTTTATCGCAAGGAAACGCGAAGTGGTACCCCTCGCCTGAGACTGATAAACACATCTCATGGTCACGACGACCTCCAAATCCGCTGTTCTTTACGACTTCCTTCCAGCTTCTTACAATGCACTTTCAACATACCAGATTGTGCCCCACGCATTTGAAATGACGCAACTACGCAGTTGGTTTCCGGGATTGCGAATTTTAACAATAATAACCTGAAAGCCGTAGACAAAATTCCATGCCAGTCTTAATAAACAAAAACTTTTAACAGTTTTCGCGCTATTGTTCTTTACCAGCTCCCAAAGGAAATTTTAAGGGTTTATTTTTATTATTATATACAACTTTCTCCAAACCAGCTTGTACACATCCGATTCGTATTACATTACCTACCACGTCAGGCGAAAAAACTTAACAATAACCAATATAATACAACAGATAATTTAAAAATTCAAGCACCTTAAGTGTTTCCATGACATTTTGATAGAGATCCTTAAAAATGTATATTTGTTTATATCTGAATGGTCAATTTGAAACGGTGTCAAATTAGCATGCAATATGTTCTAATAAGTTCAAATGAATGCACGAAACGAGAAGAGTAGGTAGAAATCTTTATAGTGTGTTGTCAATTATTCATGCCACTTCGAGTGTAACAAATTACTGCGCATTATGTACACGCTGAGAGTATTGGTCAAACTGTGAAATTTTAGTCCTCTACTCGAACAAAGCACTGCAAAGTGAAAAGTACTTACCGCTTAGTTAATGCTGTCTGTTCTTGATATACTGACAACTGCTAATTGTTTTACGCTCACTCTCCTGTTTCTAACAAAAATTCCCAATTATGCCACCCCTGCGCGCGCGATTTGCAATATCTACACAAAACTACCCAGCATTTAAGGCAATCAAATATGGCTGATCGAAGAAATATGCAGTTTTACCCCACACAACCACAAATAAGGGACAAATTTCAATCAAATGTATTCTTCTTTTTCGGGCTATTAATATTTCGGGATAAAGCACAAATGCAGTTAAAACTTTCCGCTTACACGTCAACCATTAGGAAAAGTTTGGTCTGACGGGTTTTGTTCCTGAACAGCTGGAGCAAGTACAGTGAACTGCCCAAGAAACCAGTACCCAATCACGTGTTTCTCGCAGAGTGCGAACCTATCGGATAAATTTGGAATGTATTCTGCCATGATCTTGGCGGCTTTTTCGAAACGACTAAAAAGTCTTAACGATCATACATATCAGATTTTATACTATTGCACCACGATCAATACGTAATTGTTTAGATAATTTACCTTCAAAAATATCCCTAATATCAACACAATACCCCTCTAAAATGTAAGATAGTTTATAATGCTGTGATCTCTTAATATTTTTGGCTTGCAAGCATATTTATCAAGGGGGAACCTTTTGGCACACAAATTGTAGAAGCAGATGTCTATATTAGGTCTTAAAACGCTCGTAATCGGTTTTCGACAACATCATATGCAAACAAGGATTTTCAGCATTTACTAACAATAACTAAAAAAGTTAGGAAACTTCTGTGACTGAAGAGTTATAGATGTCTTTGCAATTTCTCCCTCTATTGAATTGAGCAATTGTAAACACTACCTAAATTCTTTATTACAAAAGTATAATTATTGTCAGAACATATAGTCAGCTTGTAATAAAATTATATAGTTTTAGTCTCAAAGTTTAATATGTTCATATCCTTAACAAAGCATTTTCCATAGCTCTCTCAACACCTCTGCACTAGAGAATTCAATCAGATGCATCTATCAGTATTAATTATCAGGTCTACAAGAACTCTTAGCTCTTTTACAAAATTGTCACTGAATTTAGAGTGAACTTTTGTCTAATTGCTTTCTAAGAAAAAACACTTTAAGGCCCTATTCTTGGTCTGCGTGTTTTCACATTATTCACTTTTCAATTAAAAAAAAAAAAAAAAAACACTTTCTCAGTCTATATCGCTTTCAAACCCTATGGTTCTATCAACAAGTAATTGAGAAATTAAACCCAAATAAAAACAATTGAACATCAGTACAGCACCAATTCTATAAAATCAAGTAAGTTCCACCAATAATTTCAACACACAAACTTTTTTTGTATTTTCCCAGTTGTACAATCCCAGTTCTCTTATATCAAAATCCTACTCTATTCCTTAAACAATTGTGTATAACAATATCAATTGCAGAGCTTAACAGTAGGCTTCACACCTTGTTTTGTTTCTAGATTGTTCAGTTCCGTGGAATATCAGAGTATTAGAATAACATCACATTTTAATTGCTTTTACTATGTTTGACAGCCTTCCCTCTACACATTAATAGTACTTCAAGAATGTGTTTTTCCAAACAAGCAAGAAAACCAAGTATTCTCTTGGTAATAGATCCAACGTTAACTTGACAAATTAAATCTTTGAAGGGAAAAAAAAAAAAAAAAAAGTAAATTCATGAATCTTTATAATAACCATGTACAAACATGATCAAACTGCTCAGAGACCAAGTGGCTATATATCTGGTAGTGACTTTTAACCACAACCATTTTCTTTATCAAAGATCTACTTTCAGATTCTCAGATACAAACATCAATATTTTTAACATTGTTCAAAAGTAGAAAAAATATAACAACCAAATTAATATTTTTTTTATACATTTAATCAATGAATGAATGTGCTATAGAATCTTTATTAAAAAGTGAAGTAAATAAATAATGAATAATTTCATTTAAGGGTTAAAATTATTGATTGGGAAAATAAAGAAAATATTCTATGAATTTTAAACATATATTTCAGAACATTCAATGTTGCCTCAGGGTGTGATATTTTCATAGATTGCAATTTATACAATTTCTTTGACTACACATTTCCATAAAATTTACTTTGACACAGTAACTAACCATTTTCACTTCCTGAGCGATTACTGATATTTCTGAACACATAAGCATCCCTTTACTTCACCTACGGCCAATAACATTTAGTACACTTAATCTCTATTTTAACGACCATTATCTTCAAGTTTGAAGTCTTGCATGCCCTTCTGTACACAGCACCATGCACTTTTACAGAGGTTTACGGAAATTTTTGCCAGCATACTGGGCTTTTGAGCCCAATTCTTCTTCTATGCGTAAAATTTGGTTATACTTTGCCAGCCTTTCCGAACGGCATGGAGCACCTGTTTTAATCTAAAATGAGAATTTTTAAATTTTAATCTCCTGAAAAATGTATAACATGCTACTGTAAAATTAAAAAACAAAATAATCCAACTTACTTGACCAGTACACAACCCTACAACCAGATCTGCAATGAATGTATCTTCTGTTTCACCAGATCTATGAGAAACCATTGTACCCCAACCAGCCTGTTTTGCCAATAAATGAGCCTGAATAGATTCCGTTACAGTTCCAATCTGATTAACTTTCAATAAAAGGCAATTGCAAGCCTTTTTCTCAATTGCTGTCTGAATTCTCTTTGGATTCGTAACAGTCAAATCGTCACCAACCACCTGTGAAATAAAAAAAAGGGATTACAGAAAAAACAGTGAGAAATACTGAGTTTATGTACCAACATGACAACTAAATTCTGTCATAACTTACTTGAATGTTTACTTTAGATGTAAAACCAGTCCAGGCTTCCCAGTGATCCTGATCAAACGGATCTTCAATTGACACAACAGGGAATTCTTTCATGAATTCTTGATAAATGCCAATTAGTTTGTCCTGGCTAACTCTCGAACATTTATCAGCATTTGGATTTTTGAAGTCTAAATCATACATTCCATCCCTGCCAATAAATTACAAAATTTACAATGCATATTCTATATAAGAAATCAAAAGCTTGCGCATTACAGATTGAAATTATTTCATTGTTATTAATTCAATGAAAACAATTCTTGCAAGAATACAAATTCTCTCATTTCATTATGTCAGTATTACATGGAATTAAAAATGAATACTCCTCTTATAACAATTTGGAAAAAGGAATAAATTAATATTGTGCAAATTAAACTGGAAAATTTCAGTGGATTATTATACATTTCTGTACTTTCAAATATTTCATTTCCTTCATTATGAATCAAAAAATTTCAGAGTTGAAATGCCAATGAAAACAATTTAATCAAGACAAATACACTCACTTAAAAAACTCTGAAGCAGCCACATCCATTCCAATTTCAACTTTGCCAGTATAGCCAGCCTTTTCAATGGCATCCTTAATAAGTACAAGACCATCTTTGTTATTTTGAATATTTGGAGCAAAACCACCTTCGTCACCCACAGCTGTTGCATCTAATCCAAATTTTTCTTTAATAACACTTTTCAAGTTATGGTAAACTTCACATCCCATTTTCATAGCTTCAGTAAAAGATGCAGCTCCTGCAAAATGTTTACATTTCTTGATTAATGTCTTTCTGAATCTCTGATCTCATTAAGAATGGTTTGCTATTTCTGTGGGAACTTTCTTGTTTACCTGTCGGAAGAATCATAAACTCTTGCATAGCTAGTTTATTGCCAGCATGTGAGCCACCATTAATAACATTAAAGGCTGGTACAGGCAATATAAGAGTCTTATTGCCCGCTAAATCAGCAATATGCCTTCAAAAATAGAAAGGTATTTAAACTTTACTTACATTGAAAAACATCAAAAACGGAAAAATAAATAAATGAATGCATACTTGTACAGTGGAACTCCTTTCTTGGCTGCTCCTGCCTTACATACAGCAAGGGAAACTCCCAGAATAGCATTAGCACCAAGTTTGCTCTTGTTCTCTGTGCCATCTAACTTAAGCATGAATTCATCAATTTCATTTTGTTGAGTAGCTTCAAAGTTCTAAATGAAAATGTCAGAAAAATTCTTCTTTTATTATTTAATAAATTAATCTTTGTCAATATAAGAAATTACAAATCTTTACATGGCTTTTAATACATTGTGAATAATCTTACTTGACAAAAAAAAGACTAAAGAAAGCAACAAATAAAAATCAACAGACAGGAAAAGAAATCATTACTTTAAAAACTTGTCCATTCTTTAGCAAGTGGCCCCGAAATTTTACATTTGGGTTTCACAGAGAATTCTAAGTTTTATATTAAATAAAAAAGAAGAAAGGAAAAGTTCACCTGCTTTAAAAGTTCTGGTACAATTATTTTGTTAATATTTTCGACCGCTTTCCGAACACCTTTTCCCACATAATTTTCTTTTTCATTATCTCTAAGTTCCAAAGCTTCGTGAACTCCAGTACTGGCTCCCGACGGCACAGCAGCTCTGAACAGTCCCTGATCGGTCACCAAATCCACCTATTCAAAAAAGCAATGCATTATCAAATTGAATGAAACGTGTATAAAAATCAATACACTTAAATAACTCAAAAACAATTACCTACCTCCACAGTGGGATTTCCACGAGAATCAAAAATTTGACGGGCGAACAGCTTCTGAAGAGGCATTCTGACTTTCCCGGTGTGAATTTTCCTAAACAATATTACAAAATTTAAAAAAAAATAACTCTCCAATAAACCTAACTTACTTGCAAAAAGTATATATATTAATTTATTGTCGGTTTCTTCACAAACCAAGAATTAGATTAAAAGAAGTCCAAACTGACCCTCAAGGGCAATGAAGGTGACACGCTTAGACTCCGGTTCTGATTAGTTTCCACATAATTCGCAAAAGATATTCCTTCATTTCACTCATAAATTAACGTTTATAACTACAGTGTAGACAAAATAAATATTGTGAGTTTATAAACCGGGTACTTACCGTAAAAATAATTTTAGACGCAGTGTTGACCCCTGACAACGTCCTCCAGCTGCTACAACTGACGGGGCGCGCCGCTCCTCACGCAACGCAAACCAGAGCAATAATGAGGAAAGGAGATTAAATTATTGAACGATGTTCAGCTATTGGTCGCCAATATTAGTTCAGAAAAAAATATATTTTCACGATTATTTTCCAAAAATATCTTTTAATTACGAATGCACAAATAGTATATCTTAAGAAAGCAAATGATGTAATAACGCAGGGGATTCTTTCATCCTTGGCCACGGTTGATGGAAATTCACCCTGAAAGTGAATATGGCAAGAGACTTACCAAAAATTAAACGGAATAACATAAATTTGCCCTTGAAATTGGCTAAGAAACGGAATAAGTGTTTCAAGACCTAAATAATATGTCCTTTTGACACAAATGAGAAAAAATAATTCCTACTTTCTGAACATATCGAAGTATTTGAGCGCGAATTATGAATGTAAAAGAACATATCGACAAATTCGAAATAAACTCTTCGTTTAAAAAAAAATGCTGTTTATTTAAACGAGTAGCACCGAGCATAACCTCACCGAGTTAGATTTATTCAATAACGTTAGAATCACCACGAATAAACTAGTTACTAGATGAATAATTGATCAGAAAGAAATCATTCCATTATTCATTACTGTGAATGGATGATTACAAAAGTGTTGATCTGTGGTCTGGGAGGGGGGGGGAGGATCCTAAGAGTGTCTTAATACCTTCATTATAGTAGTGGAATCAGCAAAAAAGTTTGTTTTTATAGCATATGTACATACTTATTGTCATTTTATTTAAATTTAAAAAATAAAATAAAAATAAAAAAAAGACAAAAATTATATTAAACTTCGTACATTCAAAATGCACAATCTAAGAAATATGTATTAATTACAGGTTAAGAATAGCTTCTGACATTAGATGTACATGGGTTTCATCAGCAGCAAATTAAAAGGAAGGAGACTCCACTGTCCCGGTGGTGATTCCCATGGAATAATCAATTTAATCAATACATTGCATGTTTGGAAGAGGAGGAGTAATACCAAACCAAGAATAATCTTTATCTTGAATTGCAGGGCCTTTCGCATGATCCTGTTTATACTGTAGACCTCATGGTCTCCGGGTGTTCCTGTTCTCTTCGTGTTTTCTTAGGTCTTCAAATGTTGCTTTGTCCTCTGGGTTTGAAACGTAATGCTAGTTTTGGAAATCTTTCATTCTTCATTCTCTTAAAGTGTTCTAATCATTTATGCTCAGAGTCTTTTATTTTTTTTAAAAAATGTTTTGTTTTGTCTTTTATTTGTATTCCTTTGTCAATCCTAATGTGTTACTCTTGAGATACATCAGAGGAATCTCAAATATGCTGTTTCCAATCTTTGTTGAGCTTTTAGAATGATCAATAAAGCAGCAAAAGTTTGGACATGTGTATTCAGAATTTTGTTTTTCTGGGATATGTCAATCCAAAAATGTTTCTTAATTATTTCATTGGATCAATAATATTTCTGGATTATATTTTCTAGATCTTTTCATTTTTTCAGTGTTACAGTCCTGACAAAAATTTTGTCATTTGTTTCATTATATTGCCTCTTAATACTATCTTAACTTGTCTTATTTCCTTTCCAAACCAAGCAACACTAATTACTGTATATTATTATATTTAATAAAATTTAAATTATTTACAATTGAATATGACACAAAATGTTAGCTCCACTGTAATGATTACTCCAAAATTTGGCACAATACTTTTGAGCAACCAAGAATCAGAAATAGGATAGTTGGGATTCATAATGTGCTTTTTATTATTACCAATTGTTTTCAAGTATATATGATGTCAAACTATTTTCATTATTAAAATCATAGCATGAAATAAGTGAACCAAGAGAACCATCTATTTGAGAATGATCTGAGACAATTATTTAGTGCAATGGTAGTGTGTCATAGAAGAATTAATTAATGAAGATTATTGCTTCATGCTAAATAAAAACTAAAGGAAAATTTGTCTTCATGAGATTGATGCCTGGGCTGGGTTCATCCTCTATATCCAACAAGCAGCTTGGAGGACTTCAAATTATGCAACAAAATATGCAAAAATTATTAGTAGTTCTAGTTTATATTGATGTTGAAATGTGTTTATGATGTATATTTACTTTTATACTATAGAATGTATGGTTTAACAGGAAAACTTTCAGGTTAGTTTTGAATGTGTGTATTGAGTTTAAGCTTTTAATTGGAAGATACAGCTTACAACAGTTAAATTTTTAATACTTTTCCACTTTTTTCCTCCTTTAAAATTATACTCCACAGCAGTGAAAATGAACTGACATACAGAAATATCTTTCTTCTGCAAGGAAAAATTTGCTTTTCAATTGAAAAAATTTTTGTTTCTTTTTTTGAAAAATCAAAATTTAACCAGTTTTTTATGCACTGACTCAGTGTTTCCCTGATAACTCAAATAATTTTGAAGATTTTTACAAATTTCTTCTTTTAATTTGTTGTCCATACTCACAGGTACAAAACCATGCTCTTTAATTTAGATCTCTAGATAAATAATATTTTTAATTTGAATCAAAAATTAATATATTGATTATTAATAGTTTTTTTTTTTCAGATTTATCATTTTTTATCACCAAAACTATTGATCTAACGTGTGTGATTTAGCATGGTTTTCTAGATAATACTCGGTTAAATGCATCCTAAAAATTTCATAGTTTTAAAATGATTTGTTTTTGAGTTATAAGGGAAACGGATCTTAAAAATGGTAATTCTGGAAAACGGGACAAAGTTAAATTCATAAGTTTTGCTTACCTTACTCTAAAAGATGCATGATGCAGTAACATACCTTTTAAATCATAACTTGAAAACTACTGCAGATATCGAAGTATTTTTTCACCAAAATATTCCTTAGTAATTAATGCTTAGGGAAAAAAATTTTCAAAAATCAAATTTTTTAAGGTTTTAAGGTGTATCTTCCCATTCACTAGGGAGTTTGTTATATATGGTGATGCCTTCAAAAAGGGAACTTTTTTGAATGAATGAACTTGCACAGTGTGGGACAGGCAGATTTCTTTTTTGTCTACTATCATAGTGATGAACTTCAGTGTTTAGAGTAACAGAGTCCTTGTTTTCCATAAGCATCTTATTTGTGAAGATTAATATTTCAAATATGTTTATGCATGGGAGTGGAAGGATTTGTAATTTTTTGAAAAGTGTTTTTCAGGACTCGTGTTTGTGAGTGTTTGTCATTGTTCTCAATATTCTTTTTTGGATGATAAAAGAGTGAATACTTTCTGGGAAATTTCTCCAGAATATGATTCTGTATTTCAGGTGCGAGTGAACATTTGCAAAGTTCACTGTTCGTATTGAATCAAAGTTAGAATTTGATTTAAGGATGTAGATGGCATACCATGACTTGGTAAGCTTGTTGTTCAGATCTGTGATGTGTGAGTTCCATTTTAGATCATCTCAAATAGCCAGTCCAAGGAAAGTTGTTTTTTGGGCTACTTTTTACAGGGGTCTTTTATCATCAATTGTGTTGGAGACTTTTCTTTATAGAGTGGATTCCAAAAGTTTAGGGAGACAGTTTTACTGGTGTTTATGATGAGTTTATTTTCCTGGAACCATTTTATTAGTGCCACTACAACTGTTTTTGCTTCTTTTTGTACAGTTTGTTGGGTATTTGCTTTAATAATAATGTTCGTGTCATCTGCAAATAAGACCCTGTAGCTCTTTTGTAGAGTCAGGGGCACGTTGTTGATGTATAGGACCCGGATAATTAATTAATAACATATTTTCCTAGCATAACCCTGTCAAGTCGAATCAACAGGTGCGTCAAACTGGAACAGCTAAGTCAGCACACCACAATGAAACATGTCAAATCATTTATTGCTACTTAACGACCAATTAATTGCCACAATTTGGAATTAATTACCACGTATTTTCGGGTTGAAAACGGGTGTGAGCTGGCTTGACACGACGCCAGCACACACATAAGTTAAATTCGAGTCGTAGCTTGACGGACACCCTCAAATAATTTATTGCTAATTAATTTGCTAATTAACATTTTGGAATTAATTGCCCAGTATTTTTGGAACGAAAACGCGTGTGAGCTGGCATGAGGCGAAACCAGCACACACATAAGTTAAATTCGAGTCGTAGCTTGAATGAAACCCTCAAATGATTTATTGCTAATTAATCGCCAATTAATTGCCGCAATTTGGAATTAATTGCCATGTATTTTCGGGCTGAAAACAGGTGTCAGCTGGCATGACGCAACACCGAAAATAGAGGAAATATTCGAACATAGAGAGAACCAACGAGCACAATCAAATAAAACGAAGATCATAATTTAACAGACAACTGATACTAATTTATTACCCTAAACAGAAATTAATAGCTCTTGCCATTTATGAAATAAATAATGTTAAAAACTTCATAACTATTCAACCACGTTTGATATTCGAATAGGAAATTGGAGAGTACCAACGGGTACAAACAACTAAAATCTATTAAATAATTAAATGCACATTCCATATTAATTTATTATTCAAAAGATAAATTTATACAGGATGCCGTGTATTAAATAAATATTGTTAAAAACTGAATCAGAGTTATCCAACCATGCCAGATATTCAAATTCGAAAATTGAAAGAAGCAAAGAGCAAATCAAATGAAACCAAGAACATAGTTTAACAGATATTTGATACTAATTTATTACTATAAACTGAAATTAATTGCTATTGCCTTTTATGAAATAACTAATTTTAAAAACTTCAAATATGCAACCATGTAAGATATTTGAATAGAAAATTGGAGAGTACCAACGGGTACAAACAATTAAAATCTATTAAATAATGAAATGCACATTCCATGCTAATTTATTACTCCAAATATAAACTTATAAATGTAGTAATAAATTGTTATCAAATATCTGTTAAACTGTGTTCTTGGTGTTATTCGATTTCCTCGTTGCTTCTCTCAATTTTCGAATTTAAATATCTGGCATGGTTGGACAACAGTGATTCAGTTTTTAACAATATTTATTTAATACACAGCTTCGTTTATAAATTTATCTTCGGGGTAATAAATTAGTATTGAATGTGTATTTAATTATTTAATAGGTTTTAGTTGTTTGTACCCATTGGTATTTTCCAATTTCCTATTCGAATGTCGTACGTGGTTGCATAACTATGAAGATTGTAAAATTATTTCTAAATGGCAAGAGCCATTAATTTCTCTTTAGAGTAATAAATTAGTATGAAATATCTGTAAAACTATGTTTATGTTTTTATTTGATTGTGCTCGCTGGTTCTCTATACTTTCGAATTTGAATATCTGACAAGCTTGAATAACTCTGATTCAGTTTTTAACAACTTTTATTTACTACACGGTAACGTTCATAAATTTATCTTTGGTGAAATAAATTAGTATTGAATGTTTACTTATTTTGTAGAATTTAGTTGTTTGTACCCGTTGATATTCTCCACTTTCCTATTCGAATGTTGTAGGTGGTTGCATAACTATGAAGGTTTTAAAATTATTTATTTCATAAACGGCAAGAGCAATGAATTTATGTTTAGAGTAATAAATTAGTATAAAATATCCGTGAAACTATGTTTATGGTTTTGTTTGATTATACTCGTTGGTTCTCTCTATTTTCGAATTTGAATATCTGGCATGGTGGAATACCTCTGATTAAATTTTTAACAATATTTATTTAATGCACAGTAACGTTTACAGATTAATCTTTGGTGTAATAAATTAGTATGGAAGTGTATTTATTTGTTTAATAGGGTTTAGTTGTTTGTACCCATTGGTATTCTCCAATTTCCTATTCGAATGTCGAATGTTCGAATGGTTGTATAACGAAGTTTTTAAAATTATTTATTACATAAATGACAAGAGCAATGAATTTCTCTTTAGAGTAATAAATTAGTATCACGTGTCTTAAATTATGATCTTGGTTTTATTTGATTGTGCTCGTTGATTCTATGTTCGAATATTTAGTCTATTTTCGGTGTTGCGTCATACCAGCTCACACCCGTTTTCGGCCCA